>JACGWL010000010.1:10394664-11004095 GCA_034509725.1 Sesamum angolense
GTGAGAAAATCAAACATTATTCCTATCATCGCTTCGAGGATGATATTATAAATAACTGGTATAAAATATTTCACCTACTACTGGAGGCGATTTTAATTCATTACTTACTTCAGGAAGCAATGAACATGTATACAACACATCCACTTCAGGGGATGAAATCAAGAATTGTATGCCTACTTCTGGAGGCAATACCAAATATAATAGAATTATATATATATATATATATATATATATATATATATATATATATATGTCTACTTCAGGAGACATTGAAATATATAGAATATAATTATTCATATATTATTATTATTAATAATAAAGAATAAAAGTAACTATGATAATATAGAGTTAAACAAATAAAGAACAAAAGAAAAATTAACATTCTACCTTGAGCGTAACGTTGTGCTGATAACGTGTTATAAAACTTAGAGAAATTCTAAGTTTATTAGCCTATAACTCTAGTAGAATATAAATAGAACAAAATATGTATTCTCCACCAAATCTCTTTCTTATTCTTCCAAAAGCTTATTTACAAATGAATTACATGGTGGTATTTATAGACCACCAAAATTGTTGTTACAAACTACACTAATGATTATTATAATTACAATATATCATGGGGGATACAAAAGGGGATGGGCATTATGAAGGAATGCCAAGAGGTGTATGCATTCATATATACATATATTCATAATACTATTTTATATATAATATATAATATGTTTAATAATATATACATTTTTATTATAAAAAAACCAAAAAAACCAACTCCCTACCCACGCACCCCCACTGCAAAACTAGCCCACCTGCGCCACCGCCCACCTCCTTCCCCCATCGCCGCCTCCACGCCACTGTCCTTCTCCCACTCCCTTTTCCCTTTTCCCTTCCCGTCGCCAGTGTTGCCGCCGCCACACCACCGCCCTCCTTCCACTCCCTCTCCCCTTTCTTGTCGCCAGCGCCGCCGCCTTCCCTCCCCTTCCCCCTCCGTCTCCGTCTCTGTCGCCCCCTCCTCCCGTCCCCTCGCCATCTTCCCTCCCCTCCCCCGTCGTCGCCTCCCCCTCCACTTCTCCTCCGCTTCCCTCCCCCTCCTCGTTGCCCACGTCCTCCTTCTCCGATTCATCTCCTTCCCCTCTCCCCTCCCCCCATACCCGTCGACCGCCACCCTCCCCCTCTTCTGCGTTATTGTTCTCTCTCTCTCTCTCTCTCTATATATATATATATATAACTATTAATTATATATAATATATAATTTTATATATATTTATTTATATATGTTTGTTTAAATATTAACCGTAGATTGAAATAATTCAAAATTTGAGCCGTAGATTTATTAATTCAATTTGGACCTTAAATTCAAATTGCATCCAACGGTTATTAAATAAGGCTATAAATGTAATTTATAATTAAAAATTAAAAAAATAAAAAAAGAAAAAGCGCGTGTAACTATAGGAACTTGCGTTAGGGGTATAATTGCTCTATTTTTTTTTTACAGGGGATAATTTGCTAAATTTTTTTTCACAAGGGGATAATTTGCTCATTTCGTATAACATAGGAGGATAATTTGTATTTAACCCATTCTTTTAATATAAGAGAGTTTACAGCTAAAATTTTAAAACACGAGAGGACTTTATGTAATTTATACTTTATTTTATATGATATACTTAGTCATATTATTATATATTTCTAGTTTAATAAAAAGTCTATGACATGGACATGATTTGATATGAAATATATTGGATGAGAAATTTTAGTGCAAAAGTTACGATATGATAATAAATGTTGTTAGACGACATCTATGTTTCTCTCAACTACCACATATAATATATATATATATATAATATATATATATATATATATATATATATCAACATAAAATATAAGTAGGCTCGACCCGTTCAACTAGATTGATGATGTCTCCAGGGAAGCAATTAAGTAGGTCATGACACCAATACTTGTTGAAATTAATAACGATAAAAATTAAAAATAATTACTCCGTTCTTTCCTGTATACACTCACTCTCTCTATATATATGTTTAGGATTTTTATTTGGTAAAATTTGTATTATTTCACTCAATCTTTTGATTTTTTTACACTTTGCATTTTTTGAAAAATAATGATGGAATATTCCGTCCATGTGCACACACGCCTAAAGGGATTTTGGGTTCGATAAAATTGTAAAAGTTGAATGCAGATAACCCCCAACGTATGGGATTATTTGCACTTTGCGGCCCCCAACCTTTTTATAAAACCAAAAAAAAAAATTAGAAAAAAAATATGGAGAAAATTCTGAAAAAATGGGGAAAAAAAAAGGGAGAAAATTTTCAGAGACTTTAATGCTTGATTTGCAAATGAACTATTTTACATTACAAGCCAAATGTAATATTGGCACGGAATGAAATACACATATATGCTTGCCAACAGAAATACACAATTTTTTTTCTTTATTTCTTTGGTTTGATTTTCTCTTTTTTATACAATAGTAGTATATTTGATTTTGTTGTGAAGTTATACTCTTTCATGATTTTTTTTTTCATTTAGGTTGTTGAAGCTCAATCTCTTCATTTGAGTTGGTGAGTTTTTCTTATTTTCTCATCTGGGTTTTTTTCAATCTTTGTAATGTTCTGCTGATTTTGTGTTTGTGTTGAAGTTTTTAGTTTGTGAATTGAAGTTTAAAGTTTTCTTATCCGGGCTTAGGAGTTTCACACCTAATGATATTGCAGAAAGATTATGATTTTTCTGTCTGATTTTATCTTGTTATGTGAAGTTATTTATCTGCAAATTATGTACTAAATTTTTTCTCCATTTTTCAGATTCTTTCATTTTTCCTTTTTTTTATTTTTTTATTAAAAGGTCGGGAGGCAAAGTGCAAATGATTCTATACATTGGGGGGTTGTTTGCAAATAACCTTTACAAGTTTACTGAACCGAAAATCGCCCCCAGGTGCATGCACACACGGACAGTATATTCCATCATTATCCCCGAAAATATAAAGTGCAACAAAATCAAAAGGTGTTCGGAATAATGAAGGATATGCGGGACTTGTGTATTATGAAGTCGAGGTAAAAGTTAGACTCTTTATCTTTAAGACAATTATTGCCCCACTTTGGTGCTAACAGAAAATGGCAATTTGTCTCGCAAGATACAACAACTCATAATCTCAATGTAGCAACACTACAAACTTTGAAAACAACGAACTAAAAAGATACTTTGATGCTCTCTTACGAAAACTATACTTGCAAAATGTTTTAATTGCTTTAGAATGCTATGAAATAAATTGAATGAATGAAATGAAATTGAAGGACCTATTTATAGAAGTTGGAAATGTATCATTGCATGAACATAACTGACCAGAAAAGATGCCTTTGAAAGGTTATGATCTTTCATCCCAATAAACACTTCATTTCACCCAAAGGACATACCACTTCACTTCAATGGACGTATCATTTCAACCAAAGAGTTTCACCCAATGGACACATTATTTCAATCAAATAACGCATTTATTCGGTTGATTAAATACATGTGGATGATGACTGGACGTCATCAACCATCATCCATATATCATGAGATTGTTATGCATCGCACACCGTAACCAATCACTTGTTACGATTTAATCCAAAAGAAATATACTTATTAATTAAATTTATTCTTTAATTTTTCATTCACCATTATCAAACAAAAAGTTGGATCGGAAAGTGTAAAAAACCAAACGTGGGTGGGTGGGGGGGGGGGGGGATGCAAATGATACATTGAGAGTGTTTGCATGTTGCCTTTTTTATTTTATAGAAACAAGAGGGCGGCTGAACAACTAGAGCAAGTTGTACTTTATTGTAAGAAAAATTGTTATATATATTAAAGTCTATTACAAGTTTATGATTTTGCTGATGATAACTGAGAAAGTCTCAATCAAGTTTAGTCATTAATTAATCAGGTTAGGTACTCTATGATGATCTATGTACCGAGTCTTTTAAAAACTCTTAAATTAAAGGTCCATTATTGATATATGACGTTTATTTAATCTGTGTAATAGTAATAGTTGATGATAAAGTATGGCTTAAAGGCAATTTTGGTCCCCTAACTTGTGCCATTTCCCATTTTAGTCCTGTAATTATCTAGGGTTTGAATTAAGTCCTTTATTTTTTAATTTTTGCTCAATTTTGGGACATTGCAATCGGAAATTTTTAATCTGGTCGGAAAAAATCACATGTCTCTCACGTGCCGGCAATAATTTGGGATTTTTTTTTCATTGGCTGATGCGTTGATGACGTGGCTGAGACGAAAATTTAAAAAAATAAAATAAAATACCTATGTGGCAATGGGTCCATGTCAGCCCCATGACATGGATTAGGAGGGAAAAAATCGTGACCTCATTCAGGTTTATAAGTTCACCCCCATTTCCCCAATTGAAAGAACCCTAAAAATATCTCACCTCTTTGCTTGTCGTCTTCAAGAGAAATTGGGACATGTCCACTGTTACGAGCTCCGTCGAGTGCAACTGTGGACGACCAACCGTGATTCGTACGTCATGGACGAACGACAACCCGGGGAGGAGATTTCACTCTTGTCGAAATTATAAGGTAAAAAGCATTTTTTTGACTTCAAATTTCTTGGGGTTGGAAGTTTATTTTTTGGGTTTTTTTTGCAAGAGAGGAGGTTGTACGTTTTTTCAATGGAGGACCCCCCTATGTGTCAAAGGGCTCGAGCCATTATTCCTGGATTGCTGAAGAAAATCAACACATTGGAAGCAAGTATTGAAGAAATGAGGAGGAAGAACAGAAAAATGGCTAAAGTTCTTGTATTTTTAGCTTTGATTGTGTTGTTTTTTGTTTGCCGAAGTTGACATCTCTGTAGAAAGATTTTGGATTTTTTTTGGTTTGTTATGGTGTAATATTGAAATGGAATTTTTTACTAAATTCCTCGAATGTAATTGACTATGTTATCAGAAATGAAAGTGATGCTTGTTGTGTCATTGGAATTTTGTTTAGTTTTGGATTTATGGGATTTTGAGGAATTGAGATTTGTTTGAATTCCAATTTCTAGGAATTTTTTGCCTTTCTTGACTTTCAACTGTAATATAAAGAACTTGGAATTGAAAACTCATAAGACAATTGCAATTTTGAACAAAACTTAATATTCAAAGTAATTTAATTGCAATGTTTAGAATTCATACTAAACAACATCATTGACACTTCCCAAAATGATGACAAAATAGGTCAAAACAAGTTGTGAATGTTTACAGCAATGACTTCCAAAAAGTTATACAAAAAAAACCACAATTCCTAGTACATTAATGTGCATCTGATGAACTAAACTGACTTAAATCTAAATATTTCTGGCCTCCTTCTGTTATGATTGGCTTGATGGTTCCAGATTGTGCCCTGGAAACTGAAGAAAAAACTGGAATCCTCTGTGGGCCAATCATAGGTGGAGGTGCTCTGATTTGCACCCTTGATTGTAAGGTCATGCTTGTTTGACATGGATAGTTGTTCATACATTGATGGACCAGCTTTGTAAACTGGAACTGCAGGTGGCTGAGATACCGTTTCTTGTTGTGTGATGCATGCTTCAGGTGTTGGCTCAGCTTCAGTGTGCAAAGGTGGGAGAATGTTAGGATATTGTGTACCCTGTTCAGTTTGCAGCAGTGTTGTAAGAACAAAAGTTATATTATGCAGAAATTGCAGTTTTCTGTTAAAAACAATTAAGAGTTTGAAACTTACACTTGATCCACCATGTTCAATTTCATTACTGTTATCCTCTATGATGTTGTCAACTGCTTTTCTCTTTCCAACCTACAAGATGAATGCAACACATTTTTAGGAAACAAAATCACCTTGCTCTCAACTGCTTTTTTGCTTGCTCTGATCCAAAGTACTTCTTGTTTCTCCTTCCTGAAATGAAAAAGATAAGAACTTCAGTAATAATGTAAGATAATACAATTTCTATTATTATAAGTTATAAGAATTGTACCCTTTCTGGGCATTTGGCTGTATTGTGGCCAGGTTCTCCACATGTCCTACAGTGCACAGTAGTTTGGTGTCTTCTAAGCTTTAGCACTTGTTTCTTGTTGCTCTTTTCTTGTTCTTCATTGTAGGTTCATCAGCCTCTCTTCTCCTAGCTTTTGCAGGTCTACCTGGACCTCTACCAAAGTTTGGTGGTAGAGGGGTATTATGAGTGATTCAGACCATAAGCCTTCATGGCTCATTGGTTGTATTGCAGGCTCATAGACTTTTCTATATGTATCTACACTATAACAGTCTGCAACATAGTCTATAGGATCTTGCTTTTGATGATAAATTGCACAGCAAGCATGTTTGCATGGTATCCCTGACAGTTGCCACTTCCTACAACTACAACTTTTTTGCTCCAAGATCAACACAGTGTTGGCTCCCATCAAAACAAGAAACTTGGTAATGAAGGTCATCAGCTTTAATGGGCATACAATCAGCAACCTTAGAAGCATGTTTTTGCAAGATTTGTTGAATTTTAGGACACAACTTCTCTTTCCATTTAGTATTGCTCCTGTCTCTGTTTTCTTGCATCCTTCTCATGATGTATTCTCTAATCCATTCTAACATTGTGAGAATTGGCTTCTCTCGAGCATCTATTATGCAAGAATTGAATGTTCACACACATTATTCAACAACATATCACACTGAGAGGTCTCACTAAAGTGACTCCTAGACCACTGAACTGCTGGTTTATCATTAAACCAATCATGGGCTGATTCTGATATCTTCTTCATTTCTTGCATTCTCATTTTCCATTCACCTACTGTGCATGCTCTTGCTGCATTCCACAATGCAGTTTTGAAAGCTAATCCCCTATATCCAGCATTTTTAAGGTTGTTGTGTAAATGCCGTACGCAAAATCTGTGATCACAACCTGGAAACACTTCTTCAAATGCTTATTAGTCCTTTCTGTTTATCAGACATGAATGTGTATTCATCTTGTCTCACTATGTCCAAATCATGTTTTAACAAAATGAGAAACCACTCCCAAGTTTCTCTACACTCCTTACTCACTACTGCATAGGCAATAGGGAACAAATTGTTGTTCGGATCTACCCCAACCGCAGTCAGTAGAATACCACCATGAGGCCCCTTTAAGTGACATCCATCAACCCCAATTATAGGCCTACATCCAGCTCTAAACCCAGCTTTCAAAGCCCCAAAACACATGTAGAATCTATTAAACCTTTCCTCCCCTCAATCTGTTCAGTTCCAACTAACACTGTAGACCCAGGATTTGTCTTTCTGACCTCATCTGCATAGTCCCATAATCGAGCATACTGCCACTCAGGACTACCCTCTATTTCTTTTAATGCAGCTTTTTTAGCTCTATAAGCTTGATGTCTTGACACATTAACCCTCAAGTCATTGATTATATCCAATCTAAAGCCTTTACACACCTTTTTGGGTCTGATTTAAACTTCTGTAGATATTTGTCTTTTATCCAATTTGTCTTCACATTTTTTACAACAAAAATTGTGGACAAGAATGATGATTACACAGCAGGTTAATCTGGAAAGTTTCTTCACCTCTAACTTTTATAGCATGCATCTTCCATTCACAGTCAATAGCCCCACACTTCACATAAACCCTCTGTTTGTCATTTTTTATGAATTTCAGTGTTCTTTTAGATTTAATTGCATGAGATTGCAAGGCCTTCTTGAACTCACTTTTATTGGTAAACAACATCCCAAGTTCAAAAATAGGATCATAAATTTCTGTTGGATTGAAGACAGGATGTGAATGTCCATCACCCTCCCCACCATCTGAATCCCTATGTTCATCTAAATCACCATCATTTTCTACAACATCATCCTCTTCTTCATCACTAGACTCACCACTAGATTCACTAGTCTCCCTCACAATTTCCTCTTCAACCCTTCCTGGTTCTTTAACCTGCTCTTCATTTTATCTCCCTCTATCTCATAATCACTATCAACCAATATATCTTTATCCCCCTGACCATCCCCCTCACTGACAGCTTCTCCCTCACTCACAGCATCCCCTTACCCACAGCATCTCCCTCTCCAGCCCCCTACCCACAACATCCTCCTCTCCAGCCCCTCACCCACAACATTCTTTTCACCAACCCTTCACCCACTGCACCCTCAACATAAATAAGCATTTCTCTATATTTAAGAACTTTCTTCCATTCCCTCTTGAAGTCATTGTTGTCAATCAACAATTTAAACCCTTTGTTCACAATTGTATAATATCTCCTCCCTTTTTCTATCCCAACACTATCACTAAACAGATCCAAAGACTCTATACAAACCTCATTAGGCAACACATAGTCAAATTTACACAAACTCCCACCTTCATACAAAGCTTCGGCACATGCCTAGCCTCACCACCATAATGCAAGCATAATGTAATAGATTCACTCTTAGGGTCTTTATATTACACCAAAAAACAAAAAAAAAAAAAAAAACAAAACAAAAATAGAAAACAGTCAGTACAGTAAAAGGACCACAAAAACTTAAAAATATACAAGAAGTCAACATTGAGTAAAAGCAAAGAACATATGGGTCCACGTACACTAAAAAATTGCATAAAGGGACCACAAAAACTTAAAAACAAAAATATCTTTACCAACACTCCACTGGACAATCACTTTCAGAACAAAAAAAAGGGAAAAAAAGATTTTTAAATAGAAGAATCTTACGGTATGGAGGTGGGGCATATGTACATGTCTCGCTGGCCTTTTCATCACCATGGCGCTCCAAGTTTGTAGCAACTCTCTCGCATTCGTCTTCTCTCCAACAAAAACTCAGAGGAACGAAGAAAGTTTTTGCAAATATGATTTAGGAATTTGCCTTTGTGATTTTTGCCCTCTTCGCATTCACAGATTAGGGCAAATTTTTTCTCTCATGCGTGTCTAATGCGTGCAATCTGATTAATTTCCCTCCTAATCCATGTCATGGGGCTGACATGGACCCATTGCCACATAGGTATTTTATTTTATTTTTTTTTAAATTTCGTCCTCTGCCACGTCATCAACGCATCAGCAAATGAAAAAAAAATCCCCAAATTATTGTCGGCACGTGAGAGACATGTGATTTTTTCCGACCAGATTAAAAATTTCCGATTGCAATGTCCCAAAATTGAGCAAAAATTAAAAAATAAAGGACTTAATTCAAACCCTAGATAATTACAGGACTAAAATGGGAAATGGCACAAGTTAGTGGACCAAAATTGCCTTTAAGCCGATAAAGTACTATTTCATAATCTATATCTATACTATATAAAAAAAAAAGGTATTTTTCCCTCACAAATGACAGTTATGACACCAACACCAATTTATCGTTATACCAATAATACTCCTAAAGTTGATTTTCTTTTCTTATTTTTTTCTTTGTTGCTTTCTTTCTTTCTTTTTATTGTTTATATATAGTTTTTTTTCATGATATATTTTATAATATGAAATATTATTTATTATATGCACGCAGGGATGGCATGCCACGGTGGCTAGTTAATATATAAAGAAATGCATTTTTCTCTCACAAACGACAATTATGACACCGCGATACCAATTTCATTGTTGTGCCAATAATAGCCCTAAATTTATTTTCTTTCTTTTTTGTTGCTCTGTCTTTCTTTCTTTCTTTTATTTTTTATTTTTTGAAATTTGATTTTGTTGGTTTTCATATATATATATATATATATATATATATATATTCATAATATATTTTAAAATATTAAATATTATTTATTGTATACATTTAGGGACGGCGTGCCACGGCGGCTAATTGTTCAATAAGAGAAGTTGTGAGAGAACACCTATTCATCGGGTAGAACAATCTTACTACACGAAAATAAAAATAGAAACAATTTTTTTCATCTATAAACCAAAATTTAGCAACGGAAATCCATTGCCACACTTGTGTAGCTTGAAGACCTTTAGAGATGGGAGATTTTCGTCTCTGAGTTTGCAACGGGCATGAACCCGTCACTCGATCTGTTGAATAATCTGTCTCTAATTTTTGTAGCGAGTCCATATCTGATCCAACTCACATTTTAGGTTTAATTGTGTGGAATTCAGTTGAGGCATTAAACCCATTCATTCAAGTTTCAGTAGTTAATATGATGTTAGATAATGAATAATAACTGATTTTTGACTGGAAAATTCCCAATAAAAATTGGAGCCATAACCATAGACCAGTATCCTGAATTGCTAATGATCAAGTTTTCTCTTGTCTGGAGATTCCATAGTTGGATGGGAGTCTCATTAATCATTAAGCTTTTAATTATTATGAAAGTTGGAATATATTAAACGGGCTTTCAGGAATGCATTATATATTTTATTTTAAATTTTTATTTTGTTTTATATATACTATTTATATATAATCTACATCTTTTGTATATTTCAAGAAAAATAATTTTTCCCCACAGCATATGTTAAATAAATAAAATGTATGGGTTAGGGATAGAATGAACGATGTTATTTAAAAATTGTTATATTGCGATAATAAGATGTAACAACAACAACGACGATAATAATGGAGTAAACTACAATTATCTATTTTGAGATTTAGCATAATCATAAATATCATCTTATTATTTGAAAAATTATAAATAATCTCCTAATGTTTCATAAAATTATGTAATTCTTGAATGAAGGTATAAATTTGTCTACATTGCTGTTACTATATTTTCTTAAAAATAAAAATAAAAATTCATAAAAAAAAACGGACGGGATGGATGGAAAATTTTGAAAAATTATAAAAAAAATTATTCACTTAATCCAAAAAAATTAAAAAAAAAATTAAAAAGTAAATGAAATTGAATTCTTAGTCCACAAGGCATTTTGGTCAGTTCACAACATAAAAAATGAATGAAAACTTAACGAAGGCTAACAGAATGAGCTAATTGTTAAATGATCGTTAAAAATCAAGAATGTATTAATAATTTTTCAAACAATAAATGAGTATACGTAATTATTCCAAATTCAAGTAGAGTCGTTGTACCCATAATAATAAGATTATTGTTGTTGTCGCTGCTGTTATTTTTATTTCTTCATAGTTGAAGTTGGGCCTAGTTTAGTGTCGAAGGATTTCATATACAGAAATGAGAGTTTCAATTTAATCTCTACGAAATTGAAATTCTAGAAATAAAACTGAAAATTAAATATTAATTAGATGGAGGTGATTTTTTGGTTTACAAAGATTATAGCTCAGAACGTGGAACATATGAAATAAAATGTGGGGGCCAATAGAACAATTTTATTGGGACAAAGGAACATGCTTTTAGATTATTTTGAGACAAAATCCTTAAATAGAGAACTATTACCTTAACAAACATATAAACACACAAGGGCCTAGTTCTTACCATCAGGTTGAAGGCTTAAAACAACTCAAGTAAACTGGCAAATTCCATTAAGTTCTCTTCATAATTTTTTAAGTCAGTCAATATATAGTATCAGTCCATGTTCAAGGACAGAACCAGAAACAAAAATGTCAGGACAAGAGTGTTTCCATCCACTGTAACAGTAAGAATGCATCACAATTCAGTGAAAACATCATCAGACCACCTCCCTCTGAAATAGGATTGCAGTAGCACCACCAGGATACACATGAATGCTTTGAAACTTATACCTTAGGTCCGTCGACAATGTTGGCTCATCGTACGTTTGGCAGATGCATGCGCACAATCAAGATCCACCGGCAGCTTCTGCAGCCTTCTTCTCCCTTTGTTTCTCTCTTTTTTTCTTGTTTTTCAGTGCGTTCTTGCTCATTTCTCTGAAATTAATGTATAAATTAGAGTCTGCAACAAACCAAAGGACTTTAGGTGGGAGAAAAACGAATAAGTAGACTTACCCGGAAGGGCTTACTCCAAATAGCTGTACAGAATAAAACTTAACAATCAGTATTTGATTGAACAGAGAAAAAAAAATTAAACTGAACAAGGCATAACAGTGTTGTGACTATAAAATTTATGAAATTGGCCTCTGAATTGGTCTTATGCATAATTGCGCAACCAAAAACAAAGTAGGTAGATTAAGAGCCCTAACTTTCTGTCATAGAGTAACAAGTAGGGTCCCTTGAGTACTATTAAAGACTAGGCCTAAATACATGAATTATCCATGAAATCAGGACTCAATCGCCCCTGGTACAATGGACACTGACACAACATCCATGCCAACACGACTATGACTACATATATAATTTTATATGATTAACACTTATCATCGTGCATCTAATCTGTTTTATGGAAACACATTTTCACTTTAATGACTTTCGATTGAAGCAATGACTAACCAAATTTTGTTAAGAATTTTGGTTTTTCTCATTTGACAGAGCCCATAATGCACATCTTTTTGGACCATATAAAATAAATGTAGGTTGGAAATAGTCATTTTGTAATTTGCAGCCATATAGTTGAGGGGAAAGACCATTCCTGGAGACTCATTGCCTGACCCTAACTTGTACCAAGACCTTGTGTTATTCAATATCTTTTCATCTTTAATTACCAATCACTCTAGCAAATTCCGTACACTTCAGAAACCTAACCATTAATCATTTAGACTCAATATCATCAAGAACAGGACAGTAAGAGGCTAACTAACTCGCCAGAAGCTAAAAGAGGCAGTAGGTTATGAAAAAGGTAAATTTTCATACAATAATTAAAACCATAAAAAGATTTCAGTTGCATAACAGCAATATAATTTGGACACTAAAGTAAACCGTGGTTCAGGTTTAATTGATTTGAATACCTCTGCCTGAACTGCAGCTGCGGCTTTAGCATGAGGCGGGCGATAGGCAGCAGGTTTTTGTACAGAAGGGTTGGAACCAGCAGTTTTTGAGGAAGCCTGAGTAGTTTTGGATCCTTGGCCTGGGACATCAGTTCCATTTCAACTTTCCTTAAGTTCAAAACTTCAAAATCAGATTGTGTTTGGTGAAAAGTGCAAGTAAATGACACACCTTGTTTTGTTGGTTCTTCCAATTTCAAGGAGTCAACAGATTTTGAAAGTTCTGCAATATCGCCAAACTTATCAGGTGACTCTGGTTTCCAGTCCACCTGTTGGCTCAAGAGGAGGAAAAGTCAGCTAAAGCTTAAACCAAATTAATTCCACGAATGAAACACAAACTGAAAGGTATTAACCTGGAACAACTTGTCAAACATCCTCTTAAAATACAACGAGCCATTATGATTAAAGATTTTGATCCTTCAAAACGAAAAGAATTGCAAATCATCAGTCCACAGATCAGCTCACAAGGAGTTACTGGTTGATTATAAAAGTCAAAAGACAGAGTGATCACAAAATCACTTACTAGAACTTTTAAATAAAATAAAGTATCATGTGGTAACAAGCACACTTGCTTCACCAGTTAACTTTATTTAACGGGTAGCACAACAGGCGCAATAATGAGTCAGATAGACTACTATCTGGACTAATAAAATTATAATACTGTTTTATAATAGCCTTAGATAAATAAGAATATTTTGTGATTTCACTGTATAAAGAAGATACCACAACAGAAGTTGTTATTCTGCATGTACTAATATGCCAATCAATATGTCAATCTTCAATTTTCAGCATCATCCTGCTCAAGTCAATTTTGTGCAAGCACTCCATGCTATGGAACTCAGATTTTCTTTTATATGAATGATTAAAGGGATAATGGTATGACAAGAATATGCTACATGTTTACACTTAGTCCACTTTTGGAGGTCATAAACTAAATTCAAGATCCAATAAACCCAGCCAGGCAGAATTTATCACTAAATTTGCAAAATGAGCTGTTGCATGAACCAGCCTTCTTGTTCAAGTGGAAATAGTTTATGAACTTTTCAGCAAGAGAAAGATAAACTTTTTCTTTTACTGAGAGACTATGAGTTTAGATGTTTATCAAGCAAACTAGAGCTGCCAGAAAAACTTTCATTCAGCCACATGTTAATGTCATCAAGGAATTTATTAGAGGCAAAGAAGACACCAAAAGCATACCCATTGTCAACCTGCAGTCTTGGAGCTGTTGTGGCAGTCATAAAATACCGCCCATCTGGGGACCATTCACTTGTCACTGATAATTCAGCTTTTGTAGATCCCAATTTCTTCTTTTCCAAATAATCCCAGAATGCCTGAACAGGAAAACGAAATTGATGTCATTGAGACCTAATAATGTTGATGGAAGGAAAGATAATTCCAGCATGGCAAGAAGCTTGCAGCATCCAGACTCATGGCATGTCTAGGTTGATAATAATGGGCTGAAAAACTTTGGAGTGGGACAAAAGGTGCAATAGAGGACATTAATTCCAGATTATGGAGATGATGCAGCAGCTTTGCAGATCTACCTGTCCAAACCAATAAAGGTTATGGTAAAAACAGCTCTATATCAACTGAATTTGTGGGGCAGATCAGATCCTACTTTGAACTTTTTCAAGCCCACTAAAGGGCTCATACAGAGATATGTGCCTTTAAAAACTAGTTCCCGTCGCTAATTATTAAGTTGTTTCATATCACCAGGAAATTTGGTAAATAAAGAAACCATATTTGTAATCTGCGGTTATCGAGCAGCTCGAACAAAGAAGAGTCTGGTCCCATCTAAACTCAGGCACGGCCAGTTAGGTCGGGTATATTGTTTTTATTATTAACTTTTTACCATTTACCAGTTGTTTTGTAATTCTGGTGTTACTATGTTTTCATAGCCCAAGAAACCTATTCCTCTCTAGAATAAAGATCCCTAGTGCCAAAGGCACAAATAAGAATCAGAAGTCAAACCAAAGAGACCCTTGGAATTGCAGACAATAGCAGTGCCAGAAGGGAACTCTTTTTTGAAATTCCAGATTGACTCAATTCAACACAGTAACCATATTGCTGGTAACTGGAGTGTAAATGCACATAGATTCAGTGAATTCTGTGGACTAAACAGGTCATGGCCCATACAGATCCCAACTAGGCACTGCGCTGCACATTTACTCACAATCTTATGGTTTCTTTGAGCATTTAACTCCCAGACAATGCAGTAACACTTAATGACAATCTTGGACAAGAGATGACATCTACAGAAAAATTTCTTTCAGTGTCTTACATTGCATTCTCCAGGCTACTCACCCCAAATTGAACTGAGAACAAGTTCCTACTTCAAAAACAATTACATGCATTAATATCAAAGTCGCGACCTTATTTAATTGGGCTTAATGCAACATCTTCTAACATGCAAAACTCAATGTAAAGTGCATTTTCTCCAAATGACTATCATCAAATATTTTCTAATCTGCTACATGGTAACATCTTACCAAATTGTAAATCATGATCTTTTCACTGCAATTGCCCAAGTTTTATTTAAATTCCCACCTGCCAGGACTAGCTTGGAAGAAAGAAATACATAGTAGATCAAATGAGTACCCTTCCAAACCTCCATATGGCTTTTGAGTATTTTTATTCAATATATCTCGGGAACTCTAGTGCAACAAATAAAAAATTAGCATTTAGCTAATGGGCAAAAGTAAAAGTTAAGAAATTGAAAATGAAAAAGGGAGGACAAAAAATGTTGACGTAAGGACAGAAACTATTTGAGCATGATTTACCCCAGGAAAAAATTGGAGCATACATTTCAAACAATACAATTAGTATCAGGAATGACAGGAAATATATGAAAAATATCATTTGAAAGAATACCATGTCACCAGGCAAGTTCCCAAAGCCTGCCAAACATATAACTGTACAGTAGTGTTAAGGACACAAAGAAAAAAGCAACACCAAAGCAAGAGAGAAAGCAGAACATTCTTTTTTATATAAGGATACACTTTCCTTTTGGATTCCATCTAATGGTATTGTATGGGCCTGTTCCAAGCTCCAGTAAAGGATTGCACTTTTTGTCAAATATCGTCGCCATTGCAGGCATAACTGAACTCGGTCAGGGAACAGAAACAATCATAGAGAACAAGAATAGCAATATAGAGGTATAAAATGGTGAAATACATGTAGGCAGTTAACTAGAAATCTATAGAATAGAGAACCTCACTTTTTTCTTCTTTTCTGTTACTACTTGGAACAATCCCGAGGTGAAGCACCAAGTTTCTTTTACACTTGCATGCCTTAATGGATACAACAAACAGTTAAATTTACTACTACCCCATTACTCTTTAAAGGATGAAACTTTCAGTGGCTTGTTACCAAAGCATTTCCAGCTTCCGAATATCTTCACCTTTTTTTGTTATATACCTCAAGCCTTTGAAATAAGACAGGTAACACATTTTAACTCAAAAAGATGAAAGAAAAAGAGAGATGGGAAATGAGAAAACTATATAACAGACTGTAATCTCCTGCTGTAACAAACAAATACAGAAATGATTGATATCCAAACCTTTTTGTTCTACTAAAACTAAGAGGTTTGCATCTTCATATCTTCACATTCCATTTATGGGAGAAATCAAGCATGAGTTAGGTACAGAAGAAAATAAGGATACATCCATAAACAACAGCAAACTCTTTACCAGAGGTAGACCACTGAACATCATGCACGGGCCCTTCCTTACCTGCCCAAGAATCCAAGATTATCTGGGGCTAACCATGAACAGTACTCAAGCAAAATGTACCATGTTGCGTCAGCTGGGGAAAAACAAAGAAGATAACACATACGGAGTGGCACTAATCCTTCATAAGTTCCATCAGTAGTCAAATAGTTTAACTTTGACTCTCCATAGTAACTTTGATTCGTCTTATCAACATCTGACTGAACAACCACCAGGAGACCTGTGGAACCATAGTTCCAGTTCAACTGCACTGATGAACACCTAAAGAAACTTTTTCGGGCAATAGGTTGATTCTGCAACTCCTTTGCGCAAGCAAATATTTGAACATTGCCTGGCATCCCCTACAAAGAGAATATATTGAGATAAAGAAGTATACTTATGTCTTCCTATTTAGAATAGCACACAACAGTAGATCATGGCAAGAAGACTGCTACTTAAAATCAGAAAGGTGGAATCCATCACCACTACATACATACTTAAAACAATTTTGTGCAGAAATCAACATTCAATGGTTTCAAAATCTTGCAATAATTGTGATAAACCTCAAAGCTCTTAAGATTCCAGATAACTTCCTCACATAATAATAGTCACTAATATGTCCAAAATCTCAATTAAAATCTACACTATCTCAAAGTTCATGTTCTTTTTTGTTGGAATTTTGGGTTGACTTATGCCTCAAAGAAAATCATGGTTTCATTACTCCTTATAGTCAAAGAAAAAGAACACAGAAAGAAAAATGGAAACTCAAACATTCAAATATTCTTGATGATTGATGCTGATCATCAACTCATGGAAGAAGTATATTTAAAAGATAAAAGTTGGTTTGTGCTACCAACTTCCTAACTCAATCATGGCTCCAAAAGTGTATAACGAAAACCTTCGATTCTGGAACAAATGCCGCCACATGAGATCCAGGGGTTCTAGATAGCTCAAATGCAGCTATTCCAGGCACTCTAAGCCTATGAGTAATCCCTTTTGAGAAATCTTCAGGGTCAAAGAATTGTGCTTCATTTGTTGCCAAACGACATGCTACAGCTTCATCAGAGCTAAATCGGATTGAGGGCCTGAGAACAGGAAAATTTGTTAAGAGAAGATTTCAATCACTGTAGAATCAAATTCCTACCACGTACCATGTTGTTTTTGTCATGTTCTTCTGGAATACTTGATAAACAGATTCACCAGTGTCTGTCTTCCACAGAACCACATTCTTATCCTGCGGAGATGTAGACTTCTGAAAGGTCTGAACATAAGTCCCACAGGGTGATATGCTAGCAGCAAGAACATTAGGTATTTGTAAGGACCTTATCTCTACCAAGTTCTTGGAATCATAGATGCTAATAACAGAGTCGGATCTGATGACCATGAGTTTTGACCCATCCTCGCTGAACTTTGTACTCGTACATGGTACTTTATTCAACTTCACACTGGGTTCGCCGCTGCTGAATGGAGGCCCACTCCAGATGGTAAATCCCTCTGGATCTCTCACTAAAATGTCCAAGGGTGCCGGTGGCTCTGCCACTGCCATTAGAAGGCGGTAAAGATTCTGTGAAATTAAAAGGATTAACAATTCATAAGTGAAGCCCTCAAAATTCAAAAGAAATACACAATAAGATCCAATGTTTGGTACATGGTATACTATTTTATAAATACCACGAGTACAGTTCTTTCTCATAGAAAATATCAGCACCACTTAAATTTTCATCTTAATTATTTTCTGATTGTGGGGCTAAAAAGTCCGGAAATCTAATTTTGATTTAAACATTCAACTGATCAAATACTGATAGCAAGCAAATCATTTGCTGCACACGGTTCATTCACCAATATAACCTATTTGATACAGAAAAGAACAAAAAGACAAAAAAGAAGCAAAACCCAACAAAATTCTTGATCACATTTTTTAGCTCCATATCTGTCTAGACATCCTAGCCCATCACACTAAGAAAACTGTATTATCAAACCCACAATAAATTCTTCGAAAACAGCTTCAGCCAGGAAAAATCACCAAAGGAGGGACTTTCCGAACCCGTAATAATTGAAAAACAAGAATGCGCCAGTTCTGCAAGAAACTGAACATACTCCATATAAACCATATTTCATCAGCCAGCACAAAAATTTTCACCAAAATTTTATCTTGTAACCTTCAGAACTGAATTTGAAATCCAAAGCATCTGAATTCTCAAATGCTTAGCAGAATTTCCAATGATTTTTTAAGAATATCAATTTAACTGTTCGCATGAACCGCATTAGATTAATACATACATCAGTATGCGTTAGTACCCCAGAATTTACCTGAAAAAAATAAGGCTAGCAAGAAATTGGCGGGGAATTGCCTTCGGTGAGCTGAAATCTCCGGGTGGTAAAGATGCCGGTGCCAAAAGGATGACCCGAAGTTCAAAATCCTACCCGATTATAATTAGGGTTTATATCAGGAACACCGTAAGTATTAGATTCTCCAATTTCACATCAAATGTCACTTGACCCTTTGGAGTTTTAATTCAACTTAATATAAAAGATCATTTTCATCTAATTAAATTTATAATAGTTAATTCTAAACATTATATTTAGTAAAAACTATAAACTTTGAAATCTACAAAACACAGTTGAATTTGAACAGTTTAAAGTAATTACACCTTAATTATCACAAAAACTAAATTATTGATAAATTATTATTAATTAAAATAATTAAATTATAATTATTCTTATCAAATATTAATACTTAATAAAGACAATTACAGTAGAACAACATTTTACGTATATAATGAAATTCGAATTCATAACTTTAAAGTCATAAGGCTGCAACATCGTTAACTTAGTTAAACCTGATTGACCCTTAAATTCTCAATCAATCATATAATTATAATTCAATTGCAAAAGTGATCTAGAAACTCTCATCTCTCAAGCCACCAAAACTTAAGTTTTATCTGATCACTTTTTCCATTTCTATGCTTTTATTTATAATTTACAAATATTTGTGTTAGAATTATTGATTAATGCGAATTAGGTCAATCTTGATTAATTAAATGATCGTACTTTCTAGTGGGATTTAATTATTTGTGTATATAATTGTTTGTCAAGTTTATTACACAACCTTTATCTTACGCAAGCAACACCAACTAATAACTTTATTGACACAACAAACACATTTTTGTAAAAAATCCCACATTACAAAGAGAGTTGATAAACTATCAATTGATAACTTTGGTGACAAACTATTCTAACTGCCGAGCTTAGCAACATGAGCTTGTAACCCAAGTGGGGGCAATAAGTGTTGGGACATTGAGTTGGCGCGTAGTGTAGGCCCTCGGGGCAAAATGCTGGCTCGCCCATTCCAAGCTAGGAGTTGGGCCATGTGACTTGAGCTAAAGCTGGGGTCATGTGGCCTTTAGAGTGGAAGGCAATGCGTCAGGTTGGTTTCACATAGCAACGAAAACTTCCCGTTCCTTTCAGTGGAAGGATAACGAGTCGGTGCTTTCGAGGTCCACAAATGCACAATGAATCAACTCTAATCGGACCAACATTTTTTTAACAATGTTAAAACCCAACCTGAGTTACAAGCCATGTTTGAGCAACACAATTGGGACCAGCACTTTTTGAATAGCATAAAAGGTATGGGTTGGTAAATTACCTTCTATAAAAAAAAAAAAAAAAAAAAAAAGCAATTTATCCTTCTACTTTTTAAAATGAAACGGTTTATCGTCCTAAACAGTGAGGTAAATTGTTGTATTTAAGAAAAATAAGGAGATAAATTATTAATTTTTTTATGTGAAAATAATTTGCTATTTGCAATATCACAATAAGTTGCTTGCACTTTTCCCCTTACAAACCCTCAAATTATGGGCGTTTTTTTTTTTTTTATTACTTGACAATAACTGTGAGGAGTATTAAAATATGATTTCCACTTATAATTCTCTGAAATTTAAGTGAAAAAAGCTAAAATCTCAGAGCTGTAGTGGGTGCACTTTTACCAGCTTAAAATATTTTTATTTTCGTTACAAATATTTGTATAATTTAAAAGAACCATCATATTCAATTAAACCTTCAAATAAAATATTCATCATATTGATTAATTGACATAATATTATCATCCTATCTTTTTCATCTGTTGGGGCCCTTATGCTCTTTTCTCTTAATATATGAGATTTAACATGATTCTTTAACTATTTAATTCACTAAAATATGTATATATGAAGTACATGTTCGGTTTCTTATTATAGGGGCAAATTTTATTCCATGATCAAGAATAAAAATTTATAATTAATGAGATTTAATTCCACTGACAAAAGATTTGATCAAGATATAATGAAAATAGATCGTATTAATTATGGATAATCGCTTCTTTTCTATTGTTTGCATTCTAAATTTTAATATATAGACAATTGAAATAATCTTAATTTATATATCACTCGAATGATTTTTGCTATTGCCTCATATAAATTTACTTTTAGAAAAAGTATACATAGATCCCACATTGGGATCAAAGCCTTTAACATACCAAGTAATAAAGTAGTTGGGAAACTTGCTTATTCGTTGAGCTTGGTAACGTGGGCTTGTAACTCGAGTGAGGGCAATGAGTGTCGGAACATGGGGCCGACCTAATGGGTAGGGTATGAGAGCAGAATATTGGCCTGTCCATTCCGAGCATGGAGTTGGGCCATGTGATCTGGGCTAAAGTCCGAGTGACGTGGCCCTTAGAGTGGAGGGCAAAGCGTTAGGCTGGTTTCACAGAGCAACGAAAACTTCCTGCTCCCTGCAGTGGAAGGATAACGGGCTAATACTCCCAGTCCCATTAATACTCAATGGATCGACTCTAAATATTGGACCAACACTTTTTCACCAACATTATTTGAAAGCTTGTTCCATATTTAATGCAAGCTCATGGAAATCTAGCTTATGAGTTTTCTTTATCAATATATAGTAGTTTTTAGAATATTTTACCATCGTAAATATTTATGTAGTCCGAAATTAACCTAAGTATTTTAATAAATTTAAGTGGCATTTTTGTTATTTTACAAATAAGTTGAGGATACACTATTTTTTTTCCCCAAACATTCCCTTTTAATTTTTTCTAGTTATAAATTCTAATTAATTGGCTTACTTCAAAAAATAAAAAAGAACATTGACTTATCTATATATTTTTGTAAAATTATGAATCTGTTTAAAGGTTTCTTTCATTTGTTGATTTGACCAAATTAATCTTGTAATAGTATTCCTAAGGATAAAAATATAAAATAATATACTTATTAATTTTTATTAATTTTTTTCACATTAAATTTATTTACTCTTATTAACTATTTTTAGATTATATTTATTTATTATTTTATTATATTAAATTCATAATATATATACTTATTAGATTAAAAAAAAACCTTGTGGTATAATACGAAATGACTAAAAAAATACATGCGAAGTGGAAAAGAATTATTGCACGGATAAATTTCCTATCATAAGTATAAATGATAGTTAATCAGAACACTTGTCATGTTAAAGTCAGATAGAAAATAAATAAAATTAATTAAATGAATGGTGATATGAAAGCAATTATTTTGAAGAGTAAAACATGTTAAAAGATAAATGAGAATCGATAAAATCACTTATTCTTGAAAGTAAACACTTTTTATAATAAGAGGCTAAAAGATAATTTCAATATTTAAAATGTGCCGGATACTATATATTATATGATTTTTATTCATCTATAATATAATAGAAAATGTCGGTATATGAGTTTCAATCTGTTCAATAATATAAAATAAAAATGCTCCATATAAAAGAATATTTGAAGGTATAGAAGCTACTTGTAGACTATCACATCATATATTAGTTTCTCAAAAAAAAGAAAGAAAAAAAAAAGGGTATGCAACCATAAATATTGTCTATACTTTTACAAAAATTGTGAATGGTTAAAAAGGTCTTTTGACGTTTTAGGTATGACACATTATATTTTTTATTAATATAGTTGATAATAAGATTGGCAATGAATTATATAAATAAATATTCATTAGGTCATTTAATAACTTATTAATAGCGATATATGAATGATCCGAATGTTTGACACTTGTTAAAGTTTAATTGAGCCAACCGATCAATCATACTTATTTTTTCTTCATTTTATTTTATTTTGCAATATTTTGCAGTATCATGAATTATTTATTCAAGGTATTTTGAGAGTCAAATAAATTATTTTTTCTAAAAAATATTAATTAATAATTATTAAGCTGAAACCTTTACAAAAAGATAATAATTATTAATACCAAAAATCAGTTTTTTATTTAAAAAATAAGGTATATTAATTTCCAGACACATGTTATCATTTATTTGTTGAACTTACAAAATTGTCTTTCATTAGTTGTTTATAATATTTTATTATAAGAACACATAAGGTGTGCATGACTTGGTATTTTTTGCATAACTCAAATACTTTTTATTTTCTAATTGTCGTTGCTAATGAACCATTTTTTTTTAATACAATGATATTTCTAAAGCAAGTAATAGATTATTACAACATTGACAGTACAACAATATTTCTAAATTAGTCACCGACCTCTTAGTACAACAAAGAAACAATATATACATACTAATATAAAAATAGACTAATACCTACGTGCGTAGGATTGGAACTCATTACCTCATAGTTGTGAGATCTCAATCTCACCATCCGGGCACACTACAAGAAAATTTTTATCCAATAGCAACGAAAAAAAATAGTATCGAGATAATTAGCAAGTAAAAGTCTCGTTGCAACGAACTATTTCATTAGCAAGTAAAAGTCTCGTTGCAACGAACTATTTCATTAGCAAGAAATTTACTTTCTAATGAACTTAGTAAAGGAAATTAACTTGTTACGAATTTAGCGACGAACTATTTAAGAGATAAATTAAATAATATTGACAACGTAAGTTTTACTTGCTAATTAGCTCGACGCTGATTTTAGTATCAAATTTTTCGTAGTTATTGGTCTTTTTTTTTTTGTAGTGGCAAGAAATCATTGGTATAATGAAACATACCTACTTAGTATTTGTTTATTTTAATTAATTGTGATAAATTAATTTAAAATTTTCCTTTCAACAATATATTATTTGGTATAGTTTAACAAATTAATTAAGAAAAATAAAATTGACAATTGGTTACCTAAATATATGTTAAACTAGAAAAATACAAGTTCGAAGTTTTATATACTTATAAAATATGAAACAAATAAATAAGATTTGATTTTTTTTCTTTTGTATTTCAAAATAAATCACATATGAAGACATAAATTTTAAATTTGTATTCAATAGCTTTCCATGAATATAGATTAACCTAAAACATAATAAAAGATTAACCAATTTTTCAAAAGCAACAAATCAAGTATTCTATCAACTAAATTATATAATTTTTAACTTAACCCTAATTTTTGAAATTATTCATGGATGATATATTTATGTAAGTTAAGCACGAATTTAGATTTATATAAGTTAAGCATAAACTTCCTTTTATAATGCATATTTTTCTTTCTGAATTGAAAAAGATAATATTTATCAAGCATTTTATCATCTGTTTGTTTTGTACATATATTTACCAAGAGAATGTGTATTCTTTTTTTTTTTTTTTGTAAAAAAGTAGTTCTTAACCATGAAAAAATAACTTGCCATAGCTTTAGCATTATGATTAATGCTATGGCCTCGTCTGTAGAAACAATGGCTACTAACCATTGTATGATTGTGCTACTGATTATTTACTAATATTTTATTCTAATCACTGTAATTAATTATGACAAAGTTTCATATTTCTTCATGAGGCATCAGCTAAAATTTTATGAGGATTAATGATATCATATGAATTATCTTTCATTTCTCTTGAACAATGAAAAAATATTATTTTTATATTACTCATAATTATATAATTTGAATACCCTGATAAGTAATATTATTACCTTCCAACATAACTAAAATTTATTTATTTTAGGAGTAAAACACATCCAATGTATATGGAAGTCTACTTGAAAAAGTATTGGATGTTTAATTAATGGTCAGATTAAATTAATATCTAGAATAATAATTAATTCTTAAACACTAACAAAGCTTTAAAATTTAAAATTTAAAACACAAATCTTTAATTTAATGAACTTAAAGTGATTATACCTTAAATTGCTAATCAATATTCTTTTAAGTATAATTGAATTGCAAATGTGATTTTGAAACTATCCTATGTTAGAACACCAAAACTTAAGTTTATTTGATTACTTTTTTAATTTCCACACTTTTGTTTATAGGTGTAATAAACACCTATTGAGGGTTATTGGTTAATGCCACTTAATTAGTTCAATCTTTAAATACATATTTTTGGTGGAATTTAATTATATTTGTATATATAATTTTTTTCCTCGTTTGTTACTTTTTTATCTAGCATGCAACTTTCCCTTTACATGGAATATCAACTATTAACTTGATTGATACAAAACTACATAATTCATACAAGATCCCACATTGCGAAGGGAACTACTGAAATATCAACTAATAACTTTGTGACAAACAACTCCAATCGCCGAGCTTCATAACGGGGGCTTGTAACCCTAGTGGGGGCAATAAGTGTTGGGAAATTGAGTTGGTGCAGAATGTAGGTTCTCGGGACAAAATACTGACTTGCCCGTTCCAAGCAAGGAGTTGGGCCATGTGATCCGGGCTAAAGTTGGGGTTTCGTGGCCTTTAGAGTGGAAGGCAATGTGTCAGGTTGGTTTCACAGAGCAGCGGAAACTTCTCGCTCCTTGCAGTGGAAGGATAACAAATCGGTGCTCCCGAGGCCCACAAATACATGATGGGTCAGCTCTAATTGGACCAACATTTTTTGACTAATGTTACAAGAAAGCCCATTCCATCGTTATAAAGGTCTGGGTTGATCCATGTTTGAGCAACACTATCGGAAAAACCCATTCCACATTGATAGAGCGTTTACAAAATCTTAAAATTATAGACTTGTTTTTTTCTAATTACCTAAAAAAACATTTAATAATGAGTACTTGGAAATATGATTTGTGTCAGTCTAAAAAGTTTTATAATATTAATCCCACACTTTTTGAAATAGCTAACATTGATCCATACTTAAAAAACGTTATAAAATTAGTTCTATCATTGCAATAGTAATTCTATATTTTAAAAAAATGTTGAAAAGTTAGTCCAAATGTTGCAAAATTAGTTCCAAATGATGCAAATTTTTTTACGGTGGGACTCATATTGCAAGATTTTCCTAAAGTGTGAGACTAATTTTACAAGGTTTTTCTAAAGTGTGGACTAATATTAGCTATTTCAAGAAGTATGTGATTAATCTTGCAAATTACTCTATATTTGGGGAACAAATTAATTATATCTATTTTTAATTTCCGATTATAACTCTGAATTTAAGTGAAAGAAACTAAAACCTCAAAGTTGTACTCGTGATGTTCTTTTACCAACTTATCGACCAGTTTTACATATATAGAAGGTTTTTAAAATATTTTTCCCTCACAAATACTTGTATAATTCAAATCACCCTCATATTTAACTAAAACTCGACTGAAATGTTTGTCGTGTTAACAAATTCAAACACTCCCGCTTCAATTTTCTTACTACCAACTATATTTTTAAACACTCCGAATTAATATTTTTTTAACCCGTTTTCCATTTCTTTCTAAAACTTAATACTTGAAATTTCTCAGAATTATTAGTTTTTCTGATAAAACAAACAAATACAACTTCTATCTTTCACAACTGTAAAGTTACAAAAGATTTTTATGTTATAAATAAGTTTCTCTTTTTCACTTGTTGAAAGAATATTATCGTCCTATCTTTTCATCTATTGATCAATTTATGCTCCTCTTTTGTTTAAAAAAAAAAAATAAAATTATTAGATTTTAATATGATATTGCATGATTCTTTAGACCGTCTAGTTCATTAAAATATGTATTGAGTAAGTACAAGTTCTTTTGTGAGCATAGAAGCAAATTTAATTCCATCAAAATTACAAATCAATATTAATGTGTTTATA
This sequence comes from Sesamum angolense, assembly GCA_034509725.1. Lineage (NCBI taxonomy): Eukaryota > Viridiplantae > Streptophyta > Magnoliopsida > Lamiales > Pedaliaceae > Sesamum > Sesamum angolense. The sequence goes on from JACGWL010000010.1 coordinate 10,421,142, forward strand.
ATTTAAATAACAAAAGAATTTGATCAAAACATAATTAAAAAATAGCATATCAATTATGGGTAATCCCTTCTATTCAATGTTTAACACTCTATTTTTCAATATATAAACACATGAAACAATCTTAATTTGCATATTCTTCAAATGATTTCTATGCTTATCACCACATATACAAATTTATCTTGAAAACGAGTATACACAAATTCCACGTTGGGATCAAATCTATTAAAATATCAAATAATCAAGGTTGAGAAATATGCTTACTTGTCGAGTTTGATAATATGGGCTTGTAACTCGAGTGAGGGCAATGAGTAGTGGAACATAGGGTCGACCCAATAGGTAGAGTTTGGGAGTAGAATATTAGCTAGCCCGTTCCAAGCAAGGAGTTGGGCCATGTGACTTGGGCTAAAGTTTGAGTGATGTGGCCGTTAGAGTGAAGGACAAAGCGTTAGACTGGTTTCACAGAATAGTAAAAACTTTCCTCTCCTTACATTGAAAGGATAACGAGCTAATGCTCCCCAATTCTATAAATACTGAACCAACACTTTTTTACCAACATTATTTAAAAGCTCATTCCATGTTTAGTGCAGGCTCATGGTAATTTTTTTTTATTCAAATTATTATTTGAAAGCCAATTGGACCTCGACAGGGTGTTGCAAAAAGTTTAAGTGCTTATTTGTTTATTATTATTTTTTTTTTAGAAAAAAGTATTTGAAAATTCGATTTCTGCTTATATATTAATTGTATTGGTACTGCTGTTTGTAAGACGTGTATATATATATATATATATATATATATATATATATATATATATTATGAGAAATGAGCAAATACCCTAATGTGAAAGAATAATTAGCAATTTATTCTCATGTGTTTTAAAAAATAAAACAAATTGTCCCCTATCAATGATTTAGATAGGGGGTAATTTGCTTCTTTTTTCAAAACACAGGAAGTAATTTATTATTTTATTTTTCATAGAAATTTCTTTGGCTAATTTCTCATATCATAGGGATAAATTGCATTTTTCCCTTTATCTAGACTATGTAAAATGAAACGGCATTTTTTCTCTGACAATTGGCGGTTATGACATCGCAACACTAATTTTATTATTATATTAATAGTACTCCTAAGTAGATTTCTTTTTCTTTTTTTTTTTTTGTTGCTTTCTTTCTTCTTCTTTTTTTTTTTGGAATATGATGTATTAGTTATATATATATATATATATTTATTCATAAATATATTTTAAAAAATAATTAAATATTAATTATTATATGCATGTAGGGATAACGTGTCAGGACGGCTATTATATTAAAATATAATTATTATAATTATTAATAATTGTTATATATAAATATTTGATATTAATAATTATAATTGATTTATTTAAAAAAATATAAATAAGTGGGACATAAAAAGGATAAAACACACATAATTGATAACCTAAGTCAAAGTCCTTAGTCTTATTTCCTAAGTCAATGTGGACCCTAATGAATTAATTGAGATGTCAGAGTCAAAGACTTTTGAAAAATTGCACCCAATTTCTGATCACTGTTTACTCCTTCAAGTCAAAGACAAAAGAGATGTGAAAAGGAACATCCTTGAATCTTTGAAGTGGATGAGATTTGAAGAAGTTTGTGGTGTGTGTTGACTACACTTTTAAGTACACTATACATATGCTAATTAGTGTGAAAAGCTATACCAAATTCAAACAAATTTCATCCCTTACTGTAATAGAATGACACGATAGCTATGAAAAAAATTAGTATTGAACGACGGGTTAATTAATAAGTAATTTTTTTTTTATAATCTAAACAATTCGTTGCTAGATTTGTTAGCGAGTAAATTTTCATTGTTAAAAGTATTAGTCAAATAAATTTTTTGTATTAAATAATATAAATTAGCACAAAAATTTTACTTGCTAATTAGCTCGACGCTAATTTTTTTTAGTTGTGATTCAGTTATTTTCTTATAGTGTCTTAAATTTTCTTTGTTTATGTTATTCAATAATTAAGCTCATGGAATGAAATCGTACATTCTTGTAATGAAAAGGCATTGTGGTCACAATGATAGAGTTGTCAATATAAAAATCATACTTTTTCTTTGTAATGCATCGCCAATTAAACTATATATTTATTAAGGACATTTCATAAAAGAAAATCTTGATAGATTTTATAAATCGGAATTGGTAATGTGTCCGGACCGATTCATACGGTTAAAACTAGTGAGGCCATAATTGGTGCGGACCGAGCAAAATTGGTAAAAATTAATTTGTCCGGTAACCAGTCAACCCAATCCTGACATTTAAAAAAAAAAAAGAAATCAATAATTTAGTTAAACAAATATCCACTAATCAAATATGTATTCCACTAAAAGACAATATAGTGAAATAAATAAGCAAGTGTTTTATGGATAATTATTTAAACCTGCTCCAAATATTCTTTTTTAAAAATTATTTATTTTTTGTTATAATTATTTTTATATTACTATTTTCTCTACAATGAAAAATTTAATGAATAATATTTAATTATTTATATATTTCAAAAATTTTGTTTAGTTGTATCGAATGTTTCACATACAAGCAAGTTATTTATTAAATACATGATCTTACTTACTTCCGTCGCTATCTGTATTTTTGCAGCCTCTTTGAATTTTATTTTACCACTTAAAATTTTATCTGGAGTTTTATATTTAAATTTAAATAAGAATATCATTATTATTTTTATCCAAAAAGTTCACTCACTTTTTTGGTAAATAATTAATAAAATAATTTAAATTCATCTTTATATTCAACACATTTTTCCATCTTTCTACTTATTTACTAAATTTTATTTACTTATTTTATATATCCTTAATTTATGTGAATGGATCAAATTGCCATTACTTAAAAGATAATTTTACCTATATATATAAAAATAATAAACTTAACTAAAAAACAAATAGGCTATATGATCGCGCCAGGTAGGGGTCGAACCTACGACTTTCTGCTTAGGAAACAGACGCTCTATCCACTGAGCTACAAGCGCTTCACGTTCTTGATCGTTCTTGTTTTAAGTGAATAACGAATTAATCAATTAGATTTGCATTTAAAGCATTTTAGTAAATCAAAGACATTTCTTGATTCCTCTGATCATTTCTAGACAACATTTGCACAACGAGGCATCGATTAAATTGTAAATTTCATCAGCTTTATAATTCATTAAATCCGATCAAATTTAATTTGAATAAAAATTTCCATCAAAGTCTTGTTTTATTAGCTCAATGTGACTTTTATTAATTGAGGTGTTCATTCAAATAGATATCTACTTTCAAGAAAAGAAAAAATCAGATAGATCGTAAAACTACGGCAATCTAGCTCCAAATAAACAGTGGCCTTGCAATGTCCACGTACCTTCGCATGGACTTATATAAATACACCCACCTTACAAAACTCAAGTAGATCTAAAACATATCAAAGCAAAATTAGACTATGGCAAATCCCAGCACAATTCTTTCTGTCTTCATCTTTTCTTGTTTTGTGTTATCAACTCCAACAACATGTTTGAGCAACGAAACAGATTTGATTTCGTTGCTATCATTCAAGAATGCTATAAATGATCCTTACGGAGCTCTCAATTCGTGGAACGAAACCGCACACTTTTGCAATTGGACGGGCGTCCGATGTGGTCGTAAGCACCCTGATAGAGTTGTTGCAATAAGTTTGAGCTCACGCAGCTTAATGGGACCCCTTTCGCCTCATATAGGTAATATGTCCTTTCTTCGAAGCATCATTCTCCGAAATAATAGTTTTTATGGTGAAATTCCTCAAGAAATTGGTCGTTTAAGGCGACTTGGGCTTATAGAATTTAGCAATAATTCCTTCTCAGGTGCAATACCAAGAAACCTCTCTCAATGTCCAAATCTTGTTTATCTCAACTTGATCGATAACCTCCTATCCGGACCCATACCCCTAGAGATCGGTTCTCTATACAACCTCCAAGCACTCGGCTTGGGGGACAACGATCTCTCCGGCCCGATCCCTCCGTCTCTTGGGAACCTAACATCTCTCTTCCTACTTAGTCTAAGATTTTGTAGGTTGACGGGAGAGATTCCGGAATCACTTACGCAACTCCATAGTCTAACTTCTTTCATCTTAGGTGAAAACAATTTGACTGGTACAATTCCTTCTGGTCTTTTCAATATCTCTACTCTCGAGATATTTGAAGTTTTATATAACCGACTTCAAGGATCCATACCCGATACCATAGGCCTCAATCATCCGAATTTGAAGTTTTTTCAGGTAGGGTATAACAAACTCAGCGGAGCAATTCCAACGTCCCTCTCGAATGCTTCTTCTCTTGAACAATTACAACTTACGGACAACGCATTCACTGGTCCGATTCCATGGCTTGGAAGGCTTTCACATCTTCGTGGATTATACATAGCATATAATCCCATTAAAGATGATATAAATTTTATTTCGTCGTTGACAAATTGTACAAACTTGCAAAAGCTCAACATTTATGAAAATCCATTGTTAGGTGGCTCATTTCCAATGTCAATTGCCAACTTGTCTCGTGACCTATTCGACCTAGTGATGTCAAGAACTCAAGTGCACGGAAAAATTCCATCAAGTATAGAGAACCTTCTCGGCCTCACTCGGTTGGAGCTTTTCGACAATGATCTTGAGGGTCCTGTTCCTTTCGACATAGGGAAACTTTCGAGTTTGCAAGAACTTAACTTGGGAGGAAATAGATTTTGGAAACATGTTACCTTCATCACTAGGAAACATGACTTTGTTGAATTACCTGTACTTACAAGAAAACAACTTCTCTGGAAATTTACCTCAAAGTCTTAGTAATTGCACCAACTTGCTAGACTTGGACTTGTCTCGCAACAACTTCAGTGGTTTGATACCTCCCGAAATTGTTGGTCTTTCTTCCATTTCCATTTCACTTAATCTTTCTTTCAATGCCTTCACCGGGGCAATTCCAATTGAAATTGGATCATTATCAAGCCTAGAAAGCTTAGATTTGTCTAACAACAGATTGTCTGCACTTATTCCGAGCTCTTTAAGTAATTGCTTGAGCTTGCAACGACTCATTCTGGATGGAAACTTGCTTCAAGGGCAAATACCTCCAGGCTTAAGTGCTTTAAGAGGCCTGGTAGACTTGGATCTTTCAAGAAATAATTTGTCTGGACCAATTCCAAGTTTCTTAGCCGAGCGACGTCTTCAGAGATTGAACCTCTCATACAATAGGTTTCAAGGTGAGGTCCCAAGAACAGGCTTATTTAGGAACATGACAGCAATTTCACTTGACGGGAACAAAGAATTATGTGGAGGAATTCCTGAGTTGAATCTTCCTCCCTGCTCATCGATTTCTTCCACAAAGAAGAACTCATCAAAATTACGAAAAGTATTGATCCTAGTTGCTGTCTCTGGAGGTGTATCCATTACATTTTTAGTGTGCCTCGTCTTGGTTCTTTACAGGCGTGGACGGCACAAAAAGAACGTGCCTTCTGTAGAGTCGTTAGTTGGTACCCAGTTTACAAGGCTTTCTTACGGAGATCTTCTAAAAGCCACTAATGGTTTCTCGGAGGCTAATTTGATCGGTTCAGGAAGATACGGATCTGTTTACAAAGGGGTTCTTGAAGATGGGCAGACATTGATTGCTGTGAAAGCGCTTAATCTTGTTGTTAAAGGAGCGTTTAAGAGTTTCATGGCGGAATGTAATGCACTGCGAGACATCAGACATAGAAATCTGGTGAAATTGCTGAGTGTTTGTGAAAGCATAGACTTCCAGGGTAATGATTTTAGATCATTGATATACGATTTTAAAGCAAATGGGAGTTTAGACAAATGGTTATACCACGATGAGGAACAAGAAGGACTTACGCGCCTCAGTTTGATTCAAAGACTCGATATTGCCATTGATGTTGCTCATGCACTAGAGTATCTACACTTTGGCACTGATTCAACTATTGTTCATGGTGATTTAAAGCCGAGTAACATTCTTTTAGATCATAATATGATTGCTTACGTGGGCGACTTCGGATTAGCCAAGATTGTTTCAAGCATGTTTCCGGCACAAGAAAGCAGCAGCTCAATCGGGATCAGAGGTACTGTCGGCTATGTTGCTCCAGGTATACATGACTTCATTATGTTTCATATATTTCTCGCATCAACAAATATCGTGTAGAAGTTGAATTGTTTGCACTCGTGTGTAGAATATGGCACGAGCAACTTGGTTTCAACGCAAGGGGATGTGTATAGTTACGGGATTCTTCTTCTGGAGATATTTACAAATAGAAGACCAACAGATGATTCATTCAAGGAATATGAAAGTCTTCATAGTTTCGTTAGCACTGCCTTGCAAGATGACGTAAAGGAAATTATGGATCCTCTCATTCAAATAGAACATGATAAAAATATCAATAAGATCAAGGATTACCTAGTCTCTGTACTGAGCATTGGAGTGGCTTGCTCAAAGGATTTGCCAAGAGACCGGATGTCGATGACAGATGTTGTTCGTGAGTTGCATAAGATAAAAGATCGCTTTCTCGCTGTAGATCGGAGCTAATAATCTTTCTTAGCAAAAATGTGTATATGTGCTTTGTGTTTACATGTATTTTATTTCCTTAGTTTTGCTTTAATTGAAAATGTATTGATGCTGGTTTTTGGTAACATGTTCAATTAAAATGACCAGGATTGATGTTTATCCCAATTATGTGTAATCATCCTTACACTTCACTCTATAATTAAAAACTAATTACTAAATTATGTGGGATTCTTTTATCAATTATTAAATATTTTCTTGTCGTAATTCATTAAAAAAAATAATTTTTTTGCAATAGTACACGAGTAAAGGTCCACCCCTCTCCTACCCGATCGAAGAGTTTTCGACATCAATTATACTCAAAAAATATAGGTGGGGGTGGGGGGGGGGGGGAGGAGAATATGGTGGATACTTAACACAAAATCGACAACATGTAACACGAGTATCTACGATGAATAATTTTTCAGAAAATTTAAAAGTAACGAGTATATTTCCTAGTAAACATATAGATGTCGAGAATGAGACTGGGATGACGGTTTGGGATAAAAAAAAGTTCAATTACACTCTCCTCTCTCGTGAGATTTGATGTAATTACAAGTAGATTCTTTGCGATTTCAAAAATTATATTTAGTACCCCTAGTGTTTGTTTCTATATAACAAATAAATTCATCTGTTAATCAAAATTCAATGAATTTATTGATATTAACAAAAAAAAACTAACTATTATTATCAAATTCAATGAATTCTGACTAATGGAGTGACTTATTTGTTAGACGGAAGCAAACCTTAGAGGTATTAGATATAATTTTTCAATCACATGGGGTTTATGTGTAATTACATCAAACTTTGGAAAAGGAAAATGTAATTATTCTTTAGTTTAAGAGGATGACTGATAATAATGACAATCTACAGAGTTACGCAAAACGACCGGCACGGAGACTAACTTTATTATTAAATTTGCTGAAAATTGACCTGCCAAAGACTAATTAATGAGTAAACTTTTAGATTCAAACAAAAAAGGGTTTTTTTTTCTCCTTATACATATTTTAAAATAAAAAAAATTAAATTAATGACAAAAAAATAATAATTTTAATATTATTACTGATGATATATATATATATATATATATATATATATTCAATAATAATAATTTCACAATCTTAATAGTTACAATTATTTTGTGAAAGTAATCATTAGCAAGATCAATTAGTAACAAAGAATATACATCATGAATTTATTACTAAAAATAATTAATTATACAAGTAAAGTAACGATTTCGTGACTTTAATTTTTAAGGACAATTATAACGTCCTCTTTTGAAATTTAGCGTAAGTATACATAGATATTTTATAATTTGAAAAAGTACATTTAGTACCCCTATCATTTATTTTCGTTTAACAAATAGTTCCCTTTGACAAGCAAAATTCACTGAATTTAATAATATTAACAAAAAATTATATGAAAGTCCATATTTACCCCTAATTGACTTACTGATTTATAAGGGTGAAAATATATCTTCTCATATGCATTAGTGTGTGAAGATGTATAATGATGTTTGGTTAAAAATAATTTTTCTGACCTATTAATATTAGTAATAAGTCAATCAAGGGTAATATGAATTGTCATTCAAACTTTTTTCCATGATTTCAACAAATACTAGAAGAAATAGGATTTTTTTTCTAAGATAAAAAGTAAAAAAAAGGTAAAAAACCATGGCGGATATTAATCAACCACAACTGCATAACAACTATTAGTCATTGTTTCTGCAACAGAGATCAAAATATTTTATAGCTAAAAACCATGACACATATTTTGGGCATAGGTAAACCATAATGAACATTGATTAATTAGCCGTGGTCAAAACTTAAATTTTCGTATCGATATGACCGTTGCAGATAACATTTATTAACTATGATTTTTAAGTTGTCGTAATGTATAGTGTAGGAAATAATCAATTTTTTTGTTGTAAAACTGGGTAAATTTTAACTAACAAAAGATTTATTAATTAGACAGAATCAAATGTTAGGGTTATTAGACGTAATTTTTAAATCATAGAGGATTTATATGTAATTACACCAAAATTTAAGAAAAAACAGTGTAACTATCCCTACTTTTTAGGGAATGATTGATATATAGGAATGGAATTAAATAGGAATGGAATGGATTGTGGAATGAAATAAAGAGGGAAATGAATCACATTGAATAGCATTCCTATGATTGGTATACTCAATAAATTAGAAGGTAATATAATTCATTCCTTAGTTTCTTAGTTGATTCCATTAACAAAATTAATAATTAAAAAATAATGATTTGTAATAAAATAAAATTATTTTTCAATAAAAAATACAAAAACTATTTAAATTTAATATCAATTAAAACTAAATATTAAAAAAAATGACAATGCTTTGATACTCGACCAAATAAATATTTTGAACTAATAAAAATTAAAATTAAATATCGAATTCAATGAATTAATGTTTTGTTCCCATTATTTATTAATTCAAAATAACATTTTGAATTAATAAAAAGAATCATACTCGACAAAATACACCCCAAAAATAATGTTTTATATAAATCACAAGGATAATTTTTTTATCAAGAAAAAAAAATTCTATTCCAAAGCTCATAGGAATAGCTAATACCATGATATTTGGATGGAATCACTAATCCGTTTTCTAAGGGAATCCCATGGAATAATCAATTCATTTCCTTACTTAAAATTTAATTTACCAATCACATGTATAGAAATGGAGTTGGGAATGCCAATTCCATTATCTCCTTATTCCCTCATACCGATCATGGCCTTAATGTTACTGTATTTGTATTTTTCGCAAGTCAAGGCCGGCCATTGTCTTTATTAATCAAGGTGTCCAACATAATCAAACATACATATTTAATTAATGTGTCCAGTAAAATCAAAACTATATACATATACATATAGACAGGCTACAAAACTCAAGTAGACCTAAAAGACTATGGCAAATCCCATCTGTATTCTTTCCCTCTTCATCTTCTCTTGCCTTGCCCTCTTCATCTTCTCTTGCCTTGCGTTATTCACTCCAACAGCTTGTTCGAGCAACGAAACGGATTTGATTTCGTTGCTATCATTCAAGAATACTGTACATGATCTTGAGGGAACTCTGAATTCGTGGAATGAAACCGTACACTTTTGCAGTTGGACCGGTGTCCGATGTGGTCGTAAGCATCGTGATAGAGTTGTTGCAATAAGTTTGAGCTCCGGGGGCTTAGTGGGACCCCTTTCGCCTCATATAGGTAATATGTCCTTCCTTCGGAGCATCATTCTTCGAAATAATAGTTTTTATGGTGAAATTCCTCAAGAAATTAGTCGTTTAAGGCGCCTTGGGCTTATAGAATTTAGCAATAATTCCTTCTCAGGTGCAATACCAAGAAATCTCTCTCAATGTCCGAATCTTGTTTATCTTAACTTGATCGATAACCTCCTATCCGGACCCATACCCGTAGAGATCGGTTCTCTGTACAAGCTCCAAGCACTTGGCTTGGGGGACAACGATCTCTCCGGCCCGATCCCTCCATCTCTTGGGAACCTAACGTCTCTCTTCCTACTTAGTCTAAGATTTTGTAGGTTGATCGGAGAGATTCCGGAATCACTTACGCAACTCCATAGTCTAACTTACCTCATTTTAAGTCTAAACAACTTGACCGGTACGATTCCATCTGGTCTTTTTAATATTTCGACTCTCAATACTATTGAAGTTTCCTATAACCAACTTCAAGGATCCATACCCTACACCATAGGCATCACTCTTCCGAATTTGAAGTTTTTTCAGGTAGGGTTTAACAAACTCAGCGGAGCAATTCCAACGTCCCTCTCGAATGCTTCTTCTCTTGAACAATTACAACTTACGGACAACGTATTCACTGGTCCGATTCCATGGCTTGGAAGGCTTTCACATCTTCGTGGATTATACATAGCATATAATCCTATTAAAGATGATATAAATTTTATTTCGTCATTGACAAATTGTACAAACTTGCAAAAGCTCAATATTTATGAAAATCCACTATTAGGCGGCTCACTTCCGTGGTCAATCGCCAATTTGTCTATTCACTTAGTCGATCTAGTGACGTCGAGAACTCAAGTATATGGAAAAATTCCATCAGGAATAGGGAACCTTCTCGGCCTCACTCGGTTGGAGCTTTTCGACAATAATCTTGAGGGTCCTATTCCTTTCGACATAGGGAAACTTTCGAGTTTGCAAGAACTTAACTTGGGAGCAAATAGATTTTGGAACATGTTACCATCATCATTAGGAAATATGACTTTGTTGAATTATCTGTACTTACAAGAAAACAATTTCTCTGGAAATTTACCTCAAAGTCTTAGTAATTGCACCAACTTGCTAGACTTGGACTTGTCTCGCAACAATTTCAGTGGTTTGATACCTCCTGAAGTTGTAGGCCTTTCTTCCATTTCCATTTCACTTAATCTTTCTTTCAATGCCTTCACCGGGACGATCCCAATTGAAATTGGATCATTAACAAACGTAGAAAACTTAGATTTGTCTAACAATAGATTGTCTGCGCTTATTCCGAGCTCTTTAAGTAATTGCTTGAGCTTGCAACGGCTTTCTCTGGAGGGGAACTTGCTTCAAGGGGAAATACCTTCAGACTTAAGTGATTTAAGAGGCCTGGTAGAGTTGGATCTTTCAAGAAATAATTTGTCTGGACCAATTCCAAGTTTCTTAGCTGAGCTACGTCTTCAGAAATTGAACCTCTCATACAATAGGTTTCAAGGTGAGGTCCCAAGAACAGGCTTATTTAGGAACATGACAGCAATTTCACTTGATGGGAACAAAGAGTTGTGTGGAGGAATTCCTGAATTGAATCTTCCTCCTTGCTCGTTAATAACTTCCTCAAAGAAAAACTCATCAAGCTTACGAAAAGTATGGATCCCAGTTGTCGTCTCTGGAGGTGTACTCGTTACATTTTTAGTGTGCCTCGTCCTGGTTCTTTATAGGCGTAGACGACACAAAAAGAATGTGGCTTACAGATCATTAGTTGTTACCCAATTTACAAGGCTTTCTTACAGAGATCTTCTTAAAGCCACTGATGGTTTCTCGGAGGCTAATTTGATTCGGGAAGATACGGATCTGTTTACAAAGGGATTCTTGAGGATGGACAAACACCAATAGCTGTAAAAGTGCTTAATCTTGTTATTAAGGGAGCCTTTAAGAGCTTTATAGCAGAATGCAATGCCCTGAGAGATATTAGGCACAGGAATCTTTTGAAATTACTTAGTGTTTGTGAAAGCATAGATTTTCAAGGCAATGATTTCAAGTCGTTGATATATGAATTTAAAGCTAATGGGAGTTTAGACAAATGGTTGTACGACGATGCAGAACAAGACGGATTTAGACACCTCAGTGTGATTCAAAGACTTGATATTGCCATTGATGTTGCTCATGCACTAGAGTATCTACACTTTGGTACTGATTCAACTATTGTTCATGGTGATTTAAAGCCGAGTAACATTCTTTTGGATCATAATATGATTGCTTATGTGGGCGACTTTGGATTAGCCAAGATTGTTTCAAGCATGGCTCCGGCACAAGAAAGCAGCAGCTCAATTGGGATCAGAGGTACCGTCGGCTATGTTGCTCCAGGTATACATGACTTTATTATGTTCCTCATGTCAACAAATCTCGTGTAGTAGTTTAATTGTCTGCACTCGTGTGTAGAATATGGAACGAGCAACTTGGTTTCAACGCAAGGGGATGTGTATAGTTACGGGATCCTTCTCTTGGAGATATTTACTAATAGAAGACCAACAGATGATTCATTCAAGGAATATGTAAGTCTTCATAGTTTCGTTTGCACTGCCTTGTCAGATGATGTAATGAAAATTATCGACCCTCTCATTCAAGAAGAGCATGATAAAAATTTCAATAAGATCAAGGATTGCATGGTTTCTGTATTGAGCATTGGAGTGGCTTGTTCAAAGGATTTGCCAAGAGACCGGATGTCGATGACAAATGTTGTTCATGAGTTACATAAGATAAAAAATCGTTATCTCGCTGCAGATCGGTGCTAATAATCTTTCCGAACAAAACTGTGTATATGTGCTTTGTGCTTTCATGTTTTTTATTTCCTTAGTTTTGCTTTAATTGAAAATGTATTGATGTTATTTTGGTTACATGTTCAAATAAAACAACAATGTCTATTATTTTTCTGTTTAATTGTTGAACTAGAAAATATATGACATGAGTATTCCAGTTATGTGTAATCGTTGGGAAAATTGCAATTTACAACACATAATTTCCTCATTTGGGATTTTGGTCCCGTTGATTCACGACTTAACATATTTAATTTCACAAGTCAAAAAATATTGCAATTTACGTTTTATTACCCATTTTCGTTAAATTATTAATGAAAGGAGCCCGTGCAATGCCCGTCAACAATTGAGTATTAAGTAATTTAATTTATTTTTCACCCCACCCAAAATATAAAGTTTATAAAAAACCCAATTATGCTTACACTTTTTAAAAAATTATAAAGAAATATATATTTCAGTTATTTGAATAATTTTAAATATTTTGAGAAACAACATATTCTCATTTAAAACTAAAAAAAATATCTAAAAATTTATAGCTCAATTTACACATTTAGTTCTTTTTTTGACGAATTTAGTCTTGAGCATCTAACATTTGATCATTTTTTTAGCAAATTTAATCTTGTATTGATAATTTTAGTCCTAACAACTCATAGTTACAGGATCAAAAATAAGATTTATTATAGTATGAATGAGACCAAAATTGTCAACATATAGTAAATTCTTCAAAAAAGGACCAAATGTGAGATGCTCAGGACTAAATTCGTAAAAAAAGGACTAAATATATAAATGAAGTAAGTTATAGAATTAAATTTGCTAACGACCTAAAGTTATAGGACAGAAAATATAATTTTGCCATATATTTAATTTAAATTATTGGATTGATCTAATATATGGACAACTTTTAAATTTAATTTTCAATTTTCAAATTAATAGATATATTCAGACGGAACACATTATAAATTACTATAAAATAAATTTATATACTTATATTTATATAATTCGAACAGCACGACCCTTAGATTATGAAAATCAAAAGGTCTTTAATTTGAAAGCATATAAATGTATTGAACCAACACCGTGTGGATCAAATAGCTTCCTTTTAGATATGAATACATGACCTTTAAGGTGAGGGTACTTGTGAAATTTTCGCAAACAGGATAAATTACAATTTTGGTTCCTATAGTTCGGATTAAAATTGATTTGGTCCCTAAATTTTTCGAAACATGATTTTTTGTTCACAATCCTTAAAAATTGTTATAGTTTTGGTCCTTAAACTTTTCGAAACACGATTTTGGTTCATAATCTTTACATATATTATTATGATTTTAGTTAATCCGATTCCCTTATTCTTAATATTTTTAATCCTAATATTAACAGTCATAATAATTTGTAAAGATCAGAGATAAAAACTGTGCGTTAAAAAAATTAGGAACCAAAATTATTATTGGTCCAAAGTATTAAGGCCAAAAGTGTAATTTACCTTTGGCAAATACATCAATCATTGGAGTTACGCAAAACGACCGGCTTCCTCGCATATGGACTAACTGAAAATTGACCTGCCGATCGTTAATTAATAGGGCAAATTACAATGAATTTTCTAAAAGTACGAATACTCACTCGTTGTTTGAAAAATTATAAATATTTTTTAATATTTGATAAAATTATATAATTCTTGGATGAATGTATAATATTGTCAACTTTGTCCTTCCAGTATTTTTTTTAAAAAAAAATTAAAAACTTATAAAAAATTAAACATGATGGATGAATCTTTTTTTAAAATTATAAAAAAAATTATCCATTCAGTCCATAATTTTTTTTTTAAATACTAAAATTATAATTTTTAATCCACAAGGGGTTAACTATTAGACTGCCGTTAAAATTAAGGGGTATTGGTAATTTTTCAAACAATAAGGAGGTATTCTTAATTATATCAAATTTTAGAAGAGATTGTTGTAATTTATCCTAATTAATATGCTCATTCACTGAGTAATCAGTCAACTTTTTAAATAAGAGCGTGATTGATACATATAAATGACATGATATCTTATTTTTATATTTGGTATAAAATGAAAAAATAAGAAAATAATCGAATAATTTTTTTGGTAACTTGTTTATATGTTTGGTGAATAGTAATGAAATTATAAAGAGAAAAAGAAAACACACACATAAATTTTAAGGAATACTATTTCATAATATTAAGTTAATTACAAATTTACAATATATATATATATATATACATATATATGTTCATGTATTAGATATCTAATAAGTATTTATTATTTGAAACATATCACACGTAAAAAAAAATCTAGGACAAATATTATTAGATTTTATAATTACAGTAAATATTTGGTAAATAAATATAAGTATGTAATTGTTTTTATATTATAATTAATAAAATATTTAAAAATCTGAACTATTGATGTTATATACTATTTATTATATTTAAAATAAAATGTTATTTTCTTATTATAAAATCTTGTAAATATAATTTTATTAAGTATATTATTAGCAATATAAAAATGATAATGTACTCTCAATCTAATGAGAATAGCTAAAATAATGGCTAATCCCTACGAGAATGACCATTCCTAATACTAATTTATACCAATAATATATCTAGCAATATAAATTTGGGAATGTTCATTCCGCATTTTGTTCATTCCTACGTACCAGTCATGCTATAAAGCTTTTTAAAGTTTTCCTTTATATATAATCAGTTGTCACTACACACAATCCCTGTAAGTATATATATAAAAAAAGAATTGTGATGTGCTATGAAAACAATAGTATCCGATTGGTTAGTCTAAGGTAGGATTAAAAATAGGAATAATTACGCTGACCTCCCATGTTATTATGGGAATATACAAATATACAAATTCCTCCTCTGATTATAAAAATTACATAAAGCTACCTTGTTGATTTATTACCATTACAAATTGACCCCTGCATTAGCCAAACTAACGCTCAATGCTAATTTCACTCCAAATATTTATTTAATCTTCCTATTTTTGCTCTTGGGTGGGATTTTTATAAATTCTGCTAACAAAAATACCTTTGAGGGTGAATTTGTTTGTGAACCTTCAAAGTCTGAAAATCACTCACGACCACCGATGGATTTATCACCGTGGCTTTTGTGGAAGGGGGAATGGTTCTTATGGTATGAAAGGGAAGTTTGATGGAGAAGGAAGGTAAGGAGTCTTTTGCCAAGCGGGAAAAGCATAAGGTATTTTTGCCTTTTCATTTTTTTTATTTTACCTAATTATAAATATAGGAAGGTTACATAAATATTTGGATTGAAATCAGTATTCACCATTAGTTTGACTATTGAAGGGGCTAATTTGTAATAGTAATAAACGAAAAAGGTAGGTTTATGTAATTTTCATAGTAAAGAATGAGATTTATATATTCATATAATAATAGCAGTAGTCAACGTAATTTTCCCTTAAAAATATCTTCCATATATGCTCTTCCACTTCCTTTCCGAAAATTATTTTTTTAACGAAAATAAGAGGTGAATTACTTTTTTCACTTTAAGTATAATACTTTAGTAATAAAATTTTATTTTCATTGTTTTTGAGATTAAAAAAAACATTTGGGTTTAAGTAGTTACTAATAGATTTAAAATAGATAGAAGTAACTTTTGCGAAATTTTTATATATATTTTTTTAAAAAATTAAACCTTCGCTCTTTGTTTTATATTTTATTTATTGAATTATCTATTTCGTACTTTTGCTTCAGAAGAAAGTAGAAAAATAAGAAAATATTCCACAAAAAATTTTTTTTTAAAAGTTATATTTCAAGGAATATTTAGAGTTTTTTTTTTTTAATTTTTAATAATCATTCAAAAGCTACAATGTTAAAAGGACAATAACATTAAAAAAAGATCATTCTATATTTAATCATACTTATTAATTTTCTTTAATCAAACACCATATATTATTATCACATTGGATAAGACACAAACAATACATCAAATCAAACATCATATAATAAACGATCGGAATTTAATTATCATTATTTTTTTATCCCATCCAATTTTATTATACGAACCAAACGAGAGCAAGAGAACAGAAATAAAGAAATGGATGAAACACACATAAATTGAAACCCCGAGTCTAAGTCTTCTTTCATAAGTCAAGGTGGGCTATGGTCCTTATTAATTAAAGCATCCAATCAAACTACATCTTAAAACTATGACAATTTCCATTAAATTAACTGGTATACTTACAAATTCCAGGAACCACAGTTGCATGAACTGTATAAATTAATGCAGACAAGCTACAAAACTCAAGCAGATCAAAAAGTTATCAGTGCAAAAGACTATGGCAAGTCCCATATTCACAATTCTTTCTATCTTCATCTTTCTTGTTTTTTGTTATTAACTCCGACAACTTGTTCCAACAATGAAACGGATCTAATTTCGTTGCTAGCATTCAAGTTTGCCGTGAATGATCCACAGGGAGCTCTATATTCGTGGAACGAAACCACACACTTTTGCAGTTGGAACGGCATCCAATGTGGTCGTAGGCACCCCAATAGAGTTGTTGCAATAAATTTGAGAGCCCAAGACTTGATGGGGACCCTTACGCCTCATATAGGTAGTTTATCCTTTCTAAGAAGTATAAATCTCCAAAACAATAGCTTCTCTGGTGAAATTCCCTATGAAATTGGTCGATTAAGGCGACTTGAGATCGTAGACTTTAGTAATAATTCGTTCATAGGTGCAATACCAAGAAATATTTCCCAGTGTCCGAATCTTTCTTATCTTAATTTGATCGATAACAATCTCTCAGCATTCATACCACAAGAGCTTGGTTCTCTGTACAAACTCGAGGCGCTTGGCTTAAGTAGAAACGAACTCCTCGGCCCTATCCCTCCATCCATTGGCAATCTAACATCTCTTAGAGTTCTTAGCCTAACCTTATGTGGCTTGACAGGAGAAATTCCAAAATCACTTGTCCGACTTCATAAGCTAACATTTCTGTCCTTAGCTTTTAACAATTTGGTTGGTACTATTCCTTCTGGTCTTTTCAATATTTCCATGCTCAGAGAATTTGTAGTTAACAGAAATCAACTCCAAGGATCCATACCCGGTAGCATAGGTCTTACTCTCCCAAATTTGAGGATTTTTTATTTAGGCCAAAACCAACTTAGTGGAGAAATTCCGATGTCCCTCTCTAACGCTTCCTCTCTTGAACGCATTCAACTTACGAGCAACTTGTTTACCGGGCCTATCCCACGGCTTGAACGTCTTGCGCTTCTTTCCAGCTTAAGCATTGGGGACAATCCGGTTAAAGATGACATAAGTTTTATTTCATCATTGACAAATTGCACGAAACTGGAAAGGCTCTTTGTCTATGAAATTCCATTATTGACTGGTCCGTTGCCACGCTCGGTGGTGAATTTTTCTAGTCACCTTATTGAACTGGTGATATCAGGAACTCAAATACATGGAGAAATTCCTTCAGGTATTGGAAACCTTGTTGCGCTCACTCGCTTGCTCCTCTCCAACAACGATCTTGACTGTCCTATTCCTTCCGACATTGGAAAACTTTCTAGTTTGCAAGAACTCTTTTTGGAAGCAAAAGGTTCAAGAATCAACTACCATCTTCCCTTGGAAACATGACTTTGTTGTATTACCTATACATGCAAGAAAATAATTTTTCTGGAAATTTACCTCAGAGTCTTAGCAATTGTACCAAGTTGCTAGGCTTGGACTTGTCCAACAACAATTTTAGTGGTTTGATACCTCGAGAAATTATGAGTCTTTCTTCCATTTCTATTTCATTTAATCTATCTTTTAATGCCTTCATAGGGTCCATTCCAAGTGAAATAGGATCATTAACAAATGTAGAAAACTTGGATTTCTCTAATAATAGATTGTCCGGACTTATTCCAAACTCTTTAAGCAATTGCTTGGTCATGCAACAGCTTTTCCTAGAGGGAAACTTACTTCAGGGAGAAATACCTCAAGGATTAAGTGCTTTAAGAGGCCTGGTAGAGTTGGATCTTTCAAGAAATAATTTGTCGGGGACAATCCCAAGCTTCTTAGCCGAGCTACGTCTTCAGAGATTGAACCTCTCATACAATAGGTTCCAAGGTGAGGTCCCAAGAATAGGCTTATTTAGGAACATAACAGCAATTTCACTTGATGGGAACAAAGAATTGTGTGGAGGAATTCCAGAGTTGAATCTTCCTCCTTGCTTGTTGATGACTTCCTCAAAGAAGAACTCATCAAGCTTACGGAAAGTATTGATCCCAATCGTTGTCTCTGGAGGCGTATTCTTTACATTTTTATTGTGCCTCATCCTGATTCTTTACAGGCGTGGACGTCCCAAAAAGAATGTGGCTTCTGTAGAATCATTAGTTGGTAACCAATTTACAAGGCTTTCTTATGGAGATCTTTTGAAAGCCACCAATGGTTTGTCGGAAGCTAATTTGATTGGTTCAGGGAGATTTGGATCAGTTTACAAAGGAATTCTTGAAGATGGGCAGACATTGATTGCTGTGAAAGTGCTTAATCTTGTTGTTAAAGGAGCGGTTAAGAGTTTTATAGCAGAATGCAATGCACTGCGGGATATCAGACACAGAAATCTGTTGAAATTGCTGAGTGTTTGTGAAAGCATAGACTTCCAAGGTAATGATTTTAGATCATTGATATATGATTTTAAAGCTAATGGGAGTTTAGACAAATGGTTGTACCACCATGAGGAACAAGGAGGACTTAAGCGCCTCAGCTTGATTCAAAGACTCGATATTGCCATTGATGTTGCTCATGCACTAGAATATCTACACTTTGGTACTGATTCAACTATTGTTCATGGCGATTTAAAGCCGAGTAACATTCTTTTGGATCATGATATGATTTCTTATGGGGCGATTTTGGATTAGCCAAGATTGTTTCAAACATGTTTCCTGCACAAGAAAGCAGCAGCTCAATTGGGATCAGAGGTACCATCGGCTATGTTGCTCCAGGTATACATGACTTCATTATGCTCCTTACATTTCTCACATCAACAAATTTCGTGTAGTTTAATTGTCTGCGCTCGTGTGTAGAATATGGCACGAGCAACTTGGTTTCAACGCAAGGGGATGTGTATAGTTACGGGATCCTTCTTTTGGAGATATTTACGAATAGAAGACCAACAGATGATTCATTAAAAGAATATGTAACTCTTCATAATTTCGTTAGCACTGCCTTGCCAGATGGCGTAATGGAAATTATCACCGATCCTCTCATCCAAATAGAACATGATAAAAATATCAATAAGATCAAGGATTGCATGGTTTCTGTATTGAGCATCGGAGTGGCCTGCTCAAAGGATTTGCCAAGCGATCGAATGTTGATACAGATGTTGTTCGTGAGTTGAATAGGATAAAAGATCGTTACCTCGCTACCGATGGGTGCTACTAATCTTTCTATATAAAAATGTGTATATATATGCTTTGTGTTTTCATGTATTTTCTTTGTTTAGTTTAGATTTATTAATTGAAAATGTATTGTTGTTGTTGTTTTTGGTAACACATTCAAATAAAATGACAATGCATGTCCTTTCTTTGTTTAATTGTTGAACTAAAAAACAAATGACCAGCATTAATGTTTATACCAATTATGTGTAATCATCCTTACACTTCACTTCACTCTAATATGTCTCGTTCACCAAAAAAACTGAAGTAGTAACTCAACTTTATAGAGGCAATTTTTATTGTTGTAGAGTCACGTATAATAGCCTCAAAAAATTCATATTGTACTAGTGATGGTATTAAAAGTGTTGGAATGATTAATTGGCTATGCGTCGTGACTACTGCCCTAAAAGCAAATTTAAGTATTATTATGGTGCGAATCTTTAAATTCGTTTGTCCCCGAAATTAACAAAATTATTCCCTAACACATGTACTTTGGTCATCTTTATCTGAGTTATTAGTTGAGATATTCCACTTAATCACATTTAATTTTTTGTTTACATTGATTTGAAACGGCCCGATATTAGTAGCTAAAACCTACTACTATAGCTGATTATGATTGGATTATAATGCTAAAATTATCTATACCATTTAAATCACATCATGCGAATCAAAGGAGGCCTTATATATAGTAAGAAATGAGGGATAGCAAACTGTAATTACCTAGAAAACATATATATCACTAAAACAAATATTACTACAATATCAAAGGTTATGGGCCTATGGCTAACATCATGTATATAACTATTATATATTAATCATTGTTAGATAAAATCGATAGAAGAAAACTTATTTTTTTACTATAAAAAAATTATTTTACTATTTCTAAGAGTCATGATAAAAACATTTGTTATGGTTCCCTTGCAAAAAATTCGGTCAATAACTACGACGGCCATGTTCAATAACTATTTGCTACGATTATTTATTATTAAGAAATTAGTCATGATTAAAAATTATATTTCTTGTTAACGTATATATATACACACATATATAATTACCCAGAGGAGAACTCATGGAATACAAACTATAATTGCCTAGAGGATCATAAGAAGAAAATAGGGAGAAGAGCTCTGTCTTTCTATTATGAAAACCCTAGAATTTATACAAAAAGAATCATGTCCATATAAAAAATTTATTAGATATTTTGCACTTAAAAAAAAAAAAAAAAAAGAGGGTTAAATACACTTGGTCCCCCTTAACTATTCTTGATGTAAGCATTCAGTCTAAACTAACAAATGTAACGTCCCTTATTCCCTTTAAATTGACTGATTTGACAAAATTCCCCTCATATCACGAATAATTATATAGTTCTCTCAATATATTTTTGGTATTTTTGCACATATAATTATCATCAAATTATTTTCTATTTTTTTTAATCAAGATATGAAAAAACATTTAATAAATTAAGAAAGTAAAATAATAAACTAATATAATATCGTCAGCAGCTCATATATGTACTTTTAAATTAAGAAAGTAAAGTTCAACACTTTCATTAAAAAAAAAAAAAAAAGGAATAGATATATTTTGTTGTATTTTTGAAAGAAAAAACATTTGAAAATCGGACATGTAATTACACATTTTAATCTAATATGAAAAAAGCTTTATTATTTTAAGGTATGTAAAAGGAAAACCAAAAAGAGCTCCATTGTTCAAACAGGGATGACTTTTCAAATATAAACACATGACCTTTGAGAGTATTTATGAAAATTTCGTATATACAACCAATAATTCAAGTTGCCCAAAACGACCGGCATGGAGACTAACTCTGTTATTAAATTTGCTGAAAATTGACCTCCCAAAGACTAATTAACGAGTAAACTTTTATACTCAAGCAAAAAAAATTAAATAAATGACAAAAAAAATAATTTTAATATTATCACTAATTATATATATTCAATAACAATAATCTCACAATCTTAATAGTTATAATTATTTTGTTAGGTACATTTAATTTAAGGGATAATTACAGCTTTGAAATTTAGTGTAACTATCCGTCTAACTAAGGTTCCCTTTAGTACTCAAAATTTACTGAATTTAATAATATCAACGCAAAATTAAATAAAAATTCATATATCCCGTGATTGACTGATTGACTTATATGGGTGAAGATATATCTTCTCATATGCATGCATTAGTGTGTGACGATGTTTAATGATAGCTTGGTCATATTAAATTTTTTTACCAGCAATAAGTTAGTCAATCGATGGTAATCTAGATTTTTTCATTCAAGTTTTTTACTGATATTAGCAAATATTAGAAGAAATAAGATTTTTTTCTTTCCTTTTCTACTACGTATAGTTAAAAGTAAAGTAAAATAAAAAAAAAAAAGTGAAAACCACGACGAAAACTAATTAACCATGAGTGTACAACAATTATTAGTTGTTGTTTTTGCAAGAGAGACAAAATATTTGCTACAGTTAAAAGGTATATATGGAAAATATTTTGGACATAGGTAAACCATAGATAATGAATGTTGCTTAATTAACTGTATTCAAAATTTTAAGTTTTTGCATCACTTTGTCTGACCGTTGTAAATAGCATTTATTAACTATATTTTTTAAATTGTGGCAAGTTATAGTGAAGGGAATAATCAATTTTTTATAGTAAAATTCGGTGAATTATGATTGAGTACTAGATATAAATTATCAAATTACAGAGAATTTATGTGTAATTACATCAAATTTAAAGAAGGACACATAACTATCCGTAATTTTTATTGTAACTGTATTTGTATTTTTCGTAAGTTGTCACTATTAAATTTTACCTCACGAGAAAATTATACCAAAGTTTTGTAACTAAATGATTTCACATTTAAATAATTCAAAAGGCTCTTTTAATTTCCAAATTAAACATTCATAATCAAACCCAAAATTTTGAAAAACAGAAACCGTCTTAAATGTCTAGTTTTTAGCAACCAGTGATATTCAAGAGAAATAGTAAGAAACCGTCTCAATTCCCTCAATCTCTCAGTGTTTTTCAATAAATTTGCTTTTCTCATTAAATTTCATTCGATAGAGAAAAATAAAAAAATAAAAAATTCAGCACCTAAGTCAAAGTCTTACTTCATAAGTCAAGGCCAGCCATCGTCTTTATTAATTAGGACTCATTTACTTTTTAGGAATTGATTATACTGGAATTACTTAAATTGTGATTATAATCATGATTATTTAATAAAATCTTCAAAGCTTTAATCATAATCCTTGTATAATCCTAATTAATAGTAGACCGCATGTGTTAATGACGGGTTTGGACATTTAAAAAATAAACAAAATATACGAAATGATTAAATGGGATACCTAACTCATTACCAAAAGTAAATGAGCCCTTAAGATGTCCAATATAATCAATCATACTATATGCCAATTTCTAAAATTATATATATACATATAGACAGGCTACAAAACTCAAGTGGCCCTAAAACACTATGGCAATTCCCATCTCTATTCTTTCCCTATTCCTCATCTCTTGCTTTGCGTTATTCACTCCAACAGCTTGTTTGAGCAATGAAACGGATTTTATTTCTTTGCTATCATTCAAGAACATTGTAAATGATCCAAAGGAGTTCTCGATTCATGGAATGAAACCACACATTTCTGCAATTGGAAGGGCATTCGGTGCGGCCGGAGGCACCTTAGAGTCGTCGCTATAAATTTGAGATCCCAAGGTTTGACAGGACACCTTTCACCTTATATAGGTAACTTGTCCTTTCTTCGAAGTATAATTCTCCAAAACAATAGCTTTTCTGGTGAAATTCCACAGGAAATTGGCCGTTTGAGGCGTCTCGAGGTTGTGGAGTTTAGTAATAATTCTTTCACAGGAGTGATACCGAAAAATCTCTCCCAATGCCCGAATCTTTTTTATCTTAACTTGATCGATAATAACCTCTCTGGAATCATACCACAAGAGTTCGGTTCTCTGTACAAACTCGAGGCACTTGGCTTGAGCTTCAACAATCTCCCAGGTCCTATCCCTTCATTCCTTGGGAATCTAACATCTCTCGGAGTACTTAGTCTCCAGTTATGCGGCTTGACAGGAGAAATTCCCAAAATCACTTGTCCGACTTCATAGTCTATCGTTTCTCAACTTAGCGCAAAATTATTTGGCTGGCGTCATTCCTTCTGGTCTTTTTAATATTTCTACTCTCGATACATTTGAAGTTAACCATAATCAACTTCAAGGATCCATACCCGATAGCATAGGCCTCACTCTCCCGAATTTAGGGTTTCTTAATCTGGGTATAACCAACTTAGCGGAGCAATCCCAATGTCCCTATCGAATGCTTCCTCTCTTGAACAAATACAACTTACTTCCAACATGTTCACCGGGCCGGTTCCATGGTTTGGAAGGCTTTCACGTCTTTTAGGCTTACACATAGCTTATAATCCTATTACAGATGATATAAATTTTATTTCATCATTGACAAATTGTACAAATTTGCAAAAGCTTAATATTCGTGAAAATCCATTAATAGGTGGTTCATTGCCGGAGTCAATTGCAAATTTGTCTAGTGACCTAAGTGACTTGGTGATCTCGAGAACTCAAGTACATGGAAAAATTCCGTTAGGTGTTGGAAACCTTGTCGGCCTCACTCGTTTGGACCTTTTTGACAATAATCTTGAGGGTTCTATTCCTTTTGAGATGGGAAAACTTTCAAGTTTGCAAGAACTCAACTTAGGAGCAAATAAATTTAGGAGCCTGTTACCATCATCATTTGGAAACATGACTTTGTTGAATTACCTGTACTTACAAGAAAACAACTTTTCTGGAAATTTACCTCAGAGTCTTAGTAATTTCACCAAGTTGCTAGGCTTGGATTTGTCCAACAACAATTTCGATGGTTTGATACCTCGAGAAATTATGAGTCTTTCTTCCATTTCTATTTCGTTTAATCTATCTTCCAATGCCTTCACAGGATCCATTCCAAATGAAATTGGATCATTAACAAACCTAGAAAAATTGGATTTGTCTAACAATAGATTGTCTGGATTTATTCCAAACTCTTTAAGCAATTGCTTGGTCTTGCAACAGCTTTTCCTGAAGGGAAACTTACTTCAGGGAGAAATACCTCCAGGACTAAGTGCTTTAAGAGGCCTGGTAGAGTTGGATCTTTCAATGAATAATTTGTCTGGGACAATCCCAATCTTCCTAGCTGAGCTACATCTTCAAAAATTGAACCTCTCATACAATAGATTTCAAGGTGAAGTCCCAAGACAAGGCTTATTTAGAAATAAGACGGCAATTTCGCTTGACGGGAACAAAGAATTATGTGGAGGTATTTTTGAATTGAATCTTCCTCCTTGCTCGTTCAGCACTTCATCGAAGAAGAACTCATCAAGCCTGCTAAAATTATTGATCCCGGCCGTGGTCTCAGGATGTGTATTGTTTTTATTTCTAGTATGCTTTGTCATGTTTCTTTATAGGCGTAGACAACACAAAAAGAACATGGCTTACAGATCATTAGTTGTTACCCAATTTAGAAGGCTTTCTTACAGAGATCTTCTTAAAGCCACTGATGGTTTCTCGGAGGGCTAATTTGATTGGTTCGGGAAGATTTGGATCCGTTTACAAAGGGATTCTTGAAGATGGACAAACACTGATTGCTGTGAAAGTGCTTAATCTTGTTGTTAAGGGAGCCTTTTAAGAGCTTTATAGCAGAATGCAATGCCCTGCGAGATATTAGGCACAGAAATCTATTGAAATTACTTAGTGTTTGTGAAAGCATAGATTTTCAAGGCAATGATTTCAAATCGTTGATATATGAATTCAAAGCTAATGGAAGTTTAGACAAATGGCTGTACGACAATGCAGAACAAGCCGGATTTAGACACCTCAGTGTGATTCAGAGACTTGATATTGCCATTGATGTTGCTCATGCACTTGAATATCTACACTTTGGTACTGAATCAACTATTGTTCATGGTGACTTAAAGCCGAGTAACATTCTTTTGGATCATAATATGATTGCTTATGTGGCGACTTTGGATTAGCCAAGATTGTTTCAAGCATGGTTCCGGCACAAGAAAGCAGCAGCTCAATTGGGATCAGAGGTACCATTGGCTATGTTGCTCCAGGTATACATGACTTCATTATGTTCCTTCTATTTCTCATATCAACAAATTTCGTGTATTTTAATTGTGTGTGCTCATGTATAGAATATGGCACAAACAGCTTGGTTTCGACGCAAGGGGATGTGTACAGCTATGGGATCCTTCTTCTGGAGATATTTACAAATAGAAGGCCAACAGATGATTCATTCAAGGAATATGTAAATCTTCATAGTTTTGTTAGCACTGCCTTGTCAGATGGCGTAGTGGAAATTATCGATCATCTCATTCGAACAGAACATGATAAAAATATCATTAAGATCAAGGATTGCCTAGTCTCTGTATTAAGCATTGGAGTGGCTTGTTCAAAGGAATTGCCAAGAGATCGAATGTTGATGACAGATGTTGTTCGCGAGTTGCACAAAATTAAGGATCGTTATATCGCTAGAGATCATTACTAATGATCTTTATTAATCTAAATGTATATATATGTGCGCGTGCGCTCTTTTGGTGTTTTTTTTTTTTTTTTTTTTTATTTTCTTTGCTTAAGTTTGCAGTAAATGAAAATGTCTAATTTGTATCGTTATTTTGATCATGTTCAAATAAAACAACGATTATGCATCCATGTTGACTTGTTGAACTAAAACATATATGACAAGTATCAATGTTTTATCCCAATTATGTATAGTCATCCTTTATTACACTTCACTATTATGTATCTGGTTCACAATTAAATTATATTTTTAGAATCTTTTATCAGTTATTAAAATATTTACGCGTCCTAATTAATAAAAAATATAATCATGCATGATCCGGTCATCTAATCATGAATCAATTAAGTGACAATTTTAAAATTGTCATTAATTTTATATGTATAGTGACAATAGTGACTATTATTCTGTTGGACTTGTTATTCGGAAAAATTAGTGACAAAAAACTATGTAAAGTTATCAGTAAAGACAATAAGTAACACATATACATTGACGATCTAATTACAACAAATAGTTGTTATTATTATATTACGTGGGCAAAATATTTTTTTAGTCTTATAAAATAAGGATAGAATTTGTTTCGGTAACACAACTATGGCAGGTGACTCTTTTAGTCCCATAAAACTCAAAATTATGTCTTTTTAGTCCCAAAAAATGTAATTTTGGGACTTTTAAGTTCCAAAATCACAACACCTTTTTAGTCTCAAACAACACTTTTTTTATCCCAAAACCACAATGCACATGACTTTTTGGGACTAAAAATGCGCGATTATGATTTTTATAGGATTAAAAAATAATTTTGCCCTATAATATCACTGTAGGAGTATACGTGTGTCACTAGTTGTCTAAAATATAGACAACTTTATGGGCAATTCTATCACGAATTATATTGACAAGATCAAAATTATTATTACTAAATATATATAGTTTTAGTGATAATTTTAAAATTATCGATAAATAACTTGTCACTAATACTATATTTTGTTGCAGTGAAAACTGAATCACTACAAACCCAGAATATACTTTATTATAAACTCGAATTGATTTTTCTATGTAAAAGTTTTCTTCCATGTTTTACGACAATCACTACAATAAAATATGATATTAACAACCACATAACAAGTAACAATTTTAAAATTGTCACTAAAAGTATATTTAATTAGTGGCAACAAATTTTATTTTATTTTTGTCATTGTATAATTATTAGATACAAAGCAGGTGTATAAACCTGAAATTATAGATAATTATTGACAATATAATAACAATAACTATTTGCTGTCACTGAATTCTCGATATATGCATCATTAGTTATATTTAGTGACAATTTTATGTATATTTGAAAAAGTAAAAAAATTTATTATTAAATATATATAATTAATGATAATATTAAAATTATTCCCTTATTTTGTGTTGCTAATCTTCTCCCTCTCAATTTTTTTTTTTTCTTTTTGTTGTTGTTAGTAGTGAATTAACAGGCAAAATTTCACTTTTTGTCCCACTAGATAGGGCCATTCTCACTTTTGGTCCCGAGCTTTACGGACTCAACACTTTTGGTCCCAAAACCCTAATTTTTTAGCAGAAGTGGTCCAATTCCGTTAATTCTAACGAAAAACGGCACGTGACGTATCACGTGCCGTTAGTCAACGCTGGTCAATGGCTACTTTTTACTTTTTAAATTTTAAATCATTTTTTTATTTTATTTAAAAACATCTCAAATTTTTTTAAAAACTTAATTCTCCTTAATTTAATTTTAAGAAGAAAAATGCAATTTTTTATTTAATTTAATTTGAAGAAAAATTTAATTTTTTAATCAATTATTGAAAAAAAAAAATGGGGACGACGGCCATCCCGCCGCCCCGCGCCGAGAAGGGCGATGGTCGCCATCGCCCTTGAATCTGGGCGCGGCGTCGCCGTCTCGATCCACTGGCGGACGCCGCCCAGAGTTGCTGTGGCGGCATCGGCGTCTCGGTGGCTGGAGGGGGGAGGGAAGAGGGGGGGGTGTCGGGCCGGGTTGGGAAGGGTGGGGGAGGGGGGTTAGGGGGAAGGTGGGTAGGCAGCGGTGGGGGTGGGGGTTTAGGGTATTTATTTTAAAATAAATAATAATTTAATATTTTTATTATATATTTTATTAATTTATGAATAAATAATTTATATATATTAAATAAAATATATAATTTATATATTTGCTAAATGTAACCCTTCAATTTTTTAAAATCAACAATTACGATAAATTGGTCAGATCTAGGACTGTTATTATTGAAAAAAGATACAATAGTCATTACAATAAGAAAAAATATATAATAAGTAAGGCCATAACGGTCAGTTTGTAGAGGGGTTGTTTTCAACTTATTTCTAAAATAGGAAAGGGTTTTTAGCCGAATTTTTAAAATACAGGTGGATTTTATGCATTTAAACCATTAATTTGTGACAATAGCATTCAATATTTTAAGCAATTTGATATGTTTGTGACATCTTTTGGCCTATTGCTATCAAGATAAAATAATGAGAAAAAGATGAAAGTGTTTGTGGGTTATTTACATATTTAAAAAAAAAAAAACTGACAGTTGACCAGCGTAGTTGACCAGCGTTGACTAACGGCACGTGATACGTAACGTGCCATTTTCCGTTAGAATTAACGGAATAGGACCACTTCTGCTAAAAAATTAGGTTTTGGGACCAAAAGTGTTGAGCCCATAAAGCTCGGGACCAAAAGTGAGAATGGGCCTATCTAGTGGGACCAAAAGTGAGAATGACCCTATCTAGTGGGACCAAAAGTGAGATTTTGCCGAATTAACATGTGCATGAAGGTGAGGGAGATGTCACAGAAACTTGTGGTAAGTTGTGTACTTTCACTTTCCCCCTTGGACACAATGATTTACTATTCTCTTTGCTTTGTTGAAAATGTGGTGAAATTGTACTTTTACTCCCATAAATTAGCGGTTCAATATTTTTAGTCTTTTTTTACGAAATTTTTAAAATGACCCTAAAATGTAAAAAATTTCGACACAATGCTTAATATGGTGAAATTATACTTTAGTCCAATAAATAATGCTAAAAACGCATGTACGAAATAGTGTTTGTACTAACTTTGGAATGAATGAGAGAAATAACGATGACACCAAATTCTTTTTTTCTTTTTTCAATTATCTATATATATATATTAATATTTATATATCAAAAAGATAAATTATAAACTACCTCCATATATTATTCGAAATATTTCCATAAGTCCCTGTAAAATATAAAATATCACTTATTTCTCTATATTTTTTAAAAAGAATCAAAATACCCCCTTCTCTATGAGGTAGTGTGCTGGTTTTTTAACAAATACATAAGGATAAATGACGCAAAACAATAATACCTACTGTGGAATGACTCAAAATGGAAGGTTGGTGTGAATTATGAAGACTTGAGCTTGACCAACACTGAGACAGACAGTGTGCTGATCATGACTCTCATTATGTAGTGGTAGACGATGAAATCTACAGGGGAGAGTTAGTCGTGCACTTATGAATAATGTTGGGCGAATTTATACTAATTTCTTGTAGATTTTAAAACTATATATCATAATATGTACTTATATAATTATTTTATTTTATAATATATTAATTTTATATAGTTTATAATCTATACTAATATAAAAAAAAAATTATACACTCACAAATGAAAGTTTTGTTACAGAGCTGCACTATTTTTTTGAAATACCAAAAATAGTCTTTTTTATTATTATCTACTCTATCTATTTGTTTCTATATCTTCTATATATATCTAAACTATATAAAAAAAAAATACCCTTGTAATAATAATATAACTAACTTATTCAAGTTATTAAATTTTATTTTAATTGATAAATTATTTTTTTTCTTTTCTTTCTTCCTTTTTTTAAATTTGATATATTGGTTTATATATTTTACTCTTATATAATATATTTTACAGTGTGAAAAATTATTTATTATATGCACGCAGGGACGGCATGCCACAACGGCTAGTATCTTATAATTTTTTTTTAAAAAGTTAGCTTTTTTTTAAAGAGACTATATGATCCAAAACATCTATTTTGAAGTCTTATAAGCTCTTTTAAAAATAATTAGCCAAATACTTTTTTTGAGTTTATAAGCCCTCGACATCTTGTAAAATGTTTTGAGGAGCTGATAAGCTTAACCAAACACCCTCTAAGTCCTTATTTGGAGTAACAACTCCAAGTAATTTTGTCATTTTTCAAATAACAAGTCGTGATTGGACTTGTTCTTGAAGCAATGAACCTTTCAAAAATATGTGTTTTTTATACTTTCTTTTTAATAATATTAAAATAATTAAGCCAAAAAGTACAACTAATTAACAAAGGCTGTACAACATAAACATAATATTAGTTACAAATATCATATGATATTTTTAAAATTTCTCATTAAAAATATACATATAGAGTAATAAAAATTTCAAAGTTTTCATAACATAATTGGTAATGATAAATTTTATACATAAAGTTATCACTATAGATAATAAGTGACACATCTCAAGTGTTAACAAATAATTATTGACGTTAGTGTCACTATTTATGTATCACTAATTTATCACTATTTAAGTGACGAATTTAATTATACACAATTTTGCTAATGATAATTTTCGCACAATAATTATGATTAATCAAAATTATAAAATTCAATATTGTGACAATATGTTTTTATCATTAATTAGTGATAGTTTTAAGATTGCCACTTAAATGTCTTTCTTGCTAATCTTTTTCCTGTTTTGTAGTGATAAAAGTTTTGTGAAAATTCTCCCCACCACCACCACCAATAAAAAAGTAAGAAAAAGAAAAAAAGAAGTCTTGTCCCCCATTTTTATCCCATTTTAGTCCTCATCTCGAATGTATCATAATAGTCCTTCATTTTTTATATAGATCATATTGTGGTCCCCGATCGTTAAATTTAGGGATAATTACGCTAACCTCCCCTGTTATTATGATAATATACAAATCCCCTACTTTTATTATGAAAATTACATAAACATACCTTGTTGGTTTATTACCATTACATATTAGCTCCTCGAATAGTCAAACTAACGGTCAATACTGATTTCAATCCAAATATTTATGTAACCTTCCTATATTTATAATCAGGCCTCGCAAAAGACCTCTCGCTTTTCTTCTCCATCAAACTTCCCTTTCGTACCATAAGAACCATTCCCCCTTCCACAAGAGCCACGGTGAGAAATCCATCGGTGGTTGTCACTGATTTTCGGACTTAAAAGGCTCATAAACAAATTCACCCTTAAGGGTATTTTTTTCAGAAAAAAATTATAAAAATCCCACCCAAGGGCAAAAATAGGAAGATTAAATAAATATTTGGATTGAAATTAGCTCTGACCGTTAGTTTAACTAACGGAGGGGCACCAACAAGGTAGGTTTATGTAATTTTCATAGTAAAAGTGCGAGATTTGTATATTCCCGTAATAACATGGGAGGTCAGCGCAATTATCCCTTAAATTTATCGAAATCTAATTAAAGTGGATGGGATATTTCACTAATGAGAGGTAAAAACAAAAAACAAAAGAAAAACTCATGTACTTTAATAATTTGCCAAATATTAAAAATTTCATGTGACAACTAAAAAATACAAATATTAATAAAACAACTATTAATTATTCAAAAGAAAAATCAAATGCAATACATATATTTTATGTCCAGTATTAAAAAGCAAAATATATAACAAAAAGAATTTGCATTTTTCTATTACAAACTTCTTTTTTTTTTTTTGTTTTTTTTTTTTTATTTTAATTCTTTTATGAAAGCCGGGTGGATTCTAAATAAAGTTAAATATGAGATAAAATACTCTGTTTAATTTGCATTAAACTATATTGTATATCATCTTTATTTTATATTTAACTGCCCTATACTTAAAATATACTAAAGGCTTAATTACATATTGACCCCGTATATATTACACTTTCTCCAAAAAATATTTTGAAACTACACTTATACCTCCTCCGAAAATCCTCCATTTTATACCCGGCCCCTTCCATTAGAGATAAAAAAGAAATTATTTAAATTTTTAATTTTTCCCCTCAGTTTTTAGTATTCCCATATATATATATTTGCATATATAAAGGGATAAATATATATCTATATATGGAATAAGATTAAAATCATTATAATTTTTTCCTTATAAGTACAAAATTAGTACGCGAGAATGTTAAATGAGGGGTAAAATTAAAAGTATATGTAATTATTTTGCTAACCGTCCAAACCCTAATAAAATTGGGTCAAGTATAAAAAAATTGAAGGGGGTGTAAGTATAATTTTAAAAATTTTTAAAAAAATATATAATTTCTTCGGAGGAGATCTAAGTATATAGTTAACCCTATACTGAAATATGTTTTATTTTCCGAATACAACAAAATTTAATATTAGTAACAATTTTAAAATTATCATTATAAATAAATTTCGATCTTGTCACTATAATATTATATATTAGTGATATAAATTAATGTGTATAGAGTCGTCATGGCAGATAATAGTAGCACATATATAAAAGGCAATAATTATTTATTATCACTAGATTATTATATATGTGTCATCATTTATTTTTGCGACAACTTTATGTGAAATTTTTTGTCACTAATTTTTATTAATAATTTTCACAAAATAAAAATTCTTATTACTAAACTATAAGAATTTTTATGATAAAATTAATTATCTAAACAATCAAATTCTCAAATCAAACTTTCTAAAAATTGCTAAAAATTGAAACCTTACAAAATTAATATATATAAGATAGGTTCAAATTTAATAAAACGTGGGTGCAGATTTATTGTCAATAGTAGTTTACTATTTATTATTTTTTTAACTTATATTTTCATTTAAATATACTGATATATATATATATATATATTTAATCAACTTTTAACATATTGGTGAATTTTTATTTATTTATTTATTTTGTTAACACTTTCCACTCCAGGGTCCAGATTCCAGAAGCATATAGGCGCATTCCACCCATAATATGGACCAAAATTTTATAATAAAAATACCCCTATTGTGTAATCCTTACGATATATTTATTACAATCACTCTCCTGAGAATAAGTTGAATTATTACAAAAAAAAATTATATAAAATAAATATTATCCAAAAAATTTGGTCCAAATTGTGGTGAACTCGCTAAAAAAAAAACAACATTTGATCGTGACTAATTTTCATGTTTAAAAATAAAAAAACCATAGCAAATAGTCATTAACAACGGTCATGCAACAATTGTGGCCGTGGTATCTGCGAGGATGGCTAAAAGTATTTGTCACGGCTAAAAATCATGACAAATATTTCTACTATGGCTAAATCAATGGCAAATAGCTTTTTTGTGGTGGAAAATCTATGTTTTTGTATGGATTTTATTTAACCGTGGTTAATAGAAATTATTTACTACGATTTTTAAAATTGTAGTCAATAATAAAAAAAAAAATTAGTGACTCCGATGAGGGAGAAAAAGAAAAAAAGACATATCGCAGAAATTCATAAAATATAGAAGCAAAATACTACTATAAAAAAGTTAAAAAAATATATAAAAACATCGAATAACCTAAATTAAATAACTCAAAAAATATTTAAGCCTAATTGAGAACCTAAGTCAAAGTCTATGCCTCGAGTCATCAATGTGGGCCAATCATATAAAGACCATAGCAAGTTTCAAGCAGTTGGTGGAGTTAACAGTGTCCCACTTAAACACCATATATGCTTGCAGTGGCACTATATAAATATACACACAGTTGCTCAAAGCAGGTATGAGAGGTCCAGTGAGAAAGACAATGGCAAATCCCATCACTCTTCTTTCTTTCTTCATCTTCTCTTGCTTTTCCTTATTTCCTCCAACAATATGTTCTAGCAATGAGACAGATTTAATTACATTGCTGTCTTTCAAGGCTGCCCTAAACGATCCACAGGGAGTTCTGAATTCATGGAATGAAACCATACACTTCTGCAACTGGAACGGTATCCGATGTGGTCGGAGGCACCCCAATAGAGTTGTTGCAATAAATTTGAGATCACAAGGCTTGATGGGGCCCCTTTCACCTCATATAGGTAATTTGTCGTTTCTTCGAAGTATCATTCTCCAAAATAATAGCTTCTGTAGTGAAATTCCCAGTGAAATTGGTGGTTTGAGGCGTCTTGAGGTTGTAGAATTTAGTAATAATTCTTTCACAGGTGAAATACCGAAAAATTTCTCCCAAAACTCCAATCTTTTTAATCTTAACTTGATTGATAACAATCTCTCCGGTATCATACCACAAGAGCTCAGTTCTCTATACAAACTTAAGGTTCTTGGGTTAAGCGACAATGAACTCTCAGGCCCTATCCCTCCATTTCTTGGGAATCTAACATCTCTTCGACTATTGAGTCTATTGTCATGCGGTTTGACCGGAGAAATTCCAAAACCACTTGTCCAACTTCGTAGAATAAAATTTCTCTCCTTGTGTCTAAACAATTTGGTTGGTACTATCCCTTCTGGTCTTTTTAACATTTCTACTCTCACTAAACTTATACTTGCTGGTAACCAACTTCAAGGATCCATACCTGATAGCATAGGCCTTACTCTCTCGAATTTAAGGTCGCTCCAGTTGTCGGACAACCAACTTGGCGGGTTAATTCCAACGTCTCTCTCGAATATTTCTTCTCTTGAATTAATAGACTTGACGTCCAACTTCTTTGGTGGACCTGTTCCACGACTTGGGAAGCTCTCGCATCTCTCTGTCTTTGGCATTGGAGACAACCCCATAAAAGATGACATAAATTTTATTTCATCATTGACAAATTGTACGAACCTGGAAGATCTGTATATGGAAGAAAATCCATATCTTTTTGGATCGTTGCCACCCTCGATAGGGAATTTTTCTAGACACCTTACTTATCTAGTCATATCAGGAACTCAAGTACATGGAGAAGTTCCTTCAAGTATTGGAAACCTTGTTGGCCTAAGACGTTTGGTCCTTTACGACAATGATCTTGAGGGCCCTATTCCTTGGGACTTGGGGAAGCTTTCTAGTTTGCTAGAACTCTATTTGGGAGCAAACAGATTCAAGAACAAGCTACCATCATCATTTGGAAACATGACTTCATTGAACATCCTGTCCTTGCGAGGAAATTACTTTTCTGGAAATTTACCTCAGAGTTTTAGTAATTGCACCAACTTGCTAGACTTGGACTTGTCCACCAACAATTTCAATGGTCCGATACCTCAAGAAATTATGAGCCTTTCTTCCATTTCTATGTCACTTAATCTATCTTACAATGCCTTCATAGGATCCATTCCAACTGAAGTCGAATCCTTAAAAACATGGAAAAGTTGGATTTGTCTCACAATCGATTGTCTGGACTTATTCCAAGTTCTCTAAGCAAATGCTTAAGCTTGCAACAACTTTTTCTGGAGGAAAACTTATTTCAAGGAGAAATACCTTCGGGATTAAAGGCTTTAAGAGGCCTGGTAGAGTTGGATCTTTCAAGAAATAATTTGTCTGGGCCAATCCCAAGTTTCTTAGCCGAGCTACGTATTGAGAAATTGAATCTCTCATACAATAGGCTTCAAGGGGAAGTCCCACAAGAAGGTCTTTTTAGAAATAGGACAGCATTTTCACTTGACGGGAACAAAGAATTGTGTGGAGGAATTCCTGAGTTGAATCTTCCTCGTTGCTCATTGATGACTCGCAGAAAGAAAAACTCATCAAGCCTACTTAAAATATTGATTCCATGCTTGATCTCTGGAGGCGCATTCGTTACAGTTTCAGTATACCTCATCCTATATGTTTATAGGTGCGGACGGCCTAGAAAGAATGTGGCCTCTATAGCATCATCTGTTGGCACTCAATTTATGAGGCTTTCCTATGGAGATCTAATAAGAGCCACGGATGGTTTCTCAGAGGCTAGTGTGATCGGCTCAGGAAGATTTGGGACAGTGTACAAAGGTATTCTAGAGGACGGGCGGACATTAATTGCTGTGAAAGTGCTCAATCATGTTGTTAAAGGGGCCGTTAAGAGCTTTATAGCAGAATGCAATGCTTTAAGAGGCGCAAGACATAGAAATCTGTTGAAAATACTGAGTGTTTGTGAAAGCATAGACTATCAAGGCAAAGATTTCAAATCGTTGATCTATGAATTTAAGGCTAATGGGAGTTTGGAAAAATGGTTGTACCATGACAAAGAAGGAGAACAATATAGGAGTCTTAGCATGATTCAGAGACTTAATATTGCCATTGATGTTGCTCAAGCTCTAGAATACCTGCATTGCGGTACTGATTCGACAATTGTTCATGGTGATTTGAAGCCGAGTAACATTCTTTTGGATCATGATATGACCGCTTATGTTGGTGACTTTGGACTGGCCAAGATTATCTCAAGCATGTGTCCAATTCAAGAAAACAGTAGCTCAATCGGGATTAGAGGTACCATCGGCTATGTTGCTCCAGGTATGTACGACTTCATTATATAATTATAGGGTAAATTACAACGGGCTCCCCTGAGATTTGTCATAATAACAAATACCGTTCATTGTTTGAAAAATTACAAACACCCACTTTTAATTGTTTATGCTTGTGTGTAGAATATGGCATGAGCAATTTGGTTTCAACACAAGGTGATGTATATAGTTACGGGATCCTTCTTCTCGAGATATTCACGAAATAGAAGACCAACGGATGATTCATTTATGGAGTACATAAATCTTCACAATTTCGTTAGCACTACCTTGCCGGATCGTGTAATGGAAATCGTGGATCCTCTCATTCAAATAGAGCATGATATGAATATGATTAATAAGATCAAGGATTGTACAGTTTCCATACTGAACATTGGAGTGGCTTGTTCGAGGGAATCGCCAACGGAACGAATGTTGATGACAGATGTCGTTATTGAATTGCATAAAATCAGAGACTGTTATCTTCACTAGAGATCAACACTGATGAACTTGTTCAAGTTATGCATATGGTATGTATATGTTTAATCTTTTCTTGTGTCTCCTTTTCTGAATTTTTGTTTAATGCAAGATATCATGTTTGATGTATGTTGCTTAATCAAATTAATTAACTATATATATATATATATATATATATATATATATAGTCATTTACTGTTGGAGGAAAAAATATATGATCACCGGCATTAAAGTAGGTTTAGTACACATGAATCAAAATAAATTCGAATATAGCAAATATTATATTCAAATAGGTATTGAAACAATATCTTAATTAAGGTTGAATATAAGTTAATTGTTTTAAATTAGTTTCTAGTGGCTTTTGCCTCCTAATTTGAGGTATTTTGGTTCCTCAGTCTCCTAAATTTGTAAGATTTGGTGGTCATATTAAATTAAACTCTAGAAAAATGAAAGATAATTGTTTGTTAATATCAATATTCTCTTACAAAAAAAAATTAATGTTAGTTATTACAAATTATCAAATTATAATTTTAATTAAATTGTCACTAAGCACCGGAGATAATACCATTCATATTGTCAATAATTTATACAGAATATTAAATGAGGCATAAAATTAAAACTTTATATTTCTTTCCCTTAAGACCAATATTTTCCCTCTACACCCTAAAACACTACAATTGTATATGGAGAATTCTCCTAAATAGGTACAATTATAATTTCAAAAGTTTTTTTTTAAAAGAAAGCATAGTTTTCACTTTTTCAAAAGGGTTGACCATCTTGGCCTCGTTGGTTTTTAGGACATTAGGTCGTGGGGTTCTCGAAAATCTTTAATTCAAATTGAGTTTGGTTGGATTTAAGTTAATTATATGACAAGTTTTATATATTTGTCGAGTGATTGATTTACAGTTGAGAAAAAATAATTAATCATATGACAAATACATCACACTTGCTCTATAATTTATTTGAGTTGGCCAAATCTAATTTGAACGAAAAATTTCTAAAAATCCTCGTAACAGAAACAAAGTGGCGATACCTCGATGTTTGCTTGACGGGGTGTAACTGAGGTAAACATAAGCCCCAAGAGACTCCCATTCCCGGTAGAAAATCTGTGTTCACCTCAAGCCACTACCATTATGTTGTGGTCATCGGTCCAAAGTTACAGCACTTCCTATTTTGCATCCGCATCACTTGTCTACTCCTATCAGAAACATTCTTCTTGTAGAAAGGGTTATGAGAATGGAGGTCTGCTGCACTTTTGTGGATTCTGGAGAAGCAGCCAAAGCAGGTCGGTCTTACAACCATCATCTCAGCGCCCTACGGGAGTATTACCGTAATGTTAAAGGCACAGTCTTTAAGCTGTGATCATTTATAGTACAATGATAAATGTTTTAGCTATGGCTAAAAATTATGGCGAATATTAATTAATTATGATAGTTTTTAAATTTTTGTTTTAGTTTTACTTAATTGTGTTAATAATATTGATTTATCAAGACTTTTAAGTCGTGATCATTTATAGTGGAGCGAAATTCAATTTATTTATTTTTTTATGGTGAGTTGAGAATGTAATCCTCATAATCCATGAATATGCACGATATAGTTAGAAATGTTGTCCTTTTAAATAATTACTCAAATTTATGATTGTCTTTTGAACAGATGAACAATAAATTAAAATTGAACAATAATTTAAAACTAGAAAAAAGTTACTTAAAATTACATATTGATTTTAAATAATAATTTGACTAACAAGTTTATAATAACAAAATTTAGATAATAACAAGCCTAAAAAGAACTTTAAAAAAACAAAGAGCATTAGTGAATTAATGCATAAAAAATTTAGAAGTAGAACAATAAAGATAAATATTTTATAGTTTCAAAAGTTTAGAAACCCACGGTATAATCAACTTAGAAAAATAAAATAAAAATTATATGTTATGCATTGTTTAAACAAAAAGGGAAAACAATTAGCCCAATGGGATTGACGTACTAGCCTGGTGTAGTACTAAGTGGTCCTATGCCATTGCGTTGGGCCGATCCCAATTGAGTCAAACCAACACACTCATTAGACGAAAATGACTCAATAGCAATGAAAAACTAGTATTGACTGAATTAACAGGTAAAAATTCTTATTGTTGATCTACATTATTTAATACAAACAATTTACATGCTAACTAAAAAAATACTTGATAAATGAATTGAATAATGAATTGTTTAAGATATGCATTAAATAATGTAGATCAACAATTAAAGTTTCACTTGCTAATTATCCCGCAATTGATTTTAACATCAATTTTTTTCATAACTATTGAGTCATTTTCTTGTAGTAGCTTAAGACAATTCAATAATGGGTGCGGCTAGACCAACCCGACCAATAGCCATTGACTCTAAGATTGCATTTGAATTGAAAGATTTGAAATTATGGATTTTGTAAATTTAAAGAATTTCAAATCTTGTCTTTCTAATTTTAAACTATATTTTTTGAATATTGATGGATATAAAATTCCTTTCATAAATAATTCTTTACTCCTTCGACAATCAATCAATTTTTTTGCACTAAAAAAAAATATTTCCGGAATCATAAATTATTATAGCTTAAAAAATCATGTCAAATCAATATTATGTATCACAATCAAGCAAAATTAATGTGGAAACATGCATAGTGTTTGAATTCGTTTTCTGATTGTTTTTTTGTATTTTGTGAAGATAAAGAGAGAAAAACAGAGAAAAAGTATGTGCTGGAAATAGTGTATATTTGGATTTATTTTTGGAGATAATCTAAAAGTATTGTTTGTGTTTTGGAAGACAAAAGTCAATGTTCATTATCAAATAATATCTCTTTTATATATTATATATATATATATATATATAATTTGTATGTTAATATTGTATTTTGGAAGATAAAACTCTCTATTTTATTGTCAAATCATGTTTATATATATATATGTGTGTGTGTGTGTGTGTGTGTGTGTGTTTGTGCCAAAGATATGGTGTTTCTAAAGGAGGGCATACATCGAGTATTTTTGGCCTATCCCAGAGACAAATTGAAAATAAAACCAAAGTCACCACAGTTAATTAATACTATAGTTTTACCTATAGCCCAACACATTTGCTATGATTTTTACTTATGGTTAATATTTTGACCTTACTTGCAAAAATAATGACTAATAGTAATTTTCCACCTGTAATTAATTAATATTAATCTTAATTTTTATTTTTAATCATAGAAATCAATCCTAAGGAAAAATCATATTTTGTTTTAATATTAAGGTAAAATTACACTTTTGGTCCTATAACTTTAGGTCATTAGCACTTTTAGTCCTAACTTACTCTATTTACACATTTAGTCTTTTTTTGATGAATTTAATCATGAGCATCTCACATTTGGTCCTTTTTGATAAATTTAGTCCTGTATTGATATTTTTTGTCCTAACGACTCAAAGTTACAGGACAAAAAATGAGATTTATGATAATGTGAATGTGACCAAAAAATTGTCAACAAATTAAAGTCTAAAAGCTAAAATTACAGGACCAAAAATGTAATTTAGCCTAATATTAATCATTTTGTAATCAACTCAACTAAATAAATAATATGATCAAATTTCCCCCAACACATAAAAGAGTAAACAAACTCTTCAAGGGTATTTAAGTTAATTTATCCTATAATTAAGGGGCGGCAATATAAATTGAAACCCATAATTCCAACCCAATCTACTAATATGTGAGGATGTATACTTCAAAAGAAAACGTGAGAGAAAGGCACCGTTAGATGATGATGAGGTGACGTCTCGACTAAATAGGAGGAGAGGATCACCAAGTATAAGACAAAATTCTTCCTCTCATAATTATGGGTGTCAACGGGGCGGATTTGTTTGAATCAAAACCCGAACCGAATAATTTCAACCCCCCATCATTTTGTATTGTTATTTTAAGTTTTTTTGACATTTTAATTGTTATTTTATTAATAATTATTAATTAGAAAATAAATAACTTAAATTGTTAATTTAGGTTTAAATACATTCAATTAATATTTTATTCGTTTTAATAAGTAATATCAATTTAGTTTTAAATGCTTTAACATAGTTTTCAATCTAAACAAAATTGTATAAATATACGTACATCTAAATTATTAATTTTCTCATCAACTAATTTTTTATTTTTTGTATTTTTTTATAGATTTGATACATGCAAAATTGTTTAAGAATTTACTTATAATACTATAATTTTTTTAATAATGTATTATATATGAATAATAAAATTTAAAAAAATATGTAAAATATTAGTCGGGTCTCCGAGGGATCTGATACAAAATCCGTATCCTATCCTGGACCCGACCAGATCCTGACCCAATGACCCCGAACCCACCAAAATCAATACGAACCCACCTCAAGCGGGGCAGGTTTGAATCATAGCCCCAAATTTCGGGCTTAATTGTCATCTCTACTCATAGCATTCAAACTTGCAGAGTGCTTTGTGTGCTGAAAAAAGAGAGGACAAGAGATGGGCTTTATTGGGCCGGGCTTGCTAGATCATCTCTTCTTTGGGACAAGAGATGGGCTTTGTTTCTGGCTTGTTTTCTCTCGTATTAGCTTAGATTTTATTTGTACAGGGAGTAAGTACTTTCCGTATTTCAGTTTAAAAAACGTATTGTACTTTTCCACCTTATGCCTATATCTAGAGATGGAAGGAGACTCTGCAAAATCTCCCGGTTCTTTGCGGGTAGTTTTTATTTTTTAGAAAAAAAAATTTTAATCTACTTAATTTTTGGTCGAGTTGAGTTTTAAATATTTTAATTTTTTTTAAGACAATGTGGGTTGTATTTAGTTAAATTTAACTATATTACAGGTCCTATACGGGTTCTAAATGATACTCATGTAGTCATGATTATACAAGCATTTTTCTTTAGTTTTCTTTAAAAACTATATAAATATAATGTCTTCTATGAAAAATTTTTAATTTGGCATGACAGATATCTAATTTCTAATAATTAGTAAATTATTGCTTCACAGAAGTGCTCATTTGTAAAATCAAATCGAGATTTTATAAATAAAAAAACCATTACCATTTTTGAGAAAAAAGTAATTATTAGCAATATAACTTGCTAAAAACTAGTAGACAAGATTTAATTTCAGTTCAAAATTATATCACAAAATAGAAAATTTTATCGTATTTAACCTAATACCCAAACCAACCCATTTTCGTATACGAGTGATACATTAGAAAAAGGGTAAATTACATTAACACTCCTAAAGGGTAAATTACATTAACACCCCTAGAGGTTAAAATTAAAATACACAAAACACCCTTATTTTTTTTTTTTTATAAATTTACGGCTACGCCTCTTAAAGTTATAGTTGAATTACAACTACACCCCTAAAAGTATTACTTTAACACCCCTTAAGGTGTGTAGCTCTAATTTTGTAAAATACAGGGTGTGTTTGTGTAATTTGACTTAACTTCAGAAGTGTCAATGTAATTTATCCTTAGAAAAAAAATATTACTTTTGATAATGATTCTACCATAATTAAAGTGAAAAGTGTGGCAAATGCTAATTAATAATGGTTACGTAACAACTACTAGTTGCTGCTTCTACAAGCAAGGCTAAAACATTAACAACGACTAAAAATCATGGCAAAATGTTGAGGCATAGTTCAAACCATGGCAAAATATTCACTAACCATGTATACTGAAAATAATATTAATTTTTCATAATTTTTTACCTTTGGTCATTACAATATAAAAAATAATTCATATTTTATAGTGATTTGAACTCGTACTGAACTCGACGCGTTGTAAACCCAACCCATTTAAACACAATTCATATCCAATCCAACCCATCCCTTTGCCACCTGTACAGTACCTTATAACCCAGACAAGCAAACCCTTTATCTTGGTATCTTTATGATATCCTCATTCTAAGTATATATGCAATCAAACAAAAATTTGAATAATATTAATATATATAATTTTGGCAGATTTAATTCTCTAATTATCGGTCCTTTTCTATCAATTTATTCAAGCAAATAGGACAATAATATATTATTCACATCAATTCTTTATTTTGAATTAAGTATAGATTCTCAAACACCTAAATTAGGTATTTTTGGGGAGAAAAATAAAATAAAAGTTGGTAATTGTACTTACTAGCAATGTTAAGAGATGGAGAGATGGAATTTTGAATCTATTTATTTTTTATTTTATGGAAAAAAAAGTTAGATTAGAATAGATTCGTTGTCAATTTTTTCAACTGAAGAAACCTAACCATCACGAAATGTTCTTTCATCAACACTTGTTGAGATATGCATAACTTGGTCACTATAGCTCAATCAACATCTATACTATTATAAAAGAAAATTTTGTTGTCCTACGGACGTTTGAATATTTAAATTTATCATTTACCTCATTCATTTTCTTCAATTAAATTGGTCATAGTCTTAATATTTTTTAATAAAATTTAGGGATAATTACACTCACCTCCCTTGAGGTTTGGCATGATTATACGTAAACCCCTTGTAGTTTGAGAAATTATGTTTATGAGGTTTGCTTCCATCTAACAAACAAGTCCCTCCGTTAGTCAAAATTTATTGAATTTACTGATATAACAAAAAATTTTGAAAAAATCTATATTAACCCCTGATTGACTTATTAATAACTTATTGCAGGTCAACTAAATCTTTTATGATCAAATTATCCCATACCTCTTCACGCGTTAATGCATTTGGAAATGTATATTTTCACTATTAAAAGGTAGTTTAGTCAGGAAAAAAATTTGACCTGCAGTAAGTTAATAATGAGTCAATCGAGGGTAAATGTCAATTTTTATTTAGTTTCTTTTGTTAATATAATCAAATTTAATGAATTTTGACCAATTGGTGGGCTTATTTGTTAGACGGAATCAAACATCATGAGTATTAAATGTAATTTTTCAAATCACAGGGATCTATGTGTAATTACACCAAATTTCGAGAAAGGAGAGTGCAATTATTCCTAAAATGTACTAAAGTATCCCTCAAACTTCCACAACTTCTGGTACTTTTATGTTTTTAAAGTCTATAACTCGTGATTAATAACCAACTTATCAATAAAAATATCAATTATTTATTATTTTTAAATATTTTTACACACACATCGAGTGTGCGGTGTTCCGCTCGTACCAACAAGTAAAATCCAATCATCATTGGCGAACCACCAATTTTGTACTTTATGTCAAATTCAAATTCTTGATATTTTAAAGTTTACACTTTTATTTTACCATAAAATCTGAATTTTACTAGTATAAAAT
The DNA here is from genome assembly GCA_034509725.1 of Sesamum angolense. Taxonomy (NCBI): domain Eukaryota; kingdom Viridiplantae; phylum Streptophyta; class Magnoliopsida; order Lamiales; family Pedaliaceae; genus Sesamum; species Sesamum angolense. The sequence goes on from JACGWL010000010.1 coordinate 10,465,959, forward strand.
ATATGTGTCCAAATCGTCGGGTGTAGTTATTATTGAAATTAAAATTTTATCTAGGGGAAATAGTATTTTTGGTCCCATAAGTTAGACCCTTTTCACTTTTGGTCCCATTCGTTACGAAATTAGCACTTTTGGTCCCACAACTTAGAAAAATTAGCAATTTTGGTCCACCATCACTTTTCTGTTAACCGTTAATTTTTTTTTTCTGGAGGGAAAAATGGCGCCCTTTATTGCTTAGTATCATTTCGGGGGGAATATAACCACCCTTGAGGGCCAAAAACACAAATTGAAGAAAATTAGGGCAAAGAATTGTGATTTCTCTCCTCTTTCATAAAAACTACTCCCACCTTCCCAATTGTTGTAATCAAAAGAGAAATAGAAATGTGATTTCTCTCATCTGTCACAAAACTAGTGTGGTTCGATTTCATGGGAAGACCCATCAATATGCGCACGGCGAAGAACATTATTCCCTCACTTCTTCAAAAATTGGATAAAAAGAGGCCGAATTTTTCGTATTGCAAAAAGGGTAAATCAACTCCGATATTGTTTGATTGTTGAAGTGCTTTAATGAAGTTTGAATGTAGGTCATTTATGATGTTTATGAAAGTGTAAGGAAGCTTGAATGTAATATGTAGTTCAATCAATGTAAGTTTCAGTCTAATGGATTTATCATGCTTTAAAAAGTGTCTTTAAGTTTCAGTAAGTCTTTTTAATCTTGCAATTTGTACTAACTCTGTAAAAATTATAACAAGTGTTGAACAAAAAAAAAAAAAAAAAAATCAATGGTTCGAGTATAAGAACACCTGCGAAAAGACAATATCATTGATACTGGAAGTAAACTGAAGATCTGTACATAACAGTTTAAACAAAAACATCAACATAGTGAAAGACTTTGAATCCTGGTGAAACTATTCCTTTCTTGAGCAATTTTAAGTAGACTTTGTGAATGATTTGAGAGTATTTTTTTTTTTGTGAAAGAGGAAAGAAATCAAATTCCTTTACCATAATTTACTTCAATTTGTGTTTTTGGCCCTCAATGGTAGTTATATTTCCCCCAAAAATGATACTAAGCAATAAAGGGCATCATTTTTCCCTCCAGCATAAAAAAATTAACAGCCACGTGCTAGGCACGTGGCTGTCTCCGTTAAAAAGCTAACGGAAAAGTGATGGTGGACCAAAACTGCTAATTTTTGTAAGTTACGGAACCAAAAGTGTTAATCTCATAACAAATGGAACCCAAAAGTGAAAAAAATCTAACTTATGGGACAAAAAATGTAATTTCCCCTTTTATCTAACATTTTCCACATGTTTCAAAGAATGGGGTATGATCCGGGATTATTGAATGCATCATATTCCTGTGAGTATGACATTTTATTTATCTAACCTTTTATTTTGGGAAAAAAAATATAACTTCTTTTTCATAGAAAATGATTAATCCAACATTATCATGATTTATTTGAAAAGAAAACGCGAGCAACCCCTTGTAATATATATATATATATATATATATATATCGTCAATAAGTAAATTACTCATTATGAAAAAAAATAGTAATTTACTTTCATGTGTTTTCAAATACAACAATTTATCTCCCTATATTTTTAAAATTGAGCAATTTACCTCTCAAAAAAAGTAAATTATTTTATTTTAAAAAGTACAGGGGTGGTAAGTTGCTTTATTTTAAAAATAACAGATGGGATAAATTGCTATTTGTTCGTAGAGGGATAGTTTGCTTATTTGCAGTATTATAAGAATAATTTTCTCATTTATTATATTTACAGAAGGTAAATTGCTATTCATCCTGATTTATTTCATAAAATCTTTCCAATATTTTTCTGAATTAAAAAAAAATAGAGAGAAAGAAGGTGGACCCCAGTGATTATTATAATACAAAATAAAACAGTAAAATTAAGTAAATATAATGCTATTTTCTATGTATATATATATATTATTAAATATGGATAATGATGAGAGGTGGAGTTCTCTTAACTTCTGTAATTAATGTAATCTTGCTGGCATGAGAAGGACTGAATGGCAATTCCTGACATTTCAACTTAATTATTATTATTATTATTATTATCTTTGAACTAATATTCCATAATTGTGCATCAACACCCTAATCACACAATTAAATTAAATAATAATTTAATATTTCAGATTCTTTATTATTGCAAATCCTATAATGAATGTCACAAAAGAAAAATATTAGAAGGGCATATGTTTAGGATCTGTTTGTCTCTCAAAATTTCAGAATAAGATATCATATGAATATTTTTATGCTAAAGCAAAAGTTGGATATGTTGAGTTGAGAATCCTAACCATATATGAGACAAATCTTTTAAAATGAGATGTATGTTGTGTGACAATTTCGTTTAAAAGTTTAAGCTGTTAAAAAAAAAATCATTTAATATTAATATCTTAATACGTCTTTTCTAATGCAAAATTTTGCACGTGAAATTTTTCGTTTTTATATATAAGTGTAAATGAGATTCAGACCCAAAATTTCTTGTTTGACCTGACTTTGATATAATATTAAATGACAACTCATTTAAAAACTTAAATTATTGGAGAGGAGAATCAATTAATATTAACATCTTAATGTATCCCATATAAATGAATTTTATTTTAGATACATTATATGTTCCAAACTTTTGTAAATGGTGCAAAAATAAATATATTCTCATATCTCTAATTACATAATATACGTGAAATTCATGACGTGGGTTCATTTTCTTGTCAAGGTGTTTAGTCGAGCTAAAGGTATATTTTAATTTGTGCATGTTGAATTTGATATACTTAAATCTTGATTCTGTATCAATTATAGAAATTCAGACGGTTGCATGGCCACAAACACAATTCTTCTTGACGGGTTGATAAAGTATCGTCACGTTTTTATATTTTTGTAACAAAAAAAAAATGTAAAAGAACAAAGAAAAGGAGAAGGCAAACATGACCTAGAAACATGTTGATACATTTGTAGTACAGCTTGTGTTGGCAATCCTCATGATTAATTGGCATTCTCATCATCATAAAAGTCCACCTCCCACTATACACAAATATATATATCACCATCACCATCCATCTTATCCCTTCTTTCTCTCTCTCTCTCGCTCTCTCCTTTATAAGGTTGACAATCTATATATATATATATATATATATATATATATATGATCCAGATGTTTGATATATATATATATATATATAAATAATTTTATATAAACCAAATCATGATAGTATCACCAAAGCCACTTGAACTCCAATCAAGTTGCCCTCTTGAAATTCCTTTATTGCCCTTCTTCAATACAGTAATATCCCTAATGCCATGCAAACATACTCAAATTAACTACTTTTTCACTCTAATAATTAGAAATTACATTTTTAAATAGTATTTGGCGTTTTCTAAAAATTTTATAATATGTAGGCAATCGTACCACATTATTTACAGATGAGGAGTTTGAGTGAATTATAAGTCCCGATGCATCTTCTTTCTAGCAAGATGCGTTTTCAAACAATACCTTGCGCAACGAACACCAATCTAGTTGCAAGTAGCATCATTTGGCATAGTTTGTGGGAACGAGACCATATGCTCCTCCAAGTCCCTTGTTTAGGGGACTGGTGATGTAGCAAGCGTCCTATTTTAGTTGTAGACAAGGAGTTTAAGTGACTTATAAATCCCAAGTCCTCCTCGTCCAACAAGCTAGACGTCTTTTAAGACAAAACCGTGAAGTTCTTATGAAGTTAGAGCAGGTAATACCTCAAGTTCTTATGAAGTTAGAACAGACAATACCTCAAGCTCTTATGTAGTCAGAATAGACAATACCTCACATAAGGAGACACCAATCGAACGTAAACAAATATCACATCATTTTTTAAAATTGTATTTCTAAATATTTTGAAAATAAAAGCATGTCAACAATTCTAATTTCTCGTGGGAACAAATCCTACATTGATGAAAATATAAAGGATATGAAACAACGAAACTTTGTTGTGTTAACAAAATTAAGGTCTCATAAAAAAAAATTCTGGAGTTCGAATTTTATGCTTACTTTAATAGCGTTATCTTTTTGTTATTTGTTTTTATTGTATTTTTATTTTAAATTATTGATGAAATAATCAGTATTAATTTGATATTTGAATATCCCGAATGATATAATAAATCATATTTATTAAAAGGAAAGAAAAGGTCAAGATTCAATTATTGGACTTTGATTTTCTTAATTTGATTAGCCTGTATGTCATATTTGAAATATCCTAATTAACTATCTTTGAACAAAATTCTTTTATTTGTGAAGAAGTTTGATTATGACATTGCATCAATTGTTTATACATGATTTAATGCCTAATAAATGCATACTTTGAGTATATCTATTTCCGTTTCAAGACATCAAAAGAGAGATTTATTAATATAATCATAAAGTTCTTTGGAAATTTTTAATTTTAAATTATAACTTAATGATTTTATCAGTAAATGTCTCCAGCAAGTGTGATTAATTACAATTAATTAAGTTAATTAGACTTACCTTTCAAGTTAGATCTATATAAGTGTGTACGTGCTGTCACATGTCAACTTCTATGAAAACTCAATTATATGTAATATTGAACAATTGATTTTAATTATTCGAATACCAAAATAGTACTTTTTACTTGGACCACATTAAATAAATATAATATAAATGATTGGATAAGTTTCAGATGCATTAAATAAACTATTATAACATCTTGTAACATTATATAAATGGATGATTATTAATAATATTCGTGTTAAACATGTCACGTTTTTAGACGACAAATCGTTATTTTTTTATTATATTCGACAATTATAGCTAATCCTCGTCAAGCTTTTATTTCAGGGTATGAGTTCTGCAATTAATTAGTTTTTTTTTTTTAAATTTAAACAGGTTTGATTTATAATTATAAAATATTATGTGTCTCGTTGATTATACTATTGTATGATTAATTTGCCTTACATATAAAGTTTGGTAATCTAATCCTTTAGTTATTAATTTCTTTAAACAATTAATGACCCCTTTTGATATATATAATCTTTTCATGATTTATCAATATTATTTAATAATTTTCTTAGCTAAGGAAGGCTCGTCGGGGGCCCGGCCTAACCCAAGCACTCCACCAGCTTGCTTGCATGGATGCCAAGTTGTCTCCAGGGAAATAGGGGTGACACATGATCGGCATTTTTGCCCGTCAGTACAGAAAAGAAGATTAACTTCTGTCAGGACATCTCGAAGAGAAATCTGTCTAATCGCACCATTAGAAAGGAGGGATTCATCTTATTCATCAGGAGACATCAACCCACAGAAAGCTATTTTCAGAAACAGTCAGGATTCAATTGAGGATAAGGTGCAACCTCTTTCACAAGTCCATGGGAGAAGGACTTCCCCCAACAGATGAAGGAATTGGATATATATATAGAGAGAGGTCTCTCATCCATTTGTGAAGGGTAACTTTGACACTTGCACACAAAATAACCTTATCACACAATCATACTTGTTCTTATTTTACTATGTATTAGCTTTAAAGCTTGCAAGAATCGAGGCCTAAAGACTTCGAGTTGGGCCTGTTTGAACGAGTAATTTTTTGCTTGCATCAAATGACGCCATCTGTTGGAACCTTAAATGCGCATCCTTTAAAGCTTTGCGAATAACCTCCTTCTACTCCTTTGAAGCTTATTACAACTTACATAATTAGATTAACACCCAGAGGGGACCTCCAAAGAGCTTAGATGATAGTGGGTGAAGCCCCTTATGGATAAACCCCTTACAATCATGGGGTATAATTTTTCGTATTATCCAAAATTTTGAAAATTTTAACATTATAAATTTTCAATTAAAGCAAAATCTTAAAACTAAATATGGAAATTAAATAATTTTTAATTAATATTATACTGTTAGTTTTTCATATTGACCAGTCAAAATGGTCAATTTTATCTGAAAAGGACATTTAATAAAATTCATTAAAAGATCTAACTTTATTAGCGAGGTTGAACCAATAGGTTGTGGGTTCAAGTCCCATCCTAAGTCACATAATTTGCGTATATAGTATTGTCCACTTCGAGCGCGAACTAACAATTTCAGAGCAAGAGCTGCTCTAAGGTGATTTAACTTTTGCTAATTCGCGACCTAAATTTTAATAATGCACGAACTTAATTTATTTAGTTAGAGAATTAAAAAAATGTAAATTCTCTATCAAAGATTTTTAAATTCACACCCTAAAGGTGGAATACTCACACTTACACTTGAATGGTTCTTAATTCCTTCTGTTTTATGTTGGGAAAAAAAATATTAAAAATGAAAATCAAACCAAAACCATTTAAGTTAATTAATTTGATTTTCTAAAAATACAATTCATTAAAACTAAAACAAAGAAAGCTTACAACTTTGTTGCTCCAAATAAATCCCTAAAAGCTGCTACTAACAATATAAGGTATGCTCCGATATAATTTGTCTGAGATATAAATATAAAAATTTAATTATCACTTTCTAAAAAAAATTAACAAAGTTATTTTTATAATTAAACATAAGTTATACTAACATGTGAAAAAAAAATACCTTTTATACTAACAAATTGCACAAAATGACATCATCGCATCAAATTTAAATATGAAAAATCATACCTCTAATTAGACAATATTAGAAATTAATTGTAATTACTTTTTTTTTAAAAAGTGACTTCACGTCATTTTAACACTATTACACTATTTTTTTTTCCTGGTATCGGCAATAACTTAAGTTGAATTTTTTTTCAAATTTGTTGGTTTACGTATTTTATTTTTATTTATAATATATTTTAAATATAAAAAAATATTTATTAAATGTAAGTAGGGACATCGTGCCACAATTGCTACTAAAAAAAAATTATAATTGGTAAACCCAAGGCGAAGTTGGGAGTTGGGTAACCAAACCGAACCGTAGTTGAAATTTAACTGAGTGAGTTGGAGAGTACTTTGGTTGTTTGGTAGCATTAAAGCAGCCAAAATTCTTCGGCTCAGCACTCAAAGACAAAAGATATTTCTTGTACACACCGTGTAATTAACCCCACCAACCAGGGATATTCTTGTCCTTTCACCCTCCACGCATGTCCATTCGTAAATTCCGCCACTATTCTCCCCACCCCACAAAACACACATCACCTTTTTATTTAAACCCACCCCCACTTTCTATCTCTCTCTCTCTGTGTCTGTGTATATATGTATTTGTTATATATATAGTGTGTATGTACATATATAAATTTCTTGAGCAAAAATCTCTGTTTGCTTTTAAGTTTTTTGTTTAGAGAGAGAGAGAAGGGAAGGGAGAATCAAGAATGGTGGATGAGTTCATGGTATGTGTTGATAGGATAATAGCATCAGCTGCATGCTTTCAAGAACCATCATCGGCGGCAGCAGCAGAAGCAGTTAGTACTAGTGAGAGGAGGAGAGAGGAGGGAGAAAGTGTTGGTAGTGAAAATGGTGGTGATGGGAGTAGTAGTGGTCATAAAGATGGGGGTTTTGGTGGTGAGGGCTGTTCTTTTTCTGCTGTGAAACCAAAAGGGAGTGTTAGAGAGTGCAGAATTTGTCAGGAGGAAGATGAGGAGAAAGACATGGAGGCTCCCTGTGCTTGCAATGGCACTCTCAAGGTTGTATTTTTATTCTTTTTTTCTGTTTTTATGGGTTCTTTTTTCATTGTTTGTTTGATCCTTGTGGTCCTTTTTTATGACTGGTTGTTCTTGATTGTCTGTGTGTATGTGTTTGTGGATGATTCTTCAATTCTTTTGAATGTTTGCTTGGGATTGTTGGGCTGATTTTGGTTTAGAATTTTGTGTTTTTTGCTTCCTTGAATTTTCCTTTTCTGGTTTTTCAATTGATTAATCTCTATTATAGGCTATTTTTTTTTTTTGTTCTTTGTGTTGGAATCTCAGGTTCTAGCTCTTGTCTTTGGTTCTGTTTCTCACAGTTTTTCCTCCAATTTTACAATCAGTTTCGAGTCTGTTCTTCAAAAAAAAATGTGTTCTTGGGGTGTTTTTAGTATGTGGGATGTCTTTGCAATGTGTACTGATGCTTTTTTAATGGGGCTGTGTCCTTTTCCTAATTATTGATTGTTATTTTTTCAAAATGCTATGATATAATTTTGTTGCAGTTGTGTATAATTAAGTCATCCCAACTGGGATTTCTGCCTACATTTATCCTCATTTATAGGATCTTTTATTACTTTTTGGCATGGGATTAATTAATGACCTGATTCATATGATGTCTCTGGGAATTTGAAATTATCTGTTTCACACTGTTCCAAATCTTATCATTTGGGGTAATACATTAATGCACCTGTGAACTACCTTTTTCTTGGCCTTATATAGGTATGGAATCTTTCTTTCCTTGGTAGAATTTAAAGAGTTTGTATTTTGGCCCCACTGCTGAACTCTCAATAGCTAATATTGAATAAGAATTCAATTTCATGAGCTCTATTATATAGCTATTATTGAGCCATTCATGCATGTCAACACGTGATTTTACATGCTTGCGTACATTTTTTTGGTTGAAGTTTTTTAAATCTTTTGTCGTGCATGTGTACTTGCAATCGACCGAGAGTGAGGCAGAAGACATGTTTTTTTCTTGCATGTAATTGAAGTTTCTGAGTACCGTATGTCTTGCAATATGAATCTTTTTTTTTTTGTGTGTGTGTTATTGTCAGATGAGGCTCTGAAGTAGAATTAATATTGGGATTCCTTTGCTTTTTGTTTAGTTTGCACATAGGAAATGTATTCAGAGATGGTGCAACAAAAAAGGTGATATCACCTGTGAAATCTGCAACCAGGTTCGGATCTTGTTTTCTTTCATTCATTTGAACGAAATGTATTTTGTTAAAATACTCGATACAAACACTGTGGTTTCCCCTGTCAACAGGTTTTTTCACCAAATTATACGAGTCCCCCACCTAGGGGCAACGCTGATGTTTTTGCTATTGATATCAGGTAATTGGCTGATGTTTTACCATCGTATGAAAGCATTTGCATAATTTGTGATTAATCATCAAGCAACTCTAATGGTTTCATTATGGGTTCATTGATTTGTTCTAATCTGCTTAGCAATTATTTTATTTCATCACTTACCAATCCATCAAGTCTATTTTATTGTTTTGAAGGCTTCGTTGCATTTATTTGTTTCCGACTTGTCTAAACACGTTAGTGTAGGCTTTGATCACTGTATTTTGTTACATGATATGAATGTTTTACGACTCGCTTACGCTATACATTGATGGGCTGATTGTTTTAGGATATGAGAATGATGTCCTATAGGATATACATCTTAATGTATGATTCTCTTTTAACAATTATAAGCAAATACAAAGCAATTGCCACTGAAATCCGGGCGTTGATTTCTAAGAAATCAATCCTGGATTTAACTGGCTGTCGAGAAGCTGTCAGCCATTAGAAAGGTGTTCTCTGAAAAGTTGGGTACAAAATGAAAGTTGTCCTTAACCTTCTTTGCTGTTGTTACCCCTTTTTTTCACTTTCTTTTTCTTTTCGTCAACGCCCTTGTTGAATTTTACCTATACTACTTTTGGCTTTGCTTTGGGGTTACTTTAGGTAAATGTCAGAAGGAAATGTATTTTAGCAATATTCTTTGACATGGTATTTAGGTTGATGGATTTGGGGGTAGGGATTTCAAATTCATTTCATATGAAGTCAATTTTTAATTTTTTTTTCTGTGAATCGTTATTCAAATCCATATCCTTCTGTTGAAATGTAGTTTGAGAAAATTGAAATTGAGGAGTATGTGAAGAATAACATTAAACCTGCATTTATTAAAAATTGTAGTTTACAAACAACAAAAAATATGAACCTATTCTACTTTATCATGCTATTCTTGGCTTGTCTGGAGCCGTTGAAGTAGCCCTGTGACAGCTTCACAACTCCTCGATTTCATATTCACATATTAGCCATTTAGCCCGTTTCAACACTACGATGGATACTTACAATTGTAACTTGCTTTTTATCTTTTCTATGGGAGAGTAGACTGCTGAAATTCCTATAATTTTGTTTTCATATAACGAATTCGTGAAGATTCACTACATTTGCTCTTTCCCTCAGACAAGCCTGGGGTCCTCACATTGATCTTCGGGACCCTCGTTTATTGGCTTTTGCAGCAGCTGAACACCAATTTCTGCAGTCAGAGTACGATGACTATGCCATAGCAAATAGTGGGACTCTTGCCTGTTTCCGCTCGGTAGCTATCATTGTAAGCTAACCGAAATACGTTTTGACTGAATCTTGTCATACCCTTCTTCCTATCTTTTCGTCAAATGTGCAAGCTCTGAGCTTTTCGTTTTTTATATATATGCAGTTAATGCTACTCCTGCTGATACGTCAAACTCTAATGCTCACAAGAGACTTTGGGATGCTGCGGGAATCATCCGCTTTCTTCCATGTAAGTCCAACTTCACATTTCTTTCACATTCTTGAGTTTTACATATGAGCTTCTAACATCTTATTTTTTAAGCTTATACATTGTTTTCTTAAAAAAGTCAACCAAACATCTTAAATGACATTTTAAAAAGCTTAAAATCTCATCCAAACACCCTAACCTCTAAGTTGTAGAGGATTAAGTACCAAGTACAATGTAAAATATTATGCATATTTAATTTTAACTACGTTTTCTTTCTGCTTGTCTCTTAATTCAGTACCAGATTTCCGTTCTTCAGCTAGCTGGTTTTCTTCTTCCTTGTTATGTGGTGGCTCGTTCATGGTACATTGTACAATGCCGAAGGAGGAGACAGGTTCGTTGAAGTTACTATTTCTTTTTCTTTACATGGTAACGCTACATGTTTTCATGTTATTTTTCAAGAAATACTAACAGAAAGAACCACAAAAGTAGACCTTAAAGTAACACCGAGTTCAAAATGCAAAAATATGATCAAATGAAACTGACCAAACCATATTCTTTTACATGTTTTTCGGCCTCAGTAAAGGGCTCTCTGCTACACAGCACGTCTTAAGACAACCCTGGACTCCAAAAAACGAATATATATACAAAATTAAATGTAATTCATATCCCGAATGTCAAAGTGGAGATTTGTTAAGATCAGGTTCCTATCTACGGTGTGGATACATTTTTCTGTTGTATACAACTATCGCTGAATTCACTTTAAATGTTGAGAACCCATTTGAATATACTTGATCTGAATCTATTTTATGCATTCGTCATGCCTAATTCGCTCCACATTTTTTAACTTTGTCAGGGTTGAGAACAAGTGATGGCATTGAGAAATACTGAACTCGAAGAAGCTAAGTTCTTGTTATGCGAAATGTATCCCGCTTTCCCTCAAAGCATATTTCATATTAAAACATCGAACGACTGAGGATTGAACTTTGGTGCTACAGTTAGCAGTAGATAAAGGTGTTGATGTTGTGCTTATGATTTGTACCTGGTGACTCGTGAATCAACTGTAAATGTGAATGTTTGAGTTCACTAGGTGTTTTTACCTTTGTTTTGGATGGAACTTGATGTATGTAGGCCTCTTATCAAATGTTTTTGTTTTTTTTTTTTTTTGGGTAAAATGCAGACAACCCCCAATTTATGGTGTCATTTGCACTTTGCCCCCCAACTGTTTCTTTTACACTTCACCACCTAACCTTATGAGTTTGTTGCATTTTGTACTTTTCGGGAAATAATGATGGAATATTCTTTCCGCATATGGAATTATTTGCACTTTGCCCCCCAGTGTATAGAATCACTTGCATTTTGTCCTCAGTTTTCTGCAATATCAGGTGTGTGAAATTCCAAAATCGAATAAGAAAAATTTAAACTTCAATTCACAAAAATTGATGTGCATGACGGTGACATTGATAGAAATACATAATTTTTTTTCCTTTATTTTTTTGGTTTGAATTTTTCTCTTTTTAAATAATAGTACTGTATTTGATTTTGTTATGAAATTGCACTCTATTGTGATTTTTTTGAGTCGGTCAGTTTTTTTTTTTTATTTTCTCATATGGGTTATTTCAACCTTTATAATATTTTATCGATTTTATATTTGTGTTGAAATTTTTTGCTTGATGGCTGTGCCAATAGAAACATGATTTTTTTCCTTTATTTTTGTTTGATTTTTTTTTTTTATACAATAGTTGTATACTTGATTTTGTGTGAAATTACACTCTTTCGTGATTTTTTTTATTTAGGTTGTTGAAATTCAATCTCTTCATTTGAGTCGGTGAGTTTTTCATTTTCTCATCTGAGTTTTTTCAATCTTTACAATGTTTTGTCGATTTTATATTTGTGTTGAAGTTTTTTGTTTGTGAATTGAAGTTTAAAATTTTCTTATTCGATTTAGAGGTTTTACACACTTAATATTGTAGAAAGTTGGGGGCCAAAGTGCAAATGATTTCATACGTTGGAGGGCAAAGTACAACTGATTCCAAACACGGACGGAATATTCCATCTTTATTCCCCGAAAAGTGCAAAGTGCAACGAAATCAAAAGGTTGGGCGGTTAAGTGTAAAAAAAAATGGTTGGGGGGCAAAGTGCAAATGACCCCATACGTTGGGGGTGTCTGCAATTTACCCCTTTTTTTCCCAACCAAGTGTGTGTGCCCTCGCCTCGTGTATATGTATGTGTGTTTTTTAAACGGAGGATCAAAGGTGGTTCCCAGACTCTCATCTGTGACTCAAATTTATATGCCTTTGTTATACGACCCAAACTTGGACATAAAATTCACATTAATAAGAATTTCAAAAGATAAACTTGCCTTCTCGTTTTTTGCAGGTATAGTTTTTTAGCCGACTTTGGTATGTGTTTTCAGAAGTCATACGTTGTGATTTTGAGTGATTGTTGTATGGAATTAAAGCTTTTTGAGTCTAGTTTCAAATGGTTTAAGTTTTAAGTGCATTGGAAATTTTGCACAAAGTTATGACCTTCAGAGACCTTTATGCCATAATAGAAAAATGATATTTAGAATTTTATTTTTGCATTTACTTTGTGTACGAATTTTATGCTTATTAGTAGATGTTTAGACTTATAAAAGGGCTTGTAATCTGATGATGTTCAAGTGAATAGAGAGACACAATTTAGAGCACAAAAATCCTAAATTTTTCTTCCTTTCAAAAGTATTGTTACAATATATCCACCATAGCTTCCAACAAAGTGGCATCAAGAGCCTTGTTAAAATGACCACCAAAACTTCATCTATTTTCTTTCAATATCCAACTCTTACTAAAATCAATTATGATCAATAGTCAATTAGAATGAAAATAACTCTTGATGCTCATGGCTTGTGAATATTGTTGAGACCGGGTATGATGAAGCCGCCGACGAATGTGCTCTTTCTGTAGCTGTACTAGCCGCCTTGCAAAAGAGGAGGAGTGGAGAGAGATCAAAGTGCTCTCAGCATCATCCATCAATGATTAGATGACGAGATGTTTGAGAAAATCACCAGTGAGACAAAAGCTAAGAATGCATGGGACATTCTAAAGAATTCGCAGTAGGAGTTGATAAAGTAAAGAAGGTACGACTCCAAACTCTAAAGGCTGAGTTTGAGTCACTTTTGATGAAAGAGAATGTATCCATTTCGGATTATTTCGCTCGAGTTTAGTGATGGTGAACCAAATGAAGCGGTTCGGTGAGAAATTGACGGATGTAAGAGTTGTAGAAAAAAATCTACACTCTCTTAATGCAAAATTCAATCATGTGGTGGTAGTTATCGAAGAGGCTAAGGACATTGAATCCATGTCCATTGATGAGCTAAATGGATCATTAATAGCACATGAAGAAAGAATGAAAAGAAGTCAACAAGTGCCAATAGAGCAAGTCTTGCAAGCAAAACTTGCATTTAATCCTAAAGGAAATGTTTCCGAAAGAGGAGGAAGAAGTCAAGATCATGGTAGAGGCCGAGGTCGTGGCAAGGAAGAAGAGAAGGCCGAGGCCAAGCTAAAGGTTAACAAAATCTACCCCAAGACGGTGTAAATAGAAATTTTCAAATAGGCCGTGGTCGAAGAAGAAACAACAACAATTGGAGAAAAAATGATAAAAGTCATGTTGAATGTTATGCATGTGAACGAACTAGATATTATTCATGGGAATGCCAAGCTAAAACTCATGCTAAATAGACAAACCTTGTATATATTATAAATTAAATATATAATATATTGTATAAAAAAAATTGGAGAAAAAATCACTCACACTCTCAAGAGAGAGAGTGCACTACACTCATACCTTTAAGGGGATAAATTGCTCTAATTTTAAAAACACATGGAGATAATTTGATATTATTTTTTCACAGGAGGTATTTTGCACATTACTCATATCACATGGGGGTAACATATATTTTTCCTATATACAAGTATGAATTCTAAGTGTTTGCTCCCCATTGTAAAAGATAATCATACACTTATTTAAATAATTTTTTTAATAATATATTAAAATTAATTATAAAAGAATAAAATTCCATAAAGAACAAAGATTGTTTAATTGCAGTTCCAATACATCTAAACTACTTGACAATAATAAATATATCCAATTCAAAAAATAAATAGACAAATAATATTTCTACGTGATTAATTTGTTAGAAAATATTTTTAAATACTTTAAAAAAAAAACTAATTTACTAGGGTATAATAAAATTTAAAATAAAATGGTGTCTTAATAATATATAAAAACTAATCGAAACTTCATAAAATAATTTAAAGAATGAGTATCATGAGATTTAAGTAAAAGCCATCAATCTTATTTATTTATTTTTGATGTATAAGCCTGTATAAAAAAATTAGTATAGGTTAATACAATTTACTTTATTATATGGTGGCCCGTATAAAATCATAGCTCTTGTACTTATTACTGTCACCCTGAATAACTAATAGCACCTAGGGAGATGGTATAAAATTAGTCTCAAGGTTGCACCAAATGTGAATGAAGTACCCTTGAAATTGACTTAATGATAATAATAATAATAAAAAAAATAACAATAATATTAATAATAATCAATGACAAAATAATTATTTTAATAATAAGAATAAACTTATTTCATTATTTTATTTATTATTATTATTATTAAAATAATTATTATTTATTATTATTTTTTATTACTATTATTATTATCGTTGTTGTCGTCATCGACGTCCTCATCATCATTATTATTATTATTATTATTATTATTATTATTATTTGTTGTCTATTAAATTTTGTAAACAATGGCTCAAAAATAATTTTCCTACTAAAAGTTTGTGGATACATCAAAGTAAACACTTGATAGAATATATCACATTTCGATAGTACAAATAAAATAAACACCTAACTAATTATATGGGACTTTTTATCATTCATTTAAAGAATAATCCTATCATTCATATTTAATACGATCCTCGAAGTAAACGGAGTCTAGAGCGTGTTTATGTTGGGGAAAAGGTGGCCCAGACCATTTCGGTAGCCCCAGCTCTGGCCTCTTACTCACTGAATGGCCTGAGAACACACCAAGTAGGTTGACCCATAACCCACTCCCATAACCAATCGTGTACCCAACCCGATTATTTCATATCAGTTTTGCTAACCTTAATCCTAAACCCCACTCTCTCTTTTTCTCTCTCAGCGCCGACTGTTGCCCTCTCTCTCTCCCTCTCGGTTCTCTCTCATCTCTCCTATGGTTTCTCCCGTGGTTGTTTCTATGGCATCGAAACTTGTTTCCGACGCCTCTTTCTCCTCCCACTTTAAATTCCTTTTGCCTTTGAAAAGCCTCCTACTCCATTTTATTAGGTAGCAAGAAAAATCGAAATCTTCCCCCTTCTCCAAAAACCAAATCTCTTGTTTGTGATTTTATTTCCTTTGTAGAAGTTAGGATCCTTTATGGATCTAAAGTTGTTCTTTGTGGATCTGAAACTTGGTGGTGCTTTGTGTTCTTGGTGCAACTGTGAGTTTAGGTTGTTGGCCTTTAGTGGCGGAGAGTTTACCAACTCCGGATCTGGCTTCTGAGCCTTATTCGATCGATCTTTGGGTTTCTGCTTTGGTTTCATTATTGTATCTTAAAGATTTGCAAAATATTTCTCTGTATATTGTCTTTCTTTAGGGTAAATTACATCTACCTCCCCTGAGGTTTGGCATAATTACAAATACCCCCTCGTTGTTTGAAAAATTACAAATACCCCCTAATGTTTGATAAAATTATGTAATCCTTGGATGGAGGTATAGAAATGTCAACTTTGCCCTTACAATATTTTTTTATTTTTTAAAAAAAATTAAAATCTTATAAAAATATTGAATGGGATGGATGAAAAAAATTTAAAAATTATAAAAAAATTATCGCCTTAGTTGATAAAAAAATATTTTTTTTAAAAAAATAAATAAAATTATAAATTTTAATTCATAAGGGTATTTTGGTCAGTTCACTATAAAAAATGCATAGATTGGGGTAATTGTTAGACAATCCTTAAAATTAGGGGGGTATTGTAATTTCTCAAACAACGAGGGGGTATTTGTAATTATGTCAAACCTCAGGGGAGGTAGATGTAATTTACCCCTTTCTTTATAATCTGTAAATCTGATTGTATTTAAGGATTTCTAGACCCACGAAATCTGTTTTAGTGATGGCAATGGGGCGGGTCTGGTACGGATTCGTCCGAATTCAAGACTCGCCACATTTAATTTTTGCCAGACCCTATAACCCGTCCCCGCCCCCGCCCGCCTGAAACCCATACCAGACCCCGCCCCATTTAATTTTTGTCAGCCCCATAACCCGACTCTTTCAGGACTCGCCACATTTAATTTTTGCCAGACCTATAACCCGTCCCCGCCCCGCCCCCGCCCCGCCTGAACCCATACCAGACCGCCCCATTTAATTTTTGTCAGCCCCATAACCCGACTCCGCCCACCTGGACCCGTACCAGACCCCCTCATTTAATTTTTGTCAGCCCCATAACCCGCCCCCGCCTCGCCTCGCCATGCTAAAATTTCGTCCCATCCCGACCTAATTAATTTATACAAAGAATACATTAAATTAATATTTTTTTAAGAAATAATATCAGTTTAGATTTAAATATTTCAATATAATTTTCAATCTAAAATGAATTGGATAAGAAAAAAAATACGTTCATCTAAATTATTAAATTTTTTATCAACTAATTTTTTTTTTTTGGTATTTTTATATATAGTTGGCTATATGCAAAAATTATTTAGGATTTATATATATATATATTTATATAAATAAGATAATTTTTATTTATAATATATTGTATATATTAATATACAATAAAAAAAGAGGCGGGGTTGGACGGGGGCCGGGGTCGGGTCCAATGAGGTGGGTTTGAGACAGGACCCATAACCTGCCTCGGACTCGGCCGGGGCAAGTTTTAGCTGCCCCAAACCTGCCCCGAACCCGAAAAATGGCATCCCAGACCCGCCCCATACGGGGCGGGTCCGGGACGGATTTTCCGAGTTCGGGTTGAAATTGCCAACCCTAAATCTGTAATAGAAAAAATAGGGTTTTTTTGTCACTGGCAGTTCTGCCGCCAAACAATTTAAAATCGGGAAAAATGCAATTTACCCCCCCCTGTGTTATAAGAAATGTGCAATTTACCCCCTGTGAAAAATAAAATAGCAATTTACCCCCTTGTGTTTTAAAAAATAGAGCAAAACACACCCTTAAGCCCGAGAGTGTATTACACTCTCCCCTTTTGCAACTGGGCATGATTTTAACAAAAAAAAAAAATATATTTATTTATATATATTTTAATATATTATAGATATATATTTATAAAAATAATATTATAATATATAATATATATTAATATATATATATATATATTTTTTCTTCTTCTTCACCTTCTTCTCGCCTCGCGCCGGCTGCCGCCGCCTCGCCTCCGCTTGCCCCCCCATCGCCTCCGCCTCTCCCGCCTGCGCCTGCGCCCCCCCCTCATCCACCCAGATCGCCCGCCCTTTCCCCGCCCGCCTCCTCCTCCTCCTCCTCCCTCCCCCTCCCTTTCACCTCCTCCTCCCGCCCGCCCCCCGCCCGTCTGCGAGAATCCGCCCAGATTCCGCCGCCTCCTCATCCTCCCCCTCCCTCCCCCGCGCCCAGATACCGCCCCGCGCCCCCCCTCTCCGCCCAGATTCGCCCGCCTCCCCAGTTCGCGCTTCCTCCTCCCCACGCCCGCCCTAATCCGCCGCCGCCTTCCTCCTTGACCCGCCCGCCTAATTGCCGCCGCCTCTTCCTCCTCCTCCTCCGGCCGGCAGATTTCTTTGTATATTATATATATCTATATATATATACACTATATTATTTAACATACAAATATATATATATTTAAATTAATTATATATAATATTTTATTTTTTATTTTTACTTAAATTTAAACCGTTGATTTGAATTAAGTATAATCTACACCGTTGATTTATTGCTTAAACTTGGACCTTAGATTGATCAAGATCCAACGGTTATTAAATAAAGATATAAATATTATTTTAAATTTTAAATTAAAAAATAAAAAAATAATATAAAATCGCGCGTGTATACACGAAACGTTTTTAATAACACAGGGGGGTAAATTGCTACTTTATTTTTCACAGGGGGGTAAATTGCTCATTTCCCTTAACACAGGGGGGCAAATTGCATTAACCCATTTAAAATCACTTTAGTTCTTACAAAAGCATTTCTAATGTTAGCATCCCTAATATTTAGATTTTGTATCAACGCGGTCCCTCTAACCTTTTTCCAACAAAACTGACACTTAGTACAGGGATTATTTATAATAATATTTAAAAAAAAAAAAAAAAGATGAATTAAACACAACCTAGATGTGCGAACGGGCTTATTTTCTAAATGAGCACATTCTGCATTAAACTAAAAGTTACAGGCCATGAAAGAGTTGTATAACACGGTCATGTACTTCCACGCATGAAAATACCATAACATCTAGGCTATGTTCCACTTCCAAGGTTGTGTTTACATTTTTACCAAAATTCTTCCCCAATCATGACTTTATAAACTTTTCAATTAGTTAAGGGATGAATTCAGATGTTTCTAATGAAGAAAAAATATTTTAGCTGAAATGAATTCATTATTACATTACATATACGGTTAATTACAACGACATCCTCTCAGTTTGACAAATTACAAATACCTTATTGCATGAAAAATTACAAATACCCCCTTAATGTTTAATAGAATTGTAATCTTTGAATAGATGTATGAAATTGCAAAATATGCCATTATTGTATTTTTTTTTTTAAAAAAAGTAAAAGTTTGTAAAAAAATCAAACAGAGTAGATGAAAATTTTGAAAAATTATAAAAAAGATTATCCACTTAATTAATATAAAAATAAAAATAAATAAAATTATACTCCTTAGTCCACAAATGCATTTTGGTCAGTTCACCACAAAATGGATGAAAATCTAATAGGAACAACGAGGGAGTATTTGTAGTTATACAAAACCTCAATGAAGGTAGTTGTAATTTACCTTTACTTATATTATTATTTGTTTCACCAGTTAGTTTACATACAGAGTTACTTAGTACCATATGTGTATTTGTAGCCCTTTTATTATACCAAATCACAAACACAACTACACAAGCCAACAAAGAATATTTTCATACATTTATATGCTTATTGGAGTTTATATACGTCATTCTAAATTTCTCACTTCCTCAATAGATTAGGAGTTTTTTCCATCGAAAAAGAACTAATTTGATAATTTCACAAACTCAAAGAACTAATAGAGGAAAAGAATTCTAAAATAATCATTTTACCCTCAATTATAATGGTCAAAGGGACCAATTTAAAATAAAAACAAAAATTTAGGGATGCTAACGTCAATTAATTTACTTAACGGACTAAAATAATTTTAAATGAAGACTTAAGAGATAAACTTTATTATTTAATCTATTAAAGAAAATAACAGAACTTTCCTCATCAATTAGAACTCATTGTCAATCTTCTTCAAAATATAATTGTATACACTAATGTTTAAACGATAGAAATATAAATTAAATTATGAATTTAATATTTTTGTACTAGTAAGTGATATATTCACCTCTAAATATATATTTTTACACGTGCAACGCACATGATGTGTTTTAATATATATAAAAGAAATATAATTTGACAATAAACAGTGACTTTTGTCTCCAAAAAAACAACATCAAACATGCAACACTTATTTTAAATTATCTCTTAAAACAAATTCAAATATACATAATACTATCTCCAACACACATTTATTTATCTTTATTTTTATCTCTCTATCTCCACAAAACATAACAAAATACTCAAAAATTGAACCCAAACACATCCCTAGTGAAATCATGCCACTAACTCATGTTTGCACAATTGCCATATCCCAGATTCAGACATTCTTGGGCCTAGATGTGTTGAACCTTCAATGTAGTTACTAATTTGCTATTACTGTCTTTATTCTCCTAGATACTTAGTCAATAAAACTTCAGTTGTTTGTCTGTATATGCTCAAGGACATTCTGCTTCGACCAAGCATCAACCACATGATTCAACAGCCATATGGAACAAACACATCACACTGTATATGTCATGGGGTTCATAACGTAGTCAAGTAAATTTCAACCAGACATCATGTTTCCAGTATATTTTAGAGAAAAAGGCAGAAAGATGATAAGCAGAGGTTACTTGCAAACACCTAATTAACGCATGATAATTACCAATTTGCACAATTTACTAATGTAAAGCATCATTCTGTCCAGGAAACACATATAATATCCATATTCTGCTTCTATTAACATGAAAGCAAAATTCACAGAATAAGCGCCTCAGTCAAACACTAAAGAGGGATATATGCTCCGAAAGAAAAAATAAATAAATAAGTATTTGAATTTACGTACTAGTGATCAATTGTATGAAACAAACATACAATGTTATAATCAAGGAGTTGCTTATTAGGAACGACTTTTTTCAAGCAAAGACATTCTTGGATGAAATGTGTAGGCGAGGACTCTCACTAATTCTACTAAAGCACAGTGATTGACTATTTATGCAAGGATCGCATGGTTGATGATGCGCTCCAGCTCCTAGCCAAAATGATTGATAAGGGCATTTCACCGCACATTGTAACGTATAGTTCAATGGTTCAAGTTTTGTGCAATTTCGGTAGATGGAAAGATGCGAAAGACTTAATTGCTGAAACGGTGGATCACAAGATATCTCTAGATGTAATTACTTTTAGTATATTGGTGGATGCATTTTGCAAGGAAGGAATGGTTAAAGAGGCTGAGGATGTTGTTGAAATTATGATGCAAAGAAGCATGTGACAAGAAGCAATGTTTCTTTGCATCATAATTTCAAGAACACCCTCAGCCTCTTTGACCATTCCTTCTTTGCAAAAATGCATCCACCAATATACTAAAAGTAATCACATCTAAAGATATCTTGTAATCCACCATTTCAGCAATTAACTCTTTCGCATCTTTTCATCTTCCGGAATTGCACAAACCTTGAATACTGTCAATCACTGTGCTATAAGAAAGAACATCAGGTTTCCAGATCGTCTTTTCAAATACCCCAAGCAAATCATATGCAGTGAGAGTGTGTCCAGCTCTGCATAGCCCATTTATCACAGTAAGAATCGTAACTTCATTAGGCTCGCACAGTTTCCGAGTCAACAACTTTTTGAATAATTTTTCTGCCTCGACGACCGAATCATCTAAAAAGAGCCCATTTATAAGTGTGCTGAAAGTAGTGACATCTGGCTCGTAACCGCACTTGAAGAAGCTGCCCAAAATAGCAAATCCAAACCCTACTCGATTGAGAAGGCAATAGCAATTAACTGCAATATTCATTGTCCACTGGTTGACAGGAAATTTCGTCGAATACATTAAGGGCAAGACGGTACTGTTTCATCTTGACAACAACATTCAACAGTTTGGTGAATTGAACAACAGAAGGCTGTGACGCACTAAGCATTTAACGAGACAAGGAAACGGCATCATCATCTACTTCATGAATACGACTGAAATCTATTCTGGGCTTTGGAGAAAAGGACCTATTTTTGTGGGTGAGAAAAAAGATGAAATACAACGGAAATCTATTCTGGGATTTGGAGAAAAGGGACTAATATTTGTGGGTCAGATTATGAAAAGATGAACATAGAAAAGAGAATGGATAAGTGAAAGTACCTCCCTTCTTCGCCGCAAATCCTCCACGAATAAGAGCCACGGGAGAAACTCACATCTCCTTCACAGTATTAGGGGGCAAATTTCAACCCGATCCAAAAAAACTCGCGCGGGGTTTGGGATGCCATTTTTCGCGGCGGGTCTGGCAGCTAAAACCTGCATCGGCTGAGTCTGGGGGGTCGGTCTTGTCTCGAACCCGCCCCATTGGACCCGACCCCGATCCAACCTCATTTATTGTATATTATTAATATAATATAATATATTTATAAAATAAAAATTATCTTATTATATATATATGAATCCTAAATAATTTTTTCATATACCCAACTATATATAAAAATCAAAAATAAAAAATTAGTTGATAAAAATCTAAAAAATTTAGATGAACGTATTTTTCTAATCCAATTCATTTCAGATTAAATGAAACTTGTATTAAAATATTTTAAATCTAAACTGATATTATTTATTAAGAAATATTAATTTAATGTATTTTGTATAAAAATAATTAGGTCGAAAATGAAATTTTTAACATGGCGAGGTGGGGCGGGGCGGGGGCGGGGCTTATGACAAAAATAATGGAGCGGGTCTTAAAGCGAACCCGTACCCCCAAGCCCCATTGCCATCACTACACAAAATTCAAGAAATAGCGACTTCAGGCATCCTGCAACATGTTATTCTCTTCATGGTGCAATTAACGACTTCTCTGTTAAATAAAAAGGAAAAAAGAACATTTAATTCAACTAAAATGTCTTGATAATAATATTATATTTAAAATGACACATAAAAATAGAGACAATTACATTCTCTCTCCTAAAGTTTGGTATAATTATACATAAACCCTCTATAGTTTAAAAAATTACTTCTTACACACTTAAGGTTTGCTTCCGTTTAACAAATAAGTCAATCCGTTAAACAAAATTCACTGAATTTGTTGATATTAACAAAAAAAATAAAAATATATATTTACTCTTCATTAACTTATTACTAACTTATAGCACGTCAAATAAATCTTTTTATGACTAAATTACCCTCATACATGTTCACGCATTAATGCATCTGAGGTGGTATATCTTCACCATTATGAAGGTAGTTTAATCTGAAAAAAAAAAAAAAAAAAACTATTTAACCTGTAATAAGTCATTTTTGAGTAATAAGTCATGTTTAAGTCAATAAAGGGTAAATATCAATTTTTACTCAATTTTTTTTTTGTTAATATATGTAAATTTAGTGAATTTTCACTAATGGGGGACTTAAGCAAACCTTAGGGGTGCTAAATATAATTTTCCAAATTATAGGGGTTTATATGTAATTATACTAAATTTCAAGAAGGACGAATGCAATTATCCTTCTTTTTTTTTTTTGAACAGCAATTATCCTTATTATTTATCCAAACTTTTTCTCCAAACTGTCCAATCAGATACCTAATATAATTATTTATAAGAAAAAAAAATCGAAGTAGGAATAGAAGATTAAGGTTTTCTTTTCTAAGTCTAACATTATATATTTTATTGTAATATCTGTACGATGAAAAATTCAGTTTGTTTTATGTAATATCTCATTTGTGATTTATGTGGATGAATAATGAGTTACTTATTTATTTATTTTCTTATTAATAACGTTAATAGTTAATCAGAAAAGAATTCTATTTTTTTCTAGAGGCAGTAGCTTTCGATATTGATCAAAATCTTAATAGCAGTATTTTTGTTTCGTTTAAAAGCGAATAGTAAAATAATTAATTAAATACAATTTATGGTTGCATTATTAAATAAAATAAATAATAGATCAAATCACATAAAATCGTAATTAGAAAAAATAATAGTTAAGATTATAATGAACTTTAACAATAATTTGACGAACAAGCTTATAATAATAAAACTTAGGGTCCATTTACTTAGACTTATTAGGTTTGATATCCTAAATTATCCTTAACAATATATTGTTTACTTTAATTTTATGCAACCCGTTATTATATACCTAAGCCCGGTACAAATTAAGATTTGGGAGTGATTATAATCAAAGTCTACTAGGTGGTATTAACCAATCCCATTGGCTCATTTAATCCTTAATAAAATTTTCTCTCCATATGACCCTCCACTTCTAGTCATATTTTCCAAAAAAACCCCTCATATTTAAATTTAATTCCCCAATCAATTTGTTATTGAACAAAATCAATTGTATATTGAAAATATTTTGGTCTGTCATATCATTGGTCCATCAAATAATTTATTTCGAGGGTACATTATATATTGCGATCAATTAAAATATTTTATTCTGGAATGACATCGGACTTACAATATATATGATTGATTGTAGACAATCATGTTATCTATTAATTTATTTTAATGCCAATGACATCTTAGGAATTTTTTTTAAAAAAAAGACAATTATGTTGACTGATTTTTGAAAATAATAGTGATATTGACGGGTGCATGGGGGTATTATTGTCATTTATTATATTTACCATGAATAGAAAATGTGTTAGTAAATATAAGACTAAACAATCAACGCATTAGGATAATTTTAATCAAACATTGTAAACACGATATTATATAATAAGCACATCGCTAATCCTAATTTCAATCACAATTTTATCTATCCTAAAGTAATCATATCCAAGTAAGTAAATGGGCCCTTAGATGATAATAAATTAAGAAATTATTTAAGATAGACTTTGAAAAAAAAATAGACAAAAAGTGTTAATGAATTAAAGTATTCCAAGTAGAACAACAAAGAAAATAATTTTTAGAGTTCCAAAAGTACAAAAAAGTTATTAGAATACATATAGTTATTTTAGAAGAATAAAATGAAACTTATATGTAATGCATTACTTTTATGAAAAATAAAAAAAAAATTAGCCCAATAGATCAAACCTAGCTCAGGACTAAGTGTTCTGAGGCATTTTGGTTAGGTTCTTCCCAAGTTTCAGGGTAAAATGCATTTTATCTCCCTGTGTTTTATTGAAAATGCTAAAAATTCTCCTTTATTTTAGAAATGGGTTACAAAAAACCCCTCTGTGTTTTGTAAAACTCATAAAATAACACATCTGCCGTTAGTAATTAACGGAAGGTGCATTACGTGCGCTCTTTGTGCGTTTGGGGTTTTTTTAGTTGATTTCGACCTTATTTTTGGATTATTTTAATTAAAATATCCTTATGGTGTTTATATATTTCATATGTATATTTTTACTTGTTTTGGTGTTTAGAAAATGACAAAAATATTTAAATATGTTTAAAATTATTTTTTAATTAATTAAAATATATTTAAATTAATTAGGTAAAATAATTATTTAAAATTATCCTAAATTAATTATATATTTAAATTAATATAAGTATAATTTTAAATTATTTTTAATTAACTAAAATATATACTTAATTATTATAATTATTTAAAATTATTCTTAATTAATTAAAATATATTTAATTAATATAATAAAAAATTAAAAAAATTGGGGGTTGGGCGACGACGACGCCGTCATCCACCAGACCATGGGCAATGACCTCGCCGTTGCTCTTAGTCATTATAACGACGTCGCCCAGATTTGGAGGCGATGCCCGGGTGGCGCCACCCTCCGTCCGTCGTCCCCATCTGCTGGGGTGGCGCAGGGCGATTGAGCACTCCGTCGTCCCCATTAAAAAAGATCCAACGGTTACTAAAATAAAAAATAATATATATTAAATAAGGATATAATGGTTATTTTGTAAGATAATTAACGTGGTTAGTTATATTTAACGGAGATGGGCGATTGAACTACATTTAAAAAAAAATATGAGGATTTTTAGCTTATTTTTAAAACAGATGGGGGTTTTAGCGGACTTTTTAAAACACATGGAGGTTTTATGCATTTTAGCTGGGACCGGCCTAGGACTAGCCCAGTCCCAAGCGGGCCTGTACCATCCCAGTCCATTTTTATTGATTTAATTTGACCCTAGGCTAGCTCGACTCAAAGCGTATCTTGAGTCTCAAATGTTGCCAATTTTTTTTTTTTTACAGCGAGACTAATTTTACAATATTTTCCTAAAGTGTGGACTAATATTGACTATTTCGTAAAATATAAAAGTAATATTACAAGCTACCTTATATTTTGAAACAAAATTGCAAATTTTTTTTTAAAAAATCTTATTCAACCTCATAAACCCAAATAAACATGGCCTAATTATTTGGTCACAATCAAGACTACAAGTTCCGTGGATTCTCTTGTGTCCCTGAATCCCTGCACAATATCTTAGAATGAATCTATTGTTGAATTGAATGTTTTCTTCGGATAATGTATTTCTAGAAATAATTGACTTAGATTGTTTTTATGAGTCAATTTTTTCTTTTTTATTAATACAATTTGATGCGGTTTTTGATGATATACGTTTTAATTTAAATTAATTAAATATATCAATATTTTTAATTAAATAATTTGCCCAAACAGTTCCTAATTTTTTATTTTTTATTTTATGAATAATTAATGACTCCGAATTATAAATGAGTTCAAAGAACTCTTGTAGTTAACAATAAAAAATTGGAAAAATGCAAAGATTGCTCAAATTTCATTTTGTTTGAATATGTATTGTCGTATTCGTGTCCATGCATTATATATATTAGTATTGCCTGCACGTTCAATATGTGTACCTGAGTATCCAAAGATTTGGAGTATGTCCCTCGGCATCCATGTTTCTGTCCATAGTTTCTGCGAGACTAATCCATGCTTGCTTATAAATAAAATTTAATTAATAATTAGTCAACTGGAGGAGATTATTTATAGATGAGTCGAGATCAAGCGAAAATGGGCATTAAAATTGAGTTAAATATAAATTACCCTCTTATAATATGAAAAATGTAAAAAAAAAACATTAAAAGAAATTAGTAAATTACTCATATTTCTTTATCAAAGTTATGTAAAAAAATACCCACAATATATACACATACACACACGCACTCATATATATAATTATAATACAAACAAGATAAAATTTGACAATGAATAGTGAATTATTTTCAAAAAATATAATATTAAACATACAATATTTATATATATACATATTATATATATAAAAATATATAGAAGAAATATAATTTACAATGAACAGTAATTTTTGTTTCCCAAATTCCAACATCAAACCTACACCTTATTTTAAAATATTTTAAATTACCTTAAAACACAAATCAAAACATACCATTTATCTCAAACACACACTTATTTATCTCTATTTTTCTCTCTCTATTTCAAAAGTACCAAAACGAAACACTCTCAAATCCTAATCCAAACACTATGTAGAATTTCACATTTGAACTTCACTCATTTGTTCTCTATTAATTTCTATCACTTTATTATTTTTTACTTTAATCGGATTTGAGCATATTCTTTGTTCACCTGAAATATTATAAATTATGATTAAAACTTTCATATATTTAATTTGACTCTCAAAATCTCTTATTGAATTTAATTAAATTAAATGGTAAATTACAACGGACTCTCTTGAAATTTATGATAATTACAAATATTTCTTTGTTGTTTAATAAATTGCAAATACCTCCTAAAATTAAAAATATCCTAACAAATATACTATTGTGATTTATTAGAATATTTCTAATCGCAAAAAGGTATTTTTAACTTTTTAAATAAATATATTTGTAATTAAAACGAACTTTAATAGAGTTTCTTGTAATTTATCCAAAATTAAATCCACGAATTTGGAACAAACATAGACTCAAAGAAAAATAGCATGTAGGGGTAAAATTGTCAATTTATATTAACAAAACAGAAGGACAAAGGGCAAAGCGCGTGGGCCCGTTCACAAAACCACGAGGAAAATTCCACCACCGCATACCTCCCGGTGGACCCATCAGTGCGCCGAATCTCTTCGTCAATTGTCGTGACGTTACACGTGTCTTATTGACACGTGTTCGGCCAAGGATGTGAGTTTGGGGGGGGGCCTAGATCCTCTGCAGAACCGCCTACCTGACAGTGGAAGCTCGTTTGACAGCGATTTGGCGCCAAGAAGAGAACAAACGCACGAATTGTCAAAAGGGGCTGATGAAGGAAATAATAAAGGCGAAAAGGACAAGGACAGGGAAGAAAGCTCATTAGACCAAAATTGTGGAGAATTTTGATGTGGATGTAAATATTATAAAATATATATTTTAAAAAAAATATCACAAATATTCTATGTAGAAATTTATGTAATAATTTTTTTTTAATTTTTTAATTGATAAAACCGTTTACAGTTGGGATGGATGGAGTAAGCCAGAATCCTACTTGCTCGTTAAAATTTCAAAAATACTTTTACAGGCACAGAAACACAAATTATCATAGTATACCCTCCTTTAAAAGAAGTTGATAACGTGTCCGATTGAAATGTAACAATGCAGTTCTTTTTTTTTTTATATATATAATTGGAAGGGTTAATGACATTTTATTATTCGAGTTATGATCATTTTTACACTTTGACATCTATATATTTTTTTTTTGTCAACTTACCATATCAACTTTATGAAAATCTGTATTTTGTCATTTATAACCATTTTCATCAATTTTTTTGCCCAAAAAACATCCAATGCATATGTGATATTTAAGGGTTACGTGATGTAATATTTTTCATATATGCACAACATGTAATGTTTATTTGGCAGAAAAAATCAACAAAAAATGTCATATATGGCAAAATGCTAAATTCACAAAATTGAAATCGTAAGTTGACAAAAAACAAAAAATCGATAGAAAAAAGTAACAAAACGAGCATAGTTCGAATGACAAATATTATTTATCCTAATTGGAATTACATTATTATAGTTAAAAAATATTAAATATTTAGAAATAAGATGGGCTATCCTTGCTTTTTTTTTTTTTTTAAAGAGTTTTTTAAATTCTAAATATTTCATTTTGAAAATTTATAAACTCAAAAATTGTAGCCAATATCTCATTTGACATTTTGAGATGAAAGTGTAGTACTTTAACTTCTGGACTTAATAAAATTGTCCTTATACAATTATATATTTAAAGTTCACAAAGAATGTGAGCATTAAGCATCATATATTCAAATTTTAGTTATAATTTTTGAAAAGTAATTTTATAACTAAAATAATTCAAATTTAAAATTAAATTAATAAATTAGTAAGAAATACTAACATAAAAAAGTATTATGATTACTTGAAAAAATATATATTATATTATTCACTATTTAATTCCAACAATTTTTTACACTTTTAGGTGAATAGAATATTCTTCATTATGATATGAAATTGTTTTCTTCTAAAACTATATACTTTATTCATTTTTATTCAAAATAATCCAACAAAACATATTTTTGTTCAATTCAAATAAAATAATTTTTTTATTTAAATTACCGGCTTCATCTTTATCCAGAATAAATAAAAAAATCATATGTATTTAGATATTTAGGCTCTGTTGCATCATTGATTATGGCATAATTGATTTTCCAAAAAAAAAAAAAGTTAATTACTTTTTGCCATCTAAACTATAACTGATTTTTATAGCACATAACTTATTTTTTCAGTTTTGGACGAATCTTGAGAGAATATTCCCTTTTGTGAAATACACGTAACTTAGGGCGGGTCATTGGATGAGCAAAACAGTAATTGCCCCCTTCCCACCTGAGATCCACGATTGGAGGGCAAAGTACAAAACGACCCAAAGGTTGGGGGGTCTGCTTTTAACCCTTTTGTTTTTATAAAGTTATTATCACAACTTTACGAAATTTTGCATTTTGTCATTTATAACTATTTTTCGATCAAGTTTTTTGTCGAAAAACCACCACATGTATTATACATATGATATTTAAGGATTATGTGATATATTTTCATATATCCACAACACGTAATGTTCTTTCGGCAGAAAAATCAACAAAAAGACGGTTATATAAAAAAGTACAAATTTCACAAAGTTGAAATGGTAAATTGATAAACAATTTTTTTTTAATGACAAAGTGTAAAAATGGGCATAACTCGAATGACAAATTATAATTTACCCAAAAAACAATTTTTTCATTTACAACTTCATAATTAATTGTACAAATACATATTTTTTTAATTATAATCCAAAACTAACCTAATTTTTAAAAACTAATGAAGGATTAAAAATATTTATCGAACATAATGAATAATTCGATGAAAAATAATTATATGAGCAAAAAATCTACAAGTAATAGCTTCTATAAAAACATAATTTTAATCAAATATAACCAGCCAAAATGATTGTTAAAAATGAGCCAATCAGTACCAAAAATTGTACTCGAAAGTTGAAACGCAGATTTGACAAATGAATATTATTAGTAACTTTATATTTAACCTCAGATAATTTTCATATTTAATTTTTATGTAAATAACTAATTTATATACTTTTTCTTATTAAAATACGCAAGTGATTAAATTACTTTTTAACCTACTAGTTATCGATGCACGCGGTTCTCGCGAGTATAAAAAAATATGATGTAAGATTAAGAGAATTTTTTCAAAAAAACAATAATCATAACTTGAGAGTGAAGAAAAAAAAAAGTCTGTTAGAGAAAAGAAATATGAAATAACAAAGAAAAAGTATATTACGATGGTCAATTTCATAAAAATAAGATATTTATAATCAAAAGAATATGGAGAAGTTTGATGTGAGAGAAATAATGGAGTAGTGGGTGAGAGAGAATTTTTTTTTTGAAAATTATTAAAAAAATTAAATTACTATTATAACAATTGTTTTAAAAGAAATAAGTGAATCAAGGATATATTTGAGCATTCTAAAGTTGGTACACCAAACGGTTTTTTTTATTTTTATAATAGTATAAATAAGTAAAATCATTTTATGTTTTTGTA
The DNA here is from genome assembly GCA_034509725.1 of Sesamum angolense. Lineage (NCBI taxonomy): Eukaryota > Viridiplantae > Streptophyta > Magnoliopsida > Lamiales > Pedaliaceae > Sesamum > Sesamum angolense. The sequence continues at coordinate 10,496,867 of JACGWL010000010.1, forward strand.
CTTAAAATCTAGTAACAAAATAAAAAAATAGGGTATAGGGATGCTTATATCTACACTTCATGACCTATAATCTATTTACATAAATTGCCTTGATTTTTTTAAAAAAACTATATATACACCACCAAAATTATCATCATTATTTACACAAAATCCCCATTTTTTTTTGAAAAACTATATATACACCCCAAAAAATATCAATATAATCACGCAAACTACTTTTACGTTTTGACTGTCAGTGTCAGGAATAATTTTTTAATTACACAAAGACAGTAACAATTACCCTAAAAAAACATAGATCATGAGTGTAAATATAAGGGATAATTGCACTCCATCAACTGAGATTTGATGTAAATAGTCGTAGATCCCCTGCAATTTGAAAAATTACATCGAATACTAATGAGATTTATTTATATCTAACAAATAAGTCCATCCGATAGTCAAAATGCACCAAAATTGATGATTAAAAAGAGAGTAAAAATCTATATTTATCACCGATTTACTTATTATGATTTATTACATGTCAAATAAATCATTTCATGACCAAATACCTTATACATCTGCATACATAATGCATGCGAGTATGTATATTTTTACTATTATAAAGGGTATTTTAGTTCCAAAAGTTTTGTTTGACTTGCAATAAGTCAGTAATAGGTAAATCGTGGGTAAATATCAATTTTCATTTAATTTTTTCGTTAATATCAATAAATATAGTGAATTTTAACTAATGAAAGAATTTATGATTAAATAAAATAAAAATTTAAAATATTATATGTAATTTTTTTAAAATATAAATTTATATATAATTATATTGAACTTCTAGTAAGTAGAGTGTAATTCTCCCAAGCAAATAAGCCATTCTCAACAATAGTGAAAAGTGAAAGTTAACTCAGGCAGAGGTTTGAAAGTAACTGCTCCTTTTCCTCTTTCTTTACTTCATCTTCATGGCTGTCTATTAGCTGTCACATAAGCACCACCCAAATTCTTCTTCCTTTTTTTTTTTTTTTTCCACTTCACAAATCATCACCACATCACAGAATACAACTATAAAATATGAACTTTTGAAAACACCCCTCTTCCCCCCCTCCTTTTCACACCTCCCCTGTTCTTCTGTTTCTCCACCACATCCCATCTTTTTGCTCAGAAAGAACTGGAAAAGTATCAATCTTTGTGTGTTGTTTTCAGTTTCATTCGGGCTGTTTTCTTGTTTCAAGTTGTTGATGAAAAGATTAGGACTGAGTAGTTGGTGTTTTTGTCTGTTTGTGTGTGTGAAAGGGTATACATGCACAGAGATATACAGAGACAAGAAGAGGGTAAAGGTAGAGTCTTTTTCTTTTCTGGCTCCTTGTTTTTGCGAAGATTAGCACAAATCCCAAGGCCCTTTTAACCATAAAGCCGAAATATTGGTGAAGAGATTGGGAGACAGAGAGAAAGAGGGAGAGGGCTTTGGGTGGGTGGTCTGTGGAAATCTTGAAGTGGGTTCTCAATTCTACTGCAGAAGTTGAGATTCTTGGTTGCCATTTGTGGATTCTTCAAGTGGGTTTTGAAGATCAAGTGTTGAAGTTGAGGTTTTTCCTGATGCGGGTTTTGGATAGAGGGTGAGTTCTGTAGTCTTCTTTCCATCTCTGTTTTTCTCGTTCTTTCTTTCTTTTCAGGGTTGGTTAGGTGAAACTTTTATTGAGGTTATGAAAGCTTTTCACCATTTCTTCATGGATTTATGGAGGATTTAGTGTGAATTTGGTTCGTTTTTCCGCTTGTGTTTATTGGTTGTTGGTAGTATCTTCATATGCTTATTTTGCCTAATTAAAGGTTATTTAGAGTCTTTTCATCAAATGGTTTTGGAGTATCTGATAGCTTCATCTCTTTTCTTATTCACTGGAATTTGTGATCAATCCATGGACTGGTGGGTTTCTATGAACTTGAAGAGCTAGCTAGTTTCAATGGTAGATTTTGACAATTGTTGGATGGCGTTTTTATATTATTAGTTTGCATGGGTATGTTACTATCTGTGTGTGCTCAGAATACGACGCTATACACTTTAAAATAGTAAGTTGATTCAGGCAATCAAAAGAAATTAGACTATTCCATACGCGAATTGTTACATTCATGCTTCAACCATTCGTTGCATAACAATTAATAATTTATAATATGAGACGAAGACAATTCTTATATTCCGTTGTCCTCTATACTATTCCTCCTGTGCCATGGAGAATCAAATAAGCCGCATGGAAAAAAGTCGGTGATAAAGTTTAATTCTTGTTATGTTATCCCATCAATGTTTTGATAGGTGAATAACCGTATTGTTTTCTAAGTAGAAGAGCAGAGCAGCATCTTCATGAACTGGAACCATTCCGGTGGTTGGATGGCTGTTATCTAATTCTTTTCTTGAAATGAAAAGAATCTAAATTCTGGGGTAGATTGAACTATTGATGGTATGGAAGTTGATTTTTTGGGATTATAAATTGATACCAGTTCCGTGGGGAAATGTGAACAATAACCTGATAAAATAAAATTCCCGCCGTATACTGTGCATCATTTTATTGAATAAGTTGATGACGGCTGGTATAATTAAATATATAAGGTAATCTTGTCTGTTCTCGTGCCTATATCCTTAAATTAGTGTTTTTTGACACCATTTCTTAGTCATGACATTTTTCTATTAGATATCACCATAAAAACAAGTGATGTTTTAGGAGTAAATGTGAATTCCTTGACCAACGCGTTTGCTGTGTTTCTGGAATATAATATGCTGCACTTGTTTTTATAACCCCTAACTACTACTTTACTGCAATTGGTCATTGCAATACATTATTACAAGTTGTCTGTTTAGAATAGTGCTTGTATTCCACCTCCGATGTTCGTAAGACAATATGATTATTTAATACTCTGCCTCTTCACAAAACTGCAAGTTACATTTTCTTGACAGACATTTATCTACTCATAGAAGTACCTATCCAGAAACGAGCCCTTTTACCTCAGAAGCATGTTGAATCTGGTTGACAATTGGTTGGGTGTTTCTAGCAGTTTATATTTGCAACTGGGCTCTTGACATTTCAAAAACTAATACTTTGGATGGACACTGCTTTCAGTTATTTACTCCCCTTATGCTCCTTTATTCAAATTTCATATTTCTATATTTTTGTCTTGTAATCCAGATTATGGATGCATGTCAAGTATACATTTCCTCTTCCTGTTTATTATAGACTTGGCAGCATGCATTTACATTGTTGAGTATAAGCCCACTAGGGCTTCAAGACTGATTGAAATCACCATAAGTGCTTCCGAGCCATGAAAAATTAGCAATAAGCAACTAATGTATAACATATGCTATATCCAGTTGTAATTCCTGGTGATCTACCTAACATGATGGCAGCTAGAACTTAAAGGATGGTTAAGGTCATTTATTTATCTTGACGACGAAATAATACATGAACTAAAAAATGAATTTTAGCCGTCAGGACAGAGTGGGTGAGCCGCTGGAAGCTCTCTGATGTAGAACACAGAGAATAACTTATTTATTTATCAGTTAATTGTGTCTATAATTGATATAGTAGTCTAGTTTTCTGGTTTGTGTTTGGTCTATGTGCTTGTATGTTAGATGGATTTGGATAGATTTCATTTTTCTCCTCCGAACTCTCACGCTCTTTGCCATTTCTTGTATAGTCAGGGAAGCAATAGAGAAGAAGATGATGCAACACAAAAGAAGCCCCATCTCCATTGATCAAAGTAGCTTCATGAACTTGATGCCAAAACGATTGAACTGATGTAACTCTCTCTTCCAAGGTCCGTCAATCATGATATTGATCCTAGTGCTTGGACAATGGAAGCTTTTCTTACTTATCCAATGATATGCAATTAAACTGGACCATTTGTTAGCTGCTAATGAGTGCAGTTTGCAAGTATGAAGTCACTCTTCTTTAGTACTTATCAGAAAAAAGGAGTTATAACTTTGACACATATTTTGGTCCACGGGTCCATGTCAAACTATATAGTTCATGGAAAGAAACTAAGCTGCTCAAATGGGCAAGAACTCTAATATTGATATCATGTAAACAGCAGAACTGCATTGTTTTTCTGATGGATTCCTGATTCTTAATTTGGAATTGGCTTAATCAACAATTTGTTTGTTTGCTTTGTATTCATAAAACCTAAATTATGTGTAATAGTCGAATAATTAATACCGACACATCCCAATAATATTGCTCGAACTTATGTTACAAAGGCGTCTGGAGAAAATTGGACATCAGCCACTTGTGCATCACGTTTTTTACTCCATTTTCTTTTCCTTTCTTGATGAATTGAACAGTCTGCGTTTATCAAACTACTTTCCTACTTGGCCTTGTCTGCCAAACAATTAGCTACCTTGCATTCTAAGCTTCACTAAACCTCCTTTATTGCAAAAATACTATCCTTCTGTATCTTACTTGATGGTTTTATGCATCTTTGTTCGCCATAGTCCTTTATACCTAATATTTGCTTGGAGCAGGAGAAGAAAGAGAAGGTGAGTGAACGGATTTCTGCTCTTCAACAACTGGTCTCACCATATGGGAAGGTATATGCTAAACTCTACAAGCCGAAAGCATATTCTTTGATGCACTGGCAACTTGATTTACATGTTTCTTTACTCATGATCTTCGTTGCTAATTCTTTTTAGTACAGACAGATACAGCTTCAGTCCTCCTGGAGGCAATGGAGTACATAAATTTCCTTCACGAACAGGTCAAGGTATGGATTTCCCACTTTATTGTTGTTCAGTTAACTAATCGCTGAAGTGATTCTACATTTAGTGGCCTTGAACTTGCACGCCTTTATTCTGGCAATAAGTAAGGTCTAGCTACTTGTTTATCTCTTAGCATTGCCATTTCACATTCAATTAGTTTCTATAAATTCAACAATTTCATTTCTTGATACATTCTGAATACTTCAAAATCTTTTCTGAACGCACTTTTCTCTTGTTGCGGATTTCAGGTATTGAGTGCTCCATATCTATACAGTACACCGGCACAGGCACAGGTATGTATAAATGAGTAAAACTCTAAGATGAGGTTGAAGTGAAAGGTCTCCTTTGTTGAATTACCTCACGAGCCTATTCTTGGCTCTGTCTGTTCCCAGTCTATTTTCCGACCCCCCAAACACCCGCTAAATCTAATTAGTTAGGGGGATGACGGCATTTTATTTATGCGATAAATAAGGGTTTGAGTTCAATCAAATATTTCTACTGAATTCTTCTTGCTGTGTGTGTCTCCATAATAATATTATGTCGCATTTGGATGGAAAGATTTGAATTTGAGAAAGGATTTCAAACGACTTATTATGCAAACATAACCATGTTCTTGTACTTACGATGCACATGAAGTCCTTGTACCCATGTTCATCATTCCAAACATAACCTTAGTGATCGCGTAATTGCTTTTTGCAGTCTAGTACTTTGCCTGTTTTCATATACTATATCGTGTGCGATGTTTTGATTTTGTTCTTGTTGAAGGGTGAGGAACCATGCAGCCTAAACTCCAAAGGCCTATGTCTTGTCCCGATTTCATTCACCGCTGGAGTTGTGAGCAGCAATGGCGCCGATATATGGGCTCCCATTAAAACCAGCCACCTCAATACAAGAAGATCGATTTCAGATGAACTTTCTGTAGCAACACAGAGTTGATTGTCGGATTACGGCACAAATAGGCATCGTGGTTCAAGAAACTTTCCGTCCTGTGTAGAAGCTGGTTTCTTCTGCAACGCAGAGATCGTTTCGGCCAAAGAAATGTCGTTCCCGTTGTGCCAAAAGCTCGGTTAGTTAGAAGTTTATGAAATGAGATGATAGTGTTGTGTAGATTCCAGCAAAATTTGTAAATTGAGAAGGAATCAATACTCTTCACCATAGTGCAATATGAGAAAATAGCTGATGCTATGTATGTTTCAGCCATCTTAGAACCATGTAATTGGATAAATGCCTTAAATTAATAGCCCCTTGAGTTTTTATGTAAAAATCATTTCAATTCTTATCTTTATTTGTTGACTTTATTGTCCCTGAAATTCACATTTGGTATCGTGCTAGTCTCTAGATCAACTTTTTTACAAAAAGGTACGGGCGTAAATAATTCGAATCCAGTCGAATATGTTACTGTTTAAATTTGTTTGAATTAATATCGAGCTTTTAAAAATTGTGTTTGAATTTGGTTCGATTATTATTGTAATTGAGTTCAAATGAGCTTTAATTGGATCAAACTCGAGTCGAGTTCAAAAGTTTACGGAGCAAAAATTTTTGTTCAAGTTTGGTTTGTTAAATTTAACAAATCAAGATCAAACGAGTTTTTATCAATCGATTTCAATCGAGTATCGAATAGTTTGATTATTTTTTCAGACTTAACAAAAAGGCTATTGGAATTTGGTTATGTGATGAGCATGTAGAACTTTACAGGGGTAAATGTGTCAATTTGTACTTGTCGACCTGAATAAAAAGTGAACACATTTTCAGTTAGTCCATGACTTTAAATATCTATATCTATAGTATATATTAAAATATGAATCTTAAATGTTCGTTTTTCATTGTGAACAATCATATCTTTACTTAAGTATTTTCTTTTATAATCAATCAAATTAGTTATAAAAGAATAAAATTCTATAAAGAAAATACTATTAGTAGTCCTAATTTCTATAAACTATTTAGACAATCATAAATATATTCAAATAAGAAAAAATAAATAGGCAAATAATATTGTTACATAATTGACTTTTTAAAAGAGACTTTAAATATTTTATGAAAAATTTAACTTACAAGTGCACAATAAAATTTAGAACGAAATAGCATCCAAATAATATATAAAATATTAATCTAAACTTTATAAATTATAAAAAAAAAAAGAATAAGGATCGTGAAATTATAAGTAAAAGTTATCAATTTTATTAAATTAGAAAATACTTTTGAAAATTTTAATATTAGACAATTACCTTCAGATTGTACTTTCAATAATAAATAAGAATTAATTATATAAGGGGTAACTCATATAGTTGGTCCTTTGAATTTGTATTTAGAATCATATTAGTCCCTAAATTTTAATATTTGTCCAAAATTGATCTCGTCTAACCGATTTTCATGAATATGTGGCCGAAAAAATGGTCATGTGACCGATATATTACGAAGAAAATAATTAATAATAATAAAAGTTGTCAATAAAAAGTTTTAATAAGGAAGGAAGATCAATGAGGTCATGTGGCGAATAAATTAGCATTCAAAAGTTATATCCTTTTCGAAAATCTTGCTTAAATTCTTGATTTATCAGTTGATTTTAATTTTTTTTAGATTTTTTAATTATTAAAAAAAATTGTAAGAATTTAGGCAAGATGTAGTTGTATGAAAATTATTATTTAAAATAAAAAACTGTGTTTAATTAGATGTTTTCTAAATGAAGGGCAGAATTACAAAAAGATTTGCATTTTTGAATTTCAAGATTCTTTTTTTATTATAAAAGAGTTTGAATTTAATGTCAATTACTTGAATATTGTTATTGAAGTGACTTTTTAATATTGCAACGTGAATTAATTAGCTACTAAAAGCGACGTAAATTGTAATCAATTTATTTCAATTAATGATACTTCATCATTTTTACTTAAAAAAAAAAAAGAAGTAAATTGGCCATTTTTTTTTTTTTTTGATAAGTTTTACAGCAAAATACATATATAATTTACTACAACCTACAAAATCAAAGAATCTAATTTTCATAAAAAAAAATTAAAAGTATAACTATACATCTCAATGATGTCACGTAAATAATTGGCTTAATAACGCGAGAACAAACAAAAATAAAAAGATACGCAAAAAAAATAATAGAATCAATAAAACTCACAAGTCACGAAACTATATATTTACTAAGGACATATAACAAAAGAAACTTAATAAATTGCAATTATTTATAAACCATATTATAATTATTCTATTAGTACTTTAATAAATAAATAATTGTCATTAATTATAATTTTCAAAATAATTCAAGGTTTGTAAATATTTATAATTTTTACAAATATTCTTTAAAAATAAATAAATATTAATTGTCCATGCGCAAGGCACGTGCATTTTTCTAGTAATATTAAAAAGTTAATTAGTACAATTGGTGTTTTTATTTTGCAACAATCTATTTTTTCCATTTTTTTTAACTTTAACTAAGTCTTATAAATTATTTCCCACAAAATTATATTTTTCCTTTTCATATTTATATTTTTTTTTAATTTTTTTTCAATAATTCGGTTATATTGTATTTATTATATTTTATTTATTTTCTTTTAAAAAAATTGTCTATCCATCTATTAATATATGGAACATTTTACAATGAAACTAGTGATTGTGATTCATTTATATTTATATTTATATTTTATTTTATCTTTCAGATGCGCCTTTTCTTTTAACGGAGAGAGTCGTTATTGCGCCAAAGAAGATAAGAACGCGTATGGATGCTTGAAGTCGCTATATCTCGTTATTGCGCCAAAGAAAGATCGTATGAAGGTATGTTCAATAGCATTAATTTCTCAACAGTTTCCTTCTTACTTTAAGAGACTTCAATCTTTCTTGATATAGAGATTTCTCTCTTTAGCTTTATGTTGTAATTATATTGCAGTATAATAGCTATTGTGTATCCCGTCATTTTTTTGGTTCCTCTTCTGTTACATAAAAGGACACCTTGAGGCATATTAAACTATAGGGTAAATTACAACCACCTCCCCTGAGGTTTGACGTAATTATAAATATCCCCTCATTGTTTGAAAAATTAGAAGTATCCCCTGATGTTTGATGAAATTATGTAATCCTTGGATGGAGGTATAAAAATATCAATTTTGCCTTACTGTATTTTTTTCGTTTTTTTTAAAAAAAATTAAAATCTTATAAAAATATTGGGGGATGATGAATTTTTTTTAAAATTATAAAAATAATTATCCGCTTAGTCCATAAAAAAATATTTTTTTCAAAAATAAATAAAATTATAATTTTTAGTTGACAAGGATATTTTAGTTAGTTCACCATTAAAAATAGATAGATTTGGGCTAATTGTTAGACCACTGTTAAAATTAGGGGACTATTTATAATTTTTCAAATAACGAGGGGTATTCATAATTATGCCAAACTTCAGGGGAGGTCGATGTAACCCTAAACTATATGAATTCGTTCCCTCTAAAATACTCATATATGGATAAATTATTTAAAAAAAATAAAAAAATCATGCCATGTTAAAAGATGGTTAGCTCTATGAATTAACACAAGAGAGATCTTATGGAGTTCTACATTGAAGGTGAAAATCGTGGCATTTACCAGAAAATTGCTCCTTGAGGTGTCTGTATGTGTTCATGTTTTGTTTCGTAGTGTATGATTTCGTTACAAACGTGTACTTCATGTGTGTCGGGTTGAAGTATCTTGAAACGTGATTATAGCTGCATAGGATATATACCCTTAGCTTTATCACAACTGCTGTCAAGTGGAAGTTAAATTCATTGCTTTGGAATTAAAACTATTGTTCTAAATAAATTCTTAATTAAATTAAAAGATTAAAGAAATTAAAACCATTGTTCTAAATAAATTTCTCTAGCAAAGATAGTTTCCAATCATAAATAAGTATTTCAATTAGCTTCAAATCCTTTCAAAATTCACGCATCAGACTTTCTTTTTTTCATTCACATTCCCCCAGGTTTAGTCGTGGGCGCGCCTAACTCTTCCTTCTAATATGATAAGTGTTGATTTTTGGCTCCTTTTTCCTTTTTTCACTCCATTATGGGCTAATGCTGCAATATAATACCTAATTAGGAGCATTTTGGCTGCAAAAGATGACAAAATATCAATTAAATATATAATGGAATGCACTCATATCAGGTGTCAATGGATAGGGCTAGACTCATAGATTAATTCTAAAACCCAAACTCAGATTCAATGAATATTATTAGACCCAAACCTAAACCCAAACCCAAACCCAAACCCGAACCCATTAAAAAGATATAGATTGGGTTTGGTTTGAGTTGGGTTGGGTCTTCACCCATCAATATCCATGGGTCTATATACCTAATTTGGACAAAAAAAATATATTTTAATTTTCTTTGCTATTCAATTGAATTATTATATATCTATCGATCCAATTTCAAGTTAATAAATTTAAAAAAATTAAGGCATCATAACATTATTTCATGTCTAATATTTTGATAAATTATTGGTAAAAATAGAAAAAAATTAATTAAATTAATAAAGTTTTGCAAAAAAAAAAAAAATTGGAAAAAAATGAAAGAAAGAAAATTGGGTTTGGATATAATAGGACCAAAACACTGGGTCTAGTCGGGTTTTGAGACACATGGGTCTTGAGTGTGGTCCAAAGAGTGGGTAGGGTATGAGACTAAATTAGTTTGTTTAGATCTTTCTTGGGTTCGGGTCTTAATAGGGTAAGACCTTGCCTGTTTGCAGGCCTAATTGTATAGGTAATGTTCATGGTCTCTTACATGCACTAATTCTATTTGGATACTTTCAAATAATCATATTACATTATATCCTACTTAATAACACCTACTATTATGGTAGACAACTCCTACTATACAACAAACAACATCCCATGCACTTGGCGGGGTTCGAACCCATGACCTATAGGATCATGGGGTCTTAGCTTCGCCAACTGAGCTAGGCTTAATTGGTGTCAATCCATTTCTCTTATGTGTTTTGTATTGATTCATCTGATAGTTTAAGTTCTGATTGTCTCAATTGTCTAATCACATGGAATGCATTTTAGATGTGTTAAACATATTTCTGGTTGGGTTGTTGTGTTGCTTTTGTTGCCCTTTACAGACTTGGGTTGGTTGGTAATATGTAAAAGTATGTATTTGGAGGCAAATGCATTACTTATTATCAATGCACAAAAGAATTATTTGACATCAACCTTCTCCCTCCACCCACCCACCTCCACCACAAGTACATCTTACTATTATAAAAAAAAATCTTTTGAGCGTACCAATTTTAAATTGCCTCAATTTACCCTTCATTTCATTTTTTTCTCTTTAAAATTATTTGGTCAGATTAGTAGTTTCAATTTATTTTTAATAATTTTATTATTATTTTTTCTCATAACTACCCACTACCCCACATTTCTCTTTTTTCTTACTTCTCAATATTTATTATAATTTATAATTATAATTTATTCTTTTAACAATTTTTTTGATCATCTCAATCAAATTTCTTTTTATATGCTCGCGGAAACCGCGTGCGGTGATATCTAGCTTATATATATATATATATTATATACATATAAAATAATTAATAAATATTTTATAAAATAAAATATGTATCTATATTATTATAAAAGAGCACTCTTTGAGCGTATCAATTTTAGGTTACTCCAATTTATTCTTCATTTCATTTTTCTTTTCTTTAAAATTATTTGGTCAGATTAATAATTTCAATAATTTTTCATAATTTAAAAATTATTTTCTTTTCTCATAACCACCCACTACCCGTCATTTCTCTTTCTCCTTATTTCTCCATTTTTATTATAATTTATTTTTTTAACAAATTTTTTTCTTATCATCACATATTAAGTTTTTTTTTATATGCTCGCGAGAACCGCGTGCGACGATATTTAGTTTGTATAAATAAATAGTTAAATTTGGACCACACATCTAGTCAAAAGTGACTTCCTAAATTGCATTAGATAATCATTTTTATTTTCTTTTCCTTTTTCTTTCACTTGCAGAGTCGCCAAAGAAGAATAACGCCTATGGGAAGTCTGAAATCGCTACTTCTGTGGATTCTCATTTTTCTAAACAGCAGATGCAGCACGCTTTTCACTCTTCACTCTCTTCTGATTTTGAGTTATTTCGCATTCTTCAATTCTCTGAAGAAGATGAGATTTTCTACAATGGCTCTTTTTCGTAGAGGATTAGCTGCAAAGAAGAGAGGTATTTTCATTAATCCACTCCCTTTTCTCTATTCATCTTTTCATAATCTCAGCCAACAAAAGAGGCCCTTTTCTCCAAAGCCCAGAATAGATTTCAGTTGTATTCATGAAGTAGATGATGCTGTTTTCTTGTTTCGTAAAATGCTCAGAATGCGCCCACAGCCTTCTGTTGTTCAATTCACCAAACTGTTGAATATTGTTGTCAAGATGAAACAGTATCCTGTCGCCCTTCATCTGTTCGATGAAATGTGTAAGTGGGGTACCCCTATCAACGAGTATACGATGAATATCGTGACTAATTGCTATTGCCTTCTCAATCGAGTGGACTTTGGATTTGCTATCTTGGGCAGCTTCTTCAAGCGCGGTTACGAGCCAAATGTCACTACTTTCAACACACTTATCAGAGGGCTCTTTTTAGATGATAAGGTCATCGAGGCAGAAAAATTATTCAAAAAGTTGTTGACCCTGAAACTCTGTGAGCCTAATGAAGTTACGGTTCTTACTGTGATAAATGGTCTATGCAAAGCTGGACACACTCTCACTGCATATGATTTGCTTGGGTTATTTGAGAAAACAAGCTTCAAACCTGATGTTTATTCTTATAGCTCAGTGATTGACAGTTTGTGCAAAGATCGCATGGTTGATGATGCGCTCCAGCTCCTAGCCAAAATGATTGACAAGGGCATTTCACCTAACATTGTGACATACAGTTCACTGCTCAAAGGCTTGTGCAATTTCGGTAGATGGAAAGATGCGAAAGACTTAATTACTGGAATGGTGGATCGCAAGGTAACTCTAAATGTGATTACTTTTAATATATATTGGATGCATTTTGCAAGGACGGAATGGTCAAAGGCTGAGGATGTTGTTGAAATTATGATGCAAAGGAACATGCCTCCGGATGTTGTCATGTACACTACTCTGATAGATGGATACAGCTTGGTTGGGCAAATTGATAAAGCAAGAAAACTACTTGACTCCATGCCAGGTAGGGGCTTGAAGCCTTCTATCATTAGCTATAGTAGCTTGATCAATGGATATTGCAAGAATGGAAGGGTAGAGGATGCTTGGAGCCTTTTCCTCGAGGTTCCTCGTAAAGGGTTAGAATACAATGTAGTTACCTATAACACCATGCTACATGGATTATTTGGTGCAGATAGATGTGCTGATGGATTGAAGCTTTTCAAAGATATGCAAGCTGAGCAAGTAATTCCTAATTTAGTGACTTACAATACCTTGTTGCATGGCTTGTGCATGAACAAGCAGATTGCTGAAGCATTTTCATTCCTACACATAATGGAAGAGAAAGGTGTTAATCCTAATATAACCACTTACAATACACTCATCCATGGATTGTGCAAGGATGGAAAACTTGAGATTGCAAGAAATCTTTTCAAAGGCCTTCTTTCAAAAGGTTTGCACCCTAATATTACAACGTATAATATCATTATTAGTTCACTTTGTAAAGAAGGACTTACAGAGGAGGCAAAACATTTGCTTATAGAAATGGAAAAAAGTGGTTGTGCACCTGATACTCTGACATACGATGTTCTAATCAAGCATTTGCTTGAAAGGAATGAGCTTTCGGAGGCAAAGACATTCTTGGATAAAATGTGTAGACAGAGAACTCTCACTTAATTCCATAGAAGCAATGAATATAGATCTTGGTGGTGTTGCTGGTTAGAAAGAGTTGCTTGTCATTGCTTATTATATTATCTTTTTTCCCTCTGGAAGTGTAAAATGACAAACTTGTGGATTTCAAATTACTTTGCTGCTTCTTGAAGCTCTCTCTTAATCATCATTAAATCCATAAAGACTGCATGGCCAAAGCATTAAAATCATTTGTCTACTCAAAACATTGGGTTGGTGGGTAAAGATGATTGTTTGAGGGATATTCATTATGTAGTATATGTGCTTGAAGCATTTCTGTATTTTATTTTATATATAATATATATATATATACACTTTTTAGTTTTTCAGTTCGTACTTATTTTTATTTGTAGTACGCGACACAGTCGGCATGTGCAAAAATAATTAAAAGTTATAAATAATTAATGTTTATAATGATGGTGTTTGTTGTTAGTCATGTAATAGTGGCTTGAAAACATAAGAGGTGACGAAATTTGAGATATGTGCAAGTTTGAGGGGTATTTTAGTAAATTTATTAAAATAATGAAACTACTATTATGAGTAAATTTCATTGAAGTGATAGACTGAATTAAAAGTGTAAAAATTTAAATATTCAAAAGTTGGTATAACATTAGAATTCTTTTTTAATAATAGCAAAGATTATATTACATAAAATGCAAGTAGTGTCTCGTCTCATTTCCATAACTACTAATACACATTACAGAAGAATATTGTCGGTATTAATTTACTATGAAGTAAAAATAGTTCGTTAAGAATTCTATAGAGAGAACAAAAATTTAAAGTAACGAGTATGAAATTCTATGGATCAATTTTTTTAGTTTATTTGAGTTTGATGATTTCTCTTAATCTTCTAAAGATCCCATGGTCCAAATATTTGAAGTGCAACATATTTCAAAGTTTCAGATATGAATTAAATATCAATCATCTTTGAAAATTACAAAAAATAAGATATATAGAATATGATTAAGTATTATTGATTTTACTTTTTTTATGCGTAAGTTCTATGATATAATATATATTAATAAGCGCAAGAAATATTGTACATAGTTTTAAAAAAATTAAATTAAAAGGGAACCACAGATTCAATCTACTGCAATTTATTTCTTTTGTTGTGTTTATTATTTTGTTGTCCATGAGCTCATACTCAACTGGACTCTAATAGCCACACTTTATTCTAGGAAAATTTAAACTAGTAATAACTTGAACGAAGATATAAATAACAAAATTATTTGATACTTATCGAACGGAAAAAATGCAATTTATCCCTTTGCGATATGAGAAATGGGCAAAATTTTTTCTATAAAATATAAAATAACAAATTATCCCCTGTATTTTGAGAAGAAATTCAATAGAAGAAAATTCAATATTACACACACTAACCATTGATAGGGGTGATAATTTGCTTCATTTTCTCAAGCACGAGAGGATAATTACTGAAATGGTGGATCACAAGATATCTCTTGATGTGATTACTTTTAATGTATTGGTGGATGCAATATACAAGGAAGGAATGGTCAGAGAGGCTGAAGATATAGTGCAAATTATGATGCAAAGAAACATTTCTGCAGATGTTGTCACGTGTAATGCCGTGATAGATGGATACTGCTTGGTAATTGATAAAGCAAGAAAACTACTTGACTCAATGACAAGTAGGGACTTGAAGACTTGTATCATTAGCTATAATAAGTTGATCAATGGATATTGCAAACAAGGAAGGGTTGTGGAAGCTTGGCGCCTTTTCCTCGAAGTTCCTCATAAAGGGTCAGATTACAATGTTGTTACCTATAACACAATGCTACAAGGATTATTTCGTGTAGGTAGATGTGTTGATGGGTTGAAGCTTTTCAAAGAAATGCAAGGTCAACAGCTAGTTCCCAATCAAGTGACTTACAATACCTTATTGAATGGCTTGTGTATGAACAAGCAAATTGCTACATTTTCATTCTTGCACATAATGGAAGAGAAAGGTGTTAATCCTGATTTAATCTCATACGGTATACTCATCCATGGATTATGCAAGGATGGAAAACTTGAGATTGCAAGAAGTCTTTTCAGTGGCCTTCCCTCAAAGATTTGCAACCTGACGTTCATATGTATACAACCATTATTGGTCCACTTTGTGAAGAAAGACTTATAGAGGAGGTAAAATGTTTGCTTAAAGAAATGGAAAAAAGTGGTTGTTTACCCGATAGTGTGACATACGAAGTTATAATCACGGGGTTGCTCAATAGGAATATGTTTTTTGAGGCAAAGGCATTCTTAGATGAAATGCGTAGACGAGGACTCTCGCTTCATTCTAGTGAAGCAAGGAATATCGATCTTGGTGATGTTGCTCGTTAGAAAGAGTTTGCCTGTCATTGCTTGTTAGAATCTTTGCCTTCCTTCTGGAGTTGAACCAAATTGTTGATTGGGGAGCCTCTTTGAGTTATTGCTGTCTGAGTAGTAATGTGATCTTTGCCGTATCTTGATTATCTCAGCTATCAGCTCTCTGATCGAAGCTGGAAAGAAATGAATATTCTTCACCAAGAAACGTATCTCAAACTGCAGATGAGTTCTATTTGTCAAAGCATAATTGCTAGATAACTTGTGCTAAAAATTTTACTTGAATGAATCGTGCAGACTTCTTTCGTGCTCTTTGAAGTTGTGTTTTATTCATCACTTTACAGATAGCTAAGCTCCATATTGTAGAATTAGTGAAGACTATTTGGAGATTGTTAAACCTATATACACGGCATGGGCAAAGCCTCTGGACCTTCAAAGAAATGAAAAATTGATGCTGAAAAAGCTGAAATACCAATATTGAATTGAATTATGTTGGAGGGCAATATCCATTATGTAGTCTATGTACTTGTTGTATTAGAGTATTTTATTTTCAGATCATATATATTTTTTGTTATATTTCAAAGAATGCATGTACTATCTCATCTCCTTTCCGTAGCTACTAATACATAATACAAAAACTTAATCAATTATTTGCTGAATTTCCATGGTCCAAAAAATTTAAATGATACATAATAAGAGAAACTAACTTCTGAAAAACATATTCAGAGTTTAAGATATGAATTAAATATCATTCATCCTTGAAAATTATGAAAATGATAAGATATAATAGAAATTTTACATTATTTACGCATAAGTTGTATGACACCATATATATTAGTAAGTGAAAGAAATATTCGTCATAGTTATTAAAAATATTTAAATTAAAAGAAAATACGTAATTCAATTTATTGCAATTTACAACATAGTTATGATTATATATCCTTTATCATCTTGTGTTTGTCTACCTGCATTTACTTGTCTTTTTCTCTTCTATTTGCTTATTCTGAGTGGTCAAGAGAATGGGGTTTGGTTTTGTCGTTGTTCGTACTTCTTCCATCCCTGTTGTCTTGATTTAAGTCACGAGATGTTTCTTATTATGTGTTTGCTGCAAGAATTCAATCATTTTCATTTCCCTTTAATCCACTTCCTTTATTCTGCTCTTTAATTGATGCACAAAATTGAACATAGAAGAGTTCTTGTTCCGGAAAGTATAGAGTTGGTTCTTTGTTTTTGTTAGGTATGGCTCATCAGTTGGGAGTTTCGTGGATGTTGCCATTTCGATTAGGTGGGTTGGGGTATAGAGGTAATTTGATAAATGTACCATAAATTAGGTTACTTATATATATATATATATATATATAATGTATTTGTAACATAGAAAGTATGATGAGAAGGTTTTTTCTCTGAGAAATAAAATACAACAGCCGCAGCTCCCGACGACGTAGACACATTGCCGAACCTCGTTAAATTCGTGTGTTATTTTTCTTCCTATGTTCAATAGCATTAATTTCTCAATAGTTTCCTTTTACTTTAAGAGACTTCAATCTTCTTGATATAGAGATTTGTCTCTCTCTTAGCTTTATGTTGTAATTATATTGCAGTATAATAGCTATAGTGTATACCGTCATTTTTTGGTTCCTCTTCTGTTACATAAAAGGACACCTTGAGGCATATTAAACTATAGGGTAAATTACAACCACCTCCTCTGAGGTTTGGCGTAATTACAAATGCCCCCTCGTTGTTTGAAAAAATTACAAATATCCCCTGATGTTTGATGAAATTATGTAATCTTTGGATGGAGGTATAAAAATATCAACTTTTTCCTTAATGTAATTTTTTTTATTTTTTAAAAAAATTTAAAATCTTATAAAACCTTACACATTTGTAGGCCTAATTGTATAGGTAGGTAATGTTCATGGTCTCTTACATGCACTAATTCTATTTGGATATTTCAAATAATCATATTACAATAATTATATTCTGCTCAATAACACCTACTATTATGATAGACAACTCCTGCTATACAACAGACAACATCCCACGTACTTGGGGGGGGTCGAACCCATGACCTCTAGAATAATGGGGATTCAGTTTCGCCAACTGAGCTAGGCTTAAATTGCGTCAATTCATTTCTCTTATGTTTTGTATTGATTCATTTGATAGATTAAGTTATGATAGTCTCAGTTGTCTAATCACATGGAATGCAGTTTAGATGTGTTAAACATATTTCTGGTTGGGTTGTTATGTTGCTTTTGTTGCCCTTTACAGAGTTGGGTTGGTTGGTAATATGTAGAAGACCAGATATCTTGCTAACTTATCTATTTATTTCATGTAGTATTTGTAATTTTTTAGAACTTACAGATGACCTAAATAGTGTAAATAAATTGGGAAGAGGAATTGAAATCCTATTTGTTTGAGTTTTCATATAGATTTTAGTTTTTAGTTTTTAGTTTTTGAAGAAGTATATTAAGTGGATATATGTTTATTTATACGTATTCTCATTGAAATATATTGATTCGACACAATAGTTGAATATAAAAAACAATCTCATTAACTAATTTAAATATATTCTTATTTCACCGAAAACATATACAAACACATAAATTTCGTTAAAAATATAACACGAACACAAGCCTATTTCTTCATGTGATGTGCATATTAACATTAAAATATTTATTTTTAAGGACAAAATAGAAATTCCTATGAATAAACTGCACAATAGACATATACACCCTATCACACAATATAACTTACAACACCACTATAAATACTAAAAATATTATTATTTTATACAACTTACTATTCATTGACAAGACAACACACAAAACCTCTCACCCAAAAATTCTCTTTCTACAATTAAATATTCACCTAGTGCGCAATTGTGCCAAGGGTAAAATTCCCATATAATCCGTAATTAAAACTACATCCACATCATTGGCGCCGTCTGTGGGAATATCTTACTCTGGCATTGAGAATGCAAACTAGGTCTTGAGCTCGCAAAATTCCTGGGGTGGACGATGCTCCGGAACCACAACTGAACGGGGTAGATCAGGTGCCACCGCACAAACTGTCTCTCCCCGTGAACAACCCCCCTGAACGGACAAACCGTGCTGCCTCGTGAGCAAATCCCACCCGCTTGTGCCGAATCATCCTCTCATGTAGTTCCACCCAAGGAAACGATGATACAATTGACGCAAGAGGCCTTGCTGGCCCTGATTCACGATGCACCTACCGGGGCGGCAGCCCAAGCCATGGCTCAGTTTGCGGCGCAACACCCCATCAATTCCCCCCCACTTTCACCTCGTAGAAGTCGAGAATTGTCCTCTGCTCCCGAGGAGGAGGAATAGAGGCAGGAGGAGGTAAACAACCGAGTTTCTCGACCTGAAGTCGCTCAGACACAAGAACTGTATCCCCCGCAATCACGGCCGCCACGGCTCCCTCCCATTAAAGGAGTGGAGGACCCTTACTTGGCATTAGCCATCGCTCCCCCACGGCACAACCCCTTCTCCACCGCAATTTTAGCAGAAGCGCTTCCCGCAGGCGTCAAAGTATCCAACCTCTCAGAATACGATGGAACAGGTGACCCGCAGGAGCACTTGGATAAGTTCTATGCCAAAATTGATTGGTATGACTTGAGTGATGCTGCGTACTGCAAGGTCTTTCGCACCACCATCTCCAAACGCGCCTTGGCCTGGTTTAACCAACTGCCCGCTGGAACCATTTCCAGCCTCGAGCAGTTGACTCAACGTTTCTTGCACCACTTTTCCATGAATAAGAGGGTTCCAAAAATTGCAACTTTCTTATTTACCATACGTCAAAGGGAGAACGAACCGCTGAGAGACTACATGCAAAGGTTCATCGAGGCGGTGCACGAGGTGGCCCATATCAACCATGAATTGTTGGCAAGCATCATTCAACAAAATTTGTTACCAGGAAGATTCAAAGAGTCAATAGCCGGCAAACCCCCAAGTACCATGGAAGATCTCCTCATGCGGTCACAGAAGTACATTCGGATTGAGGAGTCTAATTCTTCCGACCCTTCCCCGGGTGTTAAGAGAAAATGCCGAGAAGAAGAGAAAGAGCCGAGAAAGAAAGAAGAACGCAAGCATGTGCCTCCGACAGGGTTCACATATTACACCTCATTGAATGCTTCCAGGGGAGAGGTATTAATCGTGGCCGAGCAACAAGGACTGATCAATCAAAGGTCGAGAAAAATGAAAGATAACCCCAAAAGGCTAAAATCCGACAAATATTGTCGTTTTTATCGAGACAGGGGGCACACGACAAAGGAATGTCACCACCTGAAGAATGAGATAGAAAAGTTGATCCAACGAGGCCACCTGAGGCAATACGTGAACCGAGAGCAAAGTAGACAACCCCAAGAAACATCTTCTACTCAACACCCAAACAACGACAACCTCCCCACAGCAGGGGTTATCGCCGTGATTTCGGGAGGCCCAGCAGGAGGGGATTCCGCCAATGCAAGGAAAGCCCTGGTTCGCGCAGCTAGGAGAAAACAATTGGCAAACGCCCAACCAAATCCACAACATAAACTCAGACAAGCAAGGAGAAATCGCGTTCAGCGAGCAAGACCTAGATCCGATGAGAAATCAGAATAATGATGCTTTGGTCATCTCGGCCACGCTTTCAAATTTTTTGGTAAAAAAAGTTTTAGTGGATAGCGGAAGCTCCGCGGACATTATATTCTACGACGCTTACGTCCAGTTAGGGGTAGATAATGCTCAGTTGCGGAAGGTAAACACCCCTCTCACAGGTTTCAGTGGTGAGATGATCGAGCCCCTAGGAGAGGTAACCTTACCATTGTCGTTAGGTTCTTATCCGAAGAGATCCACCAAAATAGTGAAGTTCCTTGTGGTCAAGGCCCCGTCCGCCTACAACATCATCCTAGGCAGACCAAGCTTGAACCTCTTCCGTGCGATAGCGTCTATATTCCACATGAAACTTAAGTTCCCTATTTCGGATGGGGTGGGGGAAACCGTGGGAGATGAAAGAATGGCAAGAAAATGTTACGCGAATACCTTAAAGAGATCGCGAGAAAGACTAGGAGGAGTGCCCTATCAAAAGGGAAAAAGAAAAATGACGGACATGGGCCTCGCGATAAAGGACGCCCCAGAGGAACCCTTCGGAAAAATCGGCGTGGAAAGAAGGGTGGAAGCCGTAGAGGAATTGAAAATCATCAATCTCTCTGAAGATGACGAAAAGACTACAAAGATAGGCACGACAATGCGCCCCTCCACTGAAGAACACTTGATACAGTTCCTTAAGAAAAATAAGGAAGTTTTCGCATGGACCATGACGGACCTACACGGAATTTCACCCGATGTTATCACCCATAAGCTCAATGTAAATCTTAGCGTGAAACCAAAAAAGCAGAAGAAGAGAATGTTCGGGGCAGAGAGGAGTCAAGCAATAAAAGAGGAGGTGGATAAAATGCTCCAAGCCGGATATATACGCCCTGTGCAGTTTCCCGAATGGTTAGCTAATGTTGTGTTGGTCCCAAAGCCGAACGGGAAATGGCTCCTATGTATTGATTTCACGGACTTGAACAAAGCATGCCCTAAAGATCCTTTCCCCCTCCCACGGATTGACATTCTGGTTGACTCCACCTCAGGATGTGAAATGTTGAGCTTTCTGGATGCGTACCAAGGCCACAACCAAATTCCCCTGGCCCCCGAAGATCAAGAAAAGCGAGCTTTGTAACGGATCAAGGGGTCTTCTGCTACAACGTCATGCCATTCGGCTTAAAAAATACAGGAGTGACATACCAACGACTTATCAATCAAATGTTTCAAAATCAGATTGGCCGAAACATGGAGGTTTACATAGATGACATGTTGGTAGAAAGCGAAAAAGAGTAAGACCACATCAAGGACTTGAAAGAGTGTTTTCAAATACTAATGAATTTTGGTATGAAGTTAAACCCCACCAAGTGCACCTTTGGGTGAGGGGCGGAGGTTCTTAGAGTACATGATTTCTGAGAGAGGAATAGAGGCAAATCCAGAGAAAATCAACGCCATCATGGACATGTCCCCTCCTAAGTCGATTAGAGAAGACCAAAAGCTCGCAGAAAGGTTGGCGGCTTTAAATAGATTCATCTCGCGATCCGCGGACAAGGGCCTACCTTTCTTCAAAATCCTCCGGGGCGGAGCAAAGTTTGAATGGTCCAAAAATGGCCAGGAAGCATTTGATGAATTGAAGAAGTATTTGGTCTCGCCACCTTTGTTGAGAAAACCCGAGACAGGAGAAACCATTTATCTCTATCTAGCGGTCCCCGAGAATGCTGTTAGCTCGGTCTTGGTGCGACAAGAAAATAGAGAGCACTTATCGGTGTATTATGTTAGCAAAGTACTGCAAGGCGCCGAACCCAAATACTCTCAAATTGAAAAGTTAGCCCTCTCATTAGTGCGGCAAGGAAGTTAAGGCCTTACTTCCAATCTCACCAAGTAACCATTTTGACGAACCATCCTTTGAAACAGCTCTTAGCGAACCCGAAGCTCTCCGAAAGAATGGTTAAGTGGGCAGTGGAATTAAGTGAGTATGGCATCGAATTCCACTCGAGACCAGCTATTAAAGCACAAGTGTTGGCCGATTTCGTGGTCGAGTTAGCATATGAGGAGGCAAGTATCTCTACACCAACATGGAGTTTATATGTTGACGGATCATCGACATCGACGGGAAGTGGAGCCGGAGTTGCCCTAGAGAGCCCCCAGGGAGACAAGTTCGAGTATGCTATAAAATTAGACTTTCCCTCATCGAACAATGAGGCTGAGTACGAAGCATTTTTGGCTAGCGGTGAGTTAGTTTTAGAGGCGGGGGCGAAAATGATTGTCATCTACAGCGACTCCCAGCTAGTGGTTAACCAGGTCCAAGGGTCCTATAAAGCCCGAGATGAGAAGATGGCCAAATATTTTTCGAAAGCGAAAAACATGCTAGGAAAGTTTGAAAAGGCATCTGTCGTCCAAGTATTAAGAGCAAACAACGCGACCACAAATCAGCTAGCTAAGTTAGCAAGCTCGATGGCTGCTATCCGAAGCAGAAAGATCACTTTCATCTCGTTGGAGAGGGCCGCAATAGAGGAATCGGAAGAGGTCATATGTATTGACCCAACACTTTTGAGTTGGAAAGAAGAGATCATCAGATTCCTCACAAAGGGGGTCCAACCCGTGAACAAAATTGATGCGAAGGTCCTGAGAAGAAAAACCTTCCGTTTCGTCATGATAGATGGAGAATTATACCCCTGAGGAGGGGAATTATGTCTTAAGAGAAATACATGAAGGGATTTGCAGAAATCATCTGGGAGGAAAGGCCTTGGCCGGGAAGAGTTTGAGGCAAGGATTCTACTGACCCACAATGCTCGGGGACGCGCATGAAGTAGTGAAATGCTGTCGCGCATGCCAACGTTAACCATCAACCGGAGGCATTTATGCGACCCCTTGAGAGTCTTTGTCCGTTCGATCAATGGGGTATTGATTTGGTCGGACCTCTCCCTCAAGCCATGGGGCAAAGGAAGTTTTTGATTGTCGCGGTGGACTACTTCACGAAGTGGGTAGAAGCTGAACCATTAGCCAAGATATTAGAAAAGGAGGTGATCAAGTTCCTTTGGAGGAACATCGTGTGCCGTTTCGGCATTCCCCGCGCCATAATATCCGACAATGGAACTCAATTCTCGGGCAACAAACTCAAGGAATGGTGCAAAGGACTAGCGATCAAACAATTCTTTACCTCTGTGAGTAACCCACAAGCGAATGGTCAAACCGAAGTAACCAACCGAACGATCCTCCAGCACCTGAAGACGCGGTTGGGAACGGTCAAAGGGGCTTGGGTGGATGAACTTCCTAGTGTTTTGTAGGCCTACCGCACAACGCCGTGGACCACTACGGGAGAAACCCCATTCAGCCTATCCTAAGGGACAGATGCCGTAGCACTGGCGGAAGTAGGAGAACTTAATTGGCGGGTGAAACACTACGACTTAGAAGCCAACGAACAAGGTTTGAGGATGAATCTAAATTTTGTCGAGGAAGTTAGAGAAAGAGCCTCGGTGCGGGCGGCTATGTACAAGGCCAGAATGGCAAAGGCCTATAATTCCAGAGTTAAGCCAAGGAACTTCCAAGTGGGGGACCTGGTGATGCGAAAAGCCGAAGCCTCTGGCCCCATAGGAAAGTTGGATTCAAAGTGGGAAGGCCCGTACAAAGTGACCGAGATTGTGGGCACTGGAGCTTGCAAATTGCAGCAGATGGATGGAAGGAACATCCCACGCACGTGGAACATTGCAAATCTCAAGAAGTATTATTCCTGAAGTCGCCCGGCAGAAAAAGTTTCCCTTTTGGCTAGTTAATTCTCTTGTAATAGAAGGATAGAGCAGTAGCACGATATATTTTCCCGCCCCCATCAGATCCTTGTGAAACTTTTGTAATCTGTCCCCAAGTAATGAGATTGATTTCTAGTTGCATTTAAAGTTGAAACATTGAGGTCCGTGAGTTTCGAGAGGCCCCCTCGATGCAACACAATTGCCCAGGACTCTTGATCGAAATCTCATCGAGATTCTCATCTAAAGACGCTGTCCTCGAAGACGTTTGCCCTCCTTAAGCGAAATTGTCAAAAGACCAATTCCAGGACTTGAGCAAAACCATCCGTTGAGACAACATTCAGCGATAATATTTTAACACATTTGTCCATCGAAAACAAACTCGTCCCATGAGAACACATGTTAATATGCTTATATAAACCTGAAACATCGTAAGCTAAAAATTAAGCCACCCTGAAGTACTAAATATAACCGATATGCATGCAATCACGCCCCCAAAGAACGAGGCGAATCAGTTATCCTAAGTAAATAATGTTGTTCAATTACAAGCCAAAATTCAAATACGGCTACAGAGATAAGAATAAATCCAAGGAAAAGTGCGCTGGGGGCTACACCGCCAGCTACCTAAGGCGCCTTCTCCTCGCTCTCCGACACCTCAGGATCGAGAAGTCCGATTATCCTCATCAACTCGACCCTTCTCACGAAGAGTCTGGCGAAGGACCAGGCGGCACCTGCGAATAGCGTCATCGTAAGTGGGAGCCCTGTCGGTTCACAATAGTTTCAAATTCGTCGGACTCCTGGAACTTCAAAATCGCCTCCTTGGGTCTTGGTGGTGAAAGCAACACCGGAAGTAGAGGCCAAAATTTTTCTGGACCCCGCTAGAAACGATGCTCCTAAATAGCAATATTTTCAAACTCTTCATCCCTCTCACCTTTGACCCTAGAAAAATCACTCTCCTGCCGCTTTAGACCAGCCTCCAGACGCCCCATCTCGGCCAACCGCGCCGCCCGCCTGTTCCTACCGCCGTAGTCACAACAAGAGCCTATAAGAAAGGGATGATTATCATGCGCTGAAGAAAAAAGGGGAGGGGGTATGACCAAGTAAAACATAACATATGCCCGAGCCATATTCTCGGCCAACAGCTCATCCATCTGTTCCTCTGAAAGATCGGCAATCTGACCCAAGTCATCTTCGCCCACCACACCCCGCGTGCGCTCCCAATAGGAAGAGCCCCTGCTAGAACGACTCACCCCCTCGTTGAGGGCATCCCCCACAAAATAGAGGGAGCCCCACGAGGTCTCTTTAGCGGGGGAGAGGGACCAGCCGTATGCGTCGTGGGAGGAAGACTAGGACGGCCACTCCCAGCAGAGGCTCCAACAGTTGCTGCGGATACAGAGCTTCCCACTCGCGGCTGAATCAACTCTTGCTCAAGTCGCTTTTGTTCCCTCACGGCCGCCTTTCTCGCACGAACGGCGTCAATCTCAAGCTTCTTACCTACGAACAAGAGAAAAGCGTCAAAGAGCGATATAAAAAAAAAAAGAGTGTGCCAAGGGAACTTACACCCCAAAACAATCCAAAGACAAACCAGATGGAAAATAATGCGTAATGTCGATCTTTTGGCTAAAGAGCCCCGCTGTCATAAAATTTTGACGAAGTCGCCCCAACTCTCTACGATGTGAAATCTTGATATGCGAGTTGCTCCAATCGGAAACCAAGCCCCAACCATTGTCTCTCACATAAAAAAAACCTCTCCTTCCAAGGATCCTTCGAGGAAGTAAACCCATCTAAATCTAAAAGCCTTTTGTGGAAAGAAGTAGAAGTATCGCCCATCATCAGTGGAGGTAGACACCTCAGCCACCTGTCGAACAGTTCATAAGGTATGAAAACTAGCCAGACTCACGGGGATCCCTAACTCCCTAAAACGGCGATGCCACCCTCAAAACACATAAAAGAATTCAGCGTAAGTTGACTGATGCAGATGCCAAAACTCTGGATTATCTTGACAAGTAAAGGATGGGGAGGGATAGAAAACTCACTTTCAAAATAAGTAGCATATACGGTGAAACATCCGTCAGGAGGCGTCCTAATCCGATGACCCAAAAATGGAAGAATGAACTTATGGGCGGCAGACACATTAAAAGTTCGTCGAATAATCGCAAGCTGCTCCCGAGTAAGAATACTATCGCAAGTCCAAATATCCACCGCATGACACCGGGGAACTCGAGTCCGAGAGATGCCTCGACGCGTCCCATCATGAACTCCCAAAGCCATGACCACGCTTGATCGCTCCAACACTTCGGAAACTTCAGTATCCTCACTTTCACTCTCGACCTCTTTCCCTCACTCTCGGTCTCCTCATCCTCACTTTCTACCTCATCATCGCTCTCACATTGCTCAACGCAGGCACCTCTACCTTCGCTACAAGAAGTGACCTCTTCCACTCGGTTGTCAGGTTCAGAGTTGTTCACTTCGGCATCAAATAGCTCATCTAAATCCTCAAGAGAATCATGAGACGGACATTTTGGTAAACCCATAATTGCGGTAATATGGTCAGGTGAATAGCCCTCTAAATACGATGGAAGATCACCCTTGCACCTGTGAATGCAATTTTTTCAAAACACGAAAAAGAAATAAAATACCCTACAACCGAGCATATAAATATATATATATATATATACATATAAAAATAAAAAAAATGAGAGAGCCGGAGAGGGCGCGACACCCCCCCAGCTCGAGGTGGCGCCGCGGTTGAAAAGGGGAACCGCCCCCCTTCCAACTCGAGGCACCGCCTCGAGCCGAGGGGAGAGACCTCCCCCCAGCCCAGCTCGAGGCACTGCCTCGAGCTGGAAGAGAAGGGGAGCGCCCCCCCACCCAGCTCGAGGCAGTGCCTCAAGCTGATGAGGGAGCCTCATCCCCCCATCCAGCCCGAGGCATAGCCTCGAGCTGGAAGGGAGGGGGAGCGCCCCCTCCCCCAGCCCAGCTCGAGGCAGCGCCTCGAGCTGGTAGAGATGGGGGGAGGGAGCCCAACCAGCTCGAGGGGCTGCCTCGAGACGAGGCTCCCCCCAGTCCCCCCACCCAGCTTGAGACAGTGCCTCGAGTTGGAAAGGGGGGGACCGCTACCCCTCAGACCAGCTCGAGGCTGAAGGGGGGAGACCCAAGTCCCCCACCCAGCTCGAGGCGAGCTGGACGGGAGGGGGCCTCGCTCCCCAACCCAGCTCGAGGAGGCGCCCCCCCTCCCGCCTCAGCTGGTGGCGGCGGCCGCCCTCCTCCCCCATCCCCCATCTCACACGGTGTTCGCCAGTTCCTATCTTCCCTAAAGAAATTCAAGCTACTACTCTCAACAAACCACAAACGAAAACGAAACACAAAGCGAGTAACAAAAACGAGCTAAATAGAAAGAGTTGAGGAATTACCTTTACCCGCCATTGAAAGAGGAGAGAGGCTAGTATGAGGTGGGAGAAGACAAAGGAAGAGAATGAAGGGGTGGAAGAAGAAAGGTATGAAATGAGGTGGGTGGGGAACATTTAATGGCTTTCCACCCACTCATTCCCTTGTGTTTAATACGCTTGGTCTGTTTACTCTCGGATAAAATACTGCGCCAGGAGCTAAGTATTCCATCCGAGAGTGGGGGGCTATATGATGTGCATATTAACATTAAAATATTTATTTTTAAGGACAAAATAGAAATTCCTATGAATAAACCGCACAATAGACATATACACCCTATCACACAATATAACTTACAACACCACTATAAATACTAAAAATATTATTATTTTATGCAACTTATTATTCATTGACAAGACAACACACAAAACCACTCACCCAAAAATTCTCTTTCTACAATTAAATATTCACCTAGTGCGCAATTGTGCGAGGGTAAAATTCCCATCTAATCCGTAAATTAAAACTACATCCACATCATCATGTTTTCATTTTCAGTAATTACTATGAATTAATAAGAACATGGTTTTCATAATCACTCCTTAGAAAACTAATGTGATAAGGTTAATTTAGACAAATCCAAATAGAGAAGCAACCTTTCTAGGATTCGGTATTTTTATAGAGAATATAGATAGATTATAGATTGGTTAAATACAATTTACCCCCGTGTTAATAAAATAGTACAAAAAAGTCCTTGTGAAAAAATAAAGTGCAATTTACCCCTCTATGATTTAAAAAATGATGCAATTTACCTTCCTCCTTTGTACTTTTTTATTAGCACAGGAGGTAAACTATTACAAATCTAAAAAAGCATTATCGATAAAGAAGTGATAAGAATCAAGAGATTATTCATAAAAAATCAATGGGGGAAAAAGATTGCAAGATTCAAAAGCTTAAGGTAAGCATCTATATAGCCCTTGTTTGTTCAAAGGGCAGGCCAAACTGCTGCAACGATGGGAGCCTGGTATGACAGCGGTAAGACAGCAACTTACATCTATGCCAGTGTGGGTCAAACTCAGGAATCTTCTCGTCGAATATTGGACGGATGATGGCCTCAGTGTTGTAGCTAGCGGCATTGGTAGACCTCTATATCAGGATACTATTACTAGGAGGTGCGCGTGTATAAATTATGATCGGATATGTGTAATGGTGGACTTTGATAAGCCTCCACAAGCACAGCGTTCTAATTGTGTCGGGCTTATCAAAGTTGCAAAGTTGACGTCAAGTGTAGTATAGATAATAGATATAGATTATAGATTATTGTTTAAATTGTATTCGTTTAATCAATTGATATATTACAAATATATTTAGCATTAACTGATTTTTTCAATTCAAATCAACCGATAAGCCAATGATTAGGTAATTCATTTGATTCATTTATTGATACGGTTTTCAAAATATTTCTCATAAGTAAGTCCACACACAACCCTTTTTCCAACTCCAAATATATACATGCATATATATAAATGTATACAATATAAAATATATACATATACAATTATTAATAAATATTTATAAAATAAAATAAAAATGTACTTTTATAATAAAAAGGTGTTTATTAGCATTAATTTTTTGTCAAAAGGGTTTTTGTCAACATTTGGATTTTTTAAATTGCAATAAATCCAAACACTTATGATAGTGATTCATTTTTACTTTGTTTTCGTTTTTCTTCCACTTTCTCCTTTTCTTTGAACTTGAGAGAGTCATTATTGTGTCAAAGAAGAGAAGAACGCCTACGTGGATGCCTGAAGTCGCTACTTCTATTATTCTCATTTTTCATCAGTTCCTCTTGTGAAGCACGCTTTATATGTAGCTAAACAGCAGAGGCAGCAGCTGATTAACGCAGCAAACACCACAGAATTCTTCACTCTGTTATGATTTTGAGTTATTTCCCATTCTTCAATTCTGTGAAGTCTGATGAGAGTTTCTACAATGGCTCTTATTCGTAGTGGATTTGCTGCAAAGAAGAGAGGTACTAGCTCTAATCCACTCTATTTTGTTTGTTCGTCTCTTCATAATCTCACCCAACAAAAGAGGCCCTTTTCTCCAAAGCCCAGAATAGATTTCAGTTGTATTCATGAAGTAGATGATGCTGTTTTCTTGTTTCGTCAAATGCTCACAATGCGCCCAAAGCCTACTCATGTCGATTTTAATAGACTATTGACTGCTGTTGTTAAGATGAAACAATACTCTGTTGCCCTTAATTTGTTCGACGAAATGCATCAATTGGATAGAGTATACATTGACTATCGTGATTAATTGCTATTGCCTTCTCAATCGAGACTTTGGATTGCTATCTTGGCAGCTTCTTCAAGCGCGGTTACGAGCCAAATGTCACTACTTTCACCACACTTATAAAAGGGCTCTTTTTGGATGATAAGGTCATCGAGGCAGAAAAATTATTCAAAAAGTTGTTGGCTCGGAGACTCTGTGAGCCTAATGAAGTTACGATTCTTACTGTGATAAATGGGCTATGCAAAGCTGGACACACTCTCACTGCATATGATTTGCTTGGGTTATTTGAGAAGACAAGCTGCAAACCTGATGTCTATTCTTATAACACTGTGATTGACAGTTTGTGCAAAGATCGCATGGTTGATGATGCGCTCCCGCTCCTAGCCAAAATGATTGACAAGGGCATTCCACCTGACATTGTAACGTACAGTTCAATGCTTCAAGGCTTGTGCAATTTCGGTAGATGGAAAGATGCGAAAAACTTAATTACTCAAATGGTGGATCACAAGGTATCTCTAAATGTGATTACTTTTAATATATTGGTGGATGCATTTTGCAAAGACGGAATGGTCAAAGAGGCTGAGGATGTTGTTGAAATTATGATGCAAAGAAACATTCCTCCTAATACTGTCACATTTAATGCATTGATAGATGGATATGGCTTGGTTGGGCAAATTGATATAGCAAGAAAACTACTTGACTCCATGCCAGGTAGGGGCTTGAAGCCTAGTATCATTAGCTATAATAGCTTGATCAATGGATATTGCAAGGATGGAAGGGTAGAGGATGCTTGGAGCCTTTTCCTCGAAGTTCCTCGTAAAGGGTTAGAATACAATGTAGTTACCTATAACACCATGCTACATGGATTATTTGGTGCAGTTAGATGTGCTGATGGATTGAAGCTTTTCAAAGATATGCAAGCTGAGCAAGTAATTCCTAATTTAGTGACTTACAATACCTTGTTGCATGGCTTGTGCATGAACAAGCAGATTGCTGAAGCATTTTCATTCCTACACATAATGGAAGAGAAAGGTGTTAATCCTAATATAACCACTTACAATACACTCATCCATGGATTGTGCAAGGATGGAAAGCTTGAGATTGCAAGAAATCTTTTCAATAGCCTTCCTTCAAAAGGTTTGCAGCCTGGTGTTAGAACGTATAATATCTTTATTGGTTCACTTTGTGAAGAAGGACTTATAGAGGAGGCAAAATGTTTGCTTAAAGAAATGAAAAAAAGTAGTTGTGCACCGGATTGTGTGACATACGAAGTTATAATCAAGGGGTTGTTTAAAAGGAACGAGCTTTCTGAGGCAAAGACATTCTTGGATGAAATGTCTATACGAGGACTCTTACTTAATTTTACTGAAGCAATGAATATCAATCTTGGTGATGTTGCTCGTTAGAAAGAGTTGTATCTCATTTCTTGTTACATTATTTCTTTTTCTCTTTGGAACTGTATTGACAGACTTTCTGGATATCAAATTGTTTATATTCATTATGTAGCATTACAGTGTTTTTTTGATATTTTCCTATGTGCACTATAATTCAAATTTTCCACAACACACTATTTTACTTATATTTTTAATTTTCAGTTCACATTTATTTTTATAATTATGTTACACAAAACGTAAGTAGGTGTCTCATCTCATTTCCATAACTATGAATCATATTATTAATTTAAATTTAAATTTGCAAATTCAACTTTAAAGTCTTGAATATTGTCAGCATTAATTTACTATGAAGAGCATAATAGTTCGTCCAGAATTGTATAGAAACAATAATAGTTTAAAATAGTTCCGAGGTGATATTTTTGTTTTTATCCCAAAGCATAAGTTCATATATCTGTGAGCGCTGATTTTATCGTGTTTGAAAAATTAAAATACAAATAAATTGTCACAAATGAAAAATATTTGGATTAAAATATCAATGTGAGTACAATCTCTATTCTATCCCTTGATTATTCCTTCCAAACTATATATTTGACAAATTTGACTAATTCAAAGGGTAATCTCCACGTAGATCTCATTTGGACTTGAATTTGAATTTCTATAACGTTGATTTGAGGGCTTTCGCCAATAATCCCGAATTAAACGCTATATTCTTGACTGGAATTTGATGATTTGAAAGTGGATTTGCCACTTGAATCTTCTTGAGATGATATTTGAATATTTATAACGTTAATTCGAGGATTTTGTGCATATAATCCCGAATGAAACGCTATAATTTGTGGCGCACCTTTGATGAAAGACTCGATCTTTGTCTTGGACGCCTTTGAATATTCTTGAGCTTTGAAGAACTGTGTAGAGAGAATTATTTACAATTTCTCTCTGCTTTGCTCTTCGTTCTGTGTGTCAAATGAGGGTGTAAGGACCCCTTTATATAGGTGTTAGAGTGGTAGAGTTGTGATCTACTTGAACATCTTTGGTATTATCTCTTTATAATTTAATTTAAAGAAATAAATACATCATATATTTGAAATAATATGATTGGTTAATTTGACATCATCTCTTTAATATTTGCATTTTTTAAAGAGACAAAAACAACCAATATTTGTCTTGATTTCATTGGAGCGTACATGCAATTGTTCCACGTTGCGCGGTCTGATTGGTTGGAATCTTTGACTGCGAAGCATTATTTGATTAGCTGAAATATTTCATTTTGACACTTTTCGGCCATTGATTTGATGACAAAATATATATTAAAATATCAATTAAATTGACTATTTATACTTGAAATTAATTTAGTAAATTTTTGATTTTACCACCAAGTCATCAACGTAGCATTCGACATTCTTATGAAGCATGTCGTCGAAGATCTTTTGCATTGCCCTTTGATATGTGGCGCCAGCATTCTTTAGCCCAAAAGGCATAACTTTATAGCAATATATACCCTTAGGAGTGCGAAATGCCGTCAATTCCTCGTCTATCGGTGCCATACGTATTTGGTTGTATCGGAACAATCCATCCATGAAGGATAAAGCTTCATGACCTGTAGTGGCATCTATCATTAGTTCAACAATTGGTAACAGGAAGTCATCTTTACGGCATGCATTATTTAGATCCCTGAAATCAACACATACTCGAATTTGTCCATTCTTCTTTCTTACAGGGACGATGCTGGAAATCCACATGGGATACTTAACCTCTCGGATGAAACCAACTTCAATGAGTTTGTTCACTTCGTCTTCAATCAACGGGATTAACTCAGGTCGAAATCTACGCTGACCTTGTTTGACAGGGCGAGCTCCTTTCTTTACTGACAGGTGGTGTACAACTACCTTTGGGTCTAACCCGGGCATTTTCTTGTAGGACCATGCAAATACATCTTTAAACTCATTGAGTAATGCAATATAAGTTCCTTCTTCTCTATGAGTTAGTGAGACACTTATGTAAATTAGTCGAGGGTTTTCAATGTTGCCTAGATTAACTTCTTTCAATTCATCGATGGTGGCTTTAGTACCCTCCTCAAGTTCTGCAGGAGCATCTTCGGCGTCTTCTTCTTCAACCTCACCATCTTCAATTAAGGTGATGTGGTAAGTTTATGCAATGTTTTCTTCAACACTATTGTTTAATGTAATTGGACGATGCTACACTTTCTTTATCGTCCTCGTCATCAGATTGTACTTGTGTGAAGATCACAATTTGTGCTTTAGCCTTTAAAACTCTGCCATGATATGGTTAAGGTTGTCTGGCGCTTCATTCTAGAAGGGATCAAGCTTCTAAGTTTTTGTGTATGTGAAGACTTGATGTTCTTCTTCGGATGTACCGCCACCTTAAATGCGCATTTCTTTTGATGTCTCACTCTTTTACATGGACCCAACCTATCAAAGACGGATTGTCTGTTGGCTATTCCGTGCAATTCTTTTCTGTGGGGGCCAAGTCTATTGAATACAGATTCTCTCAAATTTTCTTCCCTCTTGTGATCTTCAGTTGAGTAAAACCCTTCAGAAATATAATTACTGTTGACCCTCTTTATAGTGATGCGAACAGGCTTAGGTGGAGTAAAACCCAGACCTACTCGAGAATCTTATATTGCATGTCCTTTTTCTTTGAGCATTATTTGGGTAGGGTTGAGTCCGTGAGCTTTTCTTTGGGATCGTATCCGGCTTTAATAAGGAGCTTGAAGGCTTTGGGGTCGAAACCCTTTTCGTCTATGGCTAATGCCTCATGTCCTCCTTTCTTTTCTTGGGTTGAGGGCACAAATCCCTTGAGTGGTGGCTTAGATGGTTACTTCATGTTGATCCGAGTCAATGGTAAAGTCAGACTCTTTAACGATTCAGGTTCGAGGGTGGATGAATCATTCTTTCTTGTGTTTTGATTATTGCATGACTTTGGCTCTGCGGGGGGCAATATTTCCTTTCCCTTGTTAGCATCTTCAATATAGTACTTAGCATCAGCAAAGTGTGACTCAGCTTCAGTAAAAGGTTTGTTGTCACCGAGCACCTTTTTCACTATACCATTGCGACAATACTTAAAACATTAATGCCGCGTAGATGGAACTACTGCATTTTCATGTAACCAGGGACGACCGAGAAGCATGTTGTAGGAAGTCTTGGCATCTATGACATGGAATAATGCGCTCGACACCATGTCCTCCATAGTCAATTGTTCTTATAATGCCAACGACCCTTTGTCCTCCTTGATTGAATCCTTGATCATGAGGCGACTGTTAGAGAGTTCATCTATGGGGATTTCTAGTTCCTTCAAAATTCGCAGAGGTAAGATATTGACTGCAGATCCTCCATCAATCAATATTCTATTCACTTTTTGTTCACGTACATATCCAGCAACGAACAAAGGACGATTATGAGGTTTAGACCTAAGAAGCATATCTTCGTCAGTGAAGGTAATTGTAGACATGCAATCATCAGTATCAGAGGAACCTCATTTTCGAACAGTGTGTCCTCATTGCTTGTAATATTATCCCCATGTGTGGCATTACATGAATCCTTGTTGCCATCGACATGTCCGCTCTCGATTGTAATAACATTTGTTGCGGCGGAATCCTCTTCAAGAGATATCTTACCTTGGCGTGCCAATTGCATAACCTTGTCCTTGAACACGAAATAGTCTTGTATTGCGTGCCCAACTAAGCGATGGTATTTGCAATATTTTGGGTCATCCTTTCGTTCGGCTTCTCAGGTCGCTTCATTTCTGGCAAATCAATGAGGTTAGCCTCCAACAAGTCATCAAATATCCCATGAACATCAGAGTCAAGAAATGGGTACTCTCTTGCTTGCATTTTCTTTAAAGTCAGTTTCCTCTGTAGCCTCTCATAAGGACCATTATTCCTTGGGACAACGTTGTCTTTTGCAATGTTTTTGAGCTTGAACGGTGCAACGTTCACTGCCATTGATTCTTTGCTTGGAGCTTTTGAAAAGGGCTTGCCCCCTTTCTTCACTTCTTGTTTTTCCTTGTTTCTGCGAAGCTCCTGGACAAGTGGCCCTTAAACCCCACTTGCTATCATACTCAACTCCATATCATGTGCTCGAGTGGCCAATTCTTCAAAGGATCTGGGCAAGATTCCTTGAAGGATATAGCGAAGTCCCCAATGCATTCCTTGAATACACATCTCGATGGCGAAAACTTCAGATAGTCGATCTTTGCAATTAAGACTTAGATTCCTCCACCTATTGATATAATCAATAACCGGCTCTTCTTTCCATTGGCGAGAATTCGTAAGCTCAACCATGCTGACAGTTCGTCGAGTGCTGTAGAAGTGATTGAGAAATTCTTGCTCTAGCTGTTCCATCCGTCAATTGAGCCGGCCTCCAAGTCAGTGTATCAATCAAATGCATTGCCTTTTAGTGATCGAACAAACTGCTTGACTAAATGATCACCATAAGTTCCCGCGTTGTTGCATGTTTCAACAAAATGAGCCACGTGCTGCTTAGGATTGCCCTTGCCATTAAATTGCTGAAACTTTGGTGGTTGATAACCCATTGGCATCTTCAAGCTGTCGATCCTCGGAGTATATGGCTTGGAGTAAGTAAGGGATGACTTTGAGCTTCCTTCGAGCTTCATTCGATCTTGCTTTGATGGTTCCTTCAATGAATTCTTTTAGTTGGTCCACGGGAATCAATCCGTCAGAAGAAACTTGAAGATCCTTTGCATACTTGTCCCTTTCAGTATAATGTTGCTTTACAGATGCTTCCACCTCATCATGAACCTCAACTTGTTTCCCCATGACATGACTTGCATCAACATTATCTGCCTTGTTGATCAACCGAGCAATCTGTGCGTCTTGCTCTTGGACATGCGTGAGTTTCAATGGCTCTCGTTAGATTTGCAAGTTGTTCCTTTATGGTTGTCGCATTAGTCACCATAACTGGAGCTACAGAGTAGCTAGACACGGAGCGAGGAGAGGACGGAGGAATTTATTTGCATCACTTTCGCCTGCATAGCTGGGTGAGTGCAAGTTCTTTTCGATGTATTCAGCGAGAGGAGACATTTGAGAAGATTCTTTGAGTTTCTTCGACATGCTCCTCGTAGTAACACCGACACTCTTGGTACTTGAGCTCGAAGACTTTGATATAGTGAGTTTGGAATTCAGTGACTTCATAGCTTTTCCTTGAGTATCCATTTGAATGCTTTTCTTCTTTGCTGAAGGGAAGAAATGAAGGGTAGAGCTGTTCCACTGGGCGTGCCAAAATTTGTGAGCGCTGATTTTATCGTGTCTGAAGAAATTAAAATACAAATAAATTATCACAAATAAAAATATTTAGATTAAAATATCAATGTGAGTACAATCTCTATTCTATCCCTTGATTATTCCCTCCAAACTATATATTTGACAAATTTGACTAATTCAAAGGGTAATCTCCACGTAGATCTCTTTTGGACTTGAATTTGAATTTCTATTACGTTGATTCGAGGGCTTTCGCCAATAATCCTGAATTAAACGCTATAGTCTTGACTGGAATTTGATGATTTGAAAGTGGATTTGCCACTTGAATCTTCTTGAAATGATATTTGAATATTTATAACGTTAATTCGAGGATTTTGTGCATATAATCCCAAATTAAACGCTATAATTTGTGGCGCACCTTTGACGAAAGACTCGATGTTTGCTTTGAACGCCTTTGAATATTCTTGAGCATTGAAGAACTGTGTAGAGAGAATTATTTGCAATTTTTCTCTGCTTTGCTCTTCGTTCTCGCGTTCTTTGTGTCAAATGAGGGTGTAAGGACCCCTTTATATAGGTGTCAGAGAGGTAGAGTTGTGATCTACTTGAACACCTTTGGTATTATCTCTTTATAACTTAATTTAAAGAAATAAATACATCATATATTTGAAATAATATGATTGGTCAATTTGACATCATCTCTTTAATATTTCATTTTTGAAAAGATAAATACAACCAATATTTGTCTTGATTTGATTGGAGCGTACATGCAATTGTTCCACGTGGCGAGGTCTGATTGGCTGGAATCTTTGACTGCGAAGCATTATTTGATTGGTCGAAATATTTCATTTTGACACTTGTCGGCCATTGATTTGATGACAAAATATATATTAAAATATCAATTAAATTGACTATTTATACTTGAAATTAATTTAGTAAATTTCAAAATATAAATAGAAAAATATTATAATTGATAAATAATATATTATATGATATTTGTCATTATTTAATCGGGTGCAAAATTAATTTGCCTACAA
This sequence comes from Sesamum angolense, assembly GCA_034509725.1. Taxonomy (NCBI): domain Eukaryota; kingdom Viridiplantae; phylum Streptophyta; class Magnoliopsida; order Lamiales; family Pedaliaceae; genus Sesamum; species Sesamum angolense. The sequence goes on from JACGWL010000010.1 coordinate 10,534,417, forward strand.
TATCTACCAAAAAATTATTGCATGCATGTGAATACAGATTAAGTTTATGTTCTACGTTACATGAAGTATTATTAATTGATAATTAATTATAAATAAATATATATATATAAAATATAATCTATACAAGATATATCTATATGTATATCTATAGTACTGTATATAAAAGTACGAATTCTAAGTGTTTGTTTTCATTGTGAAAAAATAATATACCCTTAAGTAATTCATTTTTTTAATAATAAATCCAATTAATTATAAAAGAATAAAATTCTATATAGAAATATACTATTTAGTAGTCTTGATACCTATAAACTACTTAGATGATTATAAAACATATCCAAATAAAAAGAATAAATAAGCATAATAATATTTTTACGTAATTAATTTGTTAAAAGAGATTTAAATATTTTAAGAAAAATTTAACTTACAAGGGCACAACAAAATTTAGAGCGAAATATCGTTCAAATGATATATAAAATAGTAATATAAATTTATTCTTTCATATATATACAGTTTTGAAGTTTATTATTTTATGTATTATTCTGATGCTATTCATTTTAAGTTATATTGTGCGCTAGTAAAAGAATATTTTTAAAGTATTTATAAGTATCTTCTAACAAATTAATTCCGTAAATATATGAAAGTCTATTTTTTAGTAGGATATATTATCAGTGTCTAAGTATTTTAGAGGTATTAAAACTCTTAAAATATTTTGTTTTAATAGAATCTTATACTTTTATGATTAATATTTATTTATTATTATAAAATATTACTTAATTAAAGATATAAATGTCATTTTACAATAAAAAACAAGCACATTAACAATTCACACGTTTATATATAGTATGTATTACAAATAATACATTTGTAAAAGTATGTATTTGGAGGCAAATGCATTACTTATTAGCAATGCACAAAAGAATTATTTGACATCAGCCTGCTCCCTCCACCCACCCACCTCCACCGCAAGTACATCTCTACTATTATAAAAGAGAATCCTTTGAGCGTATCAATTTTAAATTGTCTCAATTTACTCTTCATTTTATTTTTTTCTCTTTAAAATTATTTGGTCATATTAGTAATTTTAATTTATTTTTAATAATTTTATAATTTTTTTTCATAACTACCCACTGCCCCACATTTCTTTTTTTTTTCTTACTTCTCCATATTTATTATAATTTATAATTATAATTATTTTTTTAACAATTTTTTATTATCATCTCAATTAAGTTTCTTTTTATATGATCGCGAGAACCGCGTGCGACGATATCTAGTATATATATATATATATATATATATATATAGATATATACATATAAAATTATTAATAAATATTTTATAAAATAAAATATGTATCTATACTATTATAAAAGAGCACCATTAGAGCGTATCAACTTTAAGTTACCCCAATTTACCCTTCATTTTTTTTTTTCTTTAAAATTATTTAGTCAGATTAGTAATTTTAATATTTTTTCATAATTTTATAATTATTTTCTTTCTCATAATCACCACTACCCGACATTTCTTTCTCCTTACTTCTCCATATTTATTATAATTCATTTTTTTAACAAAATTCTTTTTTCTTATCATTTCATATTAAGTTTTTCTTTATATGCTCGCGGAACCGCGTGCGACGATATTTAATTTGTATAAATAAATAGTTAAATTTGGACCACACATTTAGTCAAAAGTGACTTCCGAAATTGCATTAGATAAGCATTTTTATTTTCTTTTCCTTTTTCTTTCACTTGCACAGTCGCCAAAGAAGAGAATAACGCCTATGGGATGTCTGAGGTCGCTACTTCTGTGGATTCTCATTTTTCTAAACAGCAGATGCAGCACGCTTTTCACTCTTCACTCTCTTCTGATTTTGAGTTATTTCCCATTCTTCAATTCTCTGAAGAAGATGAGATTTTCTACAATGGCTCTTCTTCGTAGAGCATTTGCTGCAAAGAAGAGAGGTATTTTCATTCATCCACTCCCTTTTCTCTATTCATCTTGTCATAATCTCAGCCAAAAAAATAGTCCCTTTTCTCCAAAGCCCAGAATAGATTTCAATTGTATTCATGAAATAGATGATGCTGTTTTCTTGTTTCGTCAAATGCTCACAATGCGCCCACAGCCTTCTGTTGTTCAATTCACCAAACTGTTGAATATTATTGTCAAGTTGAAGCAGTATCCTGTCGCCCTTTATCTGTTCGATGAAATGTGTAAGTGGGGTATCCCTATCAACGAGTATACATTGGCTATTGTGATTAATTGCTATTGCCTTCTCAATCGAGTAGACTTTGGATTTGGTATCTTGGGAAGCTTCTTCAAGCGCGGTTATGAGCCATGTGTCACTACTTTCACAACACTTTTAAAAGGGCACTTCTTAGATGATAGGGTCATCGAGGCAGAAAAATTGTTCAAAAAGTTGTTAACCCTGAAAATCTGTGAGCCTGATGAAGTTATGGTTCTTACTGTGATAAATGGGCTATGCAAAGCTGGACACACTCTCACTGCATATGAATTGCTTGGGTTATTTGAGAAGACAAGCTTCAAACCTGATGTTAAATCTTATACAACAGTAATAGATAGTTTGTGTAAAGATCGAATGGTTGATGAGGCGCTCCAGCTCCTAGCCAAAATGGTTGAAAATGGCATTTCACCGGACATCGTAACATATAATTCAGTGGTTCAAGGTTTGTGCAATTTCGGTAGATGGAAAGATGCGAAAGATTTAATTACTGGAATGGTGGATCACAAGGTATCTCTAGATGTGATTACTTTTAATATATTGGTGGATGCATTTTGCAAGGAAGGAATGGTCAAAGAGGCTGAGGATGTTGTTGAAATTATGATGCAAAGGAACATGTCTCCGGATGTTGTCACGTACACTACTCTGATAGATGGATACAGCCTGGTTGGGCAAATTGATAAAGCAAGAAAACTACTTGACTCCATGCCAGGTAGGGGCTTGAAGCCTGGTATCATTAGCTATAATAGCTTGATCAATGGATATTGCAAGAATGGAAGGGTAGAGGATGCTTGGAGCCTTTTCCTCGAAGTTCCGTAAAGGGTTAGAATACAATGTAGTTACCTATAGCAGCATGCTACATGGATTATTTGGTGCAGATAGATGTGCTGATGGATTAAAGCTTTTCAAAGATATGCAAGCTGAGCAAGTAATTCCTAATTTAGTGACTTACAATACCTTGTTGCATGGCTTGTGCATGAACAAGCAGATTGCTGAAGCATTTTCATTCCTACACATAATGGAAGAGAAAGGTGTTAATCCTAATATAACCACTTTACAATATACTCATCCATGGATTGTGCAAGGATGGAAAACTTGAGATTGCAAGAAATCTTTTCAGTAGGCTTGCTTCGAAAGGTTTGCACCCTAATATTACAACATATAATATCATTATTGGTTCACTTTGTCAAGAAGGACTTACAGAGGAGGCAAAAAATTTGCTTATAGAAATGGAAAAAAGTGGTTGTGCACCTGATACTCTGACATACGATGTTCTAATCAAGCATTTGCTTGAAAGGAATGCCCTTTCGGAGGCAAAGACATTCTTGGATAAAATGTGTGAGAACTCTCACTTAATTATATAGAAGCAATGAATATAGATCTTGGTGGTGTTGCTGGTTAGAAAGAGTTGCTTGTCATTGCTTATTATATTAGCTTTTTTCCTCTGGAAGTGTAAAATGACAAACTTGTGGATTTCAAATTACTTTGCTGCTTCTTGAAGCTCTCTCTTAATCATCATTAAATCCATAAAGACTGCATGGCCAAAGCATTAAATTCATTTGTCTACTCAAAACATTGGGTTGGTGGGTAAAGATGATTGTTTGAGGGATATTCATTATGTAGTATATGTGCTTGAAGCATTTCTGTATTTTATTTTGATTTCTTTTATGTTCAAATTTTCCATGATACTCTGTTTTACTTTTATATATATATATATATATACATACATATACACACTTTTTAGTTTTTGAGTTCATATTTATTTTTATTTGTAGTACGCGACACAGTCGGCATGTGCAAAAATAATTAAAAGTTATAAATAATTAATGTTTATAATGATGGTGTTTATTGTTAGTCATGTAATAGTGGCTTGAAAACATAAGAGGTGACAAAATTTGAGATGTGTGCAAGTTTGAGGGGTATTTTAGTAAATTTATTAAAAATAATGAAACTACTATTATTAGTAAATTTCATTGAAGTGATAGACTGAATTAAAAGTGTAAATTTAAATATTCAAAAGTTGGTATAACATTAGAATTCTTTTTTTTATAATAGCAAAGATTATATTACAATATATTGGTGGATGCAATATGCAAGGAATGAATGGTCAGAGAGGCTGAAGATATAGTGGAAATTATGATGCAAAGAAACATTTCTCCGGATGTTGTCACGTGTAATGCCCTAATAGATGGATACTACTTGGTTGGGCAAATTGATAAAGCAAGAAAACTACTTGACTCAATGACAAGTAGGGACTTGAAGCCTTGTATCATTGGCTATATTAGGTTGATCAATGGATATTGCAACCAAGGAAGGGTAGAGGAAGCTTGGCGCCTTTTCCTCGAAGTTCCTCATAAAGGGTTAGATTACGATGTAGTTATCTATAACACCATGCTACAAGGATTATTTCGTGCAGGTAGATGTGTTGATGGGTGGGTTGAAGCTTTTCAAAGATATGCAAGCTCAACAACTATTCATGATCTAGTGACTTACAATACCTTGTTGAATGGCTTGTGCATGAACAAGCAGATTGCTGAAGCATTTTCATTCCTGCACATAATGGAAGAGAAAGGTGTTAATCCTAATATAATCACATACGGTATACTCATCCATGGATTATGCAAGGATGGAAAACTTGAGATTGCAAGAAATATTTTCAATGACCTTCCTTCAAAAGGTTTGCAACCCAGCATTCATATGTATAAAACCATTATTTGTCTACTTTGTGAAGAAGGAATTATAGAGGAGGCAAAATATTTGCTTAAAGAAATGGAAAAAAGTGGTTGTGCACCCGATAGTGTGACATACGAAGTTATAATCAAGGGGTTGCTTAATAGGAACGAGTTTTATGAGGCAAAAGCATTCTTAGATGAAATGCGTAGACGAGGACTCTCAAGCTTAATTCTAGTGAAGCAATGAATATCGATCTTGGTGCTGTTGCTCGTTAGAAAGAGTTGCCGGACATTGCTTGTTAGAATCTTTGCCTTCCTTCTTGAGTTGAACCAAATCGTTGATTGGGGAGCCTCTTTAAGGTATTGCTGTCTGAGTCGTAATGTGATCTCGGCCGTATCTCGATTATCTCAGCCATCATCTCTCTAATCGAAGCTGGAAAGAAATGAATATTCTTCACCAAGAAACGTATCTCAAATTGTAGATGAGTTCTAATTCGTCACGTGTTGCTGTAGCATGTAGATAACATGTGCTAAAAATTTACTTGTATGAATTGTGCATACTTCTTTCCTGCTCTTTGAAGTTTTTTTTATTCATCACTTTACAAATAGCTAAGCTCCATATTGTATAATTAGTGAACACCATTTTGGAGATTGTTAAACCTATACACACGGCGTGGGCAAAGCCTCTAGACCATCAAAGAAATGAAGAATTGACACTGAAATACCAACATTGAATTGAACTGTGTTGGAGGGTAACGATGATTGTTTAAAGGATATCTATTATGTACTCTATGTACTTGTTGCATTACAGTATTTTATTTACAGATCATATATATTTTTGTTATATTACAAAGAATGTCGGTAGTGTCTCATCTCCTTTCCGTAGCTACTAATACATAATACATAGAATATTGTTAGTGTTGGAAAGTTTTGGCCCAGGACCAAATTTGGTAGGCCAAGCCCACACCTTGTTGGATGACCAACCCGACCCGCCCACTACCCGACCCGATTGTTTTATCCAAAACCCTAATTCTAATTCTCATTCCCCCTTTTCTCTTTCAGCCGATCTCTAAATGGCTCTCTCTCCCTCGAGCACTGGTTTTCTCTCTTCCTCTTCCCCATGTTTCGAAAACTATCACCATCGTCTTTCTCGTCCCCTTTCCCCAATGCCTTATTGTCTATATAAGCACCCTTTCGTCTCTTGATCGAAGAACTGAGCATGAAGGAGATTATGTGTGGTGTTCGGCGGTCTTTGTGACCGAAACCTGGGTGGTGTGCCTTAGTGGCGATTGAGCTTGGGTGGCTAGCTTTGGTGGCGTGTTATGCCGATGTCGCGGGTTTGGGTTGTGTAACCGGTGTGGTTGAGGCCTTTGTGGCCGCGGGTTTGTCCTCCCCGGATTTGGCTCCCTGAGCTTTTTTCTGAGCTTTTTTCATTCTGTTATTTGACTGTTGATATTATTCTTGTTCTTGTAATCATTAGTATGATTCTATAAGGTTTTTGTAACCCTCATTAATCTTTGTGTTTGTGTTAACTTGGGCTCACTGCTTGAGGGTGTAAAAACCCAACAGTGGTATTAGAGCCGATTTCTTCGGCTTCGGCAAAGATACGGTAATATCCCTCCATCTTGACATGTTTATAGCTTTGTGCTATTATTTTTGCTTTGAGCAATTTTCTGATTTGATTTATTTTCTGTTGTGTTGTGAAATCTTAAAAGTGCTAAGTGCGTGAAAAATATTGTTATCAGTATTTCTTGTTGTGTGCAATTTTGGGGTTTTTTGTTTAACTATTGCTATATGCTATCTCTTGGCTAAGTGCTAAGTTTCTAAAAATTATTTTCTGTGTGAACATCGCTTTGTGCTTAATGGTCTTTGTGGAAAATCGCTTTGTGCGATTGCTTTGTGTCTTAGTGTTTGTTCGCTTAGTGCGTTAGATTTTCTGGGTGAAAATCGCTATGTGTAATTGATTGCTTGGTATCCTTTGTGGATTTGAGCCTTTGTGGCTAGTTGTGCCTTTGTGACTTTGCCTTGGTGGCTATGGTTTAATAACGATGCTATGTATTTGCTTAGTGCATTAACTTGTTGTGTTCTTTTTGTCGCTTAGTGCATTCGGTTGTGTTGCTTAGTGCATGGATCATTGCCTTATAGTTGGATCTGGTGCGATTATTTGTTGTTGCTTAGTGCTTAAATCCTTGCTAATTTCTCACTTGGCCGACCCCTTGAGGTTGTTCGGTATCTAGTTGAGTGTTAGTAAGGTTTTCGTTATCTTTTTTTTTTATTTTATCTCTTTTGGCATTCGTTGCTAATGACCTTGTTTTGCAGGTACTATCTCAGTGGAATGGCGATGATGTAGCCAAATCCGGGCCCCTTGGATTAGGTTTCCTTTTGGGTCCTGGTCCAAGGGGGAAAATGTTGGAAAGTTTTGGCCCAGGACCAAATTTGGTAGGCTAAGCCCACACCTTGTTGGATGACCAACCCGACCCGCCCACTACCCGACCCGATTGTTTTATCCAAAACCCTAATTCTAATTCTCATTCCCCCATCTCTCTTTCAGCTGATCTCTAAATGGCTCTCTCTCCCTCGAGCACTGGTTTTCTCTCTTCCTCTTCCCCATGTTTCGGAAACTATCACCATCGTCTTTCTCGTCCCCTTTCCCCGATGCCTTATTGTCTATATAAGCACCCTTTCGTCTCTTGACCGAAGAACTGAGCATGAAGGAGATTATGTGTGGTGTTCGGCGGTCTTTGTGATCGAAACCTGGGTGGCGTGCCTTAGTGGCGATTGAGCTTGGGTGGCTAGCTTTGGTGGCGTGTTATGCCGCTGTCGCGGGTTTGGGTTGTGTAACCGGTGTGGTTGAGGCCTTTGTGGCCGCGGGTTTGTCCTCCCCAGATTTGGCTCCCTGAGCCTTTTTCATTCCGTTATTTGACTGTTGATATTATTCTTGTTCTTGTAATCATTAGTATGATTCTATAAGGTTTTTGTAACCCTCATTAATCTTTGTGTTTGTGTTAACTTGGGCTCACTGCTTGAGGGTGTAAAAACCCAACAGTTAGTATTAATTTACTACGAAGTAAATTATAGTTCGCTAAGAATTCTGTGGAGACAATAAAAATTTAAAATAATGAGTTTTCTTTTGAGTTTGATCATTTGACTTTATCTTTTAAAAGACAATTATTTGTTGAATTCCCATGGTCCAAAAAATTTAAATGATACGGAATAAGAGAAACTAACTTCTGAAAAATATATTCAAAGTTTAAGATATGAATTAAATATCATTCATCCTTGAAAATAATGAAAATGATAAGATATATAGAAAATTTACATTATTTACGCGTAAGTAGTATGATACCGTATATATTAGTAAGTGAAAGAATATTCTACGTAGTTATTAAAAATATTTAAATTAAAAGAGAAATACGTAATTCAATTTACTGGAATGTACAACATAGTTATGATTCAATCTCCTTTATCATCTTGTGTTTGTCTACCTGCATTTGCTTGTCTTTTTCTCTTCTATTTGCTTATTCTGAGTGGTCAAGAGAATGGGGTTTGGTTTTGTCTTTGTTCGTACTTCTTCCATCCCTTTTGTCTTGACTTAAGTCGCGAGATGTTTCTTATTATATGTTTGCTGCAAGAATTCAATCATTTTCATTTCCCTTTAATCCACTTCCTTTATTCAATTGATCCACAAAATTGAACATAGAAGAGTTCTTGTTCCGGAAAGTATAGAGTTGCTCTTTGTTTCTGTTAGGTATGGCTCATCCAGTTGGGAGTTTCGTGGATGTTGCCATTTCGATTAGGTGGGTTGGGGTATAGGGGTAATTTGATAAATTTACCATACGTTAGGTTACTTATATTTATAATGTATTTGTAACCTAGAAAGTATGATGAGAAGGTTTTTTCTCTGAGAAATAAAATACAATAGACGCAGCTCCCGAGGACGTAGACATATTGACGAACCTTGTTAAATTCGTGTGTTCTTTTTCTTCCTATGTTCAATAACATTAATTTCTCAACAGTTTCCTTCTTACTTTAAGAGACTTCAGTCTTTCTTGATATAGAGATTTTTCTTTCTCTCTAGCTTTATGTTGTAATTATATTGCAGTATAATAGCTATAGTGTATCCCGTCATTTTTTTGGTTCCTCTTCTGTTAAAGGACACCTTGAGGCATATTAAACTATAGGATAAATTATAACCACCTCCTTTGAGGTTTGGCGTAATTAGAAATACCCCATCGTTGTTTAAAAAATTATAAATATCCCCTGATGTTTGATGAAATTATGTAATCTTTGGATGGAGGTATAAAAATATCAACTTTGTCCTTACTGTATTTTTTTTTTAAAAAAAATTTAAAATCTTATAAAATGTTGAACGGAAAAAATTATCCACTTAGTCCATAAAAAATATTTTTTTTAAAAATTAATAAAATTATAATTTATAATTCACAAGGGTATTTTGGTCAATTCATATAAATTACCCTGAACTATATGAATCCGTTCCCTCTAAAATACTCATATATGGATATATTATTTAAAAATAAAATAAAAAAATCATGCCAAGTTAAAAGATGGTTAGCTCTCTGAATTAACACAAGAGATATCTTATGGAGTTCTACATTGAAGGTGAAAATCATGGCATTTTACCAGAAAATTGCTCCTTGAGGTGTCTGTATGTGTTCATGTTTTGTTTGGTAGTGTATGATTTCGTTACATAACGTGTACTTCATGTGTGTGGGGTTAAAGTATCTTGAAATATGATTATAGCTGCATAGGATATATATACCCTTAGCTTTATCACAACTGCTGTCAAGTGGAAGTTAAATTCATTGCTTTGGAATTAAAACTATTGTTCTAAATAAATTTCTCTAGCAAAGATAGTTTCCAATCATAAAAAAGTATTTCAATTAGCTTCAAATCCTTTCAAAATTCACGCATCGGACTTTTTTTTTTCAATCACATTCCCCCAAGTTTAGTCGTGGGCGCGCCTAACTCTTCCTTCTAATATGATAAGTGTTGATTTTGGCTCCTTTTTCCTTTTTTCACTCCATTATGGGCTCATGCAGCAATATAACACCTAATTAAAGAGCATTTTGGCTGCAAAAGATGGCAAAATACCAATTAAGTATATATAAAAATGCACTCATATCAGATGTCAATGGATAGGGCTAGACTCATAGATTAATTCTAAAACTCAAACTCAGATTCAATGAATATTATTAGACCCAAGCCCAAACCCAAACCCTTTAAAAAGATATAGATTGGGTTTGGTTTGGGTTGGGTTGGGTCTTCACCCATCAATATCCATGAGTCTATATACCTAATTTGGACAAAAAAAAATATATTTTAATTTTCTTTGCTATTCAATTGAATTATTATATATCTATCGATCTAATTTCAAGTTAATAAATTTAAAAAAATTAAGGCATCATAAGATTATTTCATGTCTAATATTTTGATAAATTATTGGTAAAAATAGAAAAAAATTAATTAAATTAATAAAGTTTTGCAAAAAAAAAAAAAAAAATAGAAAAAAATGAAAGAAAGAAAATTGGGTTTGGATATAATAGGACCAAAACACTGGGTCTAGTCAGATTTTGATACACATGGGTCTTAAGTGTGGTCCAAAGAGTTGGGTAGGGTATGGGACTAAATTAATTTGTTTAGATCTTCTTGGGTTTGGGTCTTAATAGGGTAAGACCTTACTTGTTTGCAGGCCTAATTGTATAGGTAATGTTCATGGTCTCTTACATGCACTAATCTATTTGGATACTTTCAAATAATCATATTACAATAATTATATCCTACTCAATAACACCTACTATTATTGTAGACAATTCCTGCTATACAGCAAACAACATCCCACGTACTTTGTAGGGTTCGAATCCATGACCTCTAGGATCATTGGGCCTCAGCTTCGCCAACTGAGCTAGGCTTAATTGGCGTCAATCCATTTCTCTTATGTGTTTTGTATTGATTCATCTGATAGTTTAAGTTCTGATTGTCTCAGTTGTCTAATCACATGGAATGCATTTTAGATGTGTTAAACATATTTCTGGTTGGGTTGTTGGGTTGTTGTGTTGCTTTTATTGCCCTTTACAGACTTGGGTTGGTTGGTAATATGTAAAAGTATGTATTTGGAGGCTGATGCATTACTTATTATAAATACACAAAAGAATTATTTGACATCAACCTTCTCCCTCCACCCACCTACCTCCACCACAAGTACATCTGTATTATTATAAAAAAAAATCTTTTGAGCGTACCAATTTTAAATTGTCTCAATTTACTTTTCATTTCATTTTTTTCTCTTTAAAATTATTTGGTTAGATTAGTAGTTTCAATTTATTTTTAATAATTTTTATTATTATTTTTTTCTCATAACTACCCACTACCCCACATTTATCTTTTTTCTTACTTCTCCATATTTATTATAATTTATAATTATAATTTATTCTTTTAACAATTTTTTTTATCATCTCAATCAAGTTTCTTTTTATATGCTCGCGGGAACCGCGTGCGGCGATATCTAGCTTATATATATATATATATATATATATATATATATATAAATATATACATATAAAATTATTAATAAATATTTTATAAAATAAAATATGTATCTATATTATTATAAAATAGCACTCTTTGAGCGTATCAACTTTAGGTTACTCCAATTTATCCTTCATTTCATTTTTCTTTTCTTTAAAAGTATTTGGTCAGATTAATAATTTCAATATTTTTTCATAATTTAATAATTATTTTCTTTTCTCATAACCACCCACTACCCGATATTTCTCTTTCTCCTTACTTCTCCATATTTATTATAATTCATTTTTTAACATTTTTTTTTTCTTATCATCACATATTAAGTTTTTTTTTATATACTCGCGGGAACCGCGTGCTACGATATTTAGTTTGTATAAATAAATAGAGATGATTGCAATTTTGGTACTATAGTTTATCGAGCTTTGCAAAACAGGTACCATTATTTACAAAATCACAACTTCAATACCATACTTTACAGAGACTTGCAGTTTTGGTACCACCTTTGCTTTTGGCCTTTAAAACTTTCAAAAAGTATCAATTCAGTCCCTAAAACTTTTTTTTTTTTTTTTCGCAGAACTCATTCCCTTCACTATTCAATTTATCAGGCCCAACATGCTTCCGAAATAAAATTAAGCCTCTATAAATTTATACCTTTTTTGACCGCTTTGTTGCCGGGTATTCCAAGTCCTCGGTTTTACGGACTTCTTCCAACCACACTACCGCAGCAGATGGTTCGCAGGTCCTTAGCTCTTTCAGCAACAAACAGCACAGCCCTATTTCGTTTCCTACCTTAGGGCGTAGAATATAGAGACTTGATAAAATTTTGGTTTGACAGGTTGAACAAAAGCCTTTCTTTTTATTGAAGAAATATAGAAAATATTACATAGATACTATTTCCTCCTTTGGAGGAGACAACTGTTTAGCCTCTCATGGTGTTGAGGGCTGAACTCTTTGGGGAAACCCCCATAAACTAAAAACTTGAGAATTTACAAAGATAGAGACTTTGGAAGTAATGCTTTGAAGAGTAGGCGAAAATATTTGATGATCCCATTCTGCTTCTCGGCTTCCTTATTTATAGCCATCCGCGGACTTCAAATGCGGACTTCAACTTGTTTTGATGACGTCACTGCGTTCGTCATCTGGATGACGTCATTGCTTCCGTCATCGTCCTTTCCAGCTGTATTCCATAATGGCTTATCGGTCATTCAATTGCTAGCCGGCTCTGACTGTAAGCTTTTGTCGTTTTCTGCCGACAGTCTTCTTTTTGAATTTTTACATTCTTCGATTTTTACTTGTTCTTGTAAAAATTCTTCCTTTTACCTTTGTCCGGGTTTGGTTCGGGTTTCTTTTGGGTCACCCGTATCTTTGTACCCGAACAGTGGTTTTTCCTGTTTCTCACAGCAAGGGCATACATGGTTATGCCATTGCCCAACATGCAACATGTTGCATGCCTTCATCCTTGTCGACTCGGTTGCAGGCAGCTTGTTTTCCCATATAAGCATTCTTTTCTTTTTGAACATGCTTTCTGCAAACTCAGTGCTCTTTCCTGTCATGGAGTTTAACAGGAACGATCCATTCACCTTGTTGGAGAAGATTTTGAATGGATACTTGACTTTGTCCATCTCGGTGAGACAGACCCATAGACCCCAAGCTCTTCTGGTAGAAATATCGTCTTCGCTAATAGCTGACACCAGTGGAGCTTCTTCTGTGGTAGCTTTGATTCTGTTGAAAGCCACCATGTCTGGTCTCTGCAGCTTGATGAAATGAAATGCTGGATGAGACCCTTTTCCTGCCATCTCTGGAGCTGCTGAAATGAATTTTAGCTCCAAGATATCTCCTCTCTTTAAGTGGGGATTGTTTTGCCATGAATCGTATACCGCCCCACTAATCCATTCCGGTAATTTGGAGATTTCCGGAAAACTTGGTGACATAGTATGAACTGAAGCCAGAGCTCCAAACTCATACCATTCTCGAACTTCTTCGGGTTTTGATCCTTCCATCATCCAGACCCTATTATATTTTCCAGTGGTCTCGATAATGGTCTTGCTTGGGTTGACACCTTTGCGGGAAATTAATTTTTCCCACATCCTTTGATATACCTGCCAAGCAGAAGAAGATGAAGAAGATAATTCATTAGTATTAGTCTTAGAAGTGCCTGTCATTGGCCTAAGACTAATCTCTCCCTCTTTAACCCCAGAGGTGCTGGGTTGACTCGAATCATCAGAGGTTTTCACTCCCTGTGACTCGTCCGTTGCCGTTTCACCAAAATTTGATGATGGCCTTGTGCAAGCAGTACTTGAATCTGCCGCTACAGGTTTAGAGCCCTGTACTCTAAGCGCAGGTTTAGAGCCCTGCTCTCTCAACTCGCGAGTCATCACCGAGGGCGATGCCTTTCGAATTGGTTCTAGTAGAGCGTTCCATAGCGCCGTTGAAGCTACCAAGGAACTCCTGATATTTGTCTGGACTTTGTCCAGATCAGCTCGTTGGACTTGTTCGGCTACTTGGGCGTTAACCGCTAGCCGTCCAAATTCTCGGTCAAGCTCCTCGAGGTTCTCTCTGAGGTGCCTGAGTCTCAGCATTACGGAGTTTGCTTCAGCTCCCTCCATCTCTTGTCAAAAATCTGCAAGAACATTTTCATGAGATTTAATAACGACAATATTATAACAATAATATTGGCATTCAGCTTGCCATCTGATAATACGAGCTTTCTCTATTTTGATTCCAGTTTATTTTTCAGGAAAGCTTTAACATTAGTATTATCAACTTTCAATGTAAATTCTTTAGCAAGTAAGAACAAAGGCCATTTCTTAAAGGCCTTCCAAACTGCAAAGAATTCCTTCTCATTGATGTGCCACACTTGGGCTTGTTGTTCGGTGAACAACCCTCCTGTGTATCTACAAGGTTCTTCCCCTGTAGTAGTCTTCTTCATGAGCACTGTTGCCCATCTGTAATCATTGGCGTCTGTGTAGACTACCAATTCATCCTTGTCCTGCGGTATTGCAAGCTTTGGCAGATTATTGCAAACCTGCTTTAGCTCACGAACCCTTTGTGTGTGGATTTCCTCCCATTTCCACTTTGCACTTTCTGTTTCTTTCAAAAGTGGCCGGAAATCCTTTTTGTATTTTGCAAGATCCTTTATAAAGATACCTGCAAAATTTACTACTCCTAAGAAGCTCTGTAATTGCTTCTTATCTTTGAGTACATCTGGAAAATTGCGGATTTTCTCCACAATATGTTCCTGCAACTCAATACCTGCTTCGTCAATAAGAATTCCTAAAAATTCAATCTTATTGACTGCTATAGTAGCTTTCTTTTCAGAAAGTACTAAATCTTCTTTATGACATGCATCAGAAAATATTTCTAAATGTTTAATATGATCTTTCATATTTTAGATGCAATCAAAATGTCGTCAATATAGACAAACATGAACTCAAAATAATCTTTAAAAGATTATCCATTTTTCTTTGAAATATCTGGGGTGCATTAGCTAAACCCATTGGCAACACATTCCAGATATATTGACCTTGTGGCGTGGAGAATGCAGTAAACTTCTTTGATTCACTCTCCATTTTAATCTGATAAAAACCAGATTTGCAATCAAATTTAGAAAACACTTTTGCACCTTTAATGCAATCAATTAAGTGCTCTCTACTTGGGATGTAATAACCATCAAATTCAAGTATTTTATTAATACCTTGATAGTTAATTACCACCTGGGTTTACCTCGCTTTATCTCGCCATGGTTTCTTACCAGAAATCCAGGGCTACTGTAGGCAGAGATTCCAGGCTCAATGAGTCCAAGGTTGATATGCTCCTTGATAATGATCTGCATATCCTTCTTGTCCTCCATGTTCATTGAATAGGCTTGTATCGAACATACTCGTATTTGCACTCTTCTTTAATCTTTAGAGTAGCTTCGATCTTGTTCCTATCCCACCATGCCAGAGGATTTTCACTGAAATTTCTCTGGATGAGTCGCTTGACATTTTCGAGAGAAAGAATGCTTTCTTCGCTTATGTCCATCGTTTTTAGCTCTACCAGGGCTTCCTGAGGTTCTTGATTTCTTCCTCAGATTCCTCGTAAACTATCGCTATCGATGAGTCCCTGTTGCCTGAAAGACAAGAGAACTTTTCCAAATTTCCTTTTATCCTGCATTTTTGGATTAGTCAATTTGGCATCGAAATCACCACGCTTGCTGCGAAAATTTATAGGCATTATTCTGTTAAATGCTTTTCTCTTCGCAGAACCTGTATCTCATTACCACAGTTAGTAGTAAAGATTAACAGATTTCTCTGATTATCCTGCATATATCTTGCAAATGTTTGAATAAAATTATTACCCAGCAAGATATCAGCACCTGTATCATGAAAGTAAATGGGAGGTGTTTTTACCCTGAACCAGGGCGTTCCAAATGCTCCCCGATCATGATTTTGCTTCTCTGATTCCTGTATTGAGTATTAGGATTTTTTGTGAAAAATCCCTTCCTGCAATAACA
This sequence comes from Sesamum angolense, assembly GCA_034509725.1. Taxonomy (NCBI): domain Eukaryota; kingdom Viridiplantae; phylum Streptophyta; class Magnoliopsida; order Lamiales; family Pedaliaceae; genus Sesamum; species Sesamum angolense. Next base: position 10,550,363 of record JACGWL010000010.1, read on the forward strand.
GGTAAAGTTTCCCTTGCTTCTTTAGGGAAAACTCCAGGTTTTGCTGTGCAAATCCCTGATCCTGAGTCAATATAAGCTGCAAAATACTCTGTCTTATATTGATCATATAACATACCAACAGATATGTATATAGAAAAGGGGTTTGTCATTCAATCCTTATGGTTACACCATCAAGACTGAACTCCATACCGTTACCTTTTCTTCCCCATGGTTTATGATCCTCGAGGAAACTTAACCCCAAAGTCATACACCCATTTTCTTCCTGCGACACCTGCAACTAGAAATTCATGGCCTGCTATTTCTAACATGCCTTCATATCTACCAATAACAGGTTGCTGCAAATGATATAAGTCATCACAAGGAAAAAAGTTTCATTCTTAGTGATGTCAAATATAACTTGTATTTCTTTCCATCCTTCAGGGCATTTAAGTTTTACGTTATCTACCCTAATCTCTTGAGGAGTTAAGACTCTTGCTAAGTCTTTCTCTTTTCCTTTGTAGCCTGTTATCCTATCTTCTGAAAAGGACATTCTGCTACCATACTCAATCCTAGAACTCATTGTTCGATCTAAGACTGGGTGATCTTTTATAATGATATCGACACCACCAATTCTAGGTATCCTAATTGGATCTGGTGCCATTACCTTAGCAAATTCCTTGAAAATTCTAGGAATCTCAATATACTCTTTCCTAAGGAATAAATCCGAATGATGTGTATTGGAAAGGCATAAGCAATTCTATAAGTTATAGAATATGGTCTATTTCCTTCTTTCATTAGATCTTTTCTTTTAAAATCCTGATGAAGGGTTAAGACTCTACTGAAATCTTGGTCCGCTAGGTTGTATGCAATCCTAGGATGAATATCAAACATCAGTTTTCCTGCATACAAGTTACCTATCATTGTCCCAAGACAACCATCTCTTAAGTTATTGATTCTTCTATCCATTATTGACAAATGTATTTCTGAATCAATTCCTTCTTTAAAAGTTGCTTTTATTACTACTTCAATAGTTCCTATGTGGATCCATTTCATAGTAACTGCTACTTCTTTCTGAGCCTACTTAATTCTTCAAGAATTTCTTCTTTAGGAATAAGCTGCATTTCCATCACATTACCAGTAAATTCTATGGGAATAGCGAACTCACCTGAACTTACTTTGTAGATTATGTGATGTTTCCTTTGGTTTAGTCCTATCTGGTTGAGGACTTTACCGATTCCTCCAATTCTGAATCCATCATATGGACTGAGGTTGGAGTCTTGACGCATGATTCTTTCCATGGTTTTGTTTGACACCGTCATTCTGGAAAAGAATCCTGACAGGCTTTCAGAGGTCTGAAGCCTATCTTCTCATCGTGACTATTCTGACTCGGTTGAAGATCCATCCGACTCAGTCACCATTTCCTCCTCATAGACACTTTCGTCTGAAGGAAGATCTTCAAATTGGTATATTGGTACCAATTCACCATAGTAGACCGCGTCTAATATGTCATCCGTGGCTTCAAATTTTCTGATTTCACCACGTTTCTGCGGGCAGTCTGGAGCGATATGTCCTCTTGCTCCACATGTCCAGCAGTTGCAATCCTTGAAACTTTCATTAGTTCGGGTATGGGCCCGTCTGAAAGTTCTCTTCGTAGGGGTTCGTCCGGTGGATCTTGTATCTGTTCGTCTAGATCCTTGGGATGAAACCCTTGTTGGTCCACTCCGTTGCCCAGATTTGTATGTTCTGGCTTTGGTTTTGGACCACCATGATCTGCGCCTGAAAGGAGTTCTTCTAGGATTCCTGGAGTATAGATCACTCCTGTGTTTCCTCCTTTTCCTCGGCTCACCTGATTCTCCTATAATAGTAGGAAAATCGTTATTATCACAACAGAGAGGAGTTCGTTTAATTGTACCTCTCAGTCTTTCATGTTTTTCTGGATGGATGCCTGATAACACCAATCCTTCAATTTGTCTTTGAGAAAGACATTCTCCTTGCTACTGAATCCATCTGTCCTCTGGTACTTTGTATGATTGTATCAACATTTCCCTCCATGGACTACAGATTTTAGCAAAAACATTGGAGCTGCAACATCCACTGCTACTCCACTCTGAAAGAAATATTTACGAAACCAATAGATATATTCATCTACTGCAAATACTCCTTAGTTCAAGGCTGAAAAGAGCTTGTGCATTTTTCTCTAGCCTTTTCTGTTCTACTTTCTTCGAAGTATCCATCTCCGATGAAGTGAATCTTAATAAGCCTTCCTAGCCGATCCGCAATTGCACTCTTGGAATCTCCGGCAAGGATACTGGCTTTAGTATCAGCTGGGGTATTATCCCATCCGATCTTCACAGAACCCTCTAAGCTCAACTCCACTAATTTGATGAAGTTTTCTTTGTCGAGTTCTAAGGTAGTTGCTGCAATCTTTATGGCTGCTACCCATTCGTCTATCAGCTTCTCCATGTTTCGGAAGTCGATAACATCCAGATTTAGACAGCACCATATGGATGTAAGGGCTGAAGCATCGTTCTTGCCCAAGGTGTATTTTCAGGTGCTCTCCTAGGATTTCTTCCTGGATTCTCTCGAAGTCTGGTTCCCACAAACGTTGGTGTTGTGTTTGTGTGGAAATCTGCGCTTTCCCTCATCGGGTGATCTTGTGGAGCTTCATTTGAACATGTGCTCCCCTCCGGCGGTGGTAGTGCTGGAGTTACTTCATTGGTTGAATATTGACTAATCCACAATCCCAAGTTGGGAAAATGACTCAGCCAATTCTTGTAGATCTGACAGATCCGCTCTGGTTACCTCCATTATTTTATGGAGTTAAGGATCCCTGGATCTGTTCATCCCGAGTCTTTGCTTCGGGATCTCCTTTGCCTTCCCCTTCTGGTGTAGAAGAGGTACCGTCCCAAGGGCATCCTGATCCTTTCTTGTCTGGATATGGATGATTCAGGTTTGTCCCTTTGGTTTCTTTTCAGATCTGCAACTTCGGTTTTCAGATCTGTAAGATTCTTGTGTAAATCTGGAGGATCTTAAGAATCTCTTCCATCTTGTGGCACAAGGAGTCTACTTTCATAGGTACGTTGGATAACCTATGTCCATAGTCTTGAACCGTCTTCTGGATTTCCCTCAGATCTTGAGAGATTTTCGAGGTATCGGCCTCGATTTCTTTCCAATTAACACCTCTAATCATAATTTTTAGAGAGATATTGGTGTAGGTATTGACCTTTTCCGTTCCTCCGGGCTGGAATTGGTCCGTTGATCTCAGTGGTCTGCAAACGCTTCACCACTTGGCCTGGAACTTCCAGTAGGACTTGGAGATGTCTGGGTCCTTCTGGGTCAAACTCCGGGTTTATCTCTATTGGATCCCCGTTCTGTGGTTCCTCGGGAGTCCGAGGAGCTGCTTTCATCTTACATGGACCTTTGTATGGACCATGGTCACATTTGTACAGAATTTCCCGAAGGACATTCTTTCTCTGTTTTTCCAGAATCTGGAAATATTCCCTGTTGTCATTGTAACTCGAACTTTCGTTCGGTTCCATTTTCTCTTAAGGTCTCCTCCGTTAGTGGAAAAATATCTAAATATAATATTAACCATATATTTCTTCAATAAACCTAGGCTCTGATACCATTTTCAAGCGTGGGTGAATGTACAACTCATCTAGATACTTTGGCGTTGTATCCTCTTCGATCTCAGATCTAAGAATTCCTTTTCAGGATGAACTTAGTAACTGATTAGATCGTAAGGTCTTCCAGCCTAATATATCTGTTTAGAGTTTTACAATCAAGGGGACTAGATCTGCGAAAATCAAACCTTTTTGGGGCTAAAATGATATTTTAAAAGAAAAGCCATAAAAAGAGGTTTCAAAACATGAGCTGTGGTATCAAATCTGCAATTTTTCATAACTTATGGTATGAAATCTGCTATTTTGAAAGGTATGATACCTAAATCGCAAAGTTGCCCAAACTATGGTACCTCTTTCGCATTTTATGTCAAATAAATAGTTAAATTTGGACCACACATTTAGTCAAAAGTGACTTCCTAAATTGCATTAGATAAGCATTTTTATTTTCTTTTCCTTTTTCTTTCACTTGTAGAGTCGCCAAAGAAGAGAATAACGCCTATGGGATGTCTGAAGTCGCTACTTCTGTGGATTCTCATTTTTCTAAACAGCAGATGCAGCACGCTTTTCACTCTTCACTCTCTTCTGATTTTGAGTTATTTCCCATTCTTCAATTCTCTGAAGAAGATGAGATTTACAATGGCTCTTTTTCGTAGAGGATTAGCTGCAAAGAAGAGAGGTATTTTCATTCATCCACTCCCTTTTCTCTATTCATCTTTTCATAATCTCAGCCAACAAAAGAGGCCCTTTTCTCCAAAGCCCAGAATAGATTTCAGTTGTATTCATGAAGTAGATGATGCTGTTTTCTTGTTTCGTCAAATGCTCAGAATAGATATCAGTAGTATTCATGAAGTAGATGATGCTGTTTTCTTGTTTCGTGAAAGGCTTAGAATGCGCCCACAGCCTTCTGTTGTTCAATTCACCAAACTGTTGAATATTGTTGTCAAGATGAAACAGTATCCTGTCGCCCTTCATCTGTTCGATGAAATGTGTAAGTGGGGTACCCCTATCAACGAGTATACGATGAATATCGTGACTAATTGCTATTGCCTTCTCAATCGAGTGGACTTTGGATTTGCTATCTTGGGCAGCTTCTTCAAGCGCGGTTATGAGCCAAATGTCACTACTTTCAACACACTTATCAGAGGGCTCTTTTTAGATGATAAGGTCATCGAGGCAGAAAAATTATTCAAAAAGTTGTTGACCCTGAAACTCTGTGAGCCTAATGAAGTTACGGTTCTTACTGTGATAAATGGGCTACGCAAAGCTGGACACACTCTCACTGCATATGATTTGCTTGGATTATTGAGAAAACAAGCTTCAAACCTGATGTTTATTCTTATAGCTCAGTGATTGACAGTTTGTGCAAAGATCGCTTGGTTGATGATGCGCTCCAGCTCCTAGCCAAAATGATTGACAAGGGCATTTCACCTAACATTGTGACATACAGTTCACTGCTCAAAGGCTTGTGCAATTTCGGTAGACGGAAAGATGCGAAAGACTTAATTACTGGAATGGTGGATCACAAGGTATCTCTAAATGTGATTACTTTTAATATATTGGTGGATGCATTTTGCAAGGACGGAATGGTCAAAGAGGCTGAGGATGTTGTTGAAATTATGATGCAAAGGAACATGTCTCCGGATGTTGTCATGTACACTACTCTGATAGATGGATACAGCCTGGTTGGGCAAATTGATAAAGCAAGAAAACTACTTGACTCCATGCCAGGTAGGGGCTTGAAGCCTGGTATCATTAGCTATAATAGCTTGATCAATGGATATTGCAAGAATGGAAGGGTAGAGGATGCTTGGAGCCTTTTCCTCGAAGTTCCTCGTAAAGGGTTAGAATACAATGTAGTTACCTATAGCAGCATGCTACATGGATTATTTGGTGCAGATAGATGTGCTGATGGATTAAAGCTTTTCAAAGATATGCAAGCTGAGCAAGTAATTCCTAATTTAGTGACTTACAATACCTTGTTGCATGGCTTGTGCATGAACAAGCAGATTGCTGAAGCATTTTCATTCCTACACATAATGGAAGAGAAAGGTGTTAATCCTAATATAACCACTTACAATATACTCATCCATGGATTGTGCAAGGATGGAAAACTTGAGATTGCAAGAAATCTTTTCAGTAGGCTTGCTTCGAAAGGTTTGCACCCTAATATTACAACATATAATATCATTATTGGTTCACTTTGTCAAGAAGGACTTACAGAGGAGGCAAAAAATTTGCTTATAGAAATGGAAAAAAGTGGTTGTGCACCTGATACTCTGACATACGATGTTCTAATCAAGCATTTGCTTGAAAGGAATGCCCTTTCGGAGGCAAAGACATTCTTGGATAAAATGTGTGAGAACTCTCACTTAATTATATAGAAGCAATGAATATAGATCTTGGTGGTGTTGCTGGTTAGAAAGAGTTGCTTGTCATTGCTTATTATATTAGCTTTTTTCCCTCTGGAAGTGTAAAATGACAAACTTGTGGATTTCAAATTACTTTGCTGCTTCTTGAAGCTCTCTCTTAATCATCATTAAATCCATAAAGACTGCATGGCCAAAGCATTAAATTCATTTGTCTACTCAAAACATTGGTTGGTGGGTAAAGATGATTGTTTGAGGGATATTCATTATGTAGTATATGTGCTTGAAGCATTTCTGTATTTTATTTTGATTTCTTTTATGTTCAAATTTTCCATGATACTCTGTTTTACTTTTATATATATATATATATATATACATACATATACACACTTTTTAGTTTTTGAGTTCATATTTATTTTTATTTGTAGTACGCGACACAGTCGGCATGTGCAAAAATAATTAAAAGTTATAAATAATTAATGTTTATAATGATGGTGTTTATTGTTAGTCATGTAATAGTGGCTTGAAAACATAAGAGGTGACAAAATTTGAGGTGTGTGCAAGTTTGAGGGGTATTTTAGTAAATTCTTTAAAAATATGAAATGACTATTATGATCAAATTTCATTAAAGTGACAGACTAAACTAAACGTGTAAATTTAATGATAGATGTTATATTTAGTTTCTTAAGTTTTTATTTAAAGTCATTTTAATCCTTCAAGTTCATTTTTTAATTTTAGCATCCTTAAAGTTTAATTTTACCTCAAATTGGTTCTCTAAACCATTTTCCGGTGTAAAACGGCTGGAAAATAGATTTTTTGGAGGGCAAAATGGTTAATTCAAGTTTTATTTTCTCATTTTAGTCCCTTACATTTGTAAAAAGTTAAATTAGTCCTTTTTTATTGTCCACCTTGGAATTATTATCACATAATAAAATTTTCCATTTTCTTCACTCAATTCGTTATTTATTGAACTTTTGTGACATAGTTTGAATGTTTTCTTATTTATTGGCACTAGTGTGAACCCCGTGCTATTATGAAAATTTATAATTTCAATAATCTTTTTGTAAATTCTGAATTATATAATGGTATATATGCCGTATTTTAACGACAGTCTTGCTATATATACCATTATATAATTCAGAATTTACAAAAAGATTATTGAAATTATAAATTTTTATAATAGCACGGGTGCACTAGCGTATTTTAATGACAATCTTGCTATATATACCATCATGTATTATAATTTTATTAAAAGATTATTAAACTTATAAATTTTCGCGATAGCAAGGGATTCATGCTAGCGCCAACAGATAAGAACACGTTCAAGCTATGTCACAAAAGTTCAATAAATTAATATGTTGAGTGAAGAATATGGAAAATTTTAATCTGCAATGATAACTCCAACATATGAACACTAATAAAGGACTAATTTGAATTTTTTACAAATTTAAGGGACTAAAGTGAGAAAATAAAATTTAAGTTGACCATTTTGCCCTAAAAAAATCTATTTTCCGGCCATTTTTCTCCGAAAAATGGTTTGAGGGACCAATTTGAAACAAAAATTAAACTTTAAGGATGCTAAAGTCAAAAAATGAATTTGAGGCGTTAAAGTGATTCTAAACAAAAACTTAAGGAACTAAATATAATATTTACCTTAAATTTAAATATTAAAAAATGATATGACATTAAAATTCTTTTTATAATAGCATAGATTATATTACCAGAAAATACAAGCAGTGTCTCATCTCATTTCCATAACTACTAATACGTATTATGGAAGAATATTGTCGGTATTAATTTACTATGAAGTAAATAGTAGTTCGTCAAGAATTCTATAGAGAGAACAAAAATTTTAAATTACGAGTAAGAATTTTTACGGATCGATTTTCTTAGTTTCTTCTTGAGTTTGAGGAATTTCACTTAATCTTCTAAAAAATTTGGTCCAAATATTTGAAGTGATATGGAATAAGAGAAACTAACTTCTGAAACTTATTTCAAAGTTTCTAGATATCAATCATCTCTGAAATAGATAGAATATGATTAAGTATTATTGATTTTACATTATTTATGCGTAAGTTGTATGGTATAATATTAAGTATTTAAGAAGATTTACAATAATTTTAGAGGAAAAACTACTAATAGCACCTTCAAATTTAACAATATTAATCGGCCAATTACATTGACCGTTAATTAAGGAGGGTAGTGATAGTTTTTTAAAGTATTAAGAGAAGTAACTCGGATAGTAGACAAAGTACAATTGGTGCACTTTATCCTCGTCTGTTGAACTAGTCGATCGGATTAGGATTATCGTGTATCGATTAATTTTAAAATTCAGGTCGGGTAGCTTATTTAAACTACCAGATAAGGTACCCGATGTTAAAAAATATTTTCTTTCTCCTTCCTTATTTTTCCTATTTGAACTACCAGATAAGGTAGCCTATTCAAATATTTAGTTTCCACTAATTCTTAATATAATAAATTATTAAAACAGTATATTGCAATATTCTTGAATTTTTAACATAAAACTAAAATTTTAATAATTTTCTATTTTTAAAAAAAAAAAAAACACAATACGGTGATGTTTAAAAAAAGAGGCCAGCCGCTGTGTGCGAAGGCAGTGCCTCTAATTGACTTTAGAAAGCTTATGATATTAAAAAGAAAAACTCAAATGCCCTATTACTCGATTGTCTGGTACTCGATTAAATCTGTATTCACAAAATTCAAGTCAAAATCGAGTAGCTATTTTAGATATTCAAAATTTTAAGTATCTGACCGTAGCCACAACATTCCACCGCTAATGGTCCACCAGGAGATATTATGATGTGCCCACAGTGGCAGCTCAAGTCGATTTCTTCGCCATCACCATTCGTCGATAGGTTATCAACCTTAGCAGTTGCAGGAGGGGGAGATGCGCGACTCATTGTGTTGTTCGCTAACGCTATTTTGTTAAGAGGGGCGGCAAATTCTTTCGCCACTCATGCACCATAAAGCGCCAAGGACACGGTGACCTATTCAACGTCTTTCGTATTCTTGTGTATTTTGAAGTATGGGTAAATCTATAAATCGTCCTTTTTATTTGTGTTTAGATAGTTTATTATGTTCACTTGATGACTTTATGACCCCTTAAGTTTATATTTTGTTTCCTTCCCATCTCAATTAACTTTTGGGTGAAAAAGTTCACGAAATTTGATCCAGCTATATTTTAAGGATAAATAAGTCATTGTATATATATAATTATACAAAATCAAAGCATGTGCAAGTCACATTACTCTGATTAACAAATAGTTGGGAAAAATGCAATTTTAGTCCTGTAACTTATTGGGGGTGGTATTTTTGGTTCTATACGAATTGTTTTTCGCAATTTAGTCCTGTAATTTTAAAATTTTGGCAATTTTCATCCTTTTTCGGCATTTTTAGTCCTATAACTTAGGGGACATCAATATTTTTAGTTCTATAACTTATGGGAGTTGTCATTTTTAATCCTACATGAATTTACTTATAGGACTAAAATTGCAAGTAAATTGCAATTTTCGGCCAAAAAGGGTTAAAATTGCCAAAATTATAAAGTTATAGAACTAAATTGCTAAAATCAATTCGTACAGAACTAAAAATACTACCTCCCTTAAATTATAGGACTAAAATTGCACTTTTTTCCAAATAGTTCACAAATCGATCCACAAATCCACGTCCTAATTAACAAATAATAGATAATTTATCAATTTAAACAAGAATCAATTCACGAACTTCCTAGAGTAAGTAAAAACATAGCCCCTTGCATTAGCTTTCAATGTGTACGACATTATTAGCATTTTTTTTTTTTCCTCGTTCGTTAACAGAATTAACCAGACAAAAACATTATTAGCATTGTTATTTCATAAGAAAGCGAAAAACTAAAAACATACAATACAGTAAGCCGAACAAGCTGAACACGAAGCACACGCATGGAATGGACGGACACGGTTGCACGGATACGATCTCTGCAACATAATGGTCCCAAACACGATCACTTAATATAATCTCTGTTACTTGTGAATAAAACCAAGGTTCAATATTAATGAATCAAGGGCGGTTCCAAATATTCGGGATCAACTTGTGGACAGACGTCGGCCTGCCCCTATGTATTTTGCCGAATGGAAAGTGGATTTTGCCCGTCTTGATGCTCTCCGGGCAACAATCGACGACGTTCCCTTGGCAACATGGGATCGGTGTCGGATCCACGGCATGTACTGTTGTCATTGTTACAAGGAGAAAGACAAAAACGCAAAGGAAGGTTTTGTTGGCCATGGTGAGGAAGTTTTATATGCTTGTAGTAGAAGTGTTGGTTTATCAAGTTGGGAGAATTGGGATGTAGTTTATCTATATATATAAGGGTTGTAGAAGTATAACTTTGCAACATATGATTGCTATAACCTTTTAATATATGTAGCTTCATTGTTGTCATAAATGGTTTGTCACATTCAAGGCGAAAATCTTAATTTAGTACTAGTAATTGGTGGCATACCCTATGTGTGTACAACTTTTATAAGTACTATTTAAAATAAAATATTTTATAAAAAATTATTATTAAATAAAATATATACAAAATAATGCACTAACATTGAACTTATAAGAAAAAATAGTAACAAAAAAAGATGAATGAAAATTGAAAAAACAATAACTATCAAACGAAAATGAGGAAGTGGGAAGTTCTATGGAATTAAAAATAAATAAATTAAATAAAAAAAACAAACCAAAAATGGGAGGGACATCGAAAGGTGCTCTCCTTTAATATAATGGTATAGATGAGAACTGTTTGTCTAGTAAATTCTTGTTCTAAGGAATGATATTATTGTTTTGAAGAAAAATTGCAATTTTCGTGTTGCAAGTATGAGAAGGTTACACTGAACCACTTAGAATTCATTTCAACAATGATGGACAATAATTATAAACAAATGGGCATGTTGAGGATTTTTATCGCCGGAAATTACAAATTTATCCGAAAAGTGTCATGTGCGTGTCAAACGACGAATGCAAATTGGGGACATTTTTATACTGAATAAGTAATTTCTAATGATAAATGTCCTCAAATGTGTGTTTTTTTTTTTTAAATTATTGTCTTTCATTGCCAAAATAAATTCCAAGTATACATAGATTTTGCCAATTCATAAAACCTAATACTTGATTTTGAAATATTTTTTTGGTGAGAAGAACAATCTTATAGTTTTATATTTTGTTGGGTAACTTATCTTGCTTATGAAAAGTTTCTTAGGGTGTGTTTGGATTTGAAGGAAAGATTTGGAGAAATGATTTCAAATGACACTATTTGAAAGGAATTTGAAATCCATCCATATTCATTGGAACTTAGTTTAAAATTAAATTGGAAATATTTTTTTCGAAGGATTTAAATTCATAAATTTTAAGATTTTAAATCTTTCAATTCAAATACAACCTTAAAATTTTTTAAAAAGTAGACAAACATTGTATTCCTATTGTTGTTATGAGCACAAGGCATATATCATGCAAGTAGGCGCCGGCAAGATATGTTTTTCTCTCTTGAAGTAATCGAAATAAACATAAAAAAACCAAGGAGTCGATGGACAAAACTATCTTTCTCCATAAATTTATATCGTTGTATTTATTTTTCTATTGTATACTAATAATATGAAAAGAAATTATTTTATTATATAATAATACGTCCGTATTATCGTCCTACAATATTTGAAATGAAAGTTCGAACAACACATACTGCAAATTTTACTTTTCTCTTGATGTGTTTTTTTAAGGAAAAAGCGCAAAGTGAACGATATATCCACAAGCTAAGGGCATCTAGAGGAGATGCTGCTTTATTTGACATCGTTGTATTTCTGTACTTTAGGATAAAATCGTGAGGTTTCAAAAAAAAAAAAAAATTTACTCCAGAACATTCTCTTGAAATTAATTATATTGAAAAGTACAATACTGAAACGTTGTGATTTTTTGTTGAACTATAAATATATAGTTTTATTAATGGTCGATTGCAATTGATAGCAACAAATGTTATTAAAAATGAATACCTTAAAAAATAACTCATAGACAAAAATAAAAAACAACAAAATCATATTTGTTCGAGAGAAATATGTGACATTATTTTTATACTCCAATAATACCTAGAAATGTTGCAAATCAACTGCATTTTATTATTTGGCCATTAATTATCTTCTGTAATTAATGATGATCGTATTTGTTTACACAATTATAATATTTTTTTAGGACATCACATCACAACACTACAAAAAAATAATATTTAATCATGGTTAATTGTCATGGTAAAAAACAAAAAAGTCATAGCAAATAGTCATTAACAACGATCATACAACGATTGTAGCTATGGTATCTGCGAGGGTGATTAAAAGTATTTCTAGCCATGGCAAATAATATTTCGTGGTGAAAAATCTATGTTTTTATATCGATTTTATTTAACCGTGGTTAATAGAAATTATTTACTACGGTTTTTAATCCATAACTATTAAAGTTGTAGCCAATAGTCATTTTTTTTTCTAGTGCAAGAAGAGCTTATGACACAATTTTACATAATTATACATAAATTTTATGTGGTTTGAAGAATTATATGTAGCACCTCTGAGGTTTGCTTCCGTCTAACAAATAAGTCTTTTCGTTAGTCAAAATTCACCGAATTTGCTAATATTAACAAAAAAAATCAGAAGAAAAAATTTATATTTACCACCAATTGAGTTATTACTGACTTATGCATGTTAAATAAATATTTTTATGATCAAATTGTCCTCATACGTCTTCACGCGTTAATACATGTGATGAGGTATATCTTCACTGTTCTAAGGGTATTTTAGTACAAAAAATTTATTTGACTTGCAATAAGTCAGTAATAAGTCAATCAAAGGTAAATATCAATTTTCGTTCATTTTTTTTTTTTTAATATCAGCAAATCCAGTGAATTTTGACTAATTGGGGGGACTTTTTTGCTAGAGAAAAGTAAATCTCATGAGTGTTAGATATAATTTTTCAAATCACAAAAAATCTACTTGTAATTACACAAAACCTCATAATAGGAGAGTATAATTATCGCAGTTACATATATTAATTTCTTAAATATTTCAATAGTGAATATTTTTCTTGTTAGGAAGGCAAAAGTACAAGATCCCATTTTCCAGAGTTGGCCAGAATAGCAATAGGAGCATAATAAAAAATAATAAGACGAAATTTAAAAAAAAAAAAAAAAAAACCCTAAATCGTTGTTTTCAATTAAACATCGATGATATTATCTTTACTATAAACTCAATCAAGAATTTTCTTAGCCGGCAATTTTATTTTGCTTGATAATGGAGAGATCAAAACAATGTTATAAGACATTGAACATGACGAAAAGTTGATGGCGAAATTATAAATAGAGAATTCTCGGAAGGAAAAGCCGACGAGAATGTGTTTTTTGAATTGATTCAGAAAGCAATTTTTATATGTCGACGTATTGTTTTTTTTCTGAACATATTTCTTGTTATTGACAACTTTTATATTTTTGAAGTACAAAATTTTTCTAACAAATATTTCTTGTAATTGACAAATTTTATATCTTCGAATAACAAAATTTCCAACCAATACTTCCTGTAATTGACAAGTTTTATATCTTTAAAGAACAATTTTCTAACCAGTATTTCTTGTAATTAACAACTTTTATATCTTCGAACTCAACACTAGTTTCTGTGCATAGCACGAGATTCATGCTAGTACTATCTTTATTTTTAAATTTATTGCTTTCGTTCTTTGTGGAACGTTACAAACTAAAACTATATAGTCTAAAAACGGAACTCTTTTTCCGACTATTTCCTAAACTAAATTAATGATATCATAGTGTAAAAATTACATTAAATTTACACTTTTTTTCCCTGCACGGTCAAATTAGTTTATATAATTTTGCAGTGGGCACTATTTTTGCCAAATTACAGATCTGGACAAGTGAACATATTTAACAAAAAATTTATAAGCCATTTGAAATACGACGTTGTATAGTGAAATGCTGACATAAAACAGTGGCGACGAGTTTGTTCTCGATATAAACAGATCGTTTCATCAGGAGAAGAGGGTTATAGGACCAGCTATATTCACTACAGAAAGATCTTGTTGTCTTCTGTTAATCATCTGCTTGTTCGTTTAAAATGGTATCAATTAAGTAACAAAATAACATCCAAGCAGGATTTCAACGATCACTAGCTGCCAGGACATGATCAAACGTTAGATTTCTGATGATGGTTTAACCTTCTCCTTTAGGAAGTGCAGTATGTGTTCCCGTTTCCAGTTATCAACTCTGCATGACACCAATGAAATTCGACTATAAGTCAATAGTCATGGACGAGTAACTTAAATCAGGAATCGAAGCAAAGATAGAGAAAGAAAGAAAGACGCTGCTTATTTTCCTCCCAAAACTCATTCCTTAAACTGTATAAGCAGCCCCACGAGAATCAATTGATCTATACTGAGCTAATAAAGAAACTTTCTATATAATAATGGTCTGGGACAAGCTTGTTGAATAATACAATAGTAAGCTCACCTAATGGTTTCCTTCAGTTGCCCATCTTCATCCAACATGATCAACTTTGGTGGAGAATTATAGGCATATTGTACACGGACTGTTGGGAATTTATCCTTCTCTTCCTCGATAAACCCAACTAATTCAGGATAGAAAACCAGTTTCCTCATGCAAACCTCTAAAATTGCACCAGAATATACAACCTGCAACCCAGTAAAACAAAATCCAGTGTTTAGTCCTAAAGTAAATATAAGGAAAAACAGTATAATGCACAGAGGGACAGGGAAGCAAGACATCGATTTATAAATAATAGCTATATACTTCTCCGCCCAGCAGATATATTCATTGTAAATAACAAATCCGAGAACCAGTGTATTGTGTCTGAGGAAACAGACAGCACAACGAAAATTTAGGAGACATGGAATCCTATGTTTGAACAGTCCTTAGAGCATCTAAACAAATGATTATTTTTAATGTTTTCAATTCTTCTGCAAGGCTTGTCAAAAAAAGCACATAATCCTTATAAAATGACTAGTGAAATTCTGAAGTTGACTATGAGGAAAGCAGGGAGGATGCATTAAATAAGTAGAGCATATGAAAGAAGTTAACAAGAATCACGACGCGTCACGAGAAAATGACAAAATGTAGCAGAACAAAGACCCGGGGGGGGGGGGGGGGGGGGGGACACTCTCGCTTGCCCTTGCTTCTAAGATGTGAAAACCTTCCAACCCAATTATCAAAAGCTCCAACTGAAGCACAAAGGTTCTTATATATTGTAAATGAAGTCTCAGTAGACATACCTTACTCATTGAATCATCAGAATCTTCAGCACAACACTTCAAACAATCAGATACCAGCTCTGTAGTCAATAGGAAATCGGTACAAGAAAATGATCATTGCAATGCAGATAAGATCTAATAAGACATATATGACTTTGTTTGATGAGTGAGAAAAAATAATTGTCAACATGTATTTTTCCATTACGGTGTTCTTCTTATCTGTCAAGCATAACCGTATTAAGAGAGCTCAAATCTACAACGCGAATAATCCTCATTAAGCAGACACATAATGATTCCTATTAACCCTGTCATGAATTTAATCACAATTCGATCAATATGTATAGCTTTGCGCAATTGTCCTGTCATTATCATTGGATTCACTATTTCTATACCAATATGCACTGATTCAATTATGCAGTTTTTGTTTCTTGATTATTTGAGATCCTAAATCATCACTTGGCACAGGCGTCTTTTTTCCTTTTTCTTTCCTTCCCTTTTTCCTTTTTTTTTCTTTTCTGAACTCCCGAATGCATTTTGGTTATAACGTTCATTCACTTCTAGTAAGAAGTTTGACTTATCTTTGGGAAAAGGATACAAATTCTTTGGAGATTTTGTCCCATGTCCAAAGTATCTTCTAAATGAGTCGACATTACTGTATGCCTTATGGAGAACTTTTGGTTTGTGTAACCAAGTAAATTCCAGGAAATAAGAAATACAGCTAGTTAAATGTTCTCATTGGCAAGTCGTGCATTCTTCATGCTAAGTCAAAAGAATCATATTGGAGGATAATTAAGAAACTTCCTTAAAAAAAAAAAAAAAGAAAAAGAAACTTCCTAATAAGACTATAGACACTGCACTGTCTTGCTTCTCCAAGATGATGGGCTTGAGAAGCAAGCGGGGAAGGGAACTTTGGCAATTTGTAGAGAATGAGCCAGAATAACCCAACATCTGTCATCTTCAAGAATTCAAAACTGTGACACAAGCGTACATTGACATCTACTACAACTTCATAAACTGAGTTTCCAAATACAAATCTCAGTCTTATGCACCCTCTAAAATCCTCGGAAACCAAGATTGACCAAGACCAGCTATTTTCCAATAGTTTATTTTTAAAGATATTGGATAAACATAGAAAGCATGTAGTTTGGGATAGTTTAATCAGATACTTGTGTGCACTTAACAATAATACTAAACAGGGAGACTTGCAATTTCCCAGCCTGCTGCTTATGATGAAATATATATCACATGTGCCTACTCCAACATTTATCTGCTTTCTTTTTTTGCTTTTCCTCCTAACAGCCCCTAAGACCAAAATCAGCAGGTTATTTGCTTTCTTACTCCCTTTTCCTCATCAACACCACCCCCCCCCCCCCCCCCCAAACACCCAGACATCAAACCATGTCAAGGGTCATCAACTCCGTCCCAAACCCCTCTTCACTTCATTTTCTTTTCCTCTCCTAGTCTCCTCTGTCTCATTTTCTTCTTCTTTCCTCCCTTCTATCTCTACGCCAGCCTTCTGCAAGTTCCTTGCATCACCCATTAACCACTATTCAACATAACCACATGCGTACCATGTCACTTGATCATCATTAAACAACATGAACCAAGACAACCATTGTTACTTCTAGTAGTGATTTAAAAAATCAAAGAATTTTCAGATAAGTTTTCCAATACAGTGCCACAATCACTTTGAGTGTCATTCATAGTTACAAAATGAACCTTTCTGAACCCGTGAAATTTTTTTTTTTTTTCCTCACACAAAAACACATCATTTTAAATAAAGCAAAGACATTCTCAAGTTTCACAACTAGTCTTAAAATATATTCACGCCCCTTTAAATATACAAAATATCAAGTTCTTGAAGACAAGTTACAACCAGTAGAGCTCAAAACTAAATCTAAAATCATGAGGGCAAATGAGAAACCAACCAGGTCCATTGAAGAACTCTATAGCTGGAAAAATTATCACGCTCATTCATAAGATAAGAGGCATCCTACACTGACTATCATCATTCCTATTGCAACTGACACACAAGAATGTTAAATTACAGTCTCACAGAAGTTCTCTCTGCTGCTCACTCTATTCGGCATTACTTTAGCAAATGCAACAATTCAAAACTCACAGATCGATTCCCACATAACAAGTAAAAAGTATACCCAAACAAGTAAACATAAAAACATAAAACCTTATAGTGCTTAGGCACCCTCTCGTAACAAAAACCCATTACTCAGAGAAAGGAAAAAAAAAAAAAAAGAAAGAAAGGAAGAAAGAAAAAGCAGCCCGGATTTGTCACGCTCAAACCTAAAAACAGCCAAAGAAAACGCAAATCATCACCTCAACTAAACAGAACCCAGAGGAAAAAGAAACACTTTAGAAGCATAAATGAAAGAAAAATTCAATCTGTAGATGATACGGGATCTATGAACAAGAAACGACCACAGACTCGATAAACACAGAAATACCTTGATCTTTGATGTATTCAGCGAAAGTGTGGCAGTCGGAGCAAAGAGCGAGGCCCGTGAACCCTAATTTCTCGCACTCTTTAGTGCTGAGTTTCTGCTCCGCTTCACAGAAACAAAGAATCAACCACAATAGAATTAATGGGAGAGCAAAGTTTAAGGAATTCATTCTGCTCCTAATACTCAGGCTTGGAATGCAAAAGGCTATGGAGAAGTATATGATGAGTGAGACTGTAGGTCTGTGGGCTTTGGTGGGAGAACAGCAAGAAGAAGGCAGAAGAAGATTGCAATTTGGTCCGGAAGTTTGTAATATTAATACCATATTTTTTTTAAAAATTTGATAAAGTTTATATTTTCACAAAAATATTGTAAAATTAATCACATCGTCAAAACTTTATAACATATGGTACTAATGTTATAATACTTTTTTAAAGTGTGGAATTAAATTTATAATATTTTTTTAAAATGTGGAATTAATATTATAATGTTAAAACTAATTTTGTAATTTTTTTTAAAATATGGAATTAATATTAATTATTTTAAAAAGTATGAAACTAACGTTGTAAAACAACCCTATATTTTGAAATAAAAAATAATAATTTTCTCGAGAAGAAGGTGCGCGTGAAGATTGATCAATATATCAAAATAAGGGATTAAATCGAATTTTACTCTAATGTCAAATTAGAAAAAATTTTAAAATCGATTATGAAAAAAAAATTAGAAAAAAACATATAACTTTTAAAAATAATGTAAAAAAAAAACCTCTCGACAGGGAGACATTATACATCATTATTTTTAAATATTAGGGGGATTTATGCAATTTTTTTACAATAGGGCTTTTGAATTTTCTAATTTCACATGAGGTAATTTTATGTCAAAATAAGGGGTGGTTCAGTTAAATTATTAAAAAGATCTTATAAGTTTGTAAATCTTTAGATGTTTTTTTTTTTCAAGTTTATAAAATATTAAATTTTATTTTAAAAATAAAACTTTGAAGTATTTAATGAAATCATATTACAAATTTTATAAGATGTTAGAAATTGCAAATTTATAATTAATGAAATCATATTGTTAAAATTTTAGAAATAAGTTCGGAGCTTCTTGTTATTCTTTAAAAGAACTTATAAACTCCTAATATTTTATTTAAAGTTGATATATTCTTTTTTCCGAAAAATTATCGAATACCTCATGACGTTTATAAATTTTAAAGTATCTTGTAAGATATTTAAAAACTTTATAAGCTCACCCTAACACTCTCTTTCTGTGTGATTAAAAGAGAAAATTAAAGATGAGTATATGTGTAATTTGTGATGTTCTTTTTAATAATGTGAAAAATATGTATAGAGATAAATTGAGATGTGTTTGGTGCTTGTTTATGGAGTCATCATGTCCACTTTGTTAATATTAAATGTAAAAATGAAAAAAAAATATATGCAGTATTATATAAATATTTGATGATGGGGAATTTATGATGATAGGTGGTAGATTTTGAATTAATGAATATAAGAAATCAAGAATATATATGGGGAATTTTTTTATAAAAACTAATGAAATGAAATATGTGTTGGGTCCAAATTAGGAAAGTAACTATTTGAACTATATAATTACGCTCCCCTCCCTCAAGTTTAATATAATTACACATAGAGCTCCTATGATTTGGGAAATTGCATCTAGCATTCCTGAGATTTGCTTTCGAATAACAAATAAGTCTCCCCGTCAGTCAAAATTCGCCAAATTTGTTGATATTAAAACAAAAAAACTCAGAATTTTTTTTTATAGCAACCCATGATTGATTTATTACCGATTTATTGGAGGTTAAATATTTTTTTTTTTTGGATCAAACTACCCTCACCGTTATATGAGTAGTTTAGTCCGAAATAAATTATTTAACCTGCAATAAGCCAGTAATCAGTCAATAGAGGATATATACTAATTTTCTTTCAATTTTTTGGTAATATTAAAAAACTCGGTGAATTTTGACTAATGGAGAGACATATTTGTTAAACAGAAGCAAGCCTCAAAGGGTGTTAGATGTAATTTTCTAAACCACAAGATATTTACATATAATTACACCAAACCTTAGGGAAAAAAGTGTAATTATCCCTTATTATTAAGATCTATCAATGGCTTTCTAATTTGTTTAACTAGTATAGAATTTGTGCCATGCATGTAAACTATATGCATAATATAAAAAATTTAGTTGTCGAAATATAGTGGAGGATGTTATTGTTGTTTTGCAGGATTCAACCAATTGTCTTGATTGTGTAATATAATTGAGAAATAGGAATTCTCATCATCAAAGGATTTCTTGCGGTTATTTTTAGTATGAAATGAGTCGATCATAGCTTTGGTATTTAAACGAAATGGGTGTTTTTCAATTAATCAAGAATTTTTATTTTTGAAAAGTGTCATTATCATTCAATAAGAAGGATTTCTATTTATCAAATGAATAATATGAAAACCTAATTATGCTAACAACCGATTGCAGAGTTGATCATTCGAACATTTCCATTTAGAGATATAGATCCCAAATATATGAATAGAGATATTCCCGAAACTCACATACACAAAAAAAAGAAAAGAAAAAGAAAGCGTGTTAGGTAAAAATAAAAGCAACTTCGATTAAAAAAGAAGTGACTTAAAAAAAATGAAGTGGTAAGTCTTTTTATTTGATTTATAAATGCATTCGTGCTGCAATGATTTTTTTAAAAAATAAATATTATTAAAATATAATGTGATATATTAAACACGAGCGATTTAAATATTAATCATGGAAATGTTAAAATAATGGGAATCTCGCTAAGATAAGTGAATGATATCGAAAACCAAAAGATATTTGTAAAATATAAACAAAAATAAAATATAGTAACATGTGTGGGTCCTAATTTTATCGTGTTTGAAAAATCAAAATGCAAATAAATTATCACAAATAAAAATATTTGGATTAAAATGTCAATGTGAGTACAATCTCTATTCTACCCTTCCTCCAAAATATATATTTGACAAATTTGACTAATTCAAAGGGTAATCTCCACGTAGATCTCTTTTGGACTTGATTTGAATTTCTATAACATTAATTCAAGGGCTTTCACCAATAATCCCGAATTAAATGTTATAGTCTTGACTGGAATTCAATAATTTGAAAGTGGGAATTTTGCAATCTTCCCTTACTTTGTTCTTCCTTCTCGAGCTCTGTATGTGTTTGAATGAGGTCTGGGGACCCCTTCATATACGTGTCAGAGAGATAGAGTTGTGACACAATTGAACACCTTTGGTATTATCTCTTTATAATTTAATTAAAAGAGATAAATATATCATATATTTGAAATGATATGATTGGTCAATTTGTCATTATCTCTTTAATATATGCATTTTTTAAAGAGATAAATATCAGAAGTATTTGTCTTGATTTGACTGGAGCACAGATGCAATTGCTCCACGTGGAGCGGCCTGATTGACTGGAATCTTTGACTGCGAAGCATGATTTGATTGGTCGGAACACTTCATTTTGCCACTTGTTGACCATTAATTTTGATGACAAAATATATATCAAAATATCAATTACATTGACTATTTATACTTAGAATTAATCTAGTAAATTCCAAAATATAAATAAAATTGATAAATAATATATTACTTTAAATTTGTCATCATTCAATTAGACATGAAATTTTACATGTTTACAAACTTGTCATCATTCAATTCGAAATTTTTGGGCCCAATCTTTAGCAAGCCTAGTGGAAAGGACTTGCAAAGAAAATATTAGTACTCCAACGATTAAGTCAGTAATTAATGATATAAAAATAGTTCCAAAAAGAATAAACCAGTAATGAGAGCTTCAAAAATGAAAGAATGATTAGGCTGGAAAAAATGCTTGATTAGTGGTTGATATGTGTGCTTGTGTAAAGATAACGTTATCCTAAATCAGAGGAGAAAACTGGCTTTTATATCTATAGCCCCTGGCGGATAAGGAGGCAAGAACTTTGGGGACATGGGTCATCGGTTATTGCGGATAAGTCTCCACAAAATCTAGAGGTCATTAGCAGAGATCTCCAAGA
This sequence comes from Sesamum angolense, assembly GCA_034509725.1. Taxonomy (NCBI): domain Eukaryota; kingdom Viridiplantae; phylum Streptophyta; class Magnoliopsida; order Lamiales; family Pedaliaceae; genus Sesamum; species Sesamum angolense. The sequence goes on from JACGWL010000010.1 coordinate 10,572,145, forward strand.
AGTCCTGGCCGCGAAGAGGACTTTTAAGGAGATAAGCTTTCGGAGGATATGTCCCAAGATTCTAGGGGGTACTTGGGGGCGTGAGCATATCAACCATTTTGTCCTTATTACAATTTATATATACGTTTACTCACTCTCAAAGCGAATAATCTCATGTTGTTGGGAAGAATAACTAACTCGACTGCTTGGTCAACAATAAATATCTCGGGTTGATGGTCATAGGCCCATCTCCCAGACATCATCATACCACATTTCCATGCAGATTGGGCCTTCAAAGATGTCATGCTAGTATTTGGACTGAACATATAATTGGTATATCATTTAATCCCTCCCACTCTGAGGAGAAGGGCGTCAAGTTACTCATTAGAGTAGCAAGCCTTTGGCCAAGGGCATCCACCCTTTGGTATAACACAGAATGACTAGAAAAATCCATAAAAAGTTGAAAGGATTTTGAGCATTAGGAAATTTTCTAGTATAGTTTTCAAGCATAGATATAAATGATAATTAATTAGAGCACCTGTCATGTTAAAATCGATTAAAGATGAATAAAAATTGACTGAAGAAATTGTCATGTAAAACAATATTTCGAAGAGTAAACAGTTAAAAGACAAAAAAAAAGATAAATTAAATCACTTATCCTGTGAAGTGAAGACCTTTTTGTGGTAAGAGGTTAAAGATAATTTAAACATCGAGGGTGTGATTATTGTATGTTATATGATTTTTTATTCATCAATGACATAATAGGACCAAAATATCAGTGTATAAGATTCAATCTTTTCAATAATATACGATGAAAGTTGTTCCTTGTAAAAGAATATTTGAAGGTGTAAAAAAGCTTACTCCTAAACTATCACCACATATACCTATTTCCTAGAAAACGAAAAGAAAGTGAAGAAAAGTAGGCACACAATCATAGATAAACGTTATCTATGCCATTAAAAAAAGTATGGATTGTGCAATAGGTCTTTTGAATTTTTCTATTACACATTATAGTTTTATTAATACAATTACTAATAAAATTGTAACAAATATTATATAAATAGCTATTAATTAGGTCACTTGTACGTTGTTAATAGAGATATAAGAATAATCTATTTGGCACCTGTTAAAATTCAAATGAACCACACAATTTACAAATAATGCTTATTCCTTTTCTTTATTTTGTTTTTCAATATTTATGTAAATTTTTGTTCAAGGTCTATTGAGAGTCAAATCTGAAAGTAAAGTCAAGTAGAAGAGATAAATTTTCTTATGTATTTAATGGAAATTACTTAATATTGATGAAATTAAGATAATAAAGTGTTTTAAACTTGGTTTACTAAGTTATTAAATTGACTTCAAATATGTAAAATTATAACATGAATTTAACTACTAAAAGATAAACAAACACCCAATATATTAAGGGAGTGTTTTGAAAAAATTACTACGTTTAAAACAGTGATTTTTTTTTAGAAAAAATTGAAAGTTGTAGCAGAATCAAAAGTGAGTATTTGTAAAACAAGTTAAAAGCATATAAAATTTAAATTAGATAATGGTTGGAGAAAAATCACTTCTAAATAAACTTAATTGATGAAAGATTGTTTCGTCCCTATATGTTAAGAAATATATATTTTTTTGTTTGTTATTTTACTTGTTGTTTGTTACCAATAATTATTTTTAAACAAAAAATCATAAATTTTATTTCGATTAGTATTTTATATTTATGTCTTTAAAAATATGTTTAATTTAATAATGCTCCACTAAGTAATATAATTATTGATTCATACGCAATATATAAACTTGCATGATTGAAAAAAATATTATTTTATTAATTAATTAAAATATAATATATGAACAAAATAATATAATTAGATGATATACCCCATAAAATATAAAAAAAATTAAAAAATTAAATATGTTAAAGTGTAAATTTAATTATTATTAGAATTTAAATTATTTAAAAACTCTGATATCAACTTTAAATATACAAATAATTTTAAAAATAAATTAAAAACGGTAAAATTAAATTAAGATTATTAAAATAAGGTAACATGGCAAAAAAAAAGTTGGATTTATTTACAAAAAAATCAAAGCAGCTAAAAGCCCCCCCAAAATGTACTTTTAGCTAGCTTTTGGCTTAAAAGGGCTTTTTTTGGCCGTTTTAGAAGTAAACGTTGGCATCCCAACCACTTAAAAAGTATTTTTTTGGAGCTAGAAGCTGAAAAGCATTTTTCTAAACCGCTCGCAAACACTCCCTAAATGATCCAAAAAAAGATGATAAATCTGGTAGCAAGACGTATATAATTCACCAGAACCCACAGCATTAAGAAAAATCTGCAATGAAATGATATATTCAACAAGAGCATTTCACAAAAAATCTTAATAGTTGAAGTTATTATAAGACATTATAATTACTATATTAATACATAATAACTAATTATTATGAATTATATTTATCAGAACATTTCAAAATTTTGTAACATGTTTATAATTTTTATAATATATTATCAAAAAATTAACAAAAAGTGAAATAAATGTTAATTGCTAACAGCATGCACTTTGCTATTGATTTAGAAACGAAATGAGAATCATATTTGTATAATAATCATCCACTGAAAAAATCATTTCAATTTTCAAGCATGAACTTTCACAGTTTAGTCTTGTAAGATTCAATATGTCTTGCCTTTTCTTATCTTCATTTCAGACATAATTTCTACTGAAGTTGAAATTACCTAGAAAGTTAAAAAGTTACTACGATGTTTCAATATGTTTTTGGCATTTTTTTACCAATAAAAACACCAACGATGCCGAAATCCAGAAAATAAAGCTTTCAATGATGCTGAAACAGTGGAGACAGAGCTGATGCTGGTAATAGCAAGTTTCCTCAAGCAATCATCATAACCCTCAAACATAGAGTGTTTATAGATATGCTATAGCATGCATGACACATTAGCACCTACCAAAGCTTTCGGAGAAATATTATCTCAAACCTTCGTCTTGCGGTTGATTAATGAACAGAGACACGGTAGTTGAATCAGGCGAGAATCCTCGCCTGTGCATTTCATCCAAGAGCGCCTTTGCCTCGGCAAGCAACTTTCTTTTAAGCAGACCCTGAATACATCCGTTATATGTCACAGTATTAGGCGCACAACCACTTTTTTCCATTTCCGCAAGCAAACATTTTGTCTCCTCTACATGCCCTTCTTGACATAGTGAACCAATAATGATAGTATATAATTGAACATCAGGTTGCAGACCTTTGCAAGGGAGGCTATTGAAAAGATCTCTTGCAATCTCAAGTTTTCCATCCTTGCATAATCCATGGATGAGTGTACTGTCTGTGGTTATATCAGGATAAACACCTTGTTCTTCCATTATGTGTAGGAAAGAAAATGCTTCAACGATCTGCCTGTTCATGCACAAACCATTCAACAAGGTATTGTAAGTCACTACATCGGGAATCAGTTGTTGAGCATGCATTTCTTTGAAAAGCTTCAATCCATCAGCGCATCTATCTGCACGAAATAATCCCTGTAGTATGATGCTATAGGTAACTACATCGCAATCTAACCCTTTACGAGGAACTTCGAGGAAAAGGTGCCAAGCTTCCTCTACCCTTCCCTTCTTGCAATATTCGTTAATCGAGCTATTATAGCTGATGATAGAAGGCTTCAACCCCTTACCTGGCATGGAGTCAAATACTTGTTAAATTATGGTAGCTTGAAATATATTATAATCTTTGTAAAATAAAACCTCCTTCCTGAATAAATTTTTGCTATATTTTAGGGACTGGGGGTTTGTTGTATAGAGATTGGGAATAAATTTTTCCAACCTATGCCACGTCATTTTCTTTTAATAGTCATGTAAGCAAAAATCAGTTAGTAAGATGTGTTTTCTCAATTTTTACTAGTCATGTCAACCACATACGTGAGACATACCTCTTTCCACTCAATTTTGAAAATTTCGCCTAAATTTGTGCTAAAATCGAGAAATTAAGAAAAGTGAAGGACCATTCGACAACCCTAACAAATTAAAGAACTAAAATACGAAAAGGGTACTCAAGATGCCAAAACAAATGCCGCTTGCTTAAGTAGTACCATGGCCACGCTTGCTGCATGTATTGTTGGACAAACAACTAAGCAGGCAATCAGTATGCATAAGTATGTTTTGGTGGGAATAGAATGAATTTAAAAAAAAAAAAAAAAGAGAGAAAATCAATAAAGGATAATTTTTTTTTTTCATACCTAAACTATATACTTTTTTTAGTTTTAGTATACTAGGTTTTCAAGTCTGACTTAATTTCCAAAATTTTTAATTTTCATCCGCTTGAGTACCCTCCGTTAGTTTGATCGCTAAAACAAACGATCAACCAAATTTCGGAAGGAAAATTAGGCGGAATCTTGTCTATATAAGATCATATTTGGCTGTCATTTTATTTAACACACAGATTTTTTTTTAATTTTAATTTTATAATTGCGGATAATAATGTTAAAAAAATTAAACTATTTTTTATTAAAAAAATATTAATTCAAATCGTTATGGAAATACCAATTCAAATATTTCTCCCAATTAAAATTATTACAGAAATAAAAATGCATGCTAAATTCAAAGTAATGTAGAGATAATAGTTTAGTAATCTACCAAGACAAGTAAGACGTGTTTGTGGATTTGCACAATAATTAGAGCAAGATACGACTTGAATGATCTTGAAGATGTTCGTGTAGGTAATTTTCAAGATGACAAGAAAGTCAAGTTCGTGATTCAATCAAGGCAATGATTTGTAGACACGCTTGATTAAAGTATGTGGACCGACATTTTTCGTTGCCACAAGTTCAGTCAATCCACATTTATGTGCAAATGTGATTAATTAATTTTATGTGCATAGAAATTTCTTTGTTTATGAGAGGTGATGATTTATCTATTTTTTTTTTTTCAACAATGGTATCGCAGTCACTATGACTTAGTCTCATCGAAATTGTTTGATTGATCACGAAATTTTTTTTATGCTTGAATTTTTTAAAATTCATTTTAATTTGAAAGCACGGAACTTTTTGATTTTTTCACCATATGTAGATCTTGATGTAGAGATCACAAGATTAAAATTTAGTGAAAAGCGGATGAGTGGTTTGTAAAAAAAACCAAACCCTCATTTTTAAATTAATTCCCACTGTTATTTTTATCAAAATATTTATATGCTATGTTATAAAGCATGAAAAAGAGGTCCAATAAATGGAGATCATTACATTGGAAATTTAGACAAAAATATTCTCACAACCATAGAAATAATTTCTAAGGGACCAGAGCTTGTATATGTGGATTGCTCGGTAAATTAGTATTCACTATAATTTTTTACTTTTAATTATGATAACTAATAATAATAAAAAGACATATTTCTTGTAGCGATTGATTCTCTTCAAACTTAATTGTTTTTTCGATTCAAAAGCTCAAAAAATAAAATGCATTATATAGCCACTTGTTCAACATTAAAATTATGATCAAGAAAAATTAATGTTGTGCTCACTTACAGGTCTTAAAAATCTAATAATTCTACACAAACTTTATATTTGTTATTTCAGAAGTCATTTGCTCACTGCGCTTATAAGCAGTCGTTATCATTTCAACGCTACTTGATAGAGTTCAACCACATAACGCTAGAAGCAAGGTTTTTATGGAAAAGTCAGATCGACCAAGTCGAAGATATCCGCCTAAAAACTAAGTAGATGCAAAAAATAGCCCCTTAGTCAAATTCACCCATGCATAGAATCTCAGACAAGAAAAGGACATTCAGAAATCCATAAAGCTTCCAGTGCAGCTGAAGCAGTAGAAACAGAGCTGATATCGATACTAGCAAGTTTCCTCGAACAATCATCATAACCCTCAAACATAAAGTGTTTATGTATATGCTATAGCATACTTGATACCTTAGCACTTATCAAAACTTTTAGACGAATATTATCTCAAACCTTAGCCTTGTGGTTGATCAAGAAACATAGACACAGTAGTTGAATCGGGTGAAAATCCTCGCCTGTGCATTTCATCCAAGAACATTTTTGCCACGGAAAGCAACTTCCTTTTAAGCAAACCCTGGATACAGACATTATACGTCACACTATTAGGTGCACAAAAGTGTTTTTCATTTCTTTAAGCAAACATTTTGCCTCCTCTACAAGTCCTTCTTGACAGAGTGAACCGATAATGGTTGTATATATCTGAATGTTGGGTTGCAAACCTCTTGAGGGAAGGCTATTGAAAAGATTTCTTGCATTGTCAAATTTTCCATCCTTGCACAATCCATGGATGAGTATACTGTATGTGGTTATGTCAAGATTAACACCTTTGTCTTTCATTACATCCAGGAATGAAAATGCTTCAGCAATTTGCTTGTTCATGCACAAACCATTCAACATGGTATTGTAAGTCAATATATCAGGAGTTACATGCCGAGCTTGCATATCTTTGAAAAGCTTCAAGCCTTCAGCAAATCTGCCTGCACAAAATAATCCATGTAGCATGGTGTTATAGGTAACTACATCATAACCTAACCCTTTATGAGGAACTTCGAGAAAAAGGCGCCTAGCTTCCTCTACCTTTCCCTTCTTGCAATATCCATTGATCAAGCTATTATAGCTAATGATAGAAGGCTTCAAGCCCCTACATGGCATGGAGTCAAGTAGTTTTCTTGCTTTATGAATTTGCCCAACCAGGCTGTATCCATCTATCAGAGTAGTGTACGTGACAACATCAGGAGACATGTTTCTTTGCATCATAATTTCAACAACATCCTCAGCCTCTTTGACCATTCCTTCTTTGCAAAATGCATCCACCAATATACCAAAAGTAATCACATTTAGAGGTATCTTGTGATCCACCATTTCAGTAATTAAGTCTTTCGCATCTTTCCATCTACCGAAATTGCACAAGCCTTGAAGCATTGAATTGTACGTTACAATGTTTGGTGAAATGCCATTGTCAACCATTTTGGCTAGGAGCTGGAGCGCATCATCAACATGCGATCCTTGCACAAACTATCAATTACTGTGCTATAACTTTTAACATCGGGCTTGAAGCTTGTCTTATCAAATAACCCAAGCAAATCATATGCAGTGAGAGTGTGTCCAGCTTTGCATAGCCCATTTATCACAGTAAGAATCGTGACTTCATTAGGCTCACACAGTTTCCGAGTTAACAACTTTTTAAATAATCTTTCTGCCTCCATGACCTTATCATCTAAAAACAGCCCTTTTATGAGTGTGGTGAAAGTAGTGACATTGGGCTGGTAACCGCGCTTGAAGAAGCTGCCCAAGATAGAAAATCCAAAGTCTACTCGATTGAGAAGGCAATAGCAATTAATCACGATAGTCAACGTATACTCGTTGACAGGGGCACCCAATTGACGCATTTCGTCGAATAAATTAACAGCAACGCTATACTGTTCCATCTTAACAACAACGTTAAACAATTTAGTGAATTGAACAACAGAAGGCTGTGGGCGCATTCTGAGCATTTGACGAAACAAGAAAACAGCATCATCCACTTCATGAATACAATTGAAATCTATTCTGGACTTTGGAGAATAGGGCATATTCTTGTTATTATGGCTGAGATCATGAAGAGATGAAGAGAGAAAAGAGAGTGGATGAGTGAAAGTACCCGTCTTGTTTGCATCAAATGCTCTACGAATAAGAGCCATTGTAGAAACTCTGATCTTCTTCAGAACGTGTACGCCACTGTCTCTGTTGTCTACTTTAGCTAACCATAAAGCATTCCTCATGAGAGCAGCGATCCAGTTTCTGATTTAACAACAGAAATCGTGATATGTGAAATAAACAAATACACAGCTGTGAAAAAGAATTAACAAATTGTCATTTTTGTTTTAAAAAATAAAGTAAATGACACCCTATTTAAATTATTAGATGGGAGTAATTTGCTTCATTTTCTAAAATACAGGGAGTCGTTTACTATTTTATTTTTTTATATGGATTTTTTTACTCCATATCGTAGAGGGATAATTTGCAATCTTTCCCTTTTAATAATGATACTCCGCATGAATATTTTTCAATTTTTAAAAACTAAAAAAATAATACTTTTCGGAGTTCTAATAAAGAAGACAAAAATTGCTTGAACCTAGTGATGGCGTTGGTGAGCCATAATAATGTAGTATATTTGAGCACATCCTGAACGAACATATCTCATCTTGTCACAAGTTCGTTGCAGATGTAGCTACAAGTGTGGAACTACAACGCCTATATTTAATTCGTCCCGTCGCAAGTCCACTGCAATCTCCATTGCCAATGTAACATATATACTGATGTTCGACGCAAATTTTATCGTAGAATGGTGACTTCTGATCGGTATATATTTTCGTCACAAACCCATCATAAATTTTGTTATATAAAGTCAGGGAAAAATTCAAAGACTGCTCCTGTAATATCAGAAATTGTTAAAATTTTTTTTGAGAAAAATAAAATATTAAGAACACCTCCTGTGATTTACAAAAAAGTTAATATGACCCCTAAGGTCAGAGGGTGTAATGCACTCACGTTGTCTGAAAGCGTAGGTCTAAAATTTTATGTTTTTTTATAATTTTACCCTTACCTCTTTATAATATAATATATATTATATATAATTTAATAAATCTTAAAATAATATATAATATTTTATATAATAAAATTTACTTTATATGTAAATATATAATTATATTAATATTTTTTAATATAATATTTTTAATTATATAATTAATTAATAAAAATTATTTTTTTTTAAAAAAAAGGGCAGCAACGATGACAAAGCCGTCACCGCCGCTGTGGAGGAGGGCGCTGCCCTCCTCATCCTCAAGCGATGGCGGTCGCCCAATGCAACGAGCGCAATGGCTGAGAGCGACCGTCGTCGCCAAACGGGGGGCGGAGGAAAGGGGAAGCGGGTTGGGGGTTGGGGAAGGGGAATGGGAAGCTGATGGGGGTGGGTGGGTTATAATTTTAATTTTTATAAATTATAATAATTCATATAATATAATTTATCCAACATGTGATCTAACTCATTTCTAAAACCACGTAGAATTAAAAATTTTCAAAAAAATATCCTTGACATACCATGTCATTTTTTGATCAAAAATTAAAATTTCGGCCACTAAAAAAAACTAAATTTCATCAATTTTAAAGTTTAATGAATTTGTAAAAAAATGGGTTAATTATCGGACTAAAGTTAATATTGAGCATATTTAACAGACTAAGAAAAATAATTTTTTCTAAATAAAGTTTAATATAAATAATTTTATAGGTATATTTTAATAAATATTTTTCTATATATAACTTTTTTAATAATTTATATATAATAGGTATATTTTAATAGGTCTAGGTTGACCAAATTGACTAAGAGGGGCATTTTAGTCATTGTTCCTATAAAATTAGGCTCTATTTGATCAGGGGCAGTGTGATCTATTGTTTGTAACATATAGGGTGAAACTGATATTTAATTTTTCACAAGAGTTTTTTTTATCTTTATACATAACACATGGGGCAAAATGAATTTAACTCTATATAGCCAACATCAATAAATTCGACACTTACATTGCACTACAAAGTTTTCTTCGAAAATTAATTATCATTATTATTATTATTATTATTATTATTATTATTATTATTATTATTATTATTATTTATTATTATTCTTATTCCTTTGGAAAATTAGTTCTTGTACATTACACTGCATCAAGAAGTTGGTTTGTATCAACATCATGTACAAAATGAATCGATCGTGTCAATATACTTTTAAGTCAAATAAAATTTTATATTCATACTTTAATATATTATTTCGTTGTTTGTGCACAAAATAAAAGATACATTTCAATTATTATTTTTGGCAGAGAGAAATTTGTTTATAAATTTATTAAATCTTTCTATTTCACTAGTCACAAAAAAATCAAAAAAAAAAAAAAAAAAGTTGTACATTACACTGCATCAAGAAGTTGGTTTGTATCAACATCATGTACAAAATGAATCGATCGTGTCAATATACTTTTAAGTCAAATAAAATTTTATATCCATACTTTAATATATTATTTCGTTGTTTGTGCACAAAATAAAAGATACATTTCAATTATTATTTTTGGCAGAGAGAAATTTGTTATAAATTTTAAATCTTTCTATTTCACTAGTCACAAAAAAATCAAAAAAAAAAAAAACATTTGTTAAAATAATTAAAAGAAAATTGTGAAAAATCATAATATCAACCCCGGATAAAGAGTATGGCATTGCATTATGGCCAAGCAAAAATCAAAAAGAAAAAAAAAAGTACTTTTTCAATAAAATTGGTATTTATTTTTATAGGAATTGGATTAAGTATGTATTTTTTTTTTTAAATTATTGTCCTCAATTATGAAATAAAAATAAAAATAATTAAAATAGTTTTGGTCCCCAAACATTACCACTTATTCGATGTTGGTTCTCCAACATAGGCCTATTACAATTTTGGTCCTCAAACATCTAATTTTTTTTACACTTTTCATCCCTGCAATCATCTTTCAGTCAAACTTGATGGAGGAGCTTCACGGGAGGCCAAAAATGGAGAAAAATTAGCGGGATACACTTACTTTTGGTTCCCAAATATTACCATTTATTCAATTTTGGTCCTTCAACATAGGCCCATTACAGTTTTGATCTTCAAACACCTATTTTTTTTATATTTTATAATTGGATAATTTTGAGTTGGAATATATTTATGAACGGTCATTCCTATTTAGAAATATCTTTTTTAGAATTATTTTAGCTATGCTTTGGAATGATGTTGTTTTTGAAATTTGTAATATTTTGTTTGCAATTACTGAAATTGGTCTTAATTTTTTAATTATATAATTTTAAATAATAATTTAAAATATAGAATTAATGATTAAATTTAATTATATGTATGTGTTAATTGATTGAATAAATATAAAATAGAGGAATGCAATAAACATTACGAAACATGAATAATTAGCAAAAAAATTATATTAAATAAAAATTATTCAATTACAAAATGTAAAAAACAAAATGGATGTTTAAGAATCAAAACTGTAACATGCCTTTGTTGAAGGACCAAAATCATATAAGTGGTAATATTTGGGGACCAAAAGTGTAATTATCTCGCTAATTTTCCTCCATTTTTTGCCACACGTGAGTCAAACGTGAGGGTCCTCTGTCAAGTCTGTCAAGTCCATTTTTTTCACCATACGTAAATCTTGATGTAGAGATCGCATAATTAAAATTAAGTGAAAAGCGGATGAGTGGTTTGTGAAAAAATCAAACCCTAACTTTTAAATTAATACCCACAGTTGTTTTTATCAAAATATTTATATGCTATGTTATAAAGCATGAAAAAGAGGTCTTAAATAATGTATAGATCATTAAAAACGATTTTGAAATCAATTATATACGATTTTTGAAGTTCTTGCCGGAAGAGACACAACTACGGAAATCTGGCCAATGAAATCGCCTGAAAACTGCGATAGGAAAATTATCGAAGCCGAAAAAGTGTTGATTGGGCGTGATGGTGTGCCAACTTGGCATGAGTCGCGCGCCACGCTTGCTTGCGCACGGTCCACAACCATGTGGCGGCAGCCGTACGCCGCTGGCTGGCTCAAGCTAGTGCCGAGCTGGTGCGCCAGCCAATTGGGTGCATGGCTAACGCTCTATTTGGCAATATTTTTTTTCCACTTTTTTATTTTTAAATTCAAGTTTTCCAAAAAAAAAAAGTTTTTTAAGTAAATTATATTTAGAGCGATGAGTCTAGCAACCATTCCGATGGATTGAAAAAAATAAAAATAAAAATTTTATTTTATCTTCTATGTTTAAATAATTTCTTTTTCTCCATTTTGTATTAAAAATATAGAGAATATAAGATTTAGAAAATTATAAATTTGATTTTATTGCAATATTTTGTGATTGTAATTTGTGCCTATATGATAAATTTGTGATTGAAATATGCTAGTGAATGCGCTTACTAAATTTATGCATGGCGTGATAATTACATAAAAGTTATATATTATTTTTTGCAATTTTTATGAATAAGTATAATATGATTTTAGTGTTATGAATATGACATTAACACTTAAGTGTTCATATATATGTGTTTTATTATTCGTCGAGATGATATGTTACAATTGTGGTAAAGTTGTATTCCCAATTTTTAGAATAATACAGTAGGCCTTGAAAATAATGAAATGATTTTAGATTAATGTAATATATCAATGTAATTATGTCTTTTTTTCAAATATTTTTCTTAGGTCAATTTTAGAGAAGCCATGTATTTAATTTATTTGGGAATATATTTTGATATTTACCATCATAAGATCAAATTATCTCAATATGATACACTAAATATTATTGTAGCCCACACGGGACTCATTTTATTGTACTTAATTCTTATTGCACATCATATGGATAGAATGCTATTCTATTCGTGATAATTAATGACCATTTAGATAATTAAATTAATAACATAAAATTTTTAGAAGTATAATTATGATACAAGTATTAGTCTACTAAAAGAATTATACTTTTTTAATTTTTCAACATGAAATGTCGTACATTTGTAAATCGATTTCACCATTGCGACATCAAAGGTCGTGGCAAAAATCCATCGGAAATGTTTTGATACCAAAATGGACGTCGGGGTCGATGACAGTGTTCCCCTCCCTTTGTGATAGCTGCAAACCCATTCATGCCTCTCACTTGAGAGTCAGTCACTTGCCGATGCCCTATCCGCCTCAGCAAACTAGGCAAATTAGATGATAAACACACCTATAATGTAGGTGTTCTTAGTGCAAGGATGGTTTTAGTAGGTGTTTTACATAGAATATAATATAAAAAGTAATTAGTAAGAATTGATAAATAATAAAAAATAATTAGTGGGTTTAACAAAAATAAAAAGCAATTAATACGAGATATTAAATATAATTAATAGGAGTCATTAGTACTGGGTACATATTTCTGTGAGGATGAGATGGGACTGATGATGTGCCACTGAACTTGAGGTGGAGACACAATATCTAACACTCTCCACAATTATTTCATATGAATGTAGAGTTCAGACGTAAAAACTGATGCACCAAAATGAGATAAATAAATCTTAATTATTTATTAGTGTTTATAGATAATGCTATAGCATACATGATACGTAAGCACTAAGCAACACTTTCAAAGGAATATTATCTCAAACCTACGTCTTGCAAGTGATCAAGTAACATAGATGCAGAAGTTGCATCAGGTGAGAACCCTCGTCTGTACATTTCATCCAAGAATGTCTTTGCCTCGACATGCAACTTTCTTCTAAGCACACCCTGGATACAAACGTTATACGTCCAGCTATTAGGTGCACAACCACTTTTTTCCATTTCCACAAGCAAACATTTTGCCTTCTCTACATGTCCTTCTTGACATAGTGAACCAATAATGATATTATATAGTTGAACATCAGGCTGCAAACCTTTGCAAGGGAGGCTATTGAAAACATCTCTTGCAATCTCAACTTCTCCATCCTTGCACAATCCATGGATGAGTATATTGTATGTGGTTATATCACGATTAACACCTTTCTCTTCCATTGTGTGTAGGAATGAAAATGCTTCAGCAATCTGCTTGTTCATGCACAAGCCATGCAACAAGGTATTGTAAGTAACTAAATTAGGAATTACTTGCTCAGCTTGCATATCTTTGAAAAGCTTCAATCCATCAGCAAATCTGCCTGCACAAAAATAATCCATGTAGCATGGTGTTATAGGTAACTACATCATAACCTAACCCTTTATGAGGAACTTTGAGAAAAAGGCGCCAAGCTTCCTCTACCTTTCCCTTCTTGCAATATCCATTGATCAAGCTATTATAGCTAATGATAGAAGGCTTCAAGCCCCTACCTGGCATGGAGTCAAGTAGTTTTCTTGCTTTATCAATTTGCCCAACCAGGCTGTATCCATCTATCAGAGTAGTGTACATGACAACATCAGGAGACATGTTTCTTTGCATCATAATTTCAACAACATCCTCAGCCTCTTTGACCATTCCTTCTTTGCAAAATGCATCCACCAATATACCAAAAGTAATCACATTTAGAGGTATCTTGTGATCCACCATTTCAGTAATTAAATCTTTCGCATCTTTCCATCTACCGAAATTGCACAAGCCTTGAAGCATTGAATTGTACGTTACAATGTTAGGTGAAATGCCCTTGTCAATCATTTTGGTTAGGAGCTGGAGCGCCTCATCAACCATGCGATCTTTGCACAAACTATCAATCACTGTGTTATAAGAATAGAGATCAGTTTGAAGCTTGTCTTCTCAAATAACCCAAGCAAATCACATGCAGTGAGAGTGTGTCCAGCTTTGCATAGCCCATTTATCACAGTAAGAATCGTAACTTCATTAGGTTCACAGAGTTTCAGAGCCAACAACTTTTTGAATAATTTTTCTGCCTCGATGACCTTATCATCCAAAAAGAGCCCTTTTATAAGTGTGGTGAAAGTAGTGACATTTGGCTCGTAACCGCGCTTGAAGAAGCTGCCCAAGATAGCAAATCCAAAGTCTACTCGATTGAGAAGGCAATAGCAATTAGTCACGATAGTCAATGTATACTCGTTTACAGGGGCACCCGATTGACACATTTCCTCGAATAAGTTAAGGGCAACACGGTACTGTTTCATCTTGACAATAATACTCAATAGTTTGGTGAATTGAACAACAGAAGGCTGTGGGCGCATTCTAAGCCTTTCACGAAACAAGAAAACAGCATCATCTACTTCATGAATACTACTGATATCTATTCTGGGCTTAGGTGAAAAGGTCCTACCTTTGTGACCGATACTATGAAAATTCGAAGAAAAGAAAGAGAATGGAGAGAAGAAGTACCCAATTTGTTTGCAGAAATTCCTCTACGAATCAGATGAATTGCAGAAGCAGCAGCCATTCCGCCCATGAGCTTCTTCTGTGCAGAGAATTCAAGAAAGGGAAAAACTTCAAAATCACGAGTGAGCGTGCATGTTGCTGCCTCACTGTAGCTACGTATAAAGCGGGTTTCAGAGGTGCACGATTTCATCTTCTCTATAAAAAAAAATTAGTTACCCAATTATTTGTTTCTATTATGAATAGATTGTCATGTAGTTATTTAAATAACATTTTTAATAATAATGCAGAATTTTTTAAAATAAATATAGAATATATTTAAAAAACTATTTAATAGTTTTAATTCCTCTAAACTGCGTATACAATTTAAGAATTGATGTGTATATTAACATTAAAATATTTATTTTAAAGGGTAAAATAGTAATTTTATGAGTAAGTCACACAATAAACATATACATTCTATCACACAATATAACTCACAACACCACTATAAATATTAAAAATATTATTATTTTAAGAGAGGTCACTATTCATTGAGAAGACCTTTCATAAAATCCCTCATCCAAAAAATTCTCTCTCTACAATTAAATATTCACCTAGTGTGCAGTTGTGCCGAGGGTAAAATTCTCATCTCATTCACAAATCAAACCTACATCCACATCATTGGCGCCGTCTGTGGGAAACTCTTACCCTGGCATTGAGAATGCAAACTAGGTCTCGAGCTCGCGAAGTTCATGGAGTGGACGATGCCCCTCAACCACAACTGAATGGGACAAATCACGCGCCACCCCACGAACTGTCGCTACCCCATGAACAATCCCCCCTCAATGGACAAACCGTGCCGCCTCGTGAGCAAGTCGCATCCCCCCGTGCCGAGTCATGCCCTCACGGAGTTCTGCCCAAGGAAACAATGATACAACTGACACAAGAGGTCTTATTGGCCCTGATTCACGATGCATCTACCCGAGCGGCCGCACAAGCTATGACTCAATTTGCTGTTCAACACCCCATCAATCCGCCCCCTCCTTCACCTCGCCGTAGTCGAGAATTGTCCTCGGCTCCCGAGGAGGAGGAGCAGAGGCAGGAGGAGGTAAACAACCGAGTTTCTCGACCTGAAGTCGCTCAGATACAAGAACAATATCCCCCCAATTGCGACCACCCACAGTTCCCCTTCCATCAAGGGGAGTGGAGGACCCCGATTTGGCATTAGCCGTCGCTCCCTAATAGCAGTCCCTTCTCCGCCGCAATTTTAGCGGAAGCACTTCCAGCGGGCGTTAAAGTATCCAACCTCTCAAAATACGACGGAACAGGTGACCCGCAGGAACACTTGGATAAATTCTACGCCAAAATTGATTGGTATGACCTGAGTGATACTGCGTATTGTAAGGTCTTTCGCACCACCCTCTCCAAACGCGCCTTGGCGTGGTTCAAACAACTGCCCGCTGGAACTATTTCCAGCCTCGAGCAGTTGATTCAACGTTTCCTGCACCATTTTTCCATGAACAAGAGGGTTCCAAAAACTGCCGCTTTCTTGTTTACCATACGTCAAAGGGAGAACCGCTGAGAGACTACATGCAAAGATTCGTTGAGGCGGTGCACGAGGTCCCCCATGTCAACCATGAATTGTTGGCGAGCATTATTCAACAAAATTTGTTACCCTGAAGATTCAAGGAGTCAATAGCCGGCAAGCCCCCAAGTACCATGGAAGATCTCCTCATGCGATCACAGAAGTACATTCGGATTGAGGAGTATATATTGATTTTCCTCGCAAATGTTATCGTAGAATGGTGACTTCTAATCGATATATATTTTCATCACAAATCCGTTATCCATCATAAACTTTGTTATATAAAGTTAGGGAAAAATTCAAAAACTCCCCCTGTGATATCAGAAATTGTTAAAAGAATTTTTGAGAAAAAATAAAATATTAAGAACACCCCCTGTGATTTGCAAAAAATTTAAAATGACCCCCCTAAGGTCAGACACTGTAATACACTCACGTTGACTGAAAGTGTGGGTCTAAAATTTTATGGCTTTTTTATAATTTTGCCCTTACCTCTTTATAATATAATATATATATAATTCAATAAATTTTAAAATAATATATAGTACTTTATTAATAAAAATTTTTACTTTATATGTAAGTATATAATTATATTAATATTTTTAGTATAAATTTTAATTATATAATTAAATTAATAAAAATCAATTATTTAAAAAAAAAAAAAAGGCAGCAATGACGGCAAAGTCGGCGCAGCCGCTGCAGAGGAGGGCGGGGCATCCCCAGGCGACGGTGATTGCCCATTGCACGAGGGCAATCGTTGTCGCCCATCCATCGAGAGCGACCGCCGTCACCCTCGTCATCGAGGGCGATCGCATGGAACCAGGGTGACCCCCGTCACCCAAACAGGGCGGAGGGAAGAGAGGTGGGTGGGGGTGGGGTGGGGTGGGTTGGGATGGGGGAAGGGGAATGGGAAGCTGATCGGGGGTGGGTGGGTTATAATTTTAATTTTTGTAATAATTTTAATTATAATAATTATTTTTTAAATAATAATTTTATAAATTATAATAATTTTAATTTTTATAATTATAATAATTTTAAAATTTTTATAAATTATAATAATTCATATAATATAATTTATCCAATATGTGATCTAACTCATTTTCCAAAACCACATAGGATTAAAAATTCCCAAAAATATCCACTTGACATACCATGTCAATTTTTGGTCAAAAATTAAAATTTCGGCCACTAAAAAACCTAAATTTTATCAATTTTAAAGTTTAATAAATTTATGAAAAATGGATTAATTATCGGATTAGAATTAATATCGAGCATATTTAACATACTAAGAAAAATAATTTTTTCTAAATAAAATTTAATATAAATAATTTGATAGGTATACTTAATAAATATTTTTCTATATAATTTTTTTAAAATAATTTATATATATATAGGTATATTTTAATAGACCTAGGTTGACCAAATTGACTAGGAGGGGAATTTTAGTTATTGTCCCAATAAAATTAGGCTCTCTTTGACCAGGGACAGTGTGATCTATTGTTTGTAATACATGTGGTGAAACTGATATTATATTTTTCACAGGTTTTTTTTTATCTTTATGCATAACACAGGGGGCAAAATAAATTTAACTCTATATAGCCAACATCAATAAATTCGACACTTACATTGCACTACAAAGTTTTCTTTGTAAATTAATCATCATCATCATTATATTATTATTTATTATTATTATTATTTATTTTATTATTATTATTATTATATTATTATTATTATTATTATTCCTTTGGAAAATTAGTTCTTGTACATTACACTGCATCAAGAAGTTGGTTTGTATCAACATTGTGTACAAAATGAATCGATCGGTCCATTATTAAGGTAACTTTTCAATTGTAGTATATATATTCTATATTATGTTCGAATGTGATTTAAATACATCGTATTTTGGTATAAATAATTGTAACTTTTAGCATTCTTGAAATTATATGTTATTTTGTTGCTAGCACAAATAATTGTACTTGTGGTATATATTATTGAAGTTACATATTATTTTTTGCTAGCACAAATTTGAAATTTATGAATTTTAGAAATATGTTGTAATCTTTGTAGAATAAAATCTCCTTCCTAAATTTTCATTCATCCAAAATATACACATCACCATTGGCCTTCCACAATTGAAGTCAACCTAATTCGTGACATATGACATTGTGGAAAATCTCCTCAGTTTGTGGGAGCATCAAGCGGATTTAGGGTTGTTTCATTTTAGAGACCTTTTTTTCTTACCCTCACACCCACCCACTCACACACGTTGTCAATGAATTTGAACCCAACATATTCACAATGAAATATTGAGCCCCAAATCATTGTGGTGTTCTCTAAGGGTGTGTTTGGATTGATGGATTTGGATTTGAAGAAAGGATTTGGAGAAATGATTTCAAATGACTCCATTTGAAAAGAATTTGAAATCCATATGATAGGGGAAAATAAAACTCCTCATAAAAAGGAAAGATCCCTACAAAAAAGGAAGGAAGACATCGCCATAAAAGGAAAATTCGGAGTCAAACCTGCCGCATTATCACAAGACGTCAAAAGACAAAAAAACCTTATGTTGATTATTCATAGCCTTGTAACGAGGGTAGGTGAAGGATAAAAATGTATTTCACCTCCACCTACTCGAAATAGCGTAAAGTTTTAGCTAGTATAAATATCTCCTCATTTGATAGAGAGGAAGACTTTTTTTTCGGATTGAATTCTTGTAAGCTACTACTTAGTGAAAACGTGTTGAATTACGCCCTTATAATAAAAATTAGTTGACTCGCTTTTTCGACAAATTGGCGCCGTCTGTGGGAAACATAGTAATTCAACACTTGAAGATGAACACTAGGTCGCGAGCACGAAAATGGGAACTCCGGCATCGGAGATCTTGAGGAATCTCCGAGCATGCCCCCCAAGACGAAGTTCAGCAACCTCTCGGTCCCAGGAGGGACGAAATCCAAGGTAGGCACGGAGAACAGGAAGAGCGGGAGCAAGCTCCCCTCCCCTATGATCCAGCTCTCGCCCGAAGCTCTTCAGCAGATGATTGAAAGAGGCCTCAACGATGGTATCGAGAGCTAGCACAGTCACGAGCAGTCGCAATGTAACAACAATCACCCCTATAGGGGTCAGGAGTGAACTTGGCCCCAGGACAGGCAAGACAACAAGCAGATGACCAATTGGAACAGGAAGTGGAGAGCAGAGACCCACCGGAAGATGAATTGCCTCCACCATCTCTTGAAGAAGCACCCCCGAGGGAACGCGAGCCTCGAAGAAGAGCCCAAGCTGGAACTAAGCAAGCCAGCACAGAAGAGATGGAGAATATACGGGCTTTTCCCCTGGCCGTAGCCCCCCCCAGACGGAGTCCATTCGCAACTCATATTCTAGCAGAAGCAATTCAATCAGGGATTAAGATTCCAAGCATCAGCGAATATGATGGGACGAAAGACCCCCAAGATCACCTAGACCGATTTCTAGCAAAGGCAGACCTAATAGACATTAGTGACGCCGCATATTGCAAGCTCTTTCGAACCACATTGGCCGGGAAGGCAATGACTTGGTTTAATCAACTGCCCATTGGATCGATAGATAACTTTGAGCAATTATCTCAGCGTTTCTTGCACCATTTCGCAATTAACAAAAGATACCCAAAAACGGCCTCTTACTTATTCACAGTGGTTCAACGAGAACAAGAGAGTCTACGAGACTACGTACAAAGGTTCTCTGAAGCCGTCTTAGAGGTCCCCCACGTCAATTCGGAACTCCTAGCGAGTATCATGCAGCAAAACCTGCGGAGAGGGAGGTTTCGTGAATCTATAGCCGGAAACCCCCAGCCACCCTAGATGAACTTCTAGTACGAGCTGAAAAGTACATCCGGATCAAGAAACGCAGGCGGAAGAGGCACAACCCCTTAAAAAAAGAGCAGAAGATGAAGGCCATTCAAGACGACCCCTGAACAAAAGGAATCAAAGGGAACGAAGACGCATCCCACCATCTGACACAACTAGATATACCCCACTGAGTGCGCCCGTGCCGAAATTCTAGCTGTGGCGGAACAACAAGGGATAGTCTAATGGCCTTCGCGCATGAGAGAAAATCCCAAGAGGATGAAATCAGATAAATATTGCCTTTTCCATAAGGATCGCGGCCATGGCACGGAAGACTGTTTTCATCTCAAAGATGAGATAGAAAAATTGATCCGACGAGGATACTTGAAAGAGTACGTAAATCGCAGAGGCCAACTTCAAGAAAAAAAATTCAAGCCCCCCAAGAAGGGCGCGAAAGAGAGGATAGACGAAGCAAACCAACCCAAGATAATCTCCCAACCGCTGCATCATCGGAGTCATATCTGGCGGACCAGCAGGGGGAGATTCAGCTCGAGCAAGAAAGGCCGCACTCAGAGCTATCGCCAACACCTCAGAAGACACTTTCGAACAAGTGGTAATGATGAATGAAAAACCACAAGAAAAACAAGATATAGTCTTTGGCAGTCAAGACTTGGAAAAAAAATGTGGTAGCCAATAACGATGCGGTAGTAATCTCTGCTACCATAGTAAATTTCTAGGTGAAGAAAGTTTTGGAGGACAGCGGTAGCTCTGCAGATATCATATTCCACAAAGCATTCTCACAAATGGGAATCAACAACGCCGAGCTAACTCGAATAAACACACCCCTAACCAGCTTTAGCGGGAATATAGTGGAGCCCATCGGAGAAGTAACGCTCCCCATGTCTCTGGGTTCATACCCAAGGCGAGCAACAAATATGATAAAGTTTCTGGTTGTAGATGCCCCCTCCGCATACAACGTCATATTAGAAAGACCAAGCCTAAACTCTTTTCAAGCGATAGCATCAACGTACCATCTGAAGCTAAAATTCCCAACTCCAGCAGGTATTAGAGAGGAAATAGGTGACCGAAGGCAAGCAAGAGAATGCTACGCAAACTCCCTGAAAGGGGAATCAAACAACCAGCCGATTGTTAAAAGTGGAATCCCAAGCAAAAAAAAGGCAACTGTAACCACTGACAAAGTACCAACGGAGAAAAGCAAAGAAGGGGAACCTCAAGCAAATAAAAAGGAAGGTCGATGAGGAACGCATAGAGCCCACAAGGAGGTCAAAGCAATAGAATTAACCCTAGAACATGTCCCAAAAATGACAAAAATCGGGACTCTGTTGGATCCACAGCTCGAGAAAACTTTGATTGCCTTCCTACAAGAAAACATCAACGTTTTTGCATGGGACACTGCGGATATGAGTGGAATTGATTCAAAAATAATGGTCCACCGATTGAACGTGAATCCGAAGATAAGACCGGTAAAACAAAAGAAAAGGGCATTCAGAAACGAAAGAATCAAGGTGATTAAGGAAGAGGTGGAGAAACTCCTAAGGATAGACTACATAATGCCAGTACAGTACCCTGAATGGCTTGCCAATGAAGTATTGGTCCCAAAACCCAATGGCAAATGGAGGATGTGCATCGATTTCACGGACTTGAATAAAGCCTGCCCTAAAGATTCATACCCATTGCCTCGCATCGACGCATTGATCGACTCGACGTCAGGGTGTGAACTTATGAGTTTCCTCGACGCCTTCCAAGGATACAATCAAATCCGTCTTGCCCACGATTACCAGGAAAAAAACTAGTTTCGTGACAGATCAGGGCATCTTCTGCTACAATGTTATGCCATTCGGTCTGAAGAATGCAGGAGCGACGTATCAGAGGCTTGTAAACAACATGTTCCGAGAACAGATAGGGAAGAATATGGTAGTTTACATAGATGATATGATGGTCAAGAGTCAAAAAAAGGAAAACCACAAACAGGATTTGCAAGAGTGCTTTGGCATACTACAACATTTTGGGATGAAGTTGAACCCGATAAAATGCACATTCGGCGTGCACGGGGGGAAATTCTTAGGATTCATGATCTCACAAAGAGGAATAGAAGCCAATCCCGAAAAGATCAAAGCAATCCTAGAAATGAAGCCCCCCAAAACTATTCAGGAGGTCCAAAGACTGACAGGAAGATTAGCAGCGCTAAACCGATTCATCTCGCGCTCATCAGATAGGGGCTCCCATTTTTCAAGGTGTTGAAAAAAATAGAAAAATTTCAATGGACGCCGCAATGCCAGGAAGCTTTTGAAAAACTAAAAGAGTATTTGGCGTCTCCTCCGCTTTTGACCAAACCCAAAGATGAGGAAACACTATACCTCTACTTAGCAACATCACAAGGAGAAATAAGTGCAGTGCTCACACGAGAAGAAGGGCGTGATCACCTTCCTGTCTACTATGTTAGCAAAACTCTTCAAGGAGCAGAAGAAAAATACCCTCCTATCGAGAAACTAGCATTCGCCCTAGTGGTAAAGCAAGAAGACTACGGCCATATTTTCAGTCACATCCAATAGTGTCTAACAACCCCTTTGAAGAAGGTCCTTGCCGAACCAAACATATCAGGAAGGATGGTGAAGTGGGCAGTCGAGTCAGTGAATATGGAATAGAATACCACCCAAGGCCAGCCATTAAAGCTCAAGCTTTAGTTGATTTTGTAGTCGAAATGACGGCCGAGGAGGGCGAACACAAGCAACAATGGTGGAAGCTCTTCGTAGATGGATCATCCACTTTGCAAGGAAGCGGAGCAGGCGTAATACTAGAAACGCCCCAAGGTGACAAAATCCAATATGCCTTAAGATTCAGCTTCGACGCGTCAAACAATGAAGCAGAATATGAGGCACTGTTAGCTGGGGGAAGATTAGCGCAAGCAGCGGGAGCCAAATACCTGAAAGCATATAGCGATTCACAGTTGGTAGTGAACCAAGTAAACGGTGACTACGAAGCAAAGGGTGAGAAAATGATCCAATACTTGAATCTCATCCGAACGTTGTGTCAGAAGTTTGAAAAATTTGAATTGCAACGCGTTCCTCGATCAAACAATGAAGAGGCTGACCAATTAGCTAAATTAGCTAGTTCACTGACAACAGTGCAAAATCGGAAGATGACCTTATTGACACAAGACCGCTCAGGGATAGAAGATCCGGCAAATGAAATTTTGGTTAACACAAGCAAACCTTGTTGGAAAGACACAATTGAAGCATATTTTGACTATGGGTCACTCCCAGCAGACAGAAAAGAAGCCAGGATAATACGGACAAGAGCAACCCGCTTCACAATGATAAGAGGAGAGTTATACAAGAGAGGATTTTCGCAACCCTACTTGAAATGTTTGGACCCCGAAAAAGCCGAGTACGTCTTAAAAAGGAAATCCATGAAGGAAGTTGCGAAATCACTCGGGAGGAAGATCACTAGCCGGCAAGATCTTACGACAAGGATACTTTTGGCCTTCTGTACAAAAAGATGCCATGGATATGGTAAGACGCTGCCAAAAATGTCAAGAACATGCGAACATCACGCATACCCCAGCTGCATTAATGCAACCAATTCCTAACCCTTGTCCCTTTGATCAATGGGGATGGACCTTGTGGGAAAATTACCCGAGCAACGGTCAAAGAGAATACCTGATAGTAGCAGTAGATTATTTTTCAAAGTGGGTTGAGGCAGAGCCGCTCAGCAGAATCTCAGAGAAAGAAATCATAAAATTCGTGTGGAAAAATATAATATGCCGCTTCGGCATTCCCAGAGCTTATATATAACAGACAATGGAACGCAATTCCAGGGGAAAGAATTCAAACGGTGCCTCGAGTTAAAAATCAAACAATATTTCACGTCTGTAGGCACCCCCCAATATAACGGGCAAACTGAAGTAACAAACAGAACCATACTGCAGCACCTAAAAACCCACTTGGACCAAGCCAAGGGAAATTGGGTTGACGAGCTCCCCGGAGTACTATGGGCATATAGGACCACACCTCGAAGGAGCACTGGAGAATCACCATTTAACTTGGTCTATGGAATGAAGGCTATCATCCCCGCTGAGATTGGAGAAGAGACTTTGCGAATCCAACAATACGAACCAGAAATAAATGACATAGGGCGTCGCGTCAACCTAGACCTATTAGGGAGGTCAGAGACACCGCAAGCGTACGAATCGAGGCATATAAAAGACACATGGCAAAGGCATATAATACA
The DNA here is from genome assembly GCA_034509725.1 of Sesamum angolense. Classification (NCBI taxonomy): domain Eukaryota; kingdom Viridiplantae; phylum Streptophyta; class Magnoliopsida; order Lamiales; family Pedaliaceae; genus Sesamum; species Sesamum angolense. Next base: position 10,596,624 of record JACGWL010000010.1, read on the forward strand.
CGAGTCCGCCCAAAAAAATTTTCAAATTGGGGACTTAGTGTGAAGGAGATCAGATGTCAGGGAAATATTGGAAAGTTGGACGCAAAGTGGGAAGGTCCCTACCGGGTCATTGAAGCAATTGGAAATGCGACTTACAAACTGAAAAAACCTGACGGGAAAGAGATCCCCCGAACGTGGAATGCGTCGAATCTGAAGAAATTTTACGCTTGAGGATACTATGTAATTTGAATGCAGTACCAACGAAATAAAATAACAAATCCTTCTTTCATCGGATGTCCTGTTTTGCTTTTTTTACATATTGAATGACACTGTTGCAACTCCCAATATAGTTAGAAAAGATCCTAATAGGTCCCATAAACCATTATGAAAGCTCCTAAAGAGCCCCAAGATAGAGTATGATAAATACTCCACGAAGGAACTCCTGAGAAGTTCTACAAAAAGAAATTACGCGAGCTCCTAAGAAGCTCCCAAGCCTAAAAAGGCGCCGACATTCCACGAAAGGACTCCTACGAAGTCCTAAGAAGCGATAACATAAAACAAAGATAAAATGAATAACATAGAATACGTATGATGAGAGAAGAAATAACAAGTCGTATTATCCAAAAACTTAACAGGAAATCGTCAAAAAAGAACTAAATGCGACAAGCTGGTCTTAACTAGCAAAACGAGAAAATAACATAAAAATAACTATGAGAAGAGTCAAGGACGATCACCCCCAACATCGACGCAAGCACCTTCAACAGGGGGCTCATCCACAACTTCCACCTCGCCCTCTTCAGTAACGTCCTCATCTGGCACAAGAGGATCAAGAAACATGAAATCCTCCCCAACAAAGCGACCACTCTCCCTCAATTTAGCACGACACTGCCTAATCGCCTGGTCGTAAATATCGTTAGCCCTTGCCACAACGGCACCTTCAAACTCCTCAGAATCCTCATACTTCTCCTTAAAGTCATTCCAGACGCACTCCAAGTAAATCTTCCCTGCCTCTGACTTGAGGAAGCCCTGGCCTGAGGAAACCTCACGATTATAACGATCTCTCCACTTGACCCGACCTTCAGAAGCCTCTTTTAGCTGTTCTTGACAACGAGCAAGCTCTTTCTTCATCTCCTCAAGAGCAGCCTCTGACCGTTTCAACTCCTTATCATAGGATTTGAAACGCTGATCAACAACCTCGGTCAATGTGGCGACCTAAGAACATAAGATAAAAGAAACACTAAAGTGAGTAAATGAGCACGCCAAAAGAGAAAAACTCAAAAAAGCAAACTCACCCTGGCAGATTCACCGAACAACAGCCGACTAACAGTATGATCACCCAAGGAGCTGAAACGAGCAACATCGTAGTCGCTCACGACGCTGCGCTACCTCACATAAGCTAGATCATAATCAGAGGCATCCCAGAACAAGGCCACCCCCTCGTGACGGTTGATCCCATAAGAGAAAAGCCCTTTTCCAATCCCGTGTGGAGCCTCAATAGCCTCGGGCTCACGAGGCCTTTTGGAACTAGAAGGCGCACCACGACTATCCTTCCTAGATCCTCCCTGACCATAATCCACCTCGCGAGGTCGCAGGGGAGGAGGGGGAGAGCGACGCCTCTCGCCTTCTTTTCTCGCTGCAGGAGGAGGACGAGCTCGCCCATCACGATCATGCTGCTCTCGCTCACGCTCAGCCTTATAGCGCTGAATATCTTGCAATGACACCCTCCCTGAAACAAGTAGCTAAAAATGAGTCATAGCAAAATAAAAATCAACAAACAAGAAACGAATAGATAAAGAAAACGAATATACCAGATGCAAGTAAAGATTTCACATCAAGCATCTGGTCGAACAAACCCGCTCCTATGAAGGACAAGTGAAGATCATGACTAGATCTAAGAACGGGGGAAACCTCCCCCCAACTAGTTTCAAATCCCAACCTGAATCCCTAACGAAAAAGAATTTTTCTTTCTAAGGCCCTTTAGAAGAAGCACTTCCATCCAAAAATCTACACCCACTCCGAGGAAAGAAGAAGAAAAAGGAATCATTGACTACCTTTCTGACAGAAAAAAGAGTGAAGAAGAACTCAATAGTGAGAGGCAGACCTAATTCCCTAAAAACGGTGAAGAAAACCCTCAAAATATGTGAAAGAGTTTGGAGTGAATTGACTAACACAAAGACCCGACTCATTTATTATATCCATCAAAAGGGGATGAGGAGGAAGAGTAAAACCCGAAGAGAAAAACACAGAATAGACAGTGAAATAACCTGTAGGAGGCATCCTAATCCTATCCCCCACCCGTGGAAAACAAAAATCAAAAGTAGAAGACGGATCAAATTTTTTCTTCAAAAAATCAAACTCCTCAACACTCAAAGAACTATCACCGTTCTCAACATCCATAACACGACAGCGAAGTTTGGACTAAGGAGCTACAGACGACTCCAATTCATCACTCTGAACATGAACAGGACTACTAACTAATCTTTGGGAAGAATCAGAACCCATCAAGATCTCAAGTGAATCAGAATGACTTTCAGGTAAATTCCTGATCGCCTCGATAACCTCATCACGAAACTCAGATCCCCCGAAGCAGAAGGCAAAGACGAGACAACACAAACGACCTCCGGAAGAGACAAAACACCTTGACCCGCAACAGGCCGAGGATGGCCGCCTCGACCAGCAGCAGGCCGAGGCTGGCCGCCTCGACCAGCAGCGTTCGAGGCGATTCGCCTCGACCTGCCGTGGCTGAATGCCTCGACCTGCGACAGGTCGAGGCATCACGCCTCGACCCACTTCCAATCGAGGCTGGTCATCTCGGCCAGCCTCGACATCTTCCCTTTGCGGCAGCGCCGCCCCCTCCGACAACGAAGACCCGCTCTCGATATTTTTTGACATTTCACAACGCAATCCCAACGAATACCTAATAGACCCCCAAGTACGTTCGCTCAAAAAAAAAAGGGGGAAAAAAGGAGGAGGGAAAGAGGAGAATTTTTTACGACACCACAAAAAAAGAAGAGTCGACAGTAACGCAAAAAAGACAAGATTAGCAGAAAATACCTCTCCTAGCCATGAAGATGTTTTTTTTGAAGAAACGACGAAAAGGCTATTCAGTAGAAACAAACAAATTACTTGAAATGACAAAGAATTATATATACTCGTCAAAACCCTAGCCTTCTGCAAAACGAGCCAAGTCAAAAGAAGAAAGGAGAATCCAACATTCCTTATTAAATTCATAATTATCTCTAAAAGATATTTATGAATTAAGGGGGCTGTTGATAGGGGAAAATAAAACTCCTCATAAAAAGGAAAGATCCCTACAAAAAAGGAAGGAAGACATCGCCATAAAAGGAAAATTCGGAGTCAAACCTGCCGCATTATCACAAGACGTCAAAAGACAAAAAAAACCTTATGTTGATTATTCATAGCCTTGTAACGAGGGTAGGTGAAGGATAAAAATGTATTTCACCTCCACCTACTCGAAATAGCGTAAAGTTTAGCTAGTATAAATATCTCCTCATTTGATAGAGAGGAGGACTTTTTTTTCGGATTGAATTCTTGTAAGCTACTTAGTGAAAACGTGTTGAATTACGCCCTTATAATAAAAATTTAGTTGACTTCGCTTTTTTGCGACATCATTATGAATTCGTAAACCATTTTATTCTGGAAAGCTTATAAATTTATTTTTCAAAATTTTCAAAAATATTTTGAACAGCTTATAAAAATCATCATGTAACTTAACACTAAAGAGCATACAATATATTTTAAGGTAAATTGCATTGACATTTCCTAAAATTAGATTTAATTATAAAAAGACCCTCCTTTCAAAGTTATAAATCTATTGCTTGAGGTTGTAATTGTAATTACACATATACTCTCGATTGAATGATGAAATTTTACATAAACACCTTCTGAGTTAAATTGCACTACCATCCTGGGTGTACTTGTAATTTTATAAATGACAGAGAGTGTTTGTACAATAAGGCCTAACTTTAGGGAATGTTAATATAATTTACCTTATATTGTATTATTTAAACAATGAACTGGTTTTTATATATGCATCTTTTCAAACCAATACATATTAAGTAATAGGATAAATTACAATTGACTTTCGAAAATTTGTCATAATTATAAATATTTTATTGTTGTTAAAAAATTACAAATACCCCATTCGAATTAACGACGGTCTAACAAATATCCCCTACATTGGGCTGTCACGAAGGAGTATTTATTAGACATTATTAATTTTAGATGGGTATTTATAGTTTTTCAAATAATGAGAGAATATTTGTAATTATTACAAACTTCAAAGGAGCCCATTGTAATCTACCCTAAATTATATGTATTTAGAATATTGTAAATTACAACGACATCCCCTGGGATATGACATAATTACAATACCTTCTCGTTGTTTGAAAAACTACAAATACCCCCTGATGTTTGATGAAATTATGTAATCATTGGATGTATGAAATTGTCAACTTTGTCCTTCCGGTATATTTTTTAAAAAATTAAAAATTTATAAAAAAATCAAATGGGGTGGATGGAAAAATTTTACAAATTATAAAAAAAATTATCCATTCAATCCATAAAAAAATAAATAAAATTATAATTTTTAATTCACAAAAATATTTTGGTCAGTTCACCATAAAAACGGATGGAAATCTAACGACAAGAGAATATTCGTAATTATACCAAATTTCAGAGAAAGTGGTTGCATCTTAACCTTGTGTTGGAGTGTAGAGTATATCTCAACATTGCGTATCCAAACCCAACAACTCCAAACTTAACTCTGTGCTGAGTTGGAGTTGTTGGGTTTTATGTCTTGTAATTACCTTCTTTTCAATTTTTTGTATACGTCCACAACCTGATTAACAAAATGATTCCTCCACAATTGAGAGAGTAAAATATGAATTTATTGTCAAAAAAATAAAAAATAATAAAAAGTCAAAGAGTAAATTACAATCATCTCTTCTAAGGTCAGACATAATTATAAATACATTCTTGTTATTTGAAAAATCACAAATACCCCTCTAATATTAACGTCAGTCAATAAACGAGCTTATAATTCCATTAGCATTTATTAGGTTCATCTAATTTTTTTTATAGATTTACCAAAATACTCTTTTCAATTATGAATTACCAACCTATATACTCCTTAAATTTTTTTAAAAATATTTTCACGGACTAATGGATTATTTACTTCATCGACCCTCAATTTTTTTTTTTTACATTTCATCAAATATTTTTTAAATAAAATTCTATAAGGCTAAATTAGTAATTTTTACCTCACCATCCAGGTGCTACGTAATTATTTTCATTTGATGGGAAATTTTATAATTTTCAAACAACGAGAGAGTAATTATATTTATACAAAACCATATGATAGAGGTAGGTGTAATTCTACCCAATTTAATAATTCTTGTAAGTATAATAAAATATAATAAAAGTATAAAAAAACATAGATAAATAGTATATTTGTGTTGTAGAAGTAGGTATGTCTTGGGAGCAACCAAATTTGTTTTGGGACATGCAAAATTGTTGATATACTCTTTATTAATTCCTCAAATTCCAGTTCACAAAGCAACTATGGGATTGTCACAACAATATTTAATTTAAAAGGTATATATATATATATATATATATATATATATATATATATATATATATGATAATATTATTTTTTACCTTTTTTAGGTCTAATAATTTATTTTATTTCATGATTGATGAAAATGACAGAGAGCACATGATTGAGTTGACACAAAATAAAAAAAAAAAAGAAATATATAATGTTAATTAATTAATCAAAGGCACAAAAACCATATATCTATTCCAAATATTATTCCCTCAATAATTAAAAAATTAAAATATAATATAATGTATTCCTATCTATTATGATTGTTTTTTATTTATAATTTATTTTGTAAAGTCAAGGGCATATAATTATTAGAGATTGGTAAGAATTGGGCAAAGTATTTAACTTTACAGCTCATTAATTAAACAATATCATGGAATTTGTTTGGAGTTGAGTGTGATTTTTAATTAATGTATTTTTTTATATTTATATTTGATTATTTTATAAGAAAGATGTAATTAGTATAAATATTAATTTAAAAATTATTTAATTTTTTTGTTTAGTTAATAATTAAATGATATAGGGTTAGAGATCATTTTATGTAGGTTTGGCAACGAGTTGGGGTAAATTGTGCCTCGACCCACAGGTTCAATTTCAATGAAACAAGTTTGCGAGCGGATATAGGGTAAAATTTTGTGAACCCGCCTCAGTCCAAGTTGTGTCTTGAATTTTGGACGCGATGTGTACATAATTATTAATAAAAAATATATTTGAAATTAAGTATATGACGATATTTGTATTTTGAACGTTTATAATGTGTGATTTTTGATGAATCGTTGACATAATTAAAATGGACTGCTTAATATCACTTTCATTGTGCTAATAAAGATAGATGATGATGATAAGGACTAACCTACTTTGTAGAATAATAATTAACGGTTACGACAATTAAATTTAGAAGAATAATTGTGGAAGATCACTTTAGATGATGTTCGTGTAATTTGATTTAAGAAAATATTTATTATTTTAAAATTTATATAAAAATGCAATTTATCAGTTCAAACGGGTCGAGATGGTTTGGAGTGGGGCGAGTGGGGGATCAAGGTCGACGGTTGTTGATGGCTGTAGGGCAGATTGAACTTTCGACTACAGTAGGTCTGGGTTCGGGTTTTTTCAAAACGAAGTGGGACAAGACTCGACTTCATCCCAAATGATTAGATTTGTTTGATTGAAAATTCTTGTTGTATCTCGTTATGATGCGTGATCACAAATATATTATTTGAATATAACATGACTCCGACACAAATTATTCTAATAAATTTATATACAAAAATATATAAGTATGCATAAGTACACATATGCATATGTATGGATGTAAAGGTAACTACTTGATAAATTATAAATACAACTATAATAAGAAATATATTTATTTTGTAGATAGTGTTGTGTAAGCAAATGTAATTTGTAGACTATAATATTGTTGAATAGATAAATTAATATATTGAGAAAAAGAAAATAAGGTAAAATAAAATCAAATGGGATGATTATATTTATTTTAATTAATTTTGAATTACTTTAAATTTTACAATCCTCAAATTTATAAAATATACCCAAAAAAAAAAAATTAATATGTCCAGAACGTATTGAACACACAATCATTCGTGTCCCTAGCATATAAAGGTCGTGTTAGATTTTTCTTTTCTTTGAACACATTAAATGACGTGTCCGACATGTGTTAAGTGTCTCCAGTGTGCAGTGTATATGTCCTACATTTACAAAATGACGTTTTGGAATGATGCGCATTATCGCATCTTACTACACTTAGCATATACATGTCATGTATATATATTATTTTTTTTATAAAACATACAGAACACGTAAACTTATAACACAGGATACTTATATATTTATAACAAGAAAAAAAATAAAACAAGAACTTACATAAAAAAAAATTAAATTCATTATTAGGGTTCAAAAATAAATCAAACACTCAATACTCGATTGAAATCACTCATCTGAATGTTATTTGTTAAATTTAACAAATTAGACTTCAACAAAAAAATTTGTTCGAGTAAATTTTTAAGTTTGGCTATAACTTAATTCAAACAACTTAAAAGTATCAAATTATTCGGGTTTGATTTATATTTGAGCTAATTAAATTTTATAATAACTTAATTAAATTAATAGTTAAATTACATTCGAATACAATTACTCAAATGCGATTTGATTCGATTCGACTCGACTCGACTCAAATTATTTAGAGCTGTGTAGATTATAAATTGCATTAGCATAAGATAGTTATTGGGGCCCACCAAATACCTTACTGGAAAAGGGTAACAAGTGAGGCACAGACAGCTAAGCAATAAGAGCTTGGAAAAGGCCGAGTGCCAGTGGTGAAGGAAAAACCGTGTGAAACCCCAGTGGTACTTTCGTAATATATCCCTAACTCCAGCCCTTATTTCATAAACGTCTTCCTATATATAAATCAACGCAGACAACGCATACATACAAACGCATATGCTATTATTATTGATTGATTGATTGATTGATGATGATGATGATATGCTCTCTGTAATCTTTTCTCAAGAGTGCGAGAAATTTGATTCCCACAAGAATTTTCCGACACTTGTTTGCCTGTTTGAAGTTTGAATTTTTCAGTTGTTACACTCTCTGACCTTTTCTTTTCCTGCATTTACTCATCATTGTTGTTTGGAGAGAGAGAGAGAGAGAGAGAGAGAGAGAGAGAGAGAGGAGTGTGGTTCTAGGAGCAGTCTGTGATTTTTGAGGAACAGGAAGAACAGGGTGTCTATAGTTTGAAGAAAAATCCACGAGTTTTGCTGTTAACAGATGGAAGATCGTAAGGGGTAAAAGGGCTTTCCCCAGAATTTGTATTTATTCAAATTTCTTGCATTTTTATTTGTTTGGGGAGAATGGTTTTCTCTGTTTTATATTGTGACTTGGGGAGTTGTAGAAGTTCTTGGAAAATGGACCAAAACCAGGGTTTTGAGTATTTTCATTTTTTCAGCTTGATGAGTTGTTTGCAAATATCATACTAGTGCACTCTTCTTGGAAATAGACCAAAACCAAGATTTTGTTTAGCATTCCTGGATCTTCTTTGCCTGTGAGTTTTACCATATTTTAATCAGAAAATGACTGGATTTGTATGCATGCATATATGTGGGATAGAATAGAATTAATAAAATTCTCAGTGTGCATATCAGAATTTCCCTAATTTGAGTTCTTGTTCTTGTATTATATGCAATTTTTACTTTGTCTTGATAGTTCTTGTGGTTATATTAAAATGTACAAGTGCTGATTGAATTTAACTGATCTGTCTGTATCTGAGATGATCTTTTGTCATTGAATCTTGGGCTCATACTGATGAAAACCTGATGAGTTATGGTCAAATCAGATGTGGGAACACTAAGTCAGAGTTCTTGAATTTGGTTGTGTGCAAGTTGTTTGAAGCTGAGTCTAAGTTAATCGATGCTGTCACGAAATGCTATCAATTTTATATTGATTATATGAATAGTTACTTATGTTTTTCAATCTTTGAAGAGGAATGTATTGGCCTGAAATCATTGTCTTGGGAGCTGTCAATTCTTGCACGAGCATAGTTGATTAATTCAAAAGTCAATAAAGAAAAAAGATAACAACTGGATATGTATGGAGTCATTATATGAGGCTTGAAAATTCTAAGATTAAATTGTTTTTTTATTAATGATTTCAAAGATGCTTTCAATAGTGACAGCAAGCGGCACAAGATTGACTAAGACGTTTTGGGTGCACTATAAGCTTTTTAAAAACATCTAATGAAATATTGCAAAGTGTTTGGTAATTTTTTCAAAATAGAAGCTTATAAGATTTCAAAGTAAGATGTTAAAGTGCAAGTTATTTAGTTTAATTTTTGCAAACTAATTACAGTTGCCATTAGTAATATATTATAAGCTCCAAGATCGCATTTCTTTATCCAAACACTTCAATAGCATCTTTTAGAATAACAGTTAACATGTTAGAGGTTCATGAAACATCTTGTATGATGTACGAACTTTTAAGATTTTATAAATAAGTTTAGCTGAATGCTGTCTAATGAAACAAGAAAATCTCTGTACTTGTATTTTTACTTAAATAGTGGTTAGTACATCATCGATTTTATTAACGGGGAAAAATTAATTTTTCGTTCTTGTGGATGCATATTTACCTTAATAATTTTGTCTCACCATGGCTATCTGTAAAAAAACCACACTCCTTGGGGGGGACTGGGATCCATGGATTTCTCGAAAATCAGAGAAATGAGGAAGCAGAACAAGAGGAACCATCAAGAGCTAGTCTCGGCAATGAGGAAGAGCTCATCGCTCCAGCTGCAAGAAGCTCCGCCACTGCCCACAACGATCATCACGACTACCATCAGAACCACTCTCCAACGGTATGCTTCTCACCTCTCTTTTACTTGGTTTACTTTTCATGATTCAGTTACATTTACAACAAATGCAGATATGAGTAGTTGTTAGTTATCTGTATTAAAGATGCAGTGGGGTATTTTATTGAATGCATAAATTACGACAAGCTGTCTGAATTTATTAAATGAAACAGTGGCAAAAGGGTATACGGTAGGATACATGTGGTTGGGACAATGGTGTTAGGGGGACCTAGTAGCTGGGGTTGCTTATATTATTCGACAACGTTTCCCGTTGGAACCCAATAATAATTGAACCGGGTGGCGCAAATATTCTCCTTGTTAGCCGACCAACTTAAGAAAGCAACAAGATTTCTTAATGTTGTTGTTGGACTGAACATTCGACTTGCAAGAAAAGCAATAGGAAGTGTTCTTCTGGTTCTTGAATGAATATTGAATTGTCGTTATTCTATGTTTACAGTCTTGGCTAGACTCTATAATAAATTTAACTAGTGTCAAGCGATGATTTTTCATAAGTTTCATAAGATTCTTGAATGGTTTAAGCAAATCTTGATAATATTTTCGAAGATGTGATCGATCTGGCACTCAAATGGCGTGGAATGAAGTGTAGGATGGAACTATTGCACATGGAATATCAAAATAATTGCTGGAAATCGATGTGTGTCTGATGAGGATAACCATATATATATATAGTGTCCTTTTAAGTATCAAAAGGCTACTATTGCACCAGGACCACATGAAGATACCGGTGCTGCACATGCAATGAATTCCATCAACCATAATAGGGAAAATTACACTTTAGTCTCAAAGGATAGGGAAATTCAACACTTTTAGTCATCTGATTTATGGGATTTTAAATGATCATAACATTGAGAAAACTCGACACATTTTTAGTTTACTTAATGAGATTTTCAAATTGATCCCAAATTGAGAAAACTTGATACATTTAGTCCTGTAAATCTTGAAAAACAGAGGACTAATCCTAACGAATTTTCTCAATTTTGGAATTATTTTAAAAATTCTGTAAAATCAAAAGGACTAAATGTGTTGAAAAAATCTCGTAAAATAGACTACTAAATTCTGGTTATGTTGGCCTTCTTTTTCATTTCACGAGGAGATTACTAGTTCCGCAAGAATGTTTCTTGGCAGAAAGAATTCAACGTTCAATATGACAAATTTGGGGTTCGCCTAAAACGCCTGCTTACATGTTTTTTACATTCGTATTTCATTTTAATAGCTTAGTTACGAGTAAAATAATCGTATTATATGTTGATATTTGGTGCAGGCAAGGAGGAGCATCTTCAGCTACTTCAACTGCTGCGTGAAAGCCTGACTGCGAATCGATCAATTTGGTGCTATTTATGATACTTGTGTTGATTATGTGATTCAAATTGAGACGTTCCGATGTGTTATTGACAGAGTTTATGCTGAAATAGGGATCGATCCGGTTGTCCGTTTATGCGTAGCTAGTCGTTGTCATCATCGTCGTCGCTGCTCTTGGCTTGTTTAAGTGCCTGGTAGGCTTGTTGATAAATGGTAACAAACAGACCACTGCCGTTTTTTCTTGCATAACGTGGAAATTTTCATCAAGTTTGATCATATTTGCTAATTTATTGCTATTTTCCACATTGTTCAGTTGTCCTGTTAACTAAGTTGAATGATGTAATCTTTCAATTAATTTACTATATTGATTTTTAATGGTGAATTACTTTTAAATCTTTGTTAGTTTGAGATTTTTTTTTTTATATCTAAATCTAATATAAAAATAATCAATAATAGAAGCATTATACATATAAAATTAAATTTAAATTTATGTTATTAACTAATTTATCTAAAAGAGACTGTAAATCTTTTGGATCGAGTAAATAATAAATAAGACAGACAATAAATTAAAAATATATAATGAATCTTAGATAAAGATAAGGGATAATTACACTCCTCTCCTCTCAGGTTTAGAGAAATTATATTTCCTTGTAGTTTGGGAAAATTACATCTAGCGTTCCTGATGTTTGTTTTCGTCTAATAAACAAGTCCCTCTATTAGTTAAAATTCACCGAATTTGTTGGTATTAATAAAAAAAATTATATTAATCACTAATTGACTTATTATTGATTTATTATATGTTAAATAAATCTTTATTACCAAATTATCCTCATATGTCTTTATGCGTAATGCATGCAAGGAAGTATATTTTCATCGTTATAAGAGTAATTTAGTCAAAAAAAATTATTTTGACTTGAAATAAGTCAGTAATCAGTCAATCGATGGTAAATATAGTGGTAGATGTAATTTTTCAAACTATAGTATAAGTGTAATTACGCAATTTTTGGGGAGGGTTGCAATAATCCCTAAAGATAATGTTCATAGATTTATCTAAAACTAAAATAACAAAGCCATTGTCTCTTGCGTGGCATACTCGATACTTGTGTATAATTTAAATTTTTATTTCTTATTTAATTGAATAAAAAAAGCAAGATAATATTAATATTAAATGAATGATTTGAAGAGAAATTACTAACTAAAATAATTAATAAGATACATAGTCATTTCTTGAAGAAAAAAAATATATAATGTAGAATATTTTAGACAGTTTACATTTTGTCAACTATGGTAGTAATTCAATAATACTAGTATAGATATAAACAACGAAACAATAAAAAACGAATTATATAAGTAAGTTCTATTGGAACCTAAATTTTTATTATATTATGTAATTAACTTTAAATATGCATAAATAAAAGTCAAGGATAATTACACTCTCTTTTCCTAAGGTTTGATGTAATTACACTTAAACTCTTTATGATTTGAAAAATTACATCTACCATTCCTGAGATTTGCTACTTCTAACAAATAAGTTCCTTCGTTAGTAAAAAATTACTCGAATTTGTTAATATTAACAAAAAAAAAATCGGCAAACAAAAATTTATATTTACCCCAATTGACTTATTGATGATTTATTGCAGATCAAATAAGTTTTTTATGACCAAATTAGTCTTATACGTCTACACATATTAATGCATATGAGGTTATATCTTCATCGTTATAAGTGTAGTTTTAGATGAAAAAAAATTATTTAACTTGCAATAAGTCAGTAATAAATCAATCAAGTGTAAATATCAATTTCATTAAGTTATTTTGTTAATATTAGCAAATTTGATGAATTTCGACTAACGGAGAGACTTTTTTGTTAAATAAAAGTAAACCTCAAGAATGCTAGATTTAATTTCTCAAACTATATGAGATTTAGGTATAATGCACTATATGGGATTTAAGTATAATTGCATTATACCTAAAAGGAGGGGAGTGTAATTATCCTTAAAGTCAATGGAAAGTTTGCAGTCAGAATGATGCAAGGCATACAAATGGTTGTTTCAACCATTAATACTAGTGTCTGTGTCACACTTAAATGTGTGTGTATAATTAATTTAAAATTTTAAAAACTAATTATTATTTAAAGATATATTAGTTAAATAAATAAAACATTAAAATATAAAAAAAATGAGAAATGTTTAAAAAAAAATGAGAGAAGAAAAGGAATGTAAATAATAAGAGAAAATTAAAAAATTGAGAAGAGAGAAAAAATAATAAATTGAAAGATCACAATTGAAGACACCAAAAAGATAAGAGAACAATCCAAGGATTCGAATTCCTTTGAATGAAAAGTTGAGAAGAGAGAAAAAAATAATAAAATATTAAGAAATAAAAAATTGAAAGATCACAAATTGAAGACACTAAAAAGATGATCTTCAAAATTTAAGACAACAATTAAAGGATTCGAAATCCTTTGTTTGCCACGATGGTGGTGGATAATTTTTTTTAAAAAAAGAAAAAACACCCGAGAGTGGGGAGAGCTTTTCGGAATCTTATTTCCTTCTATATTAAATCAGATAACACCCCAAATTTATTACGGAGAGTATTAATTTCCTAGATATGTCTAGAAAGTCGTAAATAAAGAATAATACTTCATTATAATCAAGAACTGTCATATTATAAGCAAGGAATACTACTCCCCTACTGTTATTGCACACTAAATATGACGTTTTAAAAAATTGATTTGTCAAATATAGAAAATCAAATTTGAACTATCTCTTCCGTCCCATAAAGTTTGAAACTCAGATGTTGTTTAGCTAAACAACTTATAAGCTTTTCGGAACATCTTACAATATATTTGAGCATTTAAGTTCAACATATATAAGGTTAATTACATTTAAACCACCTCTGCTAAATATGAAATTACACTTTCTTTAAAAAAACTTTTGAAATTACACTTACACCCTTTATATAAATTCTTCATTTACACTTGACCCCCTTCCATTTGAGTTTGGACAAAAATGCTGATGTAAGTAAAAAATATTTACATAAATTTTTAATGTTGCATCTCATTTAACATTATAAATGAATAAATGGAATATGTATATATATATATATATATATATATATATACATGGAATAAAATTAACATCATTATATTTTTTCTTCTTATAAGGATAACATTATTATATGAGAACATTAAATTAAAGGTAAAATTAAAAATTTATCTAATTTTTTTTTTTGGACTAACATCGGGGTTTTCTGCCAAATCTTAACGAAAGGAGGTAACGTGTAAACACTAAATTTTTGGAGGAGATATAAGTGTAATTTTAGAATTTATTTGTAAAAAGTGTAAGGTCATATTTTTAAAAAGAGTTTAAGGGTAATTATTATATATATATATATATATATATATATATACAATTATAGGCAACACCCCTCCCTTTAAAAATATTAAATTACACTTTCTCCGATTTTTTTTTTTTTGAAATTACCACCCTTCCAAAATTTTCACTTTACATCTGAATCCCTTCCGCTAGAATTTGAACAAAAAATACTGGCATAAGTAAAAAAAGTTATATAAAAATTTTAATTTTGCCCATCATTTAACATTTTTATGTATATTATTGTACATAAAAAGAGATAAATGCAAATATAAATATATATATGGAGTGAGGTTAATATCATTACATATTTTCCTTTATAAATACAAATAATTACATGAAAATATTAATAAGGGGTAAAATAAAAAGTTTATACAATTCTTTTTGCTACCGTCACAACTTTTCACCTACATCCCGACAAAAAGAGGTCAGGTGTAAACAATAAATTTTTGGAGGAGGTATAAGTGTAATTTCAAAACTTTTTCGAAAAAACATGTAGTTCCATATTTTTAGAGGATATATAAATATAATTAACCCTTATGTATTCCTAAAACCTTAAAAGATTTCAAAATATGAATTTTTTTTGAAAAAGTAATAATCTCAGTCCGTCTTTCTTTTATAAAATATTTTAGGAAAAATTGCATAAAGCCCCCCTTTATTATAAAAAATCAGCTAAAAACCCCCCATGTTAAAAATATATGCAAAAAACTTCATGTTTTTAAAATTTTGCATGCTCTCCCCTTGCTGTCTATTTACTTGACAGCGTTAATTTTTTATGTAACTTCCCGTTATACCCTTATATATTATAAATTTTTTATTATAATAACCATTGGATCTTCTATGAATACATCAGAATCGTAGGATCTAATCAAATTTTAATAATCATTGATATTTTATTTTTAAAAGGGTAAATTACAACCACCTCCCCTGAGGTTTGGCATAATTACAAATACCCCCTCGTTGTTTGAAAAATTACAAATACCCCCCTGATGTTTGATAAAATTATGTAATCCTTGGATGGAGGTATAGAAATGTCAACTTTGCCCTTACTATATTTTTTTATTTTTTTTAAAAAAATTAAAATCTTATAAAAATTTGAATGGGATGGATGAAAATTTTTTAAAAATTATAAAAAAAATTATCCCGTTAATCGATAAGAAAAAATTTTTTTAAAAAAAATAAATAAAATTATAATTTTTAATTCATAAGGGTATTTTGGTCAGTTCACTATAAAAAATGGATAGATTTGGGTAATTGTTAGATGATCGTTAAAATTAAGAGGGTATTTGTAATTTTTCAAACAACGAGGGGGTATTTGTAATTATGACAAACCTCAGGGGAAGTAGATGTAATTTACCCTTTTTAAAATGAATGGTCCAAATGTTCTGTGTTTAAAAAATATATTATATATATATATATATATATATATATATACACATCGACACCGGTGTAGATGGGACGTGGAGTGCCGCCGTCCCACCTGCACCGGCGTCACCCCTCTAGTGGGCGACGGCATCGCCGCCCAAACCTGGGTGGGCAACAAGGTCCGTCGCCGTCCAAATCCCATGCCGGCACCCCCATTGCTCAAACATTGGTTTGGGCAACAAGGTCCGTCGCCGTCCAAATCCCGTGCCGGCACCCCCACTGCTCAAACATCGGGATGTGGAACAGTGGCGGACATGGAATGGTTGTGGAGACCAGGAGGTGGAGGGTGGCTGCGACTTAGGGGGGAAGGCATCATCTTTTTTTTTTAAAAATATATATATTTATTATATTTTTTGTTTTGTAATTTAATATGAAAAATTAATTTAATTGTTATTTTATGTTCAAATATAATATTTTAAAAAGTTAATTATTTTTAAAATAATTCAAATAAATAATATTATTCGAAAATATACACAACATAAAATTAAATTAATTAATAATATCTAGAAGTTAAATAACGTGTTTTTATTTTAATTTTTTTAAATAATATTAGAATAATTCTAAAAAATAGCATTTTCATTGTAAAATATGCATAGTAATTTAAATTCAATGTTATAATACTTTTATATATAAATATTGATGAATATTGGTTATTAGTATTTATTATAGTTTTTTTTTTCAAAATTATAAAAAAAATAAAAGAATTAACTAAAACAAGGAGAGAGGGTATAATTACATAAGAGAGGATAATTTTGACCATTCAAATAAATCAAAAGTTGAAAATAAGTCAAAATATTACTTCACTTTTATTTCAAACGTGTGTAAGCCACTCTTTATTTTTTTTTTAATTGGAGAAAATTTTTGTTTGCAAGGTTTATAATTATAGAGGGTCTTTTTTATTATTTAATTAACACAAATAAATTTCTAACAATTTTTCAATAACACAGGGGTATTATGCAATTTTCCCAATATTTTAAGTTATTTAATATTTCACAATTTTATAAGTATTTCACTTTTATCTTTATATAATGAATGTATTTTTCTCCAAAGCGAAAAATATCTATTGTTTATTGATTTTTTCTGTAATTATTGCAATATGAAGGGCTTTTTTGCCGTACACTAATGTCTTATTTGTTCAGACACTTTAGAAGCTCACTTTTAAAACATAAGTTACAACATATTTAAGCTCTTAAACATCAAAATAAAATAATAGGAAGTTATAAAATGTTTTAAATAAGATTAGCCGAACACCCTCTTAGCTAAGAAAATAGTAAGTCACAAAAAATCTCTAGTAAAATTTTACTCATACAAAATTGTCCAAATCAATAATCAAACAAAGCTCAATATAATTTCACATGGACTGCTTTGTAAGTACACACCACGGAACACAGTGAAATACCAAACTACCAAACACGACCCTCTTCATACATGCAAAATATAACAAAGTGATAATGCTTTCTAGCAGATATCTAACAATACAACTGATTTTGTCTAGTTACACAGTGTCCTCTAATTCCACTAAACTAGATATAAGGGTATCAGCAGCTATATCAAGACCATAACGTCGAGACGCTACGTAGCACAGTGAACAAATAATGAATTCGAGGAAAACGAAGTCAGAGCTTCAGGGCTGGTACCTCATATAACACATGGATCGGAGAGTATCTTGATATATTAGATTCTGAAATCACACCTTCTTAATGATTTGTACGACGTCTTCATCTTCCAGTTCGTGCTCCTGGTAGATATTATATCAAAACGTCAATTGTCCATAGGAAGAACAGGAAGGTAGTGAATTCGAGGAGGAAGAAGAAGATGACAAGTTAGCAAAGGAAACTGTATACCTTGCCCACCCTCTGGGTTTGTGTTTCGCGCTTGAACCCCATACTAGTGCACTGCAATTTATTGAATAAAACCACTGAGTTATGTAAAAGAAATCGAAATTCCCAAGGAGTTATCAGGAAAACCAGTGTGATATTTAACCTGAATCAAAATGCTTTGTATTCTGAATCTAAAAAACAATGTCAAGGTATAGAAATGCTTTTTACTTTGTTAAGCCAAGCAATTTGAAAAGAATTACTCGAATTCAAGATGAGATTGAGTCTAGATATATTTTGACTAAAGCTCCTAGCTCCACAAGATACCTTACTGCTGTAGGTATTGACGAAATATTTAATCAATAGCTAAGAAGAGCTTTGAAATCTAGGAACATATGCAGCACTCACTATTTGAATTGTTTAAGCATGTCCTTGTGGATTCTATTGCAGAAGTCCTCAACCGTCCGTCTCTTGGATGACAATATGACAGGATCTTCATAGTCTGGATTCATCCCCTTTGGCTTCGTGTATATGCGAGTTAAGTTGAGATATTCCCATACTTTCTCCAGTAGACCATCGAGGTTCCATTCCAAATGAGCACTGAAGCAATCCATTCGCACATCATAAGAAGAAGCAAACAATCAGTAGAATGTAAGGAACCAACTTATGACCTTCATTCTAACAAATAAAGGATGAAAGAGAACTGGAATGCAAAATTTCAGGATACAGCAGTGATGCCCATAAATTAAATATGTTCGAGATTAATGCTCTTATTCATCTCTTATAAACCTGCAAGCACTCTAATTAACCGGCAAAAGCTTCTCAATTCAGTCAAAAATCTGTGTGCAAACTTCCAGGAGAAAACATCATGAAAAAATGCATCAAGAACTATCAAGCAAAAACCACTCAATTATAATGCTTCAATAGAAGGTGCCCTGTGCAAGTTACAATCAAACACTAAAGTTCACAATCAATTAATTATATATATGACGGTTTGTGTCTTGTAGTGACATCAATCGTATATGTATTTCTTAGTGATTTCTGGCACAAATATTTTCCATTTTGCTCTTTAAGTATATGAAGGAGACAAAAGTCCTTCAAAACACACATGATTGCAGGATAATGATGAAAACATGATACAAAAAATGTAAACACATAAAAACTGGAAGACTTGCACCATAGTGTTCAATGTGTTGCTAATTCAAGTAAAATCTAATAGCTAGAATTCCTTTCCTAACTCAGAACAAAATCAATTCAAGTTCAATAAATTCCATATTATAATGCTCCTTAATGTGGAAAATCCCAAACAACACCAGAGTCTACCTGACTGGGCAATAATGTGGAAGTTTGTCCAAAATCTCCAGCTCTTCAAGTGTAATCTGATCAATCTTGTTGATGGCATAGATGCAAGGCATATATACCCTGTTTCCCTCAATGACATCTATAAGGTCATCCGCTGTTGCATCATATCTAAGATTAATATCAGCATTGTGTATTCTGTATTCACCACAAATTGCCTTCACTGTTTCAAGGTCAAGATGTGTGTTGGTAACTGTAGATGTAAGATTAATTCCACCCTTGTCTTTCCTCCGAAATGACAGATTTGGTGGTTCCTTGTTTAATCTGTTCATGGAGTATAAGAAATACAATTATACAATTTGTTGAGAGAGACACAGAAGTTATACATATCCTGGATCATGCATGTTTATCAGTTAGGCACTAGCAGTCCCTAAGAACAAGTCATGCATGCATTAAACTCAAGGTGATCCAGATGTTTGAAGATCATATTAATTTCAATTGCACACAAAATAGAACAAATGGTGACAGAAATTGTAAAGAAAACTATTAAAATTCACAGGCAGAATCCATCATGATAGACATACCTTATGCCAAATCCCTCAAGCTCTTTCTCTATTAGACGTTTATGAGTAATTGGTTTTTGCATCCAGAACAATCAGGATGCAGTTGCATGTCCGAGCTGTACTGATGACCTAGTTATGAAGATCAGATTCAAGTATAAAATAATTGAAGCAATAAGAATCACACCCATGTCAATGAATACATCATCTTTATCTTCAAGCTGTAACCTATATATTTGCAGATAGAAACAGGAAGAATGAAAAATTAATATGCAATACTTATTACAGATGTTACTGACTTTCCACGAGCGACACGTATCTATTGCATGGCTTAAAAAAGAGAGTTGGTTATTCATATGGACCCATGACTGTTTAAAGTTGAATATCGCTAAGAAATTTTTTGATGTTCAGAACCAAAAAATCGTCACGTTCTCCAAGGGTCAGCCTATCACTTTTTCCTAATTAAAAAAGCAATAACTGGTCACTGAAGCTAATTGTACATTACCTGCCTACCTCTACCCTTGCCATCTTTAGCACCCTCAATAATACCGGGAAGGTCCAATAACTGTCAAAAGCAGGAAAAACAATTAAAAAATGAATTAGCAAAAAAGTTAAAGAACTCTTCCTTGACATTCAAAAGCAAATCAGAAACAGCAGAAAACAGGATACAATTTGAGAATGAAATATTGTGATTATCATGTTTGGTGTGATAACCATAAATGAGATTCAACTTGATCGTAGAAAATGAAAAAAAGAAAACGAGAGAGAGAGAAAGAGAAGAATAGATAAACACGTTCAAAATGGAATATGCATGGCAACAGATATGAGGTATAATGAGTTGCTCCATCAAGCATACACTGTAATGAGCCAAATAAGGAAAAAGAAAGATGGAAGGAAAAACAGTTAAGGCACACGAAGACTGATGTTATTAATTTAATCTTATTGCTGTAATGAGAGCTGCTAATAAAATAAATAAATTATAAAAAAAAAAACACACACAAGCATCAATCTGAAAGTTATGTATATGCAATAGAGCAAAGGAATTTACTCATGAAAAGCATCTTGGTAAACAACTTTATTAGTTCAGTCAACAGGAGTGCAATCCAGACTCAACATGAGAATGCAGTTGTTTCTCTTGTGTCTCAAGGATAATCAGAAATGCATTTAAAACTCAATGTCTCTGTTTAAAAGATCCAACTAAATCTACATTTATCCATGGGAGATTATAGTACCTGAATTTTAGCTCCCCGATATGTGATTACACCAGGAATGCAAGTTAAAGTAGTGAATTCATATGAAGCAACCTGCAGTTCAAGAAAATATGTGAGCAGATAAAAGTTCATTGAGGCTTCAGCAACTTGAACTGCAAGTTAGTTTTCAGTCATGAAGAAGAATAAGAAACAGACAATGCAATGGTAGTTTTATTCCGACAAACTGAAGAAGGGCAAAGTCATAAAATTCACCTAGCTGCATTATCTCACATGTATACTTCAATCCTCCTTGCACATGATACCTTTCTAACCTATAACATCCGAACTCACCAAAACACTTGGTGAAAGCAATAAACTTACTTGAAAAAGTAAAAATGATATTTCAGAATAGCACAACCAGATACTTTTCACAGAATGACTTTCTTTAGCGCCTAGTTAGATGAACGCATAAAACTTAACACCACCTCAGATGATTAATACTAATTAATTTCATACAATAAAAGTTAGACTACGTATACTCTATTTTTTGATACAGGATACCATTTCTACCCTTCATGATCATTTTTATTTCGTTATTCCATTGCCTATTAATAGAACACACAGCATGTAAAAACCACTAAGTTGAAACTCATGTCTAGAGAGGTAATGGCACCAAGGCAAATTTTGTATTTATGCACATCAGGCTCCTCTAGATAGATACTATCTATCACTAATTCTGTTGCTATATCTTTTGCTTAACTTTCATCTTTGTGTATTAATTCCAAATGAGCTACATATATCACAAGGCTCTTTCTTGATGTCAGCATTTTCCTTTTATTTTCTCCATTCATTAAACAACCTGATCACACTAAAAAAATGTTGAATGTGCTTAGGAAAGACTGCCACCCTGAACTTTTAGTACAGAGTTGCTCAGGATGTTACCAGTAAACAGGAAATTCATACCATACAATAAAAACAACTAATAGATATAAAAATAAAAGAAAGTTACTAATTAACTGAGAGCATATGCCTCAAGGACTCACACAAAACTTGATGCACATGATACTAGAGACCTTGTGTCATAAAAAAATGTACTAACAAATGATTCTTTATTTACATTACAATCAATTAGACGAACAACAATACTTAAAACAATTACAAACCTCTGAAAAAGTTCCAGTTAATTTGTTTAAGAGTGTCGATTTCCCGACTGAAGGAAAACCCACAAGGCCAACTCTCGCATCACCACTTTTTGTAACATCAAAACCTTCTCCAGCACCACCACCTCCCTTAGATGCTGGTGTAAGAATTTCCCTTCGGAGTTTTGCAAGTTTTGCCTAAGAAAGATCAAGTAATTACAGAAAGTATTAGCTCCTTCTTTAATAATTAGTTCCGCATAAGCTCTCACAATGGTGGAAATTCACAAAATATACCTACAGGGGCACAAGTTTATAAATAACTAGAACACACATCTGTGTGCCTGTGTTTAGCTTTCAGTTAATACAACTAATGACTAATCACGAACATGAAAATTAAAACCATAAATGCATGAAGTTGCCCATCGTAACCTTGACACAAAGGTCATATATAACTAAAAGAATTCAGTTTTCATGTAGGTATATTGCATAGTTCAGATATATAATATTCTAACAAGTTCCTCAAGCAGATAAATATTCAGAAAATGAAGATAATTTTGGGTTCATGTCTTCCTTAGAGAACTTCATTTCATGTGGGTTGCATGTACTCAGCAACATGTTATTCAGAAGAGAAGGGGAGTTCTACGGGTTGACTGAGAAGAGAAAGACTACTTCAGAATGTTCTAGTTTTACAGCTGAAAGTTAGACATGCTTCGAAATGTAGAATCCTTCCAGTCACCTACTGGCAAATGTAAATAAAAAGAGGTTATATTATAAGATGAAAAAAATCTAACTTCCCTCGGATGCTTTGACTTAAAACGGTCATTAAAACATCAGCATATCATTTAGGAATTATTGAACGGCATTTCCAATCTTATTTTATATAAAACCACAGCAGGACAACACTCCACTTGTATAGAGGAAAAGACCTTACCGAAAAACAAGTATTCAATTTATAAATAATTGAGGCATTCTCTATGCAGAATGTTGGCTCATGTTTACAGAACAAGACTAGGAAACACAGACTTCTGTTCAATAAACTCATGTATAGTACAAATGCTAAATTTGTATGAAAGATCATCTATAAGAAACAGCTGCATCCAGAACCCAAACTCAAATTCAAGATATGCCCTCCAATCCATTCACAATTTACAGGGAATGGATCAAGGTTCTTGTCCCTGATTTGAAAGGAACAAAGTATCTGCCTCACTAAAATCTAAAAGGAAGTCATTGGTTTGCAAGAAAGGAAATTTTATCTATCAAAGACACTTTCCAAGGAGAAAGGTGAAAAACTAGCATTGCAAGGAGCAGAAAGGAATATACATCTTATCATCACAATATATTCTAAAATTGACAAGCATTAGGAAGTGCACCTTCAGCAAGCCCAGATGGTGGGCAGTCGCTTTGTTCTTCTGGGTTCTTGCCATCTGCAACAGGAAAAAGAAATTGACATTCTTAAAACACCATATGTTATAGTAGCAAAGCAAGTCACCAGGAAATAAAGAAGTCTCTCAAACTTTCCAACCATGAGATACATAAAAGAATAACTTGCAAAGCATTCAATAAAATTTGTTCTATATGATACATAATAAGATGCTCTACTCACACCATCTCCTCCATGCTCTCGGGCTCAACATCCAACTGAATAAAAAAGACGAAGCAAATGCAATATGGGTCCCCGTTTGCTACTCAATGCAGAAAAACATGAAAAAGGTGAATCCTTGAAACTAATATCTCCAAACTACGGATATATCCATAATCATTCTGCCGATTTCGAAATAACGGCAAACAAACACTCCATGTCTCCGAATACCGTATACTGACTTCGCAGTTTCAGCCTCAACAGTGTACTAATAACAAACGAAAAATTGCTCCAAACCACTAAATACCACAAGAAACATCACAAACAAGCGATCAAACATTCAAACAAATCCGACACCTAATTTTCTAATTGTGTTTTAGTTTTTGCACTCACCTCATCTTCGATATCTTTGATTTTCTGCATCACTGTCGCCATGGTTGCTGATGGAGAATGTCAGGACCTTTGAACGACGGGATAAAGGCGGCGGAAGCAAGGATTCAAGACCGTAGCTAACACTTCTGCGTACGCCGGAGCTGAAGAGGAATATGGCCCCTGAGAAGAGGGTTCTAGAAGCCCAAATTATTCTCGGGTGGGCAAACCCATTTGGTTTTCTTGGATCTACTTCATGGGCCATGAACTATAGGCCGAAACCCAGTTTTTGATTGTTTATGATCCTATAGTTTGTGTATTAGGTGAACCATTGGGCGACCCGGTTCATTTAAGATTAGGGTCGGGTAATTCCATCATTTGACACACAATATTTGTGTACGTATAATCAGATAACAAAAATGAAAACAAATACATGACTAATTATTGTGGTACTTCGTATCTACGTGCATATAATATTTTTTTTATATTTTAAAATATATTATAAATAAAAATAAAATATACAAATTAACAAATATTTTTTTTAAAAAAAGTAAATAAATAGACAAAAAAAATCAACTTAAGATATTATCGACACAAAAAAATAATTGATACAGTAGTATTAAAATGACATGGAGTCACTTTTGTTAAAAAAATATAATTAATTTTTAAAATTATCTAATTAAGGGTATAATTATTATATTTAAATGTTGGTCCGGCAATGTCACTAATTGTTGCTTGTGAGTGTAGATGGTCTTTCTTATATGAAATATATTAATAAATAATTTTTATCCTTAAAATATATTATAAATAAGAATAAAATATGCAAACCAACAAATCACAGCTGAACAATCATAAGTAAACAATAAATAAAAGAAATCAACTTAAAATACTATCGACACAACAAAACAATTGATGCAATAGTGTTAAAATAACATGGAGTCACTTTTATTAAAAAAATTACCATTAATTTTTAAAATAATATAATTAGAGGTATAATTATTTTATTTAAAAATTGGTGCGACAGTAGCGTCGTTTGTGAGCCTTTCTTTCTTATATTAGTATAGATATCTAATTAGGGGTATAATTATCATATTAAAAAATTATTGAATTTGGGTAATTAACAATTGTTTTGTGAGTGCAAAAGGCCTTTCTTTTTTATATTAGTATAGATTAAAAATGGATCAAGTGAATAACATGAATGAAAGTGGACGATAAATACAATAATGCATTGGCGTTTAAAAAGATAGTGAACCATTTGAAACAAATAAGTATTTATATTAATACAAATATTTAAAAGTATTAGCTATTGTGGTATGCCATTCCTACGTGCATATAATAAATAATATTTTTTTATATTTTAAAATATATCATAAATAAGAGTAAAATATATACATTAATACATTATGTTAAAAAATAAGAAAGAAAGAAAGAAAGAAAATAAAATTAATTTATTAGTTAATATAAAAATGAAAATTTTGAATAAGTTAGTTGTCTTATCAGTTGAAGGGCATTTTTTACTTCAAAAAAAAAATTGGTGCATTGTTTGGTGTCATTAATGATTAACCATCCTTTGTGAGTGTGGATTTCTTTTTATATTAACTATCCGTTGTGGCACGTCGTTCCTGCATGCATATAATAAGTAATTTTTTATATTCTAAAATATATTTTAAATAAGAGTATGAAGCCATTGTGGTTATCTATACTATATAAAAAGAAAATACATTTTTCTCTCACAAACGGCGGTTATGACACCGCAACACCAATTTTATCGTTATACCAATAATACCCTTAAGTTAATTTTCTCTTTCTCTTTGTTGCTTTCTTTCTTTCTATTTTCCTTTTTAGAAATATAATATAATGTATTGTTATATATATATATATATATATATATATATATATATTTTATTCATAATATAGTTTAAAACGTAAAATATTATTTATTACATGCACGCAGGAACGGCGTGCCACGGCGCTAGTCTTATTAGTTGAAGAGCATTTTTTACTTTACAAAAAAAAATTGGTGCTGCGGTGTTACTAACCGCCGCTTGTGAGTATGAAGTCCATTTCCTTTTTATATTAGTATAGATATAGATATAGATAATTGATACTTAAAATTTTGGTGTTGTGGTGTCACAAAACACTATTATGAGTAAAAGTTGACTTTCTTTTTTATATTAACTAGCCACCATGGCACAACGTCCCTATGTGCATATAATAAATAATTTTTCACACTTTAAAATATATTATATAAGAGTAAAATATATAAACTAATATATTAAATGTAAAAAAAGAAGAAAGAAAGAAAAGAAAAAAAATTAATTTATCAGTTAAAATAAAATTTACAAACTTGAAAAAGTTAGTTATATTATTAGTCAAGGGTATTTTTGACTTTACAAAAAATTAGTGTGGCGGTGTAAGTAACCGCCGTTTGTGAGTAAAAATGGTATTTCCTTTTTATATAGTATAGATAACTAGCCGTCGTGGCACGTCATTTTTGCATGCACATAATCAATAATATTTTATGTTTTAAAATATATTATGAATAATATACATATATATAAGCCAATGCATTATATTTCTAGAAAAAAGAAAAGAAAACTAAAAGAAAAGAAAAGAAAAGAAAATCAACTTAGGGGTATTATCGACATAATAATAAAATTGATGTTGCAGTATCATAACCGCTATTTGTGAGAGAAAAAGACATATTTTTTTTATATAGTATAGATATAAACCAATACATTATATTTCTAAAAAAAGAAAAAAAAATCAATTTAGGGGTATTATCGACATAATAATAAAATTGATATTGCAGTATTATAACCGTCGTTTGTGAGAAAAAAAAAGACATTTTTTTATATAGTATAGATATAATATAGATAAAATATTAAATCGAATTAAATTAACCCACTTAAATATTGCGCATCTAATTATCTGTTATAAATACAATGATTAAGAAATCGTGAACGGCCAAATAAAATATTTTTTATTAACAAATTTAAATGTCTAGTATTTCCTATTTAATTCATTCTAAATATAAAAGAAATATCTTTAACTCACAATTTTATAAATGGGTAAAATATTATATTTGGTCCTTTAAGTGTTCGTTTACAATCACTTTAATATCTCAAGTTCATTTCTTGACTTTAACATCCCTAAATGTTAATTTTTGTCTTAATTTGGTCCCTGTGACCATTTTTCGGCCAAAATGTGATTGAGTTTGATTTTTTGGAGGGTAAAACGATCGATTTAAATTTGCTTTTATCAACAGTCCCTTAAATTTGTAACCAAATTAGTCCTTTTTTAGAAAAAAAAAAAACTAAATTTTTTATATTTTTATATGGTACGATGTAATTATCTTGTATAAAAAATAAAAATTTTGAACTCTTGTGAACATAATATTAACATATTGGTTAACTTAAAATAAAACAGTCTCTCTCTTTTTTTTTTTTTTTTTTTTTTCAGAAGTGACAAAAGTATAATAAAAAAATCTAAGTTGGTTCTTTAATTTTAGGAGTTAAAGATATATCTAATAAAATTAAATTTTAGCAATGTTATTAAATATTAACAACGGCAATTTTGAAAAAAAAATGGTGGAATGTACTTTTAATTAAATTATTTGGTGGATTTTAAATATAAAATAAATTATATATATATATAAAATCCACCAAAGAATCTAGTTATAAAACATAATCTACCCACTTTTAGTTCTAAAACCCAAATATTTAATAAATATTATCAAGGATTAATTGTTTTAGACTTATTTTTAACTCTTGAAATAAAAAAATTACTGACTTAGGGTTTTTTTTTTTTAATCTCATTTTCATATTAGATAAGTTTTATAAAATTTATTCATAATTTTGATTTTCTTTAAATTTATTTATTTTAAGTTAAGCAATATATTCTATTATGTTCACAATAGTTCAAAGTTTTCATTATTCACATAAGATAATTACGATATATCAACATAAAAAAATATAAAAAAGTTTTTTTTTGTGTAAAAAATTATTAATTTGATAATTTTACAAACTTAAGGGGTTAAAGTGATAAAATTGAACTTATTGACCATTTTTCCCTCAAAAGAGTCAAAATGCAATATTTTCGTCGAAAATGGTCAAAGAGACCAAACTAAGACAAAAATTAAAGTTAAAGATGCTAAAGTCTAGAAATGAACTTGAGGAACTAAAGTGATTTTAAACAAAATTTAAGGAACCAAATATAATATTTACCCTTTATAAATTAATGATCAGCCTACAATCAATTATAAATAGTTTAATTTAGTTTTCAACTCTAAAATATTAAAATACATACATACATGCACGTATATGTACCGATAATATATACACATTACAAAAAATTGAGTTTTCGTTTTATTATAAATTACCACGATTGTGTAAAAATAATAAATCAATACTATTAACCACAATTAAATAAAATCAAAGCAAAAATTTTAATTTTTACCATGATTAATCAATATTAGCCATGATTTTTAGCTATACTATGGCTAATTCGTTGGTCACACCTGCAGAAACAATGGCTAATGGATGTTGTGAAACCACGATTGATTTATATTTGCCACAATTTTCTTCTCTTAACTATAGTAATTAATCATATCTATTTTTTCTAATGACATGAATTACTTTTACTATACATTGCAGTCAAATTTCTCTTCTTTATTCAAAATTCTTTTTCTAGCAAATACCTCGTGTACACAGGAGAATCATGATTTCTCTTTATAGAGAAAAGTTATATATAATTTAAATTTTATAGTATAAATTGATAAATAATCTAAAATTATCATTAGATATAAAAATAAATCTAAATTATTTATTGACTAATTTATTTGATATAACATTGATGATACCTTCTCAAATATTTTTTTTTTTCAAAGCCCAAGGATAAGGAGGTGCACCCCCACCGAACAGCCCAACAGGTCAAGACCTGCTAGGCCCAAAGCAAGGTATAGAAATCCATAAAATTGTTTCTTTTTCCTAATCTAACAAGCCCAAAAAGTAAGCCTAATACAATAAGTTGAGTCATCATATAGCGGGGCGACCACGTCATACAAATGGTTGATACACTAAGACATGTCACGATAAAAAAATCTTCATATAACTCCAAAAGACCCAGCTGAAATTGACTCTTTAGTCAGCACGTAACTGCGTCCCTATATACCCAGACAGATTGAGCAATGCTTGGTCAAACAGTCATATCTTCGTCTAGATAAGTTCAAATCCTTTTTTTTTTTTTTTTTTTTTTTGTTATGAAGTCTCACTTAGCTATCTAATGACATTGGATTCATTGTAACTAACCCTCGGATTTTGCTCTACGGATGCTTATAAATTGAGGCATTGTATAGTCATTTTGGGAGGACAAGCTATCACGTTGAAACTCTTATTCTCTCTTATTTTCTAAGCTATTTGCCAACATATTTTTGCACTTCACAAGATTTTCTTCAGTTCAATATTATTTTCAACTATCATTCTCACTTTGGTTTGAGTTTTTCAATTTATTTACTTCATAAGAATGTTATTGATTTAAGCATCAAAGTGCTAACCTTTATTTTGCAGGGTTAGTCTCCCAGTAATCTTAGGTTTTTAGGAAAGTTCTTCGACCATTGTGATGCTGTTGAATTCTAGTACGCATCATTGGCACTGTCCATGGGAACACTTGATCTCAGATATGAGACATGACAAGTTCTGATAACGGATCCTTTAAGGGAACACCTCCCTACATGCTGTAGCAGGTTCCACCATTCCACATCCAGAGCAAGTCGTAGGGGGACTTGATGCCTCCGATCTATTTTTCGACCTAGCGGCTACCTGCTGCTGCCAACCTGTAACACCCCTTACTTTTTATACTAATATTAGGTATCGTCTCTAATAAATTAATTTAATATTACCCATAAGATTTTGATGTGGTTGTGATTTGAATGGAAGAATGAAATAAAAATTTTACCCTTGACACAACTGTTCACCAAGTGATGTTAGGTTGTAGAGAGAGGATTTTAGAGAGAGAGAGAGAGTATTAGAAATGTCCAATCAAGTGATAGTAACCTCCTTAAAAAAAATATTTTTGGATTTATAGTGGTGTTGTAAGTTATGTAGTGTGGTAGGTGTATATATTTATTGTATGGCTTATACATAAAAATTACTTTTTTACCTCAATAATAAATATTTGTTACTACTATATACATCATATAGCCCCACTCTCGGATGAAATATCTGGCACCTGGTGTAATATTTTGTCCGATAGTAAATAGACTCCCACAAGACCAATTGAATTGAATACAAGGGAATGGGCAGCTGGGAAGTCATTGAATGTTCTCCACCCATCTCATTCTTCACATTTGCTTCTCCACATCTTATACCAACATTTCTCCTCTTCAAATGGCAAGAAAAGGTAATTTTTCTCCCCTTTCTCTAGTTAATTTTTGTTGTTACTTGGATTGCATTGCTTTTCCATTTGTGGTTTGTTGAGATGACCGGGGAGAATTTTGATGGGGGTGATGGGAAGTACTTTTTTCGGCAAAAAATGTTTGAAACCAGGGAAGGAAATTGCTGCTCGGAGGGGCCATTGGCTCGAGGCGTTGCCTCGAGCTGGGGGTGCTCCCCCCATTTTGGCGGGCCCAGGAGTGAGGGTGATGTGATTTTTTCCTCTATGTTCATAGGTGCAGGGGGTGATCTTCCTTCGTATTTAGAAAGCTATTCACCCGATCACATTACTGCAATCATGAGTTTGCCTAAGTGTCCGTCTCATGACTCACTTGAGAATTTAGAGGAGATATCTGATTCCAAAATGAACAACTCCATGGGGTCTAGACCTAGAGACCAAGTGGAGGAGGTCACCTCTGGTAGTGAAGATGGGGGTGTCTGTGTGGAGCAGTGCGAGAGTGAGGATGAAGTGGAAGGTGAGGTTGAGGAAACTGAGAGCGAGGGGAAAGAGGTTGAGAGTGAAAGTGAGGAGATCGAAGTCTTTGAAGTTTTGGAGCAACCAAGTGTGGTCATGGCTTTGGGAGTTCATGATGGGGGGCGTCGGGGCATTCCTAGGACCCATGTTCCCCAGTGTCGTGTGGTGGACGTTGGAACTTGCGATAGTATTCTTACTCCGGAGCAACTTGCGATCATCAGGAACCTTTAATATACATTCTAACTATAAGTTTATTCTTCCATCTTTAGGTCACAGGATTAGGATATCTCCTGACGGGTGTTTCACCGTTTATGCTACTTATTTTGATAGTGGATTTTCTATCCCCCCCACATCCTTTAGTTGTTAAGATAATTCAGAGCTTGGGCATTTGTGTTAGTCAACTCACGCCGAACTCCTTTATGTGTTTTGAGGGGTGGAAACGCCGCTTTAGGGAGTTGGGACTCCCCGTGAGTTTAGCTAGCATTCACGCCTTATGGACTATTCGCCGAGTCACCGAGGTGTCTACTTCTACTGATGATGGGCGATATTTCTAGTTCTGTAAAAGGCGTGTAGATTCTTGGATGGTTTACTTCCTCTAGAGGTCCTCGGAAGGAATGATTTTTTTATGTAAGAGACGATGGTTGAGGGTTGGTTCCAGAGTGGAGTAGCTCGCATATTAAGATTATGCATCATAGAGAGTTGGGGAAACTTCACCAGGATTTTATGGCGGTGGGATTATTTAGCAACAAGATTGACATTATGCATTATTTTCCATTTGGTTTTTTCTTGGAATTGTCTTAGGATGTATAAGTCCCTTCGATACACTTGTCATATACTTCAATTGAATATGTTATGACTTTATTTGGATTTTGTCTCTCGCTTTAATACTTCTCCCTTGTTTACAGGTAAGAAGTTTGAGATCGATGCCGTATGTGTAGGGGTGGGCATTCGGGTCGGGTAGTTCGGGTTCCGACCCGACCCGATCGGGTTCGGGTTTTTTTCTCGGGTTTTTTTAGAAAAATTTCGGATATCGGGTTACCCGATACCCGAATTCAAAAAATCGGGTCGGTGTTCGGGTAGGATTTCCCTACCCGAACTACCCGATCGGGTACCCGAACTTTTAATTAAAAAAAAAATATTTATGTATTTTTTTATGTTTGAGTCTAGGGTTATATATATTGCCTTCTCTTTCAATCTTGTATTCTTCTTTTTCCCTCCCAACCTCAACAAAAATATCTTCTTTATTTCAAACCCTAAATTTAAAAAATATCATAAGAAAATGATGGAATTAGAATACCAAATTCAAAGGTTAGTATTATTTTTCTTTTCTTTTGTTGTTTAGTTAATTATATATTAAAATTTCTATTACTTATTCTAAATTCAAATTTTATAAAAAGTTTAAAAAAATTAAGCCAAAAATTTTATTAATTATTTTAGCAATAAATTCTATATATCTATATATGTATATATAGAGGCAAAATTGTGCCTCTGTTTGTCAAAAGAGGCAATTGCCTCTCTTTGTCAACAGAGGCAACACAGAGGCAAAATTGCCTCTGAATTTAGAGGCAAATTTTGCCTCTATTTTTATATTTTTTATTTTTTTAAAAAAAAGAGAAAAAATTCGGGTACCCGATAGTCGGGTACCCGATAAAATCGGGTATCCGAAAGTCGGGTACCCGACAAAAATCGGGCCGGGATCGGGTAGCTATTTTAGCTACCCGAAAGTTCGGGTACCCGACCCGAACTATCTGAACTCTCATTACCCGACCCGACGCCCACCCCTACGTATGTGCGAGGAAAGCGGCTGTGAGGGAACAAAAGAGGCTCGAGCAAGAGTTAGCCCAACTGTGGGTGGGAAGCTCTGTATCTCTGGCGCCCCGTAGAGCTTCTACTAGGAGCGGGCATTCCAGCCCTCCCCCCATAGTGCATGCGGTTGGTCTCTCTTCTCCGCCAAAGAGACCTCGGGGTTTCCTCTATTTTGGGTGATGCCTGTGTCGAGGGTGAGCCGTACTAGCGGGGTGTTGTCCTATTAGGATCGCACCCGGGGTGTTGTGAGTGAAGATGACTTGAGTCAGATTGTCGATCTTTCGGAGGAACAAATGGATGAGTTGTTGGCAGAACATGCTCGAGTACATGTTGTGTTTACTTGGGCATTACCTTTCTTTTCACTAACTTAGACTAACTATTTCCCTCGTATAGGCTCGTGTCATGACCACGATGGTGAGGAACTGGCGAGCGGCGCAGCTAGTGGAAATGGGGCGTTTAGAAGCGGTTTTGAAGCGGCGAGAGAGTGATTTTTCTCATGTCAAGGGTGAAAGGGATGAGGCGTTAGAAAACATCACTGTTTGGGAACGTCGTTTCGAGCGAGAGGTGTCTACGGGAAAAAAAGTTTTAGCATCCGCATCTAGCGTTGCTTTCACTACTAAGACCCAAGAGGAGGCGATTTCGAAGTTCCAAGAATCTGACGAATTTGAGACTATTCTAACGAGGGCTACTCCTATTTAGGATGATGCGATTCGCAATTGTCATCGAGTCCTTCACCGGACCCTTCACGAGAATGGTCGAATCAACAAGGAGGATATCGGACTCCTCGATCCTGAGGTGTTGGAGGGTGAATCAAAGGCGTCATAGCTAACTGGCGCTATAGCCCCCCAGCGTAGTCTTTTATTAGAAGATTTTCTTTCTTTTGTAGGAATATTCGAATATCGACATGTAGTCGAACATATTATTACTTGGGACAAATGCTTCGCCTCGTATGTTCGGCATTTTTGTATGTAAGTCGACAATACTTAGTACTTATACCTGTATTGTTTTGTATTTATCTATGTGGTCTTTGCTTTAGTCGGCTTTTATTCCATTTTCTTATGGTATATTTCATCGGATGAATTTGTTTTCGAGGGATGAATTTGCATATGCCATGGAGTTGTTCTTCTACCAACGTTTTGTTAAGTATTTTTACCGGATGTTGCCTCAAAGGATGATTTGTTCAAATCCTGGAGTTGATCATTTACCAACTTCACTAAATGAGGGAAAAATCTCCAGGGTCAATGCTACTAGGGAAGGATCTCGTTGAAATTTCAACTGGGGTCCCAGGGCAATTGTGTTACCTCAGAGAAGGCCTTTTGAAACTCCATTGATCTCCTTATCAACTCAATTTCCAACTAGGACAGGAAACTAATTTCATTACTTAAGAGTGGATTATAAAGTTCCACAAGGAGTTGAGGGGGGGGGGGGATAAAACATTACGCTCCTACTCTATTCCACCTATTACAAAAGAAACAACTAGCCAAAAAAGGAACTTTTTCTACTGCACGAACTTAGAAATAATATTTCTTGAGGTTTCTGACGTTCCACGTGCGTGGGATGTTTCTTCCATCCACATGCTGCTACTTGTAAGCCCCGCCATTCAGAATCTTTATTATCTTGTATAGGCCTTCCCACTTCAGATCTAGTTTTCCTATGGGGCCAGCTTCGGCTTTTCGCATCACTAGATCCCCCACTTGAAAACTTCTAGGCCTAACTCTTGTATTATACGCCTTACCCATTCTGGCTTTGTACATAGTGGGCCGCACTGCTGCTATTTCTCTAGTCTCCTTAACCAAATCTAGGTTCATCCTCAAACCTTGTTCATTGGAATCTGAGTTGTAGTATTTCACATGCCAACTAAGTTCTTCTATCTCCGCGGCCGCTACGGCTTTCGTCCCATAAGAGAGGCTGAACGGGGAATCTCCCGTAGCAGTCCTCGGGGGTGTTCGGTATGCCTAAAAAACACTAGGGATCTCATCCACCCATGCTCCCTTAGCTGTTCCCAATCTAGTCTTCAAGTGTGGAGGATCGTTTGATTGGTTACTTCAGTTTGGCTATTTGCTTGCGAGTTACTCATTGACGTGAAGAACTGTTTGATCGTCAATCCCTTGCACCAGTCCTTAAGTTTTTTGCCCGAGAAATGAGTCCCAATGATGGATACTAGGGCGCGGGGGATACCGAAGCGGAATATGATGTTCTTCCAGAGAAACTTGATCACTTCTTTTCTAATATCTTGGCTAGAGGTTCGGCTTCTATCCACTTCGTGAAATAGTCAACGGTGACAATAAAAAACTTCTTGTCCTATGGCTTGTGGTAGCGGACCGATTAAATCCAATCCCTATTGGTCGAATGGACAAGGGCTCTCACGGGGTTGCGTCAGCGCGATAGGTTGGTGATTAATGTTTGCATGTTCTTGGTATGTATGACAATGTTTTACCAATTCATGCGCATCCAGGAGCTTTGTGGGCCAAAAGAACCCTTTCCCCAAACTTTTTCCTGCTAAAGCCTTCCCTCCAAGGTGATTTTCGCATATTCCTTCGTGTATTCCTCTTAAGACATAATTCCCCTCATCGGGAGTTAGGCATTTCAGAAATAGCTGAGAGAAACCACGTTTATATAGCTCTCCGTCAATCATGATAAAGTAGGATGTCTTTCTTCTTAAGGCTTTTGCATCTCTTTGGTTCTCAGTGAGGAATATGATGATCTCCTCTTTCCAACTTAAAGGTGTTAGGTCAATGCACATGATCTCTTCGTGCTCCTCTATTGCGGCTCTCCCTGACAAGATGAAAGTGATATTTCTATTTTGGATTGCCGCCATCAAGCTTGCTAACCTTGCTAGCTGATCGACTGTGGCGTTGTTTGCCCTTGATACTTGGACGACAAATGCTTCTTCAAAATTTTCTAGAAAGTTTTTCGCTTTCACAAAATACTTGGCCATTTTCTCATACGACCCTTGGACCTGATTAGCCACCAGTTGCGAGTCACTATAGATAATAATTTTTTTTGCTCCTACGGCTAAAGCGAACTCTCCGCTTGCCAAGAATGCTTTGTATTCGGCCTCATTATTCAATGAGGGATACTCCAACTATATGGGATACTTGAACTTGTCTCCTTGGGGGCTCTCTAGGACTATCCCCCTCCATTTCCCATCGACGTGGATGATCCATCGACATACAAACTCCACGTTGGTGTAGAGATGCTTGCTTCGTCATATGCCAACTCGATGATGAAGTCAACTAACACTGGCCCCTCAATAGCGGGCCTCTGGCGGACTTCAATGCCGAATTCACTTAACTCCTCCGCTCACTTGACCATCCTTCCAAATATCTCCGGGTTCACTAACACTTATTTCAAAGGATGGTTCGTCAAAACGGTCACTTGGTGAGATTGGAAGTAAGGTCGTAACTTCCTTGCTGTAGTAACTATGGAGAGGGCTAACTTTTCAATTTAGGAGTATCTAAGTTTGGCCCATTGCAGTAATTTGCTAACATAATACACTGGGTGGTGTTCTCTTTTTTCATGCCGCACCCAAACCTAAGCTAACGACGCTTTCAAAAACCTCCAGGTACAGGTAAAGGGTTCCACCTGTCATGGGTTTTGTTAACAAAGGCAGTGAGACCAAGTACATCTTCAATTCATCAAATATTTCTTGGCTAGTTTTGTTCCATTCAAACTTTGCTACGCAATGAAGGATCTTGAAGAAAGGTAGACCCTTGTCCGCGGATGGTGAGATAAACCTATTGAGAGCTGCCAGGCTTCCCATGAGCTTTTGAACCTCTTTGATCGAGTTTGGCTGGGATATGTCCATGATGGCATTGATTTTCTCTGGGTTGGCTTCTCTCCCTCTCTACGAAATCATGTGTTCGAGGAACTCCCCCCCACCCTGAAAGTGCATTTAGCGAGGTTTAATTTCATGCCAAAGCTTTTTAAAATTTGAAAGCACTCTTCTAAGTCCTTGATGTGGTCCTACTCTTTCACGCTCTTCACCAACATGACATCTATGTAAACCTCCATGTTTCGACCAATCTGATCTTAGAACATGCCATTGACATGTTGGTATGTCACTCTTGCATTTTTCAAGCCG
The DNA here is from genome assembly GCA_034509725.1 of Sesamum angolense. NCBI lineage: Eukaryota > Viridiplantae > Streptophyta > Magnoliopsida > Lamiales > Pedaliaceae > Sesamum > Sesamum angolense. Next base: position 10,633,457 of record JACGWL010000010.1, read on the forward strand.
AAAGGCATGACATTGTAGTAGAAGACTCCTTTTTGATCGGACATTCCACCCAACTTCTCTCGCGATCTCTTTAAGGTATTCGCGTAGCATTCTCTTGTCATTCATTCATCTCTTATAGCTTCCCCTACTCCATCAGGAGTGGGGAATTTAAGTTTCATTTGGAAGGTAGATGTTAGTGTTTGGAAGAGGTTCAAGCTCGGTCTCCCCAAGATAATGTTGTAGGCGGATGGGGCCCTGACCACAAGGAACTTAACCATTTTGGTGGACCTCTTTAGGTAAGAACCAAGGACAATGGTAACGTTACCTCCCCTAGCAGCTCGATCATCTCATCACTGAAACCTGTGAGTGGGGTATTCACCTTCCTCAACTCAGCATTGTCCACGCTTAACTGGACATATGCGTCGTAGAATATAATGTCCACGGAGCTTCCGCTGTCCACTAAAACTTTTTTGATCCAAAAAATTTGAAAGTGTGGCCTAAATGACCAAAGCATCATTATTGCGATCCCTCCTTGGGTCTAAGTCTTGCTAGCTGAATGAAATTTCTTCTTGCTTATCCCAGTTAACGTTGTGGATTTGAGTGGGGGTTTGCCAATTATTTTCCCTAGCTGCTCGAAGTAATGCTTTTCTTGCATTGGCGGAATCCTCTCCTATTGGACCCTCCTGAAATCAAGGCGATAACAGTTGCTGTGGGGAGATTGTCGCCGTTTAGAGGTTGAGTGGAAGTTGGCTCTTGGGGTTGGCTACTCTGCGCTTGGTTCACATATTGTCTCAAGTAGCCATGTTGAATTAACTTTTCTATCTCATTCTTCATGTGGTGACATTCCTCCATCATGTGCCCCCTATCTTGATGAAAACGATAATATTTATTCAATTTTAGTCTCTTGGAGTTATCTTTCATCTTTTTCGGCCATTGATTGATTAGTCCTTGTTGCTCAGTCATGACTAATATCTCCCCCTGGAAGCGTTTAAGGGGGTATAGTGCGTGAACCCCATTGGAGATACATGCTTACATTCTTTCTTTTTTTTCAGCTCTTTTTCTCCTCTCGGCCCTTCCTTTTGACGCTAAGGGAAGGGTCTGAAATATTAGACTCCTCAATCCGAATGTACTTATGTGATCGCATGAGCAGATCTTCCAAGTGCTGGGGGTTTGCCGATAATTGACTCCTTGAATCTTCTGGGTAGCAAATTTTGTTGGATGATGCTCACCAACAACTCATGATTCATGGGGTACCTTATTTACCACCTCTACAAATTGTTGCATGTAGTCTCTCAATGGCTTGTTCTCCTTTTGGCGGATGGTAAATAAGAATGTGGCCGTTTTTGGGACTCTCTTGTTCATGAAAAAATGATGCAGAAAGCGTTGAGTCAACTAGTCGAGACTGAAAATAGTTCTAGCGGGCAGTTGGTCACCTCGCCAAGGCGCGTTTTAAGAGCGTGGTGTGGAAGACCTTGCAATATGCGACATCACTCAAGTCACACCAATTAATTTTTGCGTAGTATTCAAGTGTTCCTGGGTGTCCCCTGTTCTGTCGTATTCTAAAAGGTTGGAGACTTTAATGCCCACAGAAAGTGCTTTGGCTAAAATCACAAGGGAGAAAGGGCTTTTCCATGGGGGAGCGACTACCAATGGTAATTAAGGATCCTCCACTCCTCTTGACAGGATGGGAGCAATGGGTTCCCGCGATTGGGGGTGTTGCTCTTGTGTCTGAGCGACTTCGGGTCGAGAAGCTCGGTTGTTCACCTCTTTCTGCCTCTACTCCACCTCCTCTAGAGCCGAGGATAATTCTCGACTTCGACGAGGTGGAGGAGTGGGGGGCAGGTTGATGCATCGCATATCAAGGCTAAAAAGGACTCTTGCATCAGTTGTATCATTGCTTACTAAAGTGGAATGTCTGGAGGGGCTGGCTCTACTGGGGGTGGTGGGACTTGCTCATAGGGTGGCATGGCTTGTCCGTTGAGTGGGGGTTGTTTGCGGGGTGGGGGCCTTTCGCCAGGGGTGGCGGTAGTTCACAAGGTGGGCTTGATCTACCCCATTCACTCATGCCTCTGGGGTGTCGTACACCCCATGAACTTCGTGAGCTCGTGACCATTCTCAATGTCGGAGTAATGTATTTCCACAGACGGCGCCAATGATGTGGTTGTGATTTTAATGGAAGGATGAAATGAGAATTTTACCTTCGACACAACTGTTCCCCAAGTGATGTTAGGTCGTAGAGAGAGAATTTTAGAGAGTGAGAGTCACTGAAATGTTCAATCAGATAAATAGTAACCTCCTTAAAAAAAATAATATTTTTGATATTTATAGTGGTTTGTAAGTTATGTAGTGTGGTAATGTCTATATATTTATTATATGACTTATATATAAAAATTACTTTTTTACCCTCGAGAATAAATATTTGTTACTAATATACACATTAGATTTATTTTTCTTAACATATTTCTTGTAAATATTAATTACTAAGAGTTATTTGAGCTAATTTACGATAAAGAATAAATTATATGGGACTTAGTTACTTTTATTTTTTAGCATTAGAAGTCACAATCTAGAAAATATATATATAGTGGGTTATAATTCAAAAGAATCAAAATTATTGGGGATTAAATTGAATTCTTATAAAATTGTTAGGTTTAAATTATATATATACAAAAAATTAATGGACTAAATTATAAAATCTATAAAACTATCAAAAAAATTAAAAAAGAAGAAGAGGAAAATAGAGGATAATAGTAGCTGCCACTAACCCAGTTAAAGTGATGAGAAGCGGCCACCCCTCCACTTTCAATTGGCTAAACAAAGAAAAAGAAAAAACCAATCATTTAAAAGGCTTTGACCGGTCACACACTCACACACAAATACTCAACTTGTACACATTTCACAAATACTTTCCTCTCCAAGAATTAGACAACCCCACCACTGCTCACTGTAAGTATTTTCTCCACCCAACCTATCAACTATATGTAACTCTTTCATTTCATATGTCAACAAAATTAACTTCTAGTATTTTTAATTATTCGTATTAAGATTGTTCATGTCTTTTACCCATTCAATGTTAGATATAAAATAGGGATAATTATATTTACACTTCTTGAATTATGGTCTATTTATATAAATTATTTGTATCTTTTGTATAATTACAAAAATTACCCTTGATAGCAAAAAAATAGGAATAGTTTGTGTAATGATGCTAAAATTTTTAGGGGTGTGTGTGTAATTTTTAAAAAAAGTAAGGGGTGGTGTTGGGTTTTTAAACTCACAGTGATGAGCCCATAATCGCAAAGAGAAACATAACGCTGCAGAAATAATCAAACCTTTAAATTACAACGGAGAATTACAGAAAAATAATAAGAACCTGTACAAATCTCTATTACACAAACCGAACAACAATAATAAAACAAAAAAAAAAAAAAAGGTTCAGGGAGCCAAGATCCAGAGCGGCAAACACTCAGCCACGAAGGCCGACAACCAACTCACCATTGCTCCAAATTTCACCAAAAAAAGCCCACACTCAAGATGTTTGGTCACTTAGACCCCCTTCTCGGAAACCACAAAGGAGGTAAATTTATCGGTGGAGTTTCATCGGAGAGGAGAAAAGAAACGCGGTGGAGCAAAGTCCCGAAGCCATGGGGAAGAGGAAGAGGTGGGATGCCAAAACTCTGTGTGTGTGTGTGTGTGTGTGTGAGAGAGAGAGAGAGAGAGAGAGAGAGAGAGAGAGAGAGAGAGAAACTGATTTTAGGGTAATTTAGAATGTAATCGGGTTGGATCAAAAGATGGGTCGGACCGGGTGGGGAGGTGGGCTGATATGTGTGTAACTTGGGCCTTCAAGTGAGAGATGGCCTGAATGTTTTTGTGACCTACAAAAAATGGTCCTGGGCCAAATATTATTTCAACAAGTGGTTTGTGTAAGTTATATTGATATTTTGGTGGGTGTATGTATAATTATATAAAATATAAGGATAGTTTGTGTAAATAAACTATAGATCAAGGGGTGTAAATATAATTATCCCTATAAAATATAGACTAATTGTAGCTAACTATATTATTTATTTCCACCTTTATAATTGTACAATTTTGTATTAGTTTTAATTATTAAATTAACTGATCATAATTAATATTAGTTGTAGTTATGCTATTGAGCTGGCTAAATAAATAAAATATTACCGTTAATTAAATAATTTATTTAACCAATTCGAATATTTGTGTGCATTTATGATAGTTAGAAAAATATGAAATTAATACTAAATTGTAATGCTATATTGTTTAATCCCTTTGAAGTTAGAAAGTATATTTGCTTATCATTCAATAATTTAATTAGTGATTAGTTAACCACCCAATTTTAGTCCAATTTATGAGACTCTAATTTGGAAAGTTGCAAGTTTTTGAACTAATTTTATGTTCATGTAATAATTATAAATGACAAAGAAAATATTATTACCAATTATAATAATTTATTTTCTTAATTAACTTATTTCATTTTCCCTAATCCCTAAACTAAAAGGAAAAAGTTGATCTGTTGTCTATTATATATTTTTTTATGACTCCAAATTGGTGATAATTTTACTAAGAATAGTTAATTAATATATAGAACTAACTTATTCAATTAACCACTTGTATTTTCGTAATTAATTTTAGGGTAAAATACACTTTGCCCTCTTAAACTATTCTTGATGTAACATTTACCCCCTAAACTAACAAATATAATACTTATCCCTATAATTAAATTTTTGGATAATCTTGCATTATATATATATATATATATATATATAAAAGAATTTTTTTTCTAATAATTTTCATTTTATGTTTAATTAAAAAAAATTAATCAGAAAAAGTATCTTTTAATTATAATGAAGTAATAGAAAATTAGTAAATTAAATAGTTTGGATTTTTATTGAATTTTACAGACTCGATGTTAAGCAATGAATAGTACAAAAAATACACAAAAAAATTCATAAAAAGATTTTATTAATTTGGTAAATAAAATTAAATTATTAACTATTATTCTTTTAGATAAAAATGATTAATTGGTTTTTTGAATATATGTTCTTTAAAAAATATGATAAAATATTTACATTTTTATAGTTGTTTCTGGTTATATTATATTATTGTGTATCTACTATATACATTAATTTATACTCCACTTGTAATTTCATTTCTTCTCTAATTAATTAAAAAAATAATTCAGTGATGACTTAACTAATGTGTAAAATATATTAAAAATAATAAAATAGTTGAAGGGGGCAAAGTGCATTTTACCCTTAATTTTATATACAGATGATAATAAAAGTGACAAAGGTATTTACCATGAGATCAAGTATTTGTTTAGATAGATAATCTTTCAACTATTTGGTTAGCCCCTAGTAATTGGCTTTAATTAATTCATCAATTTTGTTTGAAGGTAATGATTATTTGGTTATTCAGTAAGTTTGATATTATACTCAATTTTATTTTCTGAAAATTAATTAATTGTTTTAATATCATTTAAATTGCTTTTTATTAAATGTACTTCCTTCATCAATAAATATTATTTTTCAATTGCTCATTTTAATTAAAATAATAAGCATCTACTAAGTAAATATGAGTACTTATTCTTGATATTGTTCTTAAAAGGTTTGATAATATTCTCCTTTCACTATTAATGCTATAAATTACAAATTGAGTTGGGGATACTAAAAGTACTTGTGGATTTGTTGGGTAATCATCCTAATTTTTCAATTAGCTTTACTAATTATATGGTAAAATTACATGTTTGGTCTTATAACTTTAGGTCATTAGCACTTTTAGTCCTGTAACTTACTTCATTTACATATTTAGTCCTTTTTTGACGAATTTGGTCCTTAGCATCTCACGTTTGGTCCTTTTTTGGAAAATTTAGTCCTGTATTGACAATTTTGGTTCTAACAACTCATAGTTACAGGATAAAAAATGAGATTTATATAGTGTGAATGTGACCAAAATTGTCAACACAGGACTAAATTTATCAAAAAAGGACCAAATGTGAGATGCTCAGGACTAAATTCGTCATAAAAAGGACTAAATATGTAAATAAAGTAAGTTATAGGACTAAAAGTGCTAACGATCTAAAGTTATAGGACCAAAAATATAATTTTGCCCTAATTATATTTAGTTAACTAACCAATATATAAATAAAATATGATAATATATATATATATATATTATATATATATATATATATATATTGAAATACCCCATTCTATTTAGTACATGGGTATAAATATAACTAGTAGGTAACTACCTAGTAGATTTAGGTATATATGACTATCATGCTTATAGTTTTAAGTATATTGGAATAATAGGATGGGAATGCAGAGAAACTATCAAGTCAGTTTTTTGTGAGAAAGGTCCAGCTGTAGAGCACACTAATCATCGGGCTTGACGCTGAGTGCATTTAAAATTATATTATTATTTGTAAAATTGGAGTAATATACGTATATATTGTGTACGAGTATATATAAGTATAAAAAAAGTGGTCTTTCTTGCGACGAACTTGAATAAATATTTCTTGAAATTGTTCATGGATAAACGAAGATGAATATGATATGTGGTTATCTATTTGGATTTGAATGGGCCTTTAGAACTCTATGGAGTTAAGTGCTACAACGTGATTACTATTTTCAACATGTTGAATTCTGGAATTCGTTATAAATTTTCGTCAAGAGCCACATCTAGAGTCCGTGTGAGTATCCAAGGAATCTCATTTATCTTGATATTGCTCGGTTCGTCATAATATTGAATATGCATGTGATCTTTAAATGGTCTACTTTCTATATGATTGTTCGACTAGCTTTGTGGATTTGATCATGTTGTTCTTGCTAAGTGGTCAATGGGCCTGGGGATGAACGGTTCGCGGGGCACAAGTGGGTAGATTAGATTTTCAGTTGAGGTTTCGTCGTTCAGTTCCCACTTTGATGTCCGTTCACAGGCAGACTGGAGGTTATTTGCATGTGACTGGCGCCGCCATATACCTAAGTATGACCAGTTCTATGCAAATTGTGAGGTCGCTCCTACATATTGAATAAGGTAGTAAACGATCTTTTAAGAAACACAATATGGTGATCATGTTATTCAATCTTCGCCTGATACGGTCTTCAAAGACTCAATTGCTATTGTCGTGGTTAATACGATGTATTTTAAGTACTATTCTAATCGAATTTTCTATAGTCAGTATTTCATTTCACGTGCACCTACTCACGACTTCACTAAGTTTTTGTTTACATAATTTAAATCTCTTCCTCGAAATACGAGGAACAAAGTAAACAACTCAGGGATTTAGCTGGCATAGTGAAGAGATCGAGGTAGTTAAGAAAGAAGTTGAATGATTAGGACTTATACTTATTCCGATTATCAGGTTATTCTTCGATGAACATTTATATTAATGTAATGATTTTGATTATATCGCTTTCCAAGAATATGATCCAAAGAAGGGATCCTACTTTTAAGGCACGACACAACCCGCTGCTAGGACGACGACCGACCTGCTCGGGCAGCATAGAAGAGCATACTATTACTTTTTCAGGACAAGTTATCTTGCTCCAAAACATATATCCTTACTTGGCTAGAGTCAGGAAAGATCTGTGTGAACTATCTTAAGTTTACAAGCCCATGCTCTTATATCACTTAAGGCTTGCTGACTGCTGCTACAGCAAAATTCATAGTTTTCCCTTTCTTTCTATCATTACAGCATTGGAATAACCCCACCAGTCTATTATTTCATCCTGCAAAAAATGAGAAACATATTCATACATGTAGCCCCAGCATATTGTTGTTTGTCCTGTAGGAGGAAACGCCAGGGTGTGTGCTAAAAATCAACACAACAAGCCCACACGTGGACACTTTCAAAACCTCATGCAAGAGGTATCTAAAATGTTCGTAAAAAAAAATATTGTTTGTAGAAAAAAGAGCATTCTTATTTACCAGCTGGAGAGGGTCCTGCAGCGGAAGTAGTCCCCTCTGCATAAGAAGGAAGCATGTCCTTTTCACCACCGGCTGCTGGAGGACCAGTTTTGAGGGGAAGCATGTCCTCCATCACCTGATCAGTCAGGTCCACTGGCATGGCATCATGCTCTGCAAGAATAGGACTCTCAGGAGCTACTGGAGGAAATTCCTCATCTAGCTCGGGAGCATCGGCAAGTCCAGCATCTTTATCCAGAAAGGAGGAGTCTACCCCAGCTAGAGGGTACCTTGAGGCCGCAAACTATTAAGCACTAGTCTGGAACCCGTGGTAATAGTATTTAAAGGCGTGATGTAACATCCAAAGATTTTAATACACAATTGTGGGACTAATAGATAAGTATTAAAAAAAATCAAAAATTGACTAATAAATAAATTATAGGTTGAAACTGAGTATATTAAAATTTTGAATGACTATATTAAAATTTTATAAAATTTTGGGTCAAATTATATAAATTTGTGAATTAGGGACTAAATTATCATTTAAAAAAAAGTTATGAAAAGGAAAAAAATAAGAAAAAGAAGAGATGAAAATTCAAAGGGTAAATTACATCTACCTCCCCTGAGGTTTGGCATAATTACAAATACACCCTCGTTGTTTGAAAAATTACAAATACCCCCTAATTTTAACGACCGTCTAACAATTACCCCAATCTATGCATTTTTTTATATTGAACTGACCAAAATACCCTTATGAATTAAAATTTTATAATTTTATTTATTTATTTTTAAAAATATTTTTTTATCGACTAAGGCGATAATTCTTTTTATAATTTTTAAATTTTTTTCATCCATCGCATTCAATATTTTTATAAGATTTTAATTTTTTTTGAAAAAATAAAAAAATACTGTAAGGGCAAAGTTGATATTTCTATGCCTCCATCCAAGGATTACATAATTTTATCAAACATTAGGGGGGTATTTGTAATTTTTCAAACAACGAGGGGGTATTTATAATTATGTCAAACCTCAAGGGAGGTAGATGTAATTTACCCAAATTCAAATGGAGCACGTGGGCTGCCATGCTATCACTAATACTTTACCAAGGTGAATCACCACTTATTATATATATATATAGATAGGAAATAAAAAGGAAGCCTTGTTCTCATTCAATAATTGAGAGAGCTTGTTTCTATGGTTTTTCAGTATTTAACAACAGTTTCGTCTCAATTTTTTTGAACAAAAAACTGAAACATTATTGTAAATAAAGTTTTACGATGAGGAAGTATTGCATTTTATAAAAGTTTGATGCAAATCAGCATCCAAAAGGGATATAAAAAAGAGGGCATGTGTCAAAAATATCTTTACAAAAATTATTGTCCGCAGCTTTCTTAGCCAAAGCATCAGTCACCCTGTTTACTTCTCGATAGCCAAAAGTCATTTGATATGCTTCAAATCTAGTCAATTTCTTCTGACAATCCTTGTGTAGCAACATAAGGTGTTCGGGGTGGTCTGGTTCCCCTGTTAAAAAGATTAAACACAAACATTGAGTCAGTTCGATAATTAAATGTGATTTTTTTTATTGCAATTTCCAGTCCTATATGAAATGCGCGAAGTTCTATAGCAAAATTAGTAGAAATTCCAATTGAAAATGAAAATGCGGTAATGAATGCTCCTTGGTTGTTTTTGAAAATACATCCACTTTCTGCTTGTCATGGATTTAAGATTGCAGACCTATCAATGTTAAGTTTAATCCAGTAACCTGTTGGTGCTACCCAATTAAATTTAACCAACAATGTTATTTTGATATGCTACTTTGGACTTTTCACAATCAAAATCTGAATCAATCTCCATACTTGAGCCATGTTTATAGGTGCATTATCAAAAAGAGCCTGACTAATGAATATAATTATATTATTCGATTAATGTATTTATTAAATATAGTTTATATTAGCTGATTTAATGCTTAATCAGAAAATTCTTTGAGTTTGATTATTTACAAATTAGTGATTGGTTAAATATCCTATTTGAATTAAAGATGTTATATTCAATTAATTAAATTACTTAATTTAGTATATTTAATCATTGCTATAGTTGATTTGTTCAATTTACCTAGATTGGTAATCAGATATTTAATTATGAGTAGGTGTTTAATAGTTTCTATAATAGTGAAAAACTGATGAAAAAATAGATAAGTATATTATAAACTTATATTTTAGAAATATTATATAGTTATATTGGAAAATATTATATTTATTAAAAAAGAATATAAAATTTTTGAGATAATTTAATCCAAATTATTATTGCAAATGATAGCTGTAAGAAGATAAGGGGTTTAATAAAATAGATTCTTATAATTTAATTGTGTCACGCCCCAAAAGTAGGACCCCTTCCCTAGGCCCTATTCTTGGGATGCGACCAAACCAAAACCATAATAACAATATATTCACCAAATAAAAACCTGATAACATGAACAAATACAAGTCCTAATCATCAGTCTCTTTGCCAACCACCTCGATCTCTTTCTAGGCCAGTTAAATCCGGAATTGTTCACTTTATCTCCTGTATCTGGAGGAAGAAATTCAAATTACATAAGCAAAGGTTTAGTGAGGCCATGCGTGGGTGCACGTGGTAGAAAGTAATCATAATAAAAAATCCGACCAAAATAGTTAAAACATATCATATTGCCTGGCAACAATATCGAGCAGGCCTGTGAAGACCATATAAGGCAAATGTCCGAATCACATGTTCACAGATACCACCTTGTGTCTCTCGAAAGACCGTTTACTACCTTATCCTCCGTGTAGGGAGCGAACCCACGACCACATCGAATTTGCCATGTCTAGGTATATAGCGGCGCCAATCACACACACACAACCTTCAGCTTGCTCGTGAAAGACAAGTGGAACTAAATGACGACGCTGAACTGGCTGCCTATGCTACCCATCATGCCCCGCGAACCGTCCAGCCATAGGCCCATTGACTGCTTAGTAAGAACTGCATTGTCAAATCCACAAAGCCAGTCAAAAAATTATATAGAGAATAGACCATTTAAAGACTACATGCATATTCAATATTACGACGAACTGAATAATATCAAGATAAATGTGACATTTTGGATACTCATATAGACTCTAGATGTGGCTCCCAACGAAAGTTCATAACGAATACCAGAATACCAGATGACAATAATAGTAATCACGTTGTAGCTCCATAGAGCTCCAAAGGTCCATTTAAATCCGAATAGATAACCAAATATCATATTCATTTTCATTTATCAAAGAAGAATTCAAGAAATAATTTTACTCAAGTTCGTCGTAAGAAAATACCACTTTGATAGATATATAGCCATGCACAATAACATATAGTTTTCCTCGAGTCTTGAAAATACGAAAACACTTTTAAATGACACTCACCATAAAATCCACGTAATTGGTATGGTTTACTGTTGAGCTTCCCGAAGATATTGAATTGACAATTAATTCATCCGAAACCCATCCTATTATTCAAATATATATTTAAAATCATGAACATGACTGCCACTCGTACCTAAACATGGCCGCATACTAATTAGATGTATATTCATGTACTAAATAGCAAAACTAATTAAAAAGTGAAGATTATTGCCCGATAAGGCCACCAACAAGTAACTTTAGTGTTCTCTATCCTTTTACATTGAAATTTTTGCTGAATTTAACTCATTGAAATTTTTGCTGAATTTAATCATTGGAATAGTTAACTAATTTCTAATTAACTATTAAGTTTCAGAATATGAAGTTAAGCATAATCAAGAAATTGGAATTAGTCATTATAAAATGTATCAATTAATTAAATCTAGTTAGTGGCTGGAGTGACCAACTAATTAAAGATTATCTAATTAAATGAATACTTAATCTAATTGGTCAAATTTATCATTTATAATTTTTACTAAATATAAAAAATACTCCACGAATTAAATTACAAGTGAGTTAAGTCCCAAGTTGAGTATTATATATTTGACTAAAATTAAGTGATTCACTAATAAATAATCATTGAATGATAAACTAAGGGTTAATTACAAAGACTGACCCGTAACTTAAGGTGGTAGCATTTTAAGATTGTAATTTTTACCCTGACAAAATATGCTACGTAACTTCAAAAAATAAGGCAATTTCTGCCCTCCGCCTGTATCTAAACATATTATGGACGAGTTTACCCCTCGACAGCTTTAAAAGGTGCATTTTGGTCCCGTTTTGCTATTTTCGTATCTTGCTACATCATGCTCACCTGGAATGACATCAGAGCCTAGGTTTATTGAAGAAATATATGTGTCCATATTATATTTAGATATTTTTTTACTAACGGAGGAGACTTTTTCAAGAGAAATAGAACCAAACGAAAGTTCGAGTTACAATAACAACAGAGAATATTTCCAGATTCTAGAAAGATGGAGAAAAGATTTCTTTAAGGAAATTATTTGAAATAGTGTGAGGGTTCCAAATGGATAAACCCAACTTTTCTCGAAGGAAAAGAGGAACAAGAATGGAGGAGGAGTTTTTGAGTCCAACATACACTACTAGAAAATGGGATGAGGTGTTTGCATTCTGTCGAAGTCCATGGTAGAATCTCAGCCAGGAGAAACGAAATGAGTAAATTCCTTCATAGTTACATATCTAAATATTATGATTAGAGGAACTGCGTGGAAGGAACTCAAGCAGGATACCTCGAAGATCTCCCAAGATCTGAGAGAAATTCAGAAGACAGTCAAGACTACGAACATAGGTTAATCAATATGCCTATGAAAGTAGATTCTTTGTGCCACAAGATAGACGAGATCCTTAAGGTCCTTCCAGATCCACACAAGGATCTTACAGATCTGAAGACAGAAACTGCAGATCTAAAAAAAACCAATGGGAGAAACCCAGACCAGATAGATAGAGATCAGGGCAAACAATACCTCTTCTACATCAGAAGGGGAAGGCGAAGGAGATTCCTAAGCCAAAGACAAGAGATAAACGGATTCGAGAGGTCATTAGCGCCATAAAATAATGGAGGTGACCTGAGCGGATCTATCAGATCTACAAGAATTCACTGAGTTCTTTCCTCAACTCGAGATTGTGAATTTAGTCAATGTTCAAACCAACGAGATTACTCCAGCACTACCACCGCCTTAAGGAAGTACAGGTTCTAATGATCCTCCTCAGGATCATCCAATGAGAGAAAATGAAGATTTCCACACCAACGTAACACCAATGTTTATGGGAACTAGATTAAAAGAGAATCCAGGGAGAAATTCGAGAAGAGCGCCTGAAAACACACATTGGCAAGGACCATGCTCCAGCCCTTGCATCCATTCGACGCGGTACTCAACCTAAATATTATCGACTTTCAAAACATCGAGAAATTGATTGATGACTGGGTTACAACCATAAAAATAGCAGCAACTACACTAGAACTCGACAAAGAAAACTTCATCAAATTAGTGGAATTGAGCTTGGAGGGTTCGGTGAAGATTGGATGGGATAATACCCCAGAAGATAGCAAAGTCAATATCCTTACCAGAGATTCGAAGAGTGCAATAACAAATAGGCTAGGAAGACTCATCACGATACACTTCATCAGAGATGGATATTTCGAAGGAAGTAAAGCAGAAAAGGCCAAAGAAAATGCACAAGCCCTTTTTTACCTTGAATTAAGAAGTATCTGCGCAGTAGATGAATATATCTATTGGTTTTGCAAGTATTTCTTCCAAAGTGGAGTAACAATAGAAGTAGCATTTCCAATGTTCTTTGCAAAAATTTGCAGTCCATGGAGGGAAATGTTGATCCACTCATACAAAATACCCGAAGGACAGTTGGATTCAGTTGCAAGGAGGATGTCTTTCCTTAAAGACAAGTTAAAAGATTGGTGTTATCAAGCATCCATCCAGAAAAACATGAAAAAGCTGAGAGGTAATATCAAAAGAATCCCTCTTTGTTGTGATAACAATGATTTTCCTACAATAATAGGAGAATCAAGCGAGCCAAGGAAGAGGAAGAAACAGAATAGGGACTCCTACCCTAAGAGCTCCTGGAGAACCTCTTTCAGCCGGAGATAATGGTGGTCCAAACTAGATCATACAAATTTGGACAAAGGACCGGATCAATAAGGATTTCATCCCAAGGATCTAGACGAATAGATGCAAGATCCACAGGGCGAACCCCTACAAGGAGAACTTTCAGATGGGCCCATACACTAGTCAATGAAAGTTTCAAAGACTGCAACTACTGGACCTGTGGAGCAAGAGGTTATATATCTCCAGACTACCCGCAGAAATGTGGTGAATTAAGAAAATACGAAGCCACAAATGACATTCTAGACGCAGTCTACTTTGGTGATTTGGTACCAATATACTAATTCGAGGACATTCCTTCAGACGAAAACATCTATGAAGAAGAGATAGAGACTAATTCGGATGGATCTTCAATCGAATTAGAATAACTACAACGAGGAAGATATGCTCCAAACTTAAAAGCCTATCAGGATTCTTTTCCAGAATGCAGGTGTCAAATAAGATCATAGAAATAATCACGCACCAAGATTCCAACCTTAGCCCATATGATGGTTTTAGGATTGGAGGAATTGGGAAAGTTCTAAACCAGATAAGACTGAACCAAAGGGACATCACATAATCTACAAAATAAGTTCAGGTGAGTTTGCTATTCCTATGGAACAAACTGGTAATATGATGGAAATGCAACTTATTCCTAAAGAAGAAATTCTTGAAGGATTAAGTAGGCTTAGAGAAGAAGTAACTGTTATTATGAAATAGATCCACATAGGAACTATTGAAGTAGTAATACAAATAACTTTTAAGGAAGAAATTGATTCATAAATACATTTGTCAATAATGGATAGAGAGATCAATAACTTAAGAGATAGTTGTCTTGGGACAATGATAGGTAATCTATATGCAGGAAAATTAATGTTTGACATTCATCCTAGGATTGCATACAACCTAGCTGACCAAGATTTAGCAGAGTCTTAACCGTTCAATAGGATGTTAAAGAAAATCTCATGAAAAGAAGGAAATAGACCATATTCTAACTTATAGAATATTTTATGCTCTTTCCAATACACATCATTCTGATTTATTCCTCAGAAAAGAGTATATCGAGATTCCTAGAATTTTCAAGAAATTTGCTGAGGTAATGGCACCATATCCAATTAGGATACCTAGAATTGGTGGTGTCGATATCGTCATTAAAGATCACCTAATTTTAGATCGAACACTTAGTTCTAGAACTGAGTTTGGTAGCAGGATGTCCTTTTCGGAAGATAGGATTATAAGCTACAAAGGAAGGAGAAAGAGTTATTAAAAGTTTTAACTTCTCAAGAGATAAGGGTAGATAATAAAAACTTAGATGCCCTGAAGGAAGAAAAAAATACAAGTTATATTTGACATCACTAAGGATGAAAACTTTTTTCCTTGTGATGACTTATATCATTTGCAGCAACTTGTTAGTAGTAGATATGAATGCATGTTAGAAATAGCATGCCATGAAATTCTAGTTGCAGGTGTTGCAGGACGAGTGAATGGGAGTATGACTTTGGGGTTAAGTTTCTTCGAAAATCATAAACTATGGGGAAGAAAAGGTAATGGTATGGAATTCAATCTCGATGGTATAACCATAAGGATTGAATGACAAGTCCATTTTCTATATATATATATATATATATGTTGGTATGTTATATGATCAATATAAGATAGATATTTCGCATCTTATATTGATTCAGGCTCAGGGGATTTGCACTGCAAAACCTGGAGTTTTTCCTAAAGAAGCAAAGGAAACCTTACTCGTTATTACAGGAAGGAATTTTTTGTGAAAATTCTAATACTCAATAAAGGAATACGAGAAGCCAAGATCATGATCGGAGGAGCATTCAGAACAACCTGATTTAGGGTAAAAAATGCCTACTATTCACTTTTCACGACACAGGTGCTATTTTTTTGCTAGGTAATAATTTCATTAAGACATTTGCAAAATATATACAGGATAACCACAAGAATTTGTTAATTTTACTACTAATTGTGGTAGTGAGATACAGGTTCTGCAAAGAGAGAAGACATTTAATAGGATAATGCCTATAAATTTTCGTAGCAAAACGTAGTGATTTTGATGCCAAATTAACTCATCCAAAAATGCAGAATAAAAGAAAATTTGGTAAAGCTCTTTTGTCTTCAGGCAACAGGGATTCATTGATAGCGATAGCTTCTATGAGGAATCTAAAAAAGAGATTAAGAACCTCAAGGAAGCATTGCAAGAGATAAAATCACTAGATGTTAGCGGGAAAACAGACTCTCTCTTGAGAACGTCAAGAGACTTATCCAGAGGAATTTAAGTGAGAACCCTCTGGCATGGTGGGATAGGAATAAGATCGAAGCTACTCTGAAGGTCAAAGAAGAATGTAGGTATGAGTATGTTCGATACAAGCCTATCCAGATAAACATAGAGGATAAGAAAATATGCAGAGTATCATTAAAGAGCATATCAATCTTGGACTCATCGAGCTTGGAGTCTCTGCTTACAGTAGCCCTGATTTTCTGGTAAGAAACCATGGTGAGGAGAAAAAGAAGTAAACCCAGGTTGGTTATTAACTATCAAGGCATTAATAAAATATTAGAGTTTGATGTTACTACATTCTTAGTAGAGAGCACTTGATTTACTGCATTAAAGGTGCAAAAGTATTTTCTAAATTCGATTGCAAATCTGAATTTTATCAAATTAAAATGGAGAGTGAATAAAAGAAATTTACTGCATTCTCCACACCACAAACAATATATTTGGAATGTGTTTCCAATGGGTTTATCAATGCAACTTAGATATTTCAAAGGAAAATGGACAATCTTTTTAAAGATTATTTTCAATTCGTGTATGTCTATATTGACGACATCTTGATTGCATCTAAGAATATGAAAGAGCATATTAAACATCTTGAAGTATTTTCTGATGCATGCTTTAGAGAAGGATTAGTACTTTCTGAAAAGAAAGTTGTTATAGCTGTCAATACAATTGAATTTTTAGGAATTCTTATTGACGAAATAGGTATTGAGTTACAGGATCATATTGTGGAGAAAATATGCAATTTTCCAGATGTGCTCAAGATAAGAAGCATTCACAGAACTTCTTGGGAGTAATTAATTTTGCAAGTATCTTTATTGAGGATCTTGTGAAATATAGAAAGGATTTCCGACTACTTTTGAAGGAAATAGAAAGATCAAAGTGGAAATGGAAGGAAATTCACACTCAAAGGGTTCTTGAGCTGAAACAGGTTTGTGGTAATCTGCCAAAGCTTGCTATACCAAAGATGAGGATGAATTGGTGGTCTACACAGACGCTAATGATTATAGATGGGCAGCAGTGCTCATGAAAAAGACTACTATGGGGAAAAACCTTGTAGATCTACATGAGGGTTGTTCTCAGAACAACAAGCCCAAGTTTGGCACATCAACGAGAAGGAGTTCTTTGCGGTTTGGAAGGCTTTTAAGAAATGACATCTATTCTTACTTGCTAAAGAATTCATATTAAAAGTTGATAATACTAATGTTAATGTTTTCTTAGAGAACAAATTAAAATCTAAAATTGAGAAAGCTCGTTATCAAATAGCAAGTTGAATGCCAATATTATTGTTATAATCTTGTCTTTATAAAATCTCATGAGAATATTCTTGCAAATTTCCTAACAAGAGATGGAGACATCTGAAGCAAACTCCATCATGCTGAGACTTAGGCACCTTAGAGAAAATCTTAAGGTGCTTAACAAGAAGTTTGGGTGGGCTAGCGGTGAATGCCCAAGTAGCTGGACAAATCTAAAGAGCTGATCTTGACACTGTCCAGATTGCAATAAGAATTACCATGATGGCTTCAACCTCACTATGGAATGACTTACAAGAATCATTTCGAAAGGCATCATCCTTGAAGACGACTCACAAGTTGAGGGAGCATGACCCTAAACATGCCCGTAGAGTGCAGGGCTCTAGACTTGTAGCGTCGAATTCAAGTAATGATTGCACAAGGCCATCACCAGACTATGATGAAATGACAACAATTAGGTCACAGGAAGTGTAAACTCCTGATGATTCAAGTCAACCCAACACCTTTGGGATCAAAGAGTTTTGCTAGTTCTGCACTATTAAGCTTTTTGAATTTCCTACTTGTTAAATCTTACTCATTGGGTACTAACCATTGCTTAATCATCTTTATTTCCAGGTCCAACATTGTTAATTAATCTTTTTACACTCGAATATTTGAAATGAATTTTTAAGAAGATGAGGGCACTAGTTGACCACAACTTCAGGAGACAAACAAGATAAGGTAGGTACTAGACATACATGGATGATGTTGATGGAGGGGGTGCTCGTTAATGCATTAAAGTCAATAGTAACTTGTGGGTGGAACTGTGATAATGGCTTCTGCTATCGTCATCTTGTCCAACTTGAGAGTTACGTAGTGTGTGACATTCCTAACTTTGACCTCAAGGCCAAGCCACATACTACAACTAAGATACAAGTGTGGAAGAGACATTACTCCTTGCTTGTTGGTACGATTAGTAATGGCAATGGGGTGGGTCTGGTACGGGTCCGCCTGGACCTGAGACCCACCCTATTAAATTTATATCAGCCCCATAACCCGCCCCCGCCATGTTTAACACCCAGCTCCGCCCGGCCACTGCCCCGCCCTGACCCGACAATTATCACATTTTTTGTACTCCTTTTTCCATTTCTTAAACACAAGAAATTAAAATTTTTCATGATTCGATATAACTTATATTTATTTTTTAATTAATATTAATAACTATACAAAAATATGTACAAGTATTTTAATACCTTAATATAGTTTTCAATTTAAAATGAATTGGATAAACAAAGAATACGTTCCTCTAAATTATTAATCTTCTCGTCAAGTCACATTTATGTCAATTATATTATACAAAGAATACATTAAATTAATATTTTTTTAATAAATAATATCATTTTAGATATAAATATTTTAATATAATTTTCAATCTAAAATGAATTAGATAAGAAAAAAATACATTTATCTAAATTATTAAATTTCACATCAACTAATTTTTCATTTTTGGTATTTTTATACAGTTGGGTATATGCAAATATTATTTAGGATTTATGTAATATTAATACTATAATTTTTTTATTTATAATATATTATATATTAATAATATATAATAAAAAAAGAGACAGGGTCGAGCCGAGGCCGGGGCCAAGGTCGGGGCAGGTTCGGGATAGGATCCGTGGCCCGCCCTGGACCCGATCGGGGCAGGTTTTAGCTGCCCCGGACCCGCCCTGAACCTGAAAAATAGTGTCCCAGACCCGCTCCATATGGGGTGGGTCCGGGGCGAATTTTTCGGACCCGAGTTGAAATTGCCAACTCTAGGTATGATGTCTAAAAGTGTATTTAGATGGGACGAAAGCAAAAATATGATTACAGTCGAGGATAAAGATACTAACATATGAAAAAATTACTTGATGGTCAGTGTTGTAGCCTATGATGCATGGATACGGATACAACGACATGGACATGATAAGACACGACACGGACATAGTGACACAAAAAAATTAAAGAAAAGGACACGACACGACACTAACACAATAACTAATATTTTTTTTATTATAGATACACAATTAATTTCTCATAAAATTAATATATGCAATATCGAAATAAAGCATAATATGAGGATGTCTTACATATAAGTTTCTAACTAAAAGTACATGGTTTCAAAATACATATATAATCAGTTAAATAGTCCAAATTTCTAGTCATCCAAATGAGTTAAATCGTCATGATCAACTCTTGAATCTTCAGTAATTTCATAAAATAAAACAAACTCCAATTCTGGTTCATCAAGCGAGAGAATTGCAATCTCTAGAAAACATCTATCGTCTCAAAAGCATCTCCTGCCACATCCCACATTTTAGTATCGCCTTGCATGTATTATGAGTCCTTCTTGACAAAAGTCGAAGATTGTTGTGCACAAAAACTAGATCTTTGTGGAGTAATTTGATTCCTCCTTGTCGAGTGGATGAATGCATAAGTACTCCAATTTCTCACAACAAGAAGAGGAAGAAATGTGGCCCAGTAACTTCAGAGAAATACTTTGAAGGTGAGGGGTTGCAGAACCATGTACTAACCACCACTTTATTTTATCAATTTTCTATCTGTCTCGAAGAGAATCTTCATCAGCAAAGTCATCAAGGCATCTAAAAAATCTTGTAAGGTCGTTCACTTCTCTTCATGTTTCATCATTAGAAAAAAGACATTTCAAACATATTTTCCTCATCCTAGAAGTTACATCACTTTTTGGTGGAAGGTTCGGATGTTGACTTTGCCATTCTGTTGTTGAACATCTATAAAAAAATAAATAATACTTTAAGCACAAATTTGAGAATAAATTAAAATAAAATACTTAAAATTTAATAGTAAAAAAGATAAATGGATTACCTTGGATTTAAGGAATGAGCAAGACAATGCAAAGGAGTGTTCTATCCCCAAATACTTTGTCCACAACACCCCAAAGACTTGATTCCTCATAATCATTTTTCTTCTCATGCTTATATATCGCTTCCTTCACTTTAGATATCATATTATCGCACATATCATAAATCAAATGCAAACAAGGTTTGTCTGTGTTACTTGCTCTAAGTATCTCATCAATAGGCTCAGTGAAATAACCAATAAATCAATCGAATTCCACCATGAATCATTCAATAATTTCTCTTTAACATTTCTTACTTTAGTAATATCATCATAACGATAGCAAGACCATTGCTCACTAATAACTATCATCTTTAATTGCTGCTTTATAAGTTTAAACCTTTTCAATATAACAATGATAGAAGCAAAGTGTTTCTCAGCAACAACAAGTAATTTCAATTTTGAGAATTCATTAAACATAGGAAGCCTGATAAATGATTAATGATAAAATTTCTAATTATAAAAGCTGATGTAGCAATTTCAGTAATCCAATGACATTCTTCATATGTAACATTTGCCTCAGTATTCTTTGCAGCACATATATTTTTCAAAGCAAGATTGAGAGTATGAACTATATATGCTGTCTAAAACACATGAGGATATGTTTGTTCAACTAATAAACCTGCTGCTTTACAACAGGAGCATTATCTGTGATTATTTGCACTATATTAGCAACCCCAACTTCCATCATTACCTCTTTCATCATAGTAGAGATGAACCATTTGTCTTTGTACTCTCCCTCACAATTAACAGCTCGTATAAACATCGTCCCGCCCTCATTCACAATCATAAAATTAATCAATGGTCTTCTTTGAGGATCTGTAATCGCATTCTAAAGTCACACCTTTTATTTTCCATGTGCTCTTAGTATATTCAAGCACATTTTCAATAGTTGTTTTCCTTTTTGCAACAATTTTGTCCTTAAAGAATTATAACCAGGTGGAACATAACCAGCAATATTGTTGTTTGCAGCAAAAGTAAAAGCCTTTACATAGTATGGATTTTGAACAAGGTTAAAAGGAAGACCCCCTGAATAGATCATTAAGCAAAATGAAGCACTACACTAATCAATAACAATAATGTAATTGTAAAACAACTAATAACTAGTTATAGTATTTATGTCCAATAACAATAATGTAAAAAAACCAATAACTCAAGAGCTTTTGTGACATCAATTCTGTAGTTATTCTCAACTGCAGTTTATGCTATTTAGGAACATTGCAATTTGCAAGCTACTAACAGCTCTATACTCAAGTTACAACATCATCATACGGACATTAGCTATCTTTTGATTTATGACAGTTCATAGCATCTTATGCTTAATATTGTTTTTATTTTTTATTATGGCAGATTGGCAGTTCAAGCTGTTTCAACTCTTCGCACAGAAGATCAAAATTGAAAATTGAACAAGTAGCTAAACTCATATCCAAAAATTCTAGTTGCATTACTAATATCTCTATGGCAATCATATAGCAATAACAACAAAAAAACTCAAAAACAAAAAAGAAACAAAAACTTAATAAACCCAATCTTAGCAAAAGCATCAACAACTTAAGATTTAACAAATACAAAGAGAAAACAAAAAACCCACCTCCAGTGAGATACTCCTCAGGTGGGGGATAGTCTATTCGCAGCCATGCAGTGCCTCTCTAACCACAAATAATATTTGATAATTGAGAAAGAATCAGAAAAAGAAAAGTGAGAAAGAAGAGAAGAGAGAAAGAAGAGAAAGAAAAAAGATATATATATATATATATATATATATATATATATATATATAAGAGAGAGAGAGAGAGAGAGAGAGAGAGAGAGAGAGAGAGAAGAAGAAGAAGAAGATGATGATGAAGTCTAAAGAGTGAAGAATAATTGGGCCAACTTATTCAATTTTTGTCGAGAACTTTTTAAAATTGTAAAATGACCCCTAACGTGTCATAAAATGTGTCCGACACCGTGTCTGTTTTTTTTAATTTTCGGACACGTTAAAGCCTTGTTCGACATGTGTCCCTAGCATGTCCGAACTATGTCTGACACTACATCAGGTAATTTTTTGAAGTGTCCATACATTATAGGTTGTAGCTCTTTTGTATATCATTGCCACATTTCTTTGTTCCAACATTTGCATGTGTGTTTGTTTTACTGTTCAGGTATAAACCATTATTCATGTCGAATGCTTTACTTGGTTATATTGTATTTAATTATTCTGAGATAGATCAATCCACATGCAAAGAAGATGAACTATAAGTCTTTGGCCCTACTTCCCCACTTAGCATGAGATTTTCAGCAAGGATTGAGCGACTAGAGACCTTTTCCAGGATGCACACAAGGTTGTTAACGAAATACATTTGGAGGATCAGGTTCAAACTAAAGAGTGTTACATCCCCACCGCTAAGTGGAATCCTGAAAGATTCGATAGTTTTGATGAGGAGCCACCATTGTCCTATAATATGAAATTTGAACCAGCCATTAACTCGTCCAATGCTACCGTACCTTTTACTTTAACAAACAAAGATCTAGTAGCATAGAGAAAGGAGCTTCATGGGTGAGACATGAAAGAGAATAACTAGCCTCTAGTCATTAAGATAGCTCTACCTTTGTCATAGCAAGACATTCACCAATAACAACATTAAGCAGGAGTGGAAGACAACCATAGCTATAATCATTGTGATTGAACTAATTCCCTAATGTTAGAAGGTAAACAAACATAGGAGCAGAATGACTTCCTCTTTCTTTGAGATTGGGGCCTAAGCCCATCAGAAGGAAAACAAAGAAGAGAATTCAAGATCTTTCAAAGAGAACTTCATTCGCAAGTGTTGTTGGATGACTAGCAATCGAATAAGTTGTTGATGCAATAAAGGCTCTGATCCTAGGAGCTACACATGATGGGGAATACATGGGATGTTAGGATTTGGTAAATGTTCATTAGACCGTAGTTGGGGGCATTGCCGCTATGATCTTTTCTGTTCTGATTGAATCATTAAGCACTGTAGATCTAATCTATAAAGAATTACTCTCATTCAATCTCAGATGGGATGAATACAAAGAAAGGCAGGGAATAACACTAGCCCTAAGGACAAATACAAGCGCAAGAGACGCCCAAGCAGAGTTACCTCAGTTAATCCATATAGCTATCAATTTTTGTGATTCAACTAACATTACTATGGAAAAATTGATGAGGCTACTTGAGAGTGAATTTGATGACCTAGATGAGCGTGTTTTGGTTTTGGAAGTCGTAAAGCAAATTTCGAGTATAAAAAAAAATGAACAACTAGTTATTTGCTCAGCGTTTGCTTAATCATCCAAAGGATATGGAACTTTCAACTTGCTTCCAAGGGAATCGCGAGAGAGATAAGTAAGGTTAGTACTCAATGGGCACTTTTAATTATTAAACTTATAGCTAATATGGAAGTTGCATGTTGTCGCTAATGGTATTTTTTATTGATTAAGGCTAATCATAGAATTGCCTAACATAAAAAAAAAAAAAAAAATTGCCTGCTTCAAGACAACTAATTTTGGCCATAATATTAGTAAGTATTAATATTTTACAAGTGTGGTAAGACTAAAGTGTAACAATCCACCCCTTGTTTAGTAGCTACCATACGATGATGTGTTTACCCAGTATTAAATGACATGTTTTTCAAGGTCATATTGTCAAACATGTTAGGTAATGTGCAATTCAATTGCTTCATGTAGGGAATATTTTTATATAGAAACTTTTCTTATTACCGTATTAAACCATACGGTGTGTCGTGTTACATCCCCAACTAATTTACATTTGCAGGTTGGAGGATTTTAATCTCTAGTGGAGATGCTTTGTTATAACCGGTACCACTAAATAGTCATATTATGTGGTTAACTCCTTCGTTCAACATTAATGAATTATATTATGTGGTTGACTCCTTAGTTCAACATAAGTTTAGAGGTTACATACATGTATGCCATCATATGGATATAACTTTTGACATGAATGCATGTAGTTGTACTTGGTGCAGATCAAAACTGATATAATATGATAAAGTGGAAACAACATTCACTAGCACAAAACCTACATCAATCCGCAAAAGGCGAATATATTGCTTTACTTTGTTCATTCAACTGAAGACCAATGAACGTAGACACCCTTCTAATATTTATAATACAAATACGGAAAAAAACCTAGTGATAATATCAATAGTACTGACAAAATGGAATCAAGCAGATTTGCTTAATCGATAAACTAATCAACCTCATCCCCACTCGATACAAGGTCCACAACCTCGTGCGATACTAGGGTGAACGGTTTTTCCTACATCCAACATATATTTAGTTTCCAAAAATAGAGTTTCATAAATTAATTTATAATATTGGTGGTCCTAAGAAAAAATAATGAACAAATAAAATACCCTCCCCATGTCATCCTAAACATCTTTGTCGGTCTAGAGCTGTTTACAACAAGGAATCCATATTACTCCATCCCGGCTAATAAGCTATGCGAATGTGTAACTCATTCAATGTAACAATGGTATGAGAGTAAACCATCCCAGCTGATAAGCTCTTTTAGATGCGTAACTCATTCAAGTAATAATGGTATGAGAGTTGCTTCCCATACTGTGAGTTAACCGCGTGTCGTGCGACGCAAATAGCAACAGTCGGACTTTGTTTTATACCTTTGGGGAGGAGGAAGGTTGTGGACCAATGCATTGATGAAGACATCGTCCATGTCCTTGTTGAAGTATTTATGGTAAAAGAAAGGGTTCAAAGCAGTTTTGGTCCTGTATCTTTAGATTTTTTCGATTTGGTCCTCTAACTTTTTAGCATGGCAATATGGTCATGTATCTTTTAAAGCTGCGTGGTTTTGGTCCTTTTGTCAAATTAATGCT
Organism: Sesamum angolense; assembly: GCA_034509725.1. Classification (NCBI taxonomy): domain Eukaryota; kingdom Viridiplantae; phylum Streptophyta; class Magnoliopsida; order Lamiales; family Pedaliaceae; genus Sesamum; species Sesamum angolense. The sequence goes on from JACGWL010000010.1 coordinate 10,658,732, forward strand.
TATTTTGCTCTTCTACAGAAAAATCTCTTATAGTCCATACACATGCTCTTAGTTTGGCCCCATATATTTTTGAAATAAAATTAAGTCTCCATAAATTCATATCTTGCTTTGACTGCCTTGTTCTCGGGTATTCAAAGTCATCGATTTTACAAACTTTCTCTAACCATACTACCAAAACAGATGATTGGCAAGTACTTGGCTCCTTCAGCAATAAGCAACACAACCCTTTCATTTCCTACCTTGGGATGTAAAAGATACTCCAAAACAGAGACTTAATAAGTTTTTGGTGAACAGGTTGAATAAAAGTCTTTACTTTATAAAAAAAATATATGAAATACTAGATAATATTTTTTTCCTCAATTGGAGGAGACAGTTATTTAGCCTCTCATAAAGAGGACCATACTTGTTGGAAAAATCCCCATAAACTAAAAATTTAAAACACGAGAATTTGAAAAACTCAAAATATTATCTATTGAAGAATAAGAGAAATTTCTGATCTCCCCCATCTACTTTCTATCCTTCTTATTGATAACAGCCCACGGGCTTCAATCTCGAACTTGAAATTTATTTCCGATGATGTCATTGCATTTGTCATTTCTTTGTCCTTCTTCTTTCTAGATGTTGGCCATGAGCTTGTCGACCATGCTTGCTAGATGGTTATTACGACTTTCTGACTATTAATTCATTTGTCGTTTTCTGTTGACAGTCTTGCTTTGCTTTTTTACATTTTGAGGATTTTACCTATTCTTGTAAAAATTCTTCCTTTTATCTTTATCGGGTTTTAGTTCGGGTCTCTTTTGGGTTACCTAATCTTGGTTCCGAACAGGGCTTTTCCTATTTCTCGCAGCAAGGGCATACATGATTATGTCATTGCTCTACATGCATCATGTTGCATACCTTCATTCACATCGCCTTTGTTATAGGCAATTTATTCTCCAATACGAGCATTCATTTTTCTCGAACAAGGTTTCTGCAAATTTGTGTTTTTCCCTGTCATGGCATTTAATAGGAATGATTCATTTAATATGTTTGAAAATATCTTAAATAGATACTTGATTTTGTCTATCTCCGTCATATAGACCCATAATCCCTAAGCTCTCCTGGTAGAGATGTCATCTTCATTTATGGATGATACTAGGGGAGCTTCTCTTGATGCAGCTTTGATTTTGTTGAAAATCACCATATTTGGTCTCTGCAGTTTGATGAAATAAAATGCTGGATAAAACCCTTTCCTTGTAATTTCTGGAGCTACTCAGATGAATATTATCTTCAGGATATCTCCTTGTTTCAAGTGAAGGTTATTCTGCCATGCATCATAAACTGCCCCACTAATCCACTCTAGAAGTTTTAAGATTTTCGAAAAGCTTGGTGACATAGTATGGACCAAAGCGAGTGCTCCAAAATCACCATTCCCTGACATTTTCTGGTTTAGACCCTTTGAGCATCCAAACTCGGTTATATTTGTCGGATGCGTCAATTATGGTTTTGCCTGGATAACACCTATGTGGAAATTAATTTTCTCCACATTCTTTGTTATACCTCCCAAGTAGAAACACAAGATATTCATTAATATTAATCTTAGAACTGTCTGTCATCAGTCTAAGGCTAATCTCTCCTTCTTTAACTACAGAGGTGTTGAATTGACTTAAATCATCAGGAGTTTGCACTTCTTGTGACTTAATTGTTGCCTTTTCACCAGAGTCTGGTGATGGATTTGTGCAAACAGTATTTGAATTTGCTGCTACAGGTGTAGAGTCATGTACTATAAGTGCAGGTTTAGAGCTCTGCTCTCTCATCTCATGAGTCATTACCTAGAGCGATGCCTCCTGAATTGGTTCTCACGAAGTCGTGCCATAGCGAGCTAGAAGCTAGTTTGGTACTCTTAATTGTGATCTGGACAATGTCAAGATTTGGTTGTTGGACTTGGCTAGTTATTTAGGCTTTCACCGTTAGCTATCCAAACTTTTTGTCAAACTCCTCAAGATTTCTTTAAGATGCCCGAGTCTCAGAATGATGGAGTCTGCTTTAGATGTCTCCATCTCTCACCAGAAAATCTACAAGAATATTGCCATGAGATTTATAACAATAACATCATAACAATAATATTGACATTCTGCTTATCATCTAATAATACGTATTTCTTAATTTTTTATTCTAATTTATTTTTTAACCAAGCTTTAACATTTGTATTATCAATTTTTAATGTAAATTCTTTAACAAGTAAGAATAATGGTCATTGCTTGAACATCTTCCACACTGCAAAGAATTCCTTTTCTTAGATATGCTATCTTTGAGCCTATTTTTTTGTGAATAATCATCCTGTGTATCTACACGATTCTTTCCCTACAGTGGTCTTCTTCATGAGCATTGCTGCCCATAGATAGTCGTTGGACTCTGTGTCTACTACCAATTCATCCTAGTCTTATGGTACGACAAGCTTGGGCAAGTTATTGCAAACCTCTTTTAGCTCCCGAACACACTGGGTATGCATTTTTCTCCCATTTCCACTTTGAACTGTCCGTTCTTTCAAAGGTGGTTGGAAATCCTTGCGATATCTTGCAAGATCTTTGATGAATATTCCTACAAAATTAACGACACCCAAGAAGCTCTTCAATTACTTCTTGTTTTTTTAGAATGTTCAGAAAATTGCGAATTTTCTCCATAATATGTTCTTGTAATTCAATGCATATTTTGTCAATAAGAATTCCTAAAAATTCGATTTTATTGACGGCCATAGTAGCTTTATTTTCAAAAAGTACTAAACCTTTATTATGGCATGCATCAGAAAATATTTCAAGATGTTTAATATGCTCTTTCATATTTTTAAATGCAATCAATCTGTCATCAATATAGACAAACATAAATTCAAGATAGTCTTTAAAAAGATTATCCATTTTCCTTTGAAATATCTAGGGTGCATTAGCTAGTCCTATTGGAAGCACATTCCAAATATATTGTCCCTGTGGTGTGAAGAATGCAGTAAATTTCTTTGATACCATCTCTATCTTAATCTAATAAAATCCAAAATTTGCAATCAAATTTAGAAAGTATTTTTGCACCTCTAATGCAATCAATTAAGTGCTCTGTACTAGGAATGTAAAAACCATCAAATTCTAATATCTTATTAATATTTTTGATAGTTAGTTACCAACCTGGATTTACCTCTCTTTATCTCACCATGGTTTCTTACTAGAAAACCTAGGTTGTTGTAAGCAAAGACTATAGGCTCGATGACTTTGAGATTGATATGCTCCTTGATGATTTCCTGCATATCCTTCTTATCCTCCATGCTCATTTGGATAGGATTGTATTGAACATACTCGCACTTTCATTCTTCTTTGACTTTTAGAGTAACTTCGATCTTGTTCCTATCCTCCATGCTAGAGGGTTCTCATTGAAATTCCTCTGGATAAATCTTTTGACATGTTCGAGAGAAAGCTTGTTTCTCTCACTTATGCCCAGTGACTTTATCTCCTTAAATCTTTTCTTGAGGGCCCTAATTTCTTCTTCAAAAGTCTCGTAGAAACTATCACTATCATTGAAACCTTGTTGCCTGAAAAACAAAAGAACTTCATTAAATTTTCTTTTATCCTACATTTTTGGATGAGTTAATTTGGTATCATCATACTCACCATGTTTTCTACGAAAAATTATGATCATTATCATGTTAATTGTCTTTTCTATTTGCAAAACTTGTATCCCACTACCAGAATTAGTAGTAAATATCAATAGATTTTTATGGTTATCTTGTATGTATTTTGCAAATATTTGGATGAAATTGTTTCCTTGCAAAATATTTGCACTTGTATTATGAAACTATATAGGAGGTGTTGTTACCCTGAACCAGGGTGTTCTAAATGCTCCCCCTATCATGATTTTGACTTCTCATATTCTCTTATTGAGTGTTATGATTTTTTATTTTTTATTTTTGTGAAAAATCCCTTCCTGCAATAACGTGTAATGTTTCCACAGCTTCGCTAGGGAACACTCCAAGTTTTGCTGTGCAAATTTCTAATCCTGAATTAATATAAGCTGCAAAATATTATGACTTATATTGCTCATACTCATATAACATACCTATAGTTATGTATATAGAAAAGATATTAGTCATTCAATTCTTATGGTAACACCATCTAAAATGAATTTCATACCATTGTCTTTTCTTTTCCATGGTTCATGATCCTCAAGGAAACTTAACCTCAAAGCCATACTCACATTTTCTGGCACCTACAACACCTATAACCATGTTCTCATGGCCTACTATTTCTAGCATGTCTTCATATTTACCAACAGATTTATGCAAATGATATAAGTCATCACAAAGAAAAATAATTTTCTTTTCCAGTGATGCCAAATATAACGTAAATTTGTTTTCAACCTTCAAGGCATCTAAGTTTTATATTATCAACTCTTCTCTTTTCCTTTGTAGTTTGTAATCCTATTTTCCGAAAAGACACCCTACTACTAAAACTTAATTCGAAATCTATGTGTTCAATCTAAAATTGTGTGATCCTTTATTACGATATCAACACCCCTATTTTGGGTATCGTGATTGGATCTGGTGTCATTACCTTAGCAAAGTCCTTAAAAATTCTAGAATTTTGATATACTCTTTCCTAAGAAATAAATCAGAATGATGCGTATTGGAAAGGGCATAAGTTATTCTATATGTTATAGAATATGGTTTATGTCCTTCTTTCATAAGATCATTTTTCATAAAATCCTGATGAAGGGTTAAGACACGACTGAAATCTTTTGGTCAGCTAGGTTGTACGCAATCCCAGGGTGAATATCAAATATTAATTTTAACACATACGAATTTTGTTAATGTTCAGAGACATCCATCTCTTCAGGCCCCATTTACTTCAAGTATTCGATTAAATGCTTGATAGGACTATCTTTAATTAAATGAATGATTAAAAATATGTATTATTTTATTTGGTGTTTACATTGTTGGATTAAAATTTGAGATGAAAAAATAGTGAGATGTTTACTTCCTTTGATTAAGTTGTATTAATCGTTAAAAGACATTATGACACTAAGCTTATTTTTAAATAAAACATAACATCTTGAAAGCATCAACCAAAAAATCTTCAATTGCAACCAACACTTCTAATTTCTCTTCCAAACACATCCTACCACCAAAAATGTGACTTCATTATACGATAATTTTTACAAAGATAGTAATTCACACGTGATCTTTTTTATTTATTACTACTACGGCAAATTATATTTGTTAATTATAAAATTTTCATACATTAAAATGGTAACACACATAAACAAAGTAATGCATTCGGTAACACACACCCAATATTAGGCACATATAAAACAAAAATCACAGCAAAAAAAATTAACAGAGGTCCTAAAAATACATATAAAAATAGTAATTGCAAAAAATAAGTATCAAACAAATAAATACCTAAAGCACAAGTAATAAATAATTCCTAAAATAACATTTCCATCTACAATTATTCACTATAACATACAAATAACTAATTTGCACAACAAAATGCAACACTCAAAAGCACTAATATAGAACACAACAAAATTTTTTTATAACTAATGATGGTTCAAACCATACACCCTTTTTCAGATCTAGGAGCTCCGTCTCACACCCTTAAAACAAAACTAATTAAAAAAAAAAAATTAGCCCGTGTTATTGAATGAAGTTCAAAATATTTTAAAGAACAAAAAAAGGAACATCAGTTGTAGAAGATATATAAAATACCCAAGTCAATATTAAAATAGCAAAACAAAAAGAATGGCTCACCGGGAGTGTCGAAGTTGCGATTTTTCCGTCAGGCAAAAAATACCTTCTTCTCAAGAGCTCTTCGACTAGAGAGAAGAAAAAAAATGGCTGCAAGTATGGTGGGACATAAGTAAAAAGTGGGTGTAAGAATGTACTTTTGAGTGCAAAATAGACAATGGCCAATAGCTACTAAATCAGTGATAAATCAACCCACCAGGATTTGTGGATGAGTTATGGAGGTTGAACAATTAATAGTACCGGGCTTGACTACTATTTTCGGGCTCCAATAATGCAAAGTAAACATTGCACTATCCTATACTATTTTCTTATTGAGGCTAGTCAATCAAAGTAAACGGGGCCTCAGTTATTAATTTTTCTATCCATTATTGATGTATTTTTTTTTAATCAATTTCTTCCTTGAATGTTGCTTTTATTACTACTTCAATAGTTCCTCTATGGATCCATTTTATAGTAACAACAACCTCTTCTCTAAGCTTACTTAATTCTCAAAAATTTCTTCTTTAGGAATAAGTTGCACTTCAATCACATTACCAATAAGTTCCATAAGAATAACAAACTCACCTAAATTTACTTTGTAGATTATGTGATGCTTCCTTTGGTTCAATCTTATTTCGCTGGGAACTCTACCGATTCTTCCAATCATAAATCCATCGTATGGGCTGAGATTAGAGTCTTGACGCATGATTCTTTCCATGATTTTGTTTGACACTGTCATACTTGAAAAGAAAGTCCTGATAGACTTTAAAAGGTTTGAAGCCTATCTATCTCCCTCGTTGTAGTTATTCTGACTCGGTTGAAGATTCACGTGAATCAGTCTCTATTTCTTCCTAATAGACCATTTCATCTAAAGCAAGGTCTTGAAATTGATATATTGGTACCAAATCACCATAATAAACTGCATTTAGGATGTCGTCCATAGTTTTGAATTTTCATAATTCACCATGTTTCTATGGATAATTTGGAGATATATGTCCTTTTGCTCTGCATGTCCAGTAGTTACGATCTTTGAAACTTTCATTGACTCTAATATAGACTCATCTGAAAGTTCTCCTTGTAGAAGTTCTTCCTATAGATCTTGCATCTGTTCGTCTAGATCCTTAGGATGAAGCCCTTGTTGGTCTTTCTTTATGTCCGGATTTGTATGATTTGGCATTTGATTTGGACCACCATGACCTTCTTCTGAAAGAGGTTTTTCTACAACTCCTAGGTAGGAGTCATTATTCTACTTCTTCCTTTTCTTGGCTGTTAGATTCTTCTATAATTATTGGAATATCATTTTTATTGCAACAGATAGGGGTTTGTTTGATCTTAACCTCTCAGCCTCTTCATGTTCTTTTCAGCGGATGCTTGATAACACAAATCAATTAGTTTGTCTTTGAGGAAAGACATACTCCTTGCTACTGAATTCAACTGTCCTTTGGCTACTTTGTATGATTGGATTAACATTTCCCTCCATGGACTGCAAATCTTTGCAAAGAACATGAAAGCGACTACTTTTGTTGCTACTCCACTCTAGAAGAAATATTTGCGAAACCAATAGATATATTCATCTACTACACAAATGCTTCTTAATTTAAGGCCAAAGAGCGCTTGTGTGTATTCTCTAACCTTTTTAGTTCTATTTCCTCCGAAGTATCTATCTTTGATGAAGTTGTATCTTGATAAGCCTTCCTAGCCCTTCTGCCATTGCACTTTTAGATTATCCGACAAGGATACTGGTTTTGGTATCTTTTAGGGTATTGTCCCATTCGATCTTTACAGAACCCTCCAAGTTTAACTATAATAATCTTATGAAGTTTTCTTTGTCGAGGTCTAAGGTAGTTGTCGCTATATTTATGGTTGCAACCCATTCATCTATCAGCTTCTCGATGCTTTAGAAGTTGATAACATCCAGGTTGAGTATAGTTCCATATGGATGCAAGAGCTGGAGCATTGTCCTTGCCTAGGGTGTATTTTCAGGCACCCCTTTGGGTTTCGTCTTAGATTCTCTCTAAGTCCGATTCCCATAACATTCATGTCACATTGGTGTGGAAATCCACACTTTCCCTCATTGGATGATCCTATGGGGAATCATTGGAACTTGTATTTTCCGTCGGCGGTGGTAGTGCTGCAATGATTTCATTGGTTTGGATGTTGATTAAATCTACAATCCCGAGTTTGGAAAAATATTCCTATAGATCTGATAGACCTGCCCTAGTAACCTCCATTATTTTATGGATCTGATAGCTTCGAGGATTAGAATCTCTAGTCTTTGACTTAGGAATATCCATCCGTTTTCCCTTCTAATGTAGAAGAGGCGCCAATCCAAAGGCATCCCTGATTCATTCTTGTAGAGATTTGGATGTTTCAAGGATATTCTTCTAGTTTCTCTTTAGATTTGTGACTTTAGTCGTCAAATTTGTGAGATCCTTATGTATATATAGGAGGATTTTAAGGATTTCGTCCATCTTCTAGCTCAAGATTTTTATTTTCATATGTATATGAATTAACCTATGTTCATAGTCTTGAACAGTTTTTTGGATCTCTCTTAGATCTTGAAAGATTTTCGAGGTATTCGGCTCGAGTTCTTTTTAGTCAGTTCCTTTAATCATAATTTTCAAAACTATATTGGTGAAAGAATATACCCGTTCTGTTTCTCCTTGCTGGTGTACTACCCCAGACTTTGGTTGCTTGTAGACTTCTCATTGATACCCTGGTAGTATCTTCTGGATCTAGTGAATTCTCCACCATTCTTCTTGTTCCTCCTTGGTAAGGTTCTGGATCTGGCATTTTGCCTTCTCGAAATTTCCAAGAGAAAATTCTTTCTCTGTGTTTGTAGGATCTGGAAATATTTCTTATTGTCACTTGAACCTTCATTTAGTGTCTAGAGATAATCATCTTCTTTCTTTAGAATTTTCATAAAGAAATCTCATCTTTTTTCTTTTTTCAAAATCTGAAAATATTTCCTGTTGTAACTCAAACTTTTGTTCGGTTTCATTCTCTTAAAAGTCTCCTCCGTTAGTGGATAAAATATCTAAATAGCATAAAAAAATAATTTTCAATAAACTTAGGCTCTTATACCATTTTGGGCGAGTATGGATAAGCATATGCATTAAAATATAAAAATAGTGAAAATGGACTAAAATTCTCATTTTAAAACTGTAGAGGGGTAAAACTATCCAAAATTTGCCTAGATCTAGTTGAAGGACTAAAACTTTTTGTTTATGAAAATTTATGGGAATAAATTGCTAGTACTTAAAATTAAAGAACTAAAATGAGAAATAACTATAATTAGGGAAGGAAAATTGCCTTTAACCCACAAAAGAAATGTTTATGTGGGAGGCACATTGTCCTACTTCTCTGTAAGGCGATGCAACTGCGAAAACAAACTACAAAGCTTGAGAGTGATGGCACAACGTATTCTTGGTACTATATATGGAGCCCTACACAAGAACATCTATGGCAAATAGATTGGGTAGGTGGTGATAATGAATAAACAAGAAAATAACTAGGATAGTGATGAGAGACAACGTTCACAACTTGAGACCTTTCCTCTACCTTCTATCGACATCGCGAACAACTCGCCAGGGGTTCATCAAAATTAGAAACGTTGGCTGAGTGAGTTGACCGGCCATTTTTTCTTACTTAGGCGAAATGGTAAAATTGCAATTTAATTCCTTTTTTTGCAATAAAGAAGGCAAATAAAATATTAAGTTGTCCAACCGTATTATACTATAAAACTATGAAAAGTAAACAAACATACCTTATTGTAGCATCGAGGTTAATATGACATCTTATATGACGTCAATCTAGTACAAATCAGTCCGATATGAGCTTGTAAACATGGCGTAAGTGGTATAAAAATGGGAGGGAGTATTTTTAAAAGTATGGGAGAATTATTGAATATTAATATTATTTGGGGTCTTTTTAAAATTTACACATTTCACCGGGGTCAATTGCATTAGAAACAAAGACCATAGACCACGTATATCATCCGGTTCCGTCTTTTCCAACAGTAACCCCATTCAACTTGTTCATTGCATCACCAACCAAACCCACACGGGAGTTCCTTTTTCAGGGTTTCTATAAATACTACTCCATTTTGAAGTTGAGAGGTGTCAAAGGCCCACCTAACCCAATTCCCACTTCAACAACCACCGTCTTTGAATTTCCGGTAAGCGAGAAGATTGCTCGTGCTTCATCCTCAGTTTGTTTCTCTTGCTTTCCATTCATAATTATGCTTAAAATTGGAAAGTATTGACCCTGGTTTAAGCGAGTTGGTCGTTTTTATGCATGTCAGCTTTTCTTCCTTAATTCCTATTCCTATTATTCATTTTTTTTTTTTTTTTACATATCTGGGTTTCTTGTGTTGATCTGGTTTTTTTGGGTTTGTTGGAAGCATTAGATATGTTAGGTGTGGATTCTTGGCGTTTTCATGAGTAAGAGTAGAATAGGATATAAAAGCTGGGGTCTTTTTAGCTTTTTCCATTTTCTCTTGGGGTTGGTGGATGGGAGGGTTGGTGGGGTGAGGGGCAATGTTGGATTTTCTGCCCAAATTTGTTTTCTTTGCAAAATATGTTGCCTGAGACTTTTTTGTCAGTGACTTAATGTTTGTTACCATTGATTTATCTTTTTAATGTTTACTTGCTTGGAAATGTAGTCTGAATCTATTGGAAGAGAAGGGGGTGCGATATAACATGGAGGCAAAAGTTTCCCCAGGCTTGCAATTGCCCAATTGGATAAACCCAAAGAAGATTGCAAGAAAACCGAACAGTTCTTTGCAGTTTTTTCAGAAGTATGGGGAACAGCAGTTCTACCGAGTACCTGCTTCTTGTAATCTGCTAACTAAAAGAGGAAGATTCCATGGACCTGTAGTATTAAAGGTCTCGTGTTCTTCTGAAACCAGTCCAGGTAGTTAGTAGAGACATTTATGTTTAATGCTGTGATTGGAGTACTCTCTTGATGTTGGTTCTGAGCTTATTTTTTCCTTCTCCCCCTTCCTAATCATATGTAAAGCTTATCTAGTTTGATAGAGCTGATTAAGGTGGATGTTGGTAGTAGTTTCATTATCTGACTTGACCTATTTTCCATCAGAAAATTGTTAATTGATCCGTTTGAACTGCTAAATCATTCGATCATTGCCATAGTTATGATGTTATATGAACCGCGGTTGGGTGTTGCCAGATGGATATTGGAGCAATACCACTCTAAAGTGTTAAATTCTTTAGGACCCTCTTGATACAAAAGTCATGTCCAAAAGCCCAGTATAGTGCTTGTTCTGCATCACTTGTTAGATCATCACGTGAAAGAAATCACTTTTGTTGTGCCCACAATATTATGAGAATTTATTTGCACTATTCATCGGGAGTGTTAACTCATTTTTGGACAGGGGAAACAAGGGTATTTCCATTTTAATTGTCTGTTTGTTGTTCCATTGCTATACTGGACTTCTTCTGTCCTTGTTTTCAGTTGCAATTATATGCACTGCAGAAGATGACAAGTGAGGTTAGTTTATTGGCCCACTTCTCTCTTATGTTGGACATGTGAACAATATGGTACAACTTATTGTCCATACACAGCTGTGACCTCAAATGATCTCGTGGAACTGTGAACAGCACTTGTGCAATCATTATGCAATTTATTACAGCTCAACATTTTCATGTATCATTGATTCAGCTTATTCAAGTTGTATGAGAAACAACATCTATCTATGACATTGCTAATCTCTTTCTCTGTGTGTGTGTGTGTGTGTGTGTGTGTGTGTGTGGTTTAGGGGCTGGCGGAGGGAAGTTGGGGTTTAGGGGCTGGACAGGGAGTGTCGGGATGGCGCAAGGGGGAGAGAAAGGCTTGTATTCTATGTGTTTTAGATTTTTTTTTTTTTGCATGGTTAACCAATCAAAGGAAAGAAATTAGTGAATGAACCTGCCAGTTAGTAGTTGGCACTAAGATCCTTCTGTCTTCTCTGTTTCTTCAGCTTCAGTACTGGAGTCTGGAAGTTATGCAGCATCTTTTGATGAATCAAAGATCATAGAAGTAAGTTCTTGACATTCTCTTCATTTAACTAATGTTCCTAATGTGAAATCATTTTAGCAGGAGGTTGCCTTACCTTGTCTATCTATAAAATGGTGTATTGGAATATGTGGCATGTTCCCAAGTATTTGAACCATTGAAGTCAGTTTTTTACTCCTTGTGGATGCTATTGCAGAATAAATCAGAAGAGATTGATCCATATCTAAACGGACGGTGTATATATCTAGTTGGTGGGTACCCATATCAGTTTTCTTGAATCATTCTATCATTTGGTTACGGCCATCTGCATTTTAACTTTGTTTCTGTATGTTAAAGGAATGATGGATCTGGAAAAAACAACTGTGGGCAAAGTTTTGTCGGAAGCCCTGGGATATTCATTTTGTGACTGGTTAGCCCAAATATCACTTCTGTTTCTTGCAGGGAAAAATGAATTATTTGGAAAGACTAAATGACAATATAAGATTAACTATTGGTGACTGGTTTTAACCCCAGATTTCCAAGACTTGACAGTAATTTTTTTTTTTTACTTTATCTCCACATTTTGGAAATTGTACGTACACCCATGTTTTACTTCGTTCTAACAAAATGTAGATCGTGTTTTTGTGAATGTTTCAGTGACATGCTGATAGAGGAGGCTGTTGGTGGAAGTACTGTGGCTGAAATATTTAAGTTACACGGCGAGAACTTCTTCAGAGATAATGAGGTTAGTGAGCACTGATCAGTTCTTTTCTTGTTGGACTGGTCATTTCCAGGACCTAACGCTAAAAGACTGGAGATTTCTCTTTTAGCGACAACTTGATGATGTATCTATTGTCCTTTAAATGTTTCCGGTCTTGCTTTGCATGGGTTGTGAGAATGTTATAGCAAGAAAAAGAAAGTTGCCTTCTTGAGCATATGCTGCCAAAACTTAACCCAAAAAGATTTACACCTATCTCTTTTTTGACTCTTTAGACTATTGCACAAGTGTCTCTGATTAGTACAAGTGTTGTTTGGTAAATAATCAATTGTGTTCTTTCAGTTTTCAGCATTGCCAACTTCTCCATCTGTTACATTACACCGTTGTTTAACTAATTATTGCTTTTGATGAACTAGGAGATACATGCAAAAGGGTATCAGTGTTTGGCTAGACGTACCTTTGGAAGCCTTAGCACGGAGAATTACAGCAGTTGGAACTAATTCCCGGCCTCTATTGCATCATGAATCTGGAGATCCTTATTCAAAGGTAGCTTCAGTAAATTTGTCAATGACACGAGCAATCTTCAGGAAAGTACGAGCTGTACAATCCAACTCCAAGTAAAAAGAGCTGAATTTTTATGTGCATGTTTTTGCTATCTGTCTTGGGTTTTTGTAGACCATGAAGCGACTAACCTATCTTTTTGAAGAGAGGGGCGAAGCATATACGAATGCTGATGTCAAAGTTTCTCTCGAAGGTATTCCCCCCGTAAAGCCCCCCCCACCCCCTCTTCATGCTATGAAAATGTACTTTTTTCGCAACGATAAATGTATTCTCTTATAACAGATATTGCCGCCAAACTTGGATTGGAAGATGTATGCAATCTCACACCAACTGTAATTGCACTTGAGGTCCGTCTCCTATTCTTTATCTAGTATTCATGAACAATTTGGTACTTTAGATTTAATGTACATTTACACAAAGACCCATGAGATTTGGTCATATCGAGAAAAGAACCCCTCAAAATTTTAAAACTACACCGACAGTAGCTGCTATCATACTGTACATTATAGATTTTCTTTAGGCACGGTCTACTTTGGGTATAGGAGTAAACGGGCAACATGGTAAATCTGAATTAAATGCATGATAAAAAAAAGTCCTCTACGTTGCTATATTATTTCGGTCAAATAAAGCTGATCTTATTGTTTACTTTCATGATAATTCATTTGCAAATGTGAAATGACATATATGCCCTTGAGATTTATAACATCAACTCCCCCCCCCCCCCCCCCCCCCCCCCTGTGCCCCCTGAAAGCCCTAATTTTCAACTAGCTCCTGTACAACTCCATTTTGCAGGTAATTTGGTAGGGGGTGGGGTGCCGGCAGGCGAAGAAGATTGGAGGGGTTCACTATGGTTGGGGGAGGAAAAGGTGGCGTGTCAGGGTTTTGGGGTGGGGTGTGTAGAAAATAGGGGTGAGGAAAAACGGGCTTTAGCTATTCGGGTGTTTGTGTGTGTGTGTGGTGTGGGGGGTGGGTCAATATCATTATTTTTAGACTGGGTGTTTGGCTAAATTTACTTAAAACATGTTATAAGCTCTCAAACATCTACTTGTTTGATGAATGTGGCTAATTTAACGAACATGTGCAGGTGCTTCTACAAATTGAGAATTTCTTGAAGAAATAAGGAACATTATTCAATTCTTTCAATTCCGTCAAATCCATCCAGTCTCGCCATCCAGCTGCGAGACGAATAATGTGAAAGAAGTTGTGGGGGTTTATCAATTAAGTGTAATAATCTACTGTAAATGTTGGGGTTAAATACAATTTAATCCCCGTGATACGTGAAATGACAAATACTCTTTGTGAAAAAAAATTTAACAAATTACTCCTTGTGTTTCACAAAATGAAATAAATTACCCCCCATCAATAGTTTATATAGAGAGTAATTTGTTATTTTGTTTCTCATGGAGGATATTTGTTCATTTCTCATATCATAGGGCGGTAAATTGCATTTTTTTACGTAAATGTTGTATCATGGTATGACAGATGTTTTGAGTTTAACTGGCCTTCTCTTTTGTAGTATTATGTAACTCAACATTGTATCTGCTATTTTTATTTATTCTACTTGTTTGTTTGTTCAATATTTTATTTTGAACTAATCCCATTATTGATCTAGCTTTGATGTTGTTCCATCTACATATCAATCAGAATTTCTAATACATCCTGCTTGTTCAGGCAAATTAGAATGAGCATTTAGATGGTAAGTTTATATGTGATAGATATAACACATATGACAGGGATCTGAATTCAAGACCTCATGCTTGTAGATATTTCTGAGATCTCATTCAAGATTTCATCAGGTAGCATACTCCAGTTGTTTATAAAAGTTTTCGACAAATATGAAGAAAAACGACATAGTGATAAACGAGAGTTTACTGCAAAAACTACACAAGTACTTGTGCTGTCCTAGTGTTGGTATGCAAGAAACCATGTAATAAGACAACATTCCGCAACATAGTTGTAGTTGATTTCTTCATTTCCTACTTCAGTTGCAAATGGCAATCAATCCAACATAACCAGATTCAGTTCCAAAATTGTAGAAACCTGATTCAATAGCATAGCCAACCTGGGGTGTTCCCGATTTCTCAAAGTCGGCAGTAACCACAAACAATTGAAGTTGTAAGCTTTAGTACCTCAACAAAGTGCAGAAGTAATTGACTGAAACTGAACTCTAGTGAAAAATGCCAGGGACTATCTCGGGTCAGTAAGACTATCTCAACCAAGGTGTCTTATTGACTTCATTTTATACACAAGCACAAGGATACAATTGAAGGTTCATTGTGAATATTCTTGGTAGAATACTCATCACCACAAGCAGGAAACAGAAATACAAAAGCCACTGGATCAGGACAAACTGAAAAGATTAAATCAACAGTTGCCAAGCCTAGTTGTGTACTCGTGTACAGGAATCTTAATACTGTTACCCAGAGTACAATTACAACATTCTGTAATTATTCATTAAAAAGGAGCATTCTGACCTGCATAGTATCAGCATCTTTCAATAATGCAAGGCCATTTTTATGAAGTTGGCATTCAGTTGAATGATGTATGTAGAGGACGAGAGAGTGAATGTGTATATGGTGTATTGCTGGATTGTCATTTCTAACCCGATTCAGCAGCTTTATATGTACAAGGATGACAGTTTCTTGGGCTAGCGACATAGCAATTGAACTTCTATTAGGTGACCGATACCCCGAGAGAAATTGCAGATTGTCATACTATGTTCATTGGGAAAAGGATGGTATTGTGTCTCTGTTGAAGAGGACAAAGGTTATGAATAAGTCGAACTATTTCTCCACTCTTTGCAACTTTGTTGATCAATATTAAGAGACGCGGTGGAGCTGGAAGATGCTTTTCCTAAAATTATTAACCATCTCGCTCTCTGCCTCAGAATGCATCAGAGACTTGAATAGTTTAGAGTTGTTGGGTTTTGTTCCGATAGACAATCATGCTAAAGTTACTTCTCTATTTGTGCATTATTTGCATATTCTGATGCATATGAAGTTTTTGTTTGCAGAATACAGTCATATGCCTTACAAGATCACTCCTGGAGTTGTAAGGTTGCTGAAGTCCAAACATGACATTGTACCTCCAGAATTGAAAGATAGTAAAAAACTAACAAAATCCTAGATACAACTAGGAGAATCAATGAAGTAAAACATCTGAGTTACAATTCATACCCTAAAACTTAGAGCAAACTATAAATGGCGGCAAACCCCAGGTAAAACTTTTTGAGCCATAATAAATGGTAGAAAGTAACCCAAGGTTAACCCAAAAGTATTTTCTCAGTTAGTTATTTCTTTATTTATTAGGCTCTTCCTTCTTATGGTTGATCATAGGGTTCATGTGTGTGTATATATATGCATATGAACTTTATGATAGGGTGAGTCAGGTTCAAAATGAATGCAGTTTTTTCTTCAACTTTTTCAAGCAAGAAAAATAGAAGATTTACTAACAGAAGCAAGAAACGAAATTAGATGTATCATCGGTTTGCCAAAACATGTTAAGATTTTTACTTGCAGGGAAGGAAATGGTGGATGGCTAATTTTCTAATTAAGAACAAGAAGTCGTAGAATAATTCAACCATCGCTTAAAAACATTATTTTTCTTTATTTCAAGACAAAACATCTTATTTAGTTAGCATACACAGATTGATTAACTTCATACAGAAGGACTGATCCATAATGAAACTTCACCTATAAGCAACCTCCGCAGACTTCCCACGAAGTGAGAAACAAATTTGACGACTTCCTGTCAGTCCAACACTGTTTTCACTCTAAAAATCTAAGCAAGTAATATACTCATCTTGCGCCCATTTGTATGGAGACTTGATCAATCTGAAAGAATCAGCAACTAACAACAAGTATGGCACTAACTTAAACAAGTCTTCAAAATCATGCCACACTGAATATTCTGGATTCCACAACATGGAATCCTTATTACATGCAAAAGAAAAAACAGAAATGAAAAATTAAATGCAAAAACAGCTCAAGAATGCCAAAACTCAAAGGTAATACCTCCTGGTATCTATCCCTCAGAACTGCACCAACACATCAAAATTCAACTGCCAAGCAATGTGAAATTGATGCCCCTTTAGGAACCACCAGAATTACATCCAACCTCAAAATTGTCCCGCTCAACCCTCCATCCACATCCCTTTTGACATCAATCTCCGCACACATAATGTCCACCTCCTTCCCATTTCCTTTCCCTTCCCACACCACACACAACTTCCCATCCAAATTCACCATCGTCGAGCTACACAAAAACTTCGGCAACCCTTTATCCACCCCTCTCAACTCCTTCCATACATCCTCCTCCACATCATACCCCCGAATCTTCCCCAAGTAATCATAACAATACAAAACTTTGTTCACCACCGCAGCCCGACCCCTCCACCCCAAATCCAATCTCTTAGGCACACTCCCCCACTCCCCACATCCAACATCGTAAACCACCCCACCCCTATCTGCCATTGCATAAAACTTACTCCCAATCATCGCGCTCGCGTGCATCCATTTATCCCTCAGCTCAATTGCACTCGGAATCGCAGCCCACACCCCAGTCTTCGGGTCAAAAACCTCAGCCCAGTTAATCGAACGGGTCCAATTATCCACATTACATCCACCTATTACATATATCTTGCCATTACATTCCCCTGATGCAGAAAATTCCCTAGCTACCCTCATTTTCGGCCCCATTTCCCACTTATTAAACCTACAATCAAATACCCACACGTTATTTGACGGAATATCATTAATCGAACCACCGATGACGTAGATTTTCGGGCCAAGGGCCAATATTGAAGACCCGACAGGGTGCTGGGGGATAGAGGGGAGGACAATTAGGGAGCGCTTAGAGTTCTGTGGATTTTGTTCGGCGTACCAGTGGAAAGAAGAGTCGATGCGGAGACTAAGGTAGAGAGAGGACTGGGCTGTGCGGAGGAGGGATCGAGTATGGAAGAACTCGGGGGAATTTACAGTGTAGCGCCACGACTTTGAAACTAGAGAGAGGAAGGGGTGGTGGAAGCGGGGTACTCTAGCAAGAATTTGAAGTGATATGTCGTCTGGGAGGTTCGGGATCAGCGGGAGAGGACACGGCGGCGTTGAGGTTGCGGAGACGGTGGCGCTGGTGGTGGTTTGGTCCGCCATGGAAAGTAGGTATGTGTGTGCGCGCGTGTTGAAAGTGAGGTGTGACTGTGAGCATTCGGCCTTTTGTTTCTTTTCCTTTTTCTATATTAATCAAGTAAAATAAAAAATCATCAAATCAAATGTCTATGGCTTTATTGCAATTTTGATCCTTTAATTATTAGTGTTTGGCGTTTGATCTTTTAAAAACTAGAATTTGCAAATTTATCCATTATCTTATTAAATTTAGCAATTTGACAACATTCTTTTCCAAAAATTTGAAAATTGACTGAAAATCATGTGTGAAGTCACATGTGTTCTTAAATATAAGTGCTAATTTTCGATAGATTAAGAACTTTTCAATAAAATGTATTCTTAAATTGTGAAATATACAAAAATAATGGATCAAATTGCAAGTTTTATTTTTTAAAAGGGCCAAAACACCAAATCCCATAAGTCACATGACCAAAATTACAAAAAATTTAATTTGTCTTTCCCACAATTCACAGAAGAACCTTTAAAAAAGAAAAGAGAAATTATATATATATATATATATATAATTTGTAAAATATATAATTTTGCTTTTCTTATCAAAGCTTATATGTGTTTATATTATATTTTTAATTATTATATTAAAGAATAATATATTAAAAACATAGAAGCTTGATGTACCCTACCAACTAGAAAAATAAAATTACATGAGGATATATAGTATTTACAATAGAAAATACATCAGTAATAAACAAAATAATACATAAATGGCATTCTAATCAAATTCATTTATCAAAAACTCCAAATTTTATAAAATATTTTGGAAAACCAAATATAAAATCCTTACATAGCAAATATCATTTATAACTCTAACACAAGACTTCCTTATAGGAGGTCTCATGTTCGAACTTTTGGTCGTAATTTTTTTTTTAAAAAAAAAATCATATATCTATATCACGTAAATTATAACTATCTTTCTTGAGATTGAGCATAATTACAAATACCTCCTTGATATTTGAAAAATTACTAATACCTCCTTGATATTAACTTTCGTCTAACAGCGTGCCAATTCCGTTAGGTTTTCATCCAATTTTTATGGTAAACTGACCAAAATACCCTTTTGAATTATAAGTTATAATTATATTATATATATATATATATATAATATTATAATTTAAGAAGTTTGAAATTATTGAACTTCTATTTGAGTTATATTTTGTGTCATTATAATAAATTTAAATTAATTAAATATTTAGTTATTTGAAATTATTTTTAAAACTGAAATTAATTAAATTCTTCCATTCAAATACTTTTTGAATTAGAGATAATTTTAAATTACTTAATTTAGGGGCAGTTTACTTTTGTGTATGGAGAAAATATTAAATACGGACTGCATGCATTAATTGTAGGATATAATGAATTAATTAATTATAAAAAAAACCACATTTTAAAAAAATTATGAAATTTAATGATAATTCGTTCTGAATTTAAAATCGTGGAGAGTTTGTTAATTAGGAACTTATAATTAATAATTAGTGTAAGTTATAACGATCTTTCATCAGGTTTGGTATAATTACTAATACATTCTTATTGTTTGACAAATTATAAATAGTCCTTTGATGTTTGATGAAATTATTTAATCCATAAATGGAGATCAAACTGTCAACTTTGCCTTTATTATATATAATTTTTTTAGGAAAAAAACTTATAAAAAATTGGACTGGGAGAATGGAAAAATTATAAAAAATTATCCACTTAGTCCATAAGGACATTTTGGTTTGTTCACCACAAAAAAATAGTTGAAAACCTAATGGAAACTAACAGATTGAGCTAATAGTTAGACTTCCGTTAAAGTCAGGGGGTATTAATAATTTTTCAAACAATAAAGAAGTACTTATAATTATGTTAAATCTCAAAAGAGATCGTTGTAACTTACCCTATTAATTTTGGTTGTGATTTTGTCAAGTTCACTTATAAGAAATTAAAAAAAAACTAATTTAGTTTTAATTTTAAGGATCATCTTATAATAGTTGAATTAAATTCAATTACATATATATTAATTATGCCTATCATTTCCAGAATTATAAGTATACGTATTATCTGAAATTACAATTAATTATGATTTATATCGACGTCCCCTAATAAACAAAACTTCCATCGACCTTCCTTGTAATAAATTGTAGGGTAAAATACACTTTGCTCTCCTGAATTATTTATCATGTAATATTTACCTTTTTAAACTAACAAATGTAATACTTACTTCCTTGGTTGAACAAAAATGCACCTCATGTAGGGGTGCAAGTTGAGCCGAACCGGCTCGTGAGCTCACGAGACAGCTCGCATTCAAGCTCGCCTCGAGCTCGAGCTTCTTGAGCTCGAGTCAAGCCTATTCGAGCTCGAGCTTCTTGAGCTCGAGTCAAGCCTATTCGAGCTTGAGCTCTTAGCGAGCTCGAGCCCGAGCTCTTTAGCTTTTGTTCGTGGCTCGCGAGCTCACCCCCTTTTTTTAATTTTTTATTTTTTTATAAATATTATTTAAGTGCATATTCAATGTTATATCAAGTTTATATTTAAAATTCACTATATAGTAGAATTATTAATCAATATATCTTATTTTTAATTTTATAATAATAAAATACAATATTTTTATTTCTACTATTTAAAATAAGCTTAAACAACAATTTAGTAAGTTTTTATACTTTTTTTTGTAAATAAATATTAAAAATTCACCATCAATTAGAATTATTAGTTAATATCTCATGTTTTAGTTTTACATGATATTAAAATATGGTAATTTAATTTATATTAAAAACAAGCTTAATAGGCAATTTAGTACGTTTTGATAATTATTTTATAAATAAATATTAATATAATACATATAATTTTATCATTACAATTTCAATCCATTACAACAAAATGGCTTTATACACTATACTATATATTAGAATTATTAGTCCATATATTATATTTTAGTTTCAAGTGATATTAAAATATGGTTCTTTAGTTTATATTATCTAAAAAAAAGCTTAATCAATAATTTGTATATTTTGATAATTTTATTATAAATAATTTAATATAACGCATAATAATTGAATTTTTATAATTTCAATATTCACAACAAAATGCATTTATTTTAAAATTTTACTATATGTTAGTATTGTTAGTCAATATATCACATTTTAATTTTAGATGATATTAAAATATGGTATTTTAGTTTATATTACCTAAAATCAAACTTAATCAATAATTTATTACGTTTTGATAATTATTTTGTAAATAAGTATTTCATATAATGCATATGCATTTATTTTAGATGAATGTTTTCATGACTATCAATTTTATTTCATCGTATTGCTTCTTTTTTGTCTCCTTGTGAATATTTTTTTTTTCATATTTAAATTTTTGAATAATGTATTCTAGATATTGCGATAATTTATATTTTTAAATCTAGATATTTCAAGGAAAAAAATTTAATTGAGCTCGAGGTCAAGCTCGGGACAATTGAGCTCGAGCTCGAGCCTAATATGCCCAAGCTCGAGCCTGAATAAGAGAGCTCGAGCTCAAAATTTTGGCCGAGCTCGGCTCGTTTGCACCCCTAGCCTGCCTTGAACAATTATATTATTTTTTTAATATATTTTAGTATTTTGCACATTAAATCATCACCAAATGATTTTTTAATTAATTTTTTTAATAAGTGAAATTTTAAATTAAAAATAGAGTATAAATATATATAGTAGATACACAATAAATATAATATAACCAACAAAAAATATATGCTTCTTAAAAGAAATTGACAAATATATATATGCTTAACCAAAAGTTAAATATTTAAAAAAAAAATAAATATATTTTATCATATTTTTTTAAAGAAAATATGTTAAGAAGATAGATATGTAATCATTCATTTTTATCTAAAATAATATATAGTTAATAAATTAATTTTATTAATAAATCAATAAAATCTTTTCATGAATTTTTTTTTGTGTATTTATTGTACTTATTTATTAGTTAACTTTTGAGTTTGTAAAAAGAATAAAATTAGAACTATTTAACTCACTAATTATATTTTTACTTTATTATAAATAAAAGATATTTTTTAATTAAAATTTTTTAATTAAACTTAAATGCAAAATTGCTAAAAAAATAAATTATTTAAACTAATTAATATATATACTATAAGGACAATATTATTTAAAAATTTAATTATAGGAGTAATTTACATGACGAATAATTAGGGGCAAAATGTATCTTACCCTTAATTGTATTAACACACCCTCATTAGGGGTGTTCATTAGATAATTAAACCAAACCAAATCGACCAAAATTTTAATAAATTAAAATCTGAGTACATCAAAATGCTATATAGAACACCGGTAATTATTGAAAAGTAAATCAAAATTTTCATTAAAAATATAAACTATAATAAATACTCGATATAAAAAATATGTATATAAAACTTGAATGATAAAAAATATTTCGATATTCGTACAGTTCGATAGATGATCAATACTCAAAATAAAAATTGAACTAAATACCAAATTTTCAAAAAAAAAATTAAATACCAAACTGATTTTTTTTAGTACGTGCCGAATTTTTTATTTCGATCCAATTCGATCTGTTTGCCGAACTATGCATACCCCTACCCTCAAGAATTGTTCTGTAATTTTACAAAAGAAATATGAAATGATTATAGAAAATATTAATGTAATTTATCCAAATTAAAAGAACAAAACAATAGAATTGTAACGGAGGTTCTTACCTAACCAAATCTAGATAAATCAAACCAATCATATAGCAAGTATGATACAATTGACATGTAATTTGTCATTTTTTTTAAAATGATACACCAATTACACGCTAAGGACACATTTACTTTGAGTGATGTGATTAAAATGGAATATATTAAATTGTGATTACTATCATGAAAAAATCACATAATATATCATGCTTAAGGCACTAATCACAAACTAATCCAAAATAAAGTAAACAAAAAATAAATGGTGATTAGGCATGATATCATGGCTAATCACACAAAGTAAAGGTGCCCTAAGTGTAGGGGTAACAAATGGGAGGGTTTGGGTCGGGCCCCAAATAGATTAAGATTGAAATGGGTCCAAATGAACGAGTCCAAATGTGTTGGATTCTAAGCGGGTCGGGCAGGATTGAGTTAGTATAAATTGTTTTATGACTTTGAATTCTAAAAGTTTCAAAAAATTCAAACTATGAAAGAATTGCATAATACTCCCCTATAAAAAAGAAAAATTGCTAAAAACTTACATGTATTAATTAAATATAAAAAAAAGTCCCCTTATAATCATAAACCCTGCAAAAGAAATCCTCTTCATTACAAAAGAAATGGCGTGTTGCCTGTACTAGCTGGAAATGGAGTGGAATAATATTTTGACGTATTTTCAACCTTTGAACTCTTTGAATCGACAAAAGTGTCCCTATTTTATGAAATTATCCCCTCTCTTTATTGTTTTTGGTTAATTCTTTAACTTTTTTCAATTTTGTTGAAAAAATATGATAAATACTAAATAATTAATAATTATCAATATTTATATGTAAAAATTATCATTACATGACATTAAATTATCATACATCTTTTACATGTGTAAATATCAATTTTTTAGGATTATTTAATATTATTTATAAGTTTTTAAGATCAAAACAATGATTTTATTTTTAAATATTATTAGTTAATTTAATTTTTCGTGTTGGATATATTTTGAAATTATATTATTGATATAAATTACAGTAAATAAATTTTATTTTTTAATATAATATATTTAGACATAAAAAATATATAATTAAATTAATTTATTATGTTAAAATTTACCAAACTACAACAAATAAAAAAAAAATGTATCGTCTCTCCCAAGTCGCCACCCACCCCTTGCGCCGCCTCTGCCTCCGCCGCCCCATAGCCTATTCCTCAAGCAACCACTCCTCACCCCCTCCGGCCTCTTCATTCGCCTCCCCATTTTTCCTACCTCTCCAGGCGCCCTCCTCTTCCTGCCTCCGCGAAGTCTGCGTGGGCGCTAGGCTGCAACGTCCTTGGCGATGATGCCCGTTGCCAACCTAGCCGTTTGCAGAGACGTAATCGTCGTTGTTGCCCAGATGGGTGACGACTGGTGGAGGTGGAGCAACGACTCTCCACCTGTACATATATACGATATATATAATACATATGTATTATACTTGTTTGATAAAATATTTTTTTTATATAAAGTTGTATATATATAAATACAAATTATATTTTTAAAATATTCAAAATCTTGACCCTTCATTTTTAACTATCTAAGATTAGTGGCTACTAAAAATTGATTAAATCCTATAGTTATGATGTGATCAAAGAAAATTCAATCACTACAAAAGAACTTTTGAACGGATATTTTGAAAAGGTATAGTCCATCACAAATTGGAACGAGTTTTGCAACGGATTTTTGGGGAGGGAAAATCATTACAAAACTCTTTGTAAAATAAGTCTATCAAGATGTTGTCACAAAAGTCATTTCAAAATAAAAACCATTATAATTTTGGGGCGGGCAAACCGTTATAAAATCCATACCAAAATAATTATAGTAAGGTATTGTCACAAAACTCGTTTCAAAATAAAACCCGCTAACATTTTGCCACTAATTTTATCGCACCCCAAAGGTAGGATCCCTACTTTAGGTCCTAACCTCGGGATGCGGTCTAATTGAAATCCTAACAACAATATACTTACCAAAATTTCACCCTAATAACATGACAACTATGAGTCCTAGGTATTTGATCGCCTTCCTAATTACCTTGATCTCTAACCTACATCACCTAAATCCTGACTTGTTCAGTGCATCATCTGTATCTGGAGGAGGAAATTCATAATTATGTAAGCAAAAATTTAGTGAGACCATGAGTGCGTGTACATGGAAGAAAATAGTCAATAATAAGAACTCAATAAAAATACTTAAAATATGGCACATTGACCACGGCATAATAATTGAGCTTGTGAAGACCGTATGAGGCGAAGATCGAATAACATGATGACCACCTTGTGTCTCCCGAAAAATAATTTATTACCTTATCCTCCATCCATGGAGGCCCAGTCACAGGCAGACAACCTCCAGCTTACCCATGAAAGGATACCAAAGTGGGAACTGAATGGTGAAACCCCGGGGAATGCTGGTCCCATTAACTGCTTGGCAAGAACCTCATGATCAAATCTATAAATCCAGTCAAACAATCATATAAAAATAAACAATTTAAAGACCACATGCATATTTATTTAGGACGGACTGAACAATATCAAAATAAATGAGATCATTTGCATACTCATATGGACTCTAGAGGTGGCTCCCATCGGAAATTTATAATGAATACCACATGACGATATAATAATCACGTTATAGCACCTAGCACCATGGAGTTCCAAAAGCCCATACAAATCCAAATAGATACCAAATATTATATTAATCTATTTTCGTTTATCAATGGACGATTATGAGAAATATTTTACTCAAGTTCGTTGCAAGAAAAATCACTTTTGATACTTATACATACTCATTCACAATTTACATATACTCCTCGAGTTTATAAATACTGATATAATTTTAAATGACACTCACAGTAAGGTTCATGTGCTTGGATATCGTCTACGAATTAAATTTTTTCGAGGACTTACCTACCCATACATAATTAAATAATTATAGAATTGAAAGGGCATCATGATAAATGAATTAATTGTCGAATCAACTAATATTATCAATAAAGTATTCTAAATGACTAACAAAACATCTTTTACTGAAACAAGATTTGGTTAGTAAAATATTAATTAAAAAAGTTTATTCAATTATTCAACATATTATACTTAACTAATCAAAGTTAAATCAACCCTTTCAACTAATTAGCAATAATACATTCAGCTAAAATTGATTAATTAACTAATTTATTAACTAATACGAAAATAAAAAATATTTAACTAATCTAAACCTTCTGCACCTAATCTAATTAATTTAAAATTTAGAAGAAGATAAAAAAATAATTGAATCAACTTATTGTTTACTAAGTATTCAATAATTAAATGATACTAATATAACTAATTAACTAATTGTATTTAATTAATTACAACTAGTTAATATAGGAATAAATAAATAATTAGTGAATTAAATAGGTGAGTTGTTAGAGATTAATTACCGATTACTTAATGATTAACTAATTAAATATATAATTAATCCAATATCAAAGTAAGAAAATGTCCTTGTTACTTCAATGTACAAATAAGATTAAGTTTTCTATTGTTTAAATACACTAGCTTTTATGCACGCGGTTCTCGCGAGTATAAATAAAATATAATGTAACAAAGAAAATTATAATTGTCTATTTAATAAAAATAGAGAAATTTATAAGCAAAAGAAATATGGAGAAGTTTGATGTGAGATAAATAATGGAGTAGTGGGTGAGAGAAGAAAAATGTAATTGTGAAATTATTAAAAAACTTAAAATTACTAGTCTAACCATTTTTTTTTTTTTTTAAATTGAATCAAGGGTATATCTAAATACTCTGAAGTTGGTACGCCAAACGAATAATTTTTTTTTTATAATAATATAGATATAGATGCATATAGACGACATAACAATTAGAGAGAGGAAGACATGTGGCCTTGGCTTCACCCACCAGCGCATCAAACTCTCAACTTTTTATTTATCATTTTTTCTTCTTATTTTCTGTAAAGCTTGATAATTTTTATTAAAATTATAAATTGTTCTCTTAATTTCTAAACTTATATTATTTAACCCTAGCTAATAACTTTATAAAATTTCAATTTAGTTTTTTAAAGTTTATAAACTTTAAACAAAAGTAGGTAAAAAATATTAAATCTCGTTGGTATCATAATTAATTTTTTTAAACTGATACATTATATTTAATGCAATTAAATAAGGCGCGTCAAAATTTTTGGGTCAGCCAATTTCGGAATTGAAACAGCTACATAACAAGGGTTGTTATCCGTTCCAAAATTGTTATAAATTAAAGGATAAAATACACTTTGCCATCCGAATTATGATCATTTTTACATTTTGGCATTTCAACTTTTCTTGTGTCAATTTGCCATCTCAACTTTACAAAATTTTGCAATTTGCCATTTATAACTATTTTTTCACCAAGTTTTAGTAAAAAAATCATCACATGCAGTCCACATGTGATATTTTAAAGGTTATATGATACGATATTTTTTCACATATGCATAGCATCAGATGTTTTTCCAGCAAAAAAATCAGCAAAAAATCGATCATATATGGTAAAGTACAAATTTCGCAAAGTTGAGATGGCAAGTTGACAAAAAAAAAAAAAAATTAGATGCTAAAGTATAAAAACGGATATAGTTCAGATGGCAAAATATAATTTGCCCTAAATTAAAATCCATTACAAGTTTATAAAAGTTTTTCTTTTTTAACAAACTCGTTGCTAATCTTGTTTCAGAGTAAAATACTTTTGACGAGAAATTCAAATTGGGGGAAAAATTCAAATTTTTGTAATGATTTACTTTTAAAAATAGTACCCATTACAAAACCCGTGAGAAATTTGATCCTAAACCCATCACAAATTACAAAGTTTATAATTCAAGTGTACAAAAAAACGACAATTTTTGAAATGGATTTTGTAGAGAATTTTAGGGCGGTGTTGCAAAGTTCGTATAAAAATCATTGTAAAATCTTATACAAAACTTAATACATATTCTAGGCACAGTATTTCCATATTATTGAGCCGGATTTGTATCAAATTTCGACACATATAAGATAGTTTGATCATATGATCTAATGGTTTGATTTAAAATTAAATCGTATGATTAAATAACGCACTAGTCTGAAAAACTTATCTTACATCCCGGATACGATATCTCCACAATCATGAAATAAATTTATCCAAAACTTCATTGCATGTAAGATTTTGTCAGTTTGATTATATTTAATGATTTGATTTAAAATCGAATGATCTGATTAACCTATGCAGTACAATAATAACATCAGTATGATACATACAACTAAGAATCTACAAATTTATTCTGAATTGTGAATATCTATCAATGGCAGTAGTTATTGTTTTATATACTTATTCGTGTTTTCCCACAAATTAGTAACTTTTTTGGGACATTAATGTGTCCAGAACGGAAATTTGATTTATATTAGTTATTTTAAGAATAATTAATCACTGCTTTTGAGATGGGTTTAGTGGCGATTTAAGTGATATCACTATAAAAAAAAGCACAATTTGTATCTGGGTGTTCCAATATGCATAACCTTTGTAACACGTTTGTAATGGATAAGTTTTGATGATGTCATTTTAGAGCCCATAAGTATTTCATTTTAGAGCCCATAAGTATTTAATTTGTCTGTAACGGTCACAATCCTTACAGAAGCTGTTAGTACATATATGTATCGGGAAAGCCGTTACAAATTATTGGCCATCACAATTAGTAACGATTTTTGAAGTTGCTTTTGCCATTAAGGATGACCTGCCTTTCTTCGTATGTTGATCGTTCCAAAATATGTGTCTAAAATTGATTCAAATATTTAAATGTTGATGACATTACAAAGACCGTTAATAATTTTCGGCCATTACAAATTTCATATGGTTTTTGGGACGTCATGTTCTTTTGTAATGGTGAATGGTAAAAATAGGAAGGTCGTTTCTAGGATCGGATAAACAACCGTTACAAAATTATAGAAAAATGGCAGTACAAAGGCCGTACCAATATAAACGGCTATTTGTTTCTAGGGTGTTAAAATGATTGTTCCAACTACAGACCCTTATAACTGCTATATTTCAATGACTATTTTTCTTTTTGCTCCAAAAGGCCGTTCGAAAAGCCGGTACACCTTTTCTTATATATATGTGTGTTGCATTTTTTTTCATTCATTTCGTTTATTCTAGAATCAAGTGGAATACCCCATACACTCAATATCTCTATGATTTTCGTGCATATATACTTGATCAGGTAGAATTGCTTAATTTTGGACCGGGTATTATAGATCTCTTGAGTTAGTGACCAGGTAATTAAATTGTAGTTTATTATTTTAGTTTTATGATTTTTTGATCTTATATGTTATGTATTGTTAGTATAAAGTAATACTTATAAATTTATAGTCGAATATGATTATACATATACGTGTGAATATGTAGTGATCATCATGTTACGACAACTAAGGAGATGGATGTATGATAAGAACCTCTGAGGAGGGCAGGTCTTATGCCGGAGTTTGAGAATGGGGTTAAGACTTTTATAAATGGGCTAAGTGTCAACGTGGACATATGGTGGGAGACAAAATTAGGTGCCCGAGTCAGAAGTGCAAAAATAAAAAGTTAAAAAACCTGAGAATGTCAGTTATCACTTATGTATGCAAAGGGTTTATGCCAAAATATTATAATTAGACTTCATATGGCAAGGAGAGGGTGCTAGAGTACTTGGATTATGTGACTACCTCTCTAGCGCAGGGGAGCAAACCACAATTGATCAGGAGGAGGATAATTCCGACTAGGGTGATGAACAACAGATGGATTGGGCACCAGAGGATGATTTTTGATGCAATCAGGCCGGTTATTTTTCTTCTTACCACGAGGGTGTGTCTGATGATGGTACGAGGTCCTGTCCTACTGATGTCGGTTCTAGTTCGTGGTATGATGGGGGACCCTATGATTATGTGTCAGGGTTGTCAGACCATTTTTATGATGTAGTGAATGCTACTGACTAGCAGTTGTGGCGCAGTTGTACCCAATCTCAGTTGGTGTCGGTTTTTGGTTTGGTGACTATCAAGGCCGAGGCAATATTTTTGAGTGAACATATAATCAAATATCCCAGTGGGCTAATAATTTATTGCCTCGCGACACACCCTGCCAAGAGATTACTACAGTACGAAGAAGTTGATAAGGGATTTGGGTTTACCGTTGAAAGATTGATGCATGTAAAAATGATTGTATGTTGTATTGGAAGGGTGACGTAGATTTGGAATACTGCAAGTTTTGTGGAGACGCTAGGTACAAGCCAACTAGGGAGTGAGACCCCCGCCATAAGAAGTCCTCGTATCCCGTTCTTAGATACCTGCCGCTTATTCCCCATTTCCAAAGGTTGTATTCTTTGAGAGCAAATTCAGAGCACATGACGTGGCATGCCACATATCAAACGAAGAAGGGCTCCATGTGTCATCCGTCCGATGTAGAGGCTTGGAGGCATTTTGACCGGATATGATTTTTTAGAAGAGCAGCGTAATGTTCGGCTGAGCTTTTGCACAATGGGTTTGCGGCCGCATGGGTAGTACGATCGTACTTATTCATGTTGATCCATTATACTTATACAGTAAAATATCCCCCCGGTATGTGCATGAGTTCTGAGTAAATATTTGGGGGTCAATTGCATAAAACACCCTTGTGTTTTTAAAATTTTGTTGAAACCCCCCTATGTTAAAAAAAATAGGCAAATAACCTCCTATGTTTTATAAGATACAACAAAAAAACCCTCTCTATTGGAAACTAATGGAGAGTGTGTGACACTCGCCTATTGTGCGAGTGGGCCTTATTTTTTGGCCTTTTTTTGGGATTATTTTAAGTGTATAATGTCCATTTTGCCTATTTCTTTCACATTTAAATATATTTTAAATTAGTTTATTAATATTATTATTTTATTTACATATATTTATTTAATTTAATTATTTATTGAGTCCAAATATATTATAATAAATAATATTTATTTATAAATATATTAATTTAATATAAAAACACCTAAAAAGTATAAAAACTTTTTGAAAATTAAAATTTTGAATTTAAAAATACAATACAAAGTTACTATATAAATTCATTTGTTAAATTAAAAGTTTATATGCAATATAAAAGTTACTTATAATAATTATATATTATTAACTTGATTAAATTATTAGTAATTAAATATATATTTTATTTATAAATACTAATTAATATCAAAATAGTCAGAAATTAATATCAATTATTTTAAGTTATAAATTTATTATAAATAATAGTTAAATTAAATATTTAAATTATTTAATATTCAAAATTTGAAAAAATTAAATGATTTTTACTTTACTTAAAAAAAAAAATTAGCTTCTTCTCCATTGGCGGCCGGTGGATGAGGCCTGGGCGACAGAGGTCACCCATCTTCTCTAGGCGACAACTGTCGCCCAAATTTGGCCACCGCCCCTTCCAAAAGAGGGCAACTGGAGTGGTGGAAAGGGGCGACGCGAGGTCACTCCCTTTGGCAAGGGCGAGCTTGCCATCGCCTAGTGTTTTGGGCGATGTTGCCGTCGTCGAATCTGTGTGACGTGGACGGCGAGGCCGTCGCCGCTTAGAGATATATACATATATGTTATATTATATATATTGTAGTTATATTATATTTTAAATATATATTATATATTATATGTAGTGTATGTATAGTATATATATATATATAAATAGAAAAAATATATTTAAATGACTTAAGATGTAGTTAATTGTTTACAATTGAAGACTAATGTTGATATAAGAAGGATATAATGGGCAATTCAACAAAATTTAACGCTATTATGGCTTACCTAACTGAAAGGGAGGGTATGCAATATTTTGAAAAACATAGGGGGTTATTTGCCTATTTTATTATCATAGGGGATTTTTAGCTAAATTTTGAAAACACAAGGGGGTTTTTATGCAATTTACCTTAAATTTTTCTTACGATGGTGATCCCTGACCCTTATAATATGAAGTGTCTGATTGATGTGTACTTTGAATCTTTGATTGAGGAGCTATTGCAATTGTGGCATGTGGGTGTTCGAATGGACGATAATGCCACGGACCAGGCATTCATTATGCGGGCAACGTTGATGTGGACTGTGAACAACCTACCCGCTTATGGGATTACGTCTGGATGGAGTACCGTGGATATTACGGGGTGTCCAGTTTGTTTGGATGACGCATGGGCGTTCCATCTGCAACACAGTAGGAAGGCATGCTACTTTGACTGCCACAGATAGTTTTTCTCTCAGGACCATCCCTATCGAAGGAACAAGAAAACATTAACAAAGAATCGAGTGGAATATAAGGTTGCACATTCGAGGCTGACAGGAGAGTAGATCCGCGATTGGGTTGCAGATTTCAATCTTGCAGTTGAACAACCGTTGGCACTCCCTTTAGGCTATGGTAGCAACCACAAATAGACGAAGAAAAACATCTTCTGGGATCTCCCATACTGGGCAACGCATCTGATTCGACACAACATTGATGTCATGCAC
Source organism: Sesamum angolense (assembly GCA_034509725.1). Classification (NCBI taxonomy): domain Eukaryota; kingdom Viridiplantae; phylum Streptophyta; class Magnoliopsida; order Lamiales; family Pedaliaceae; genus Sesamum; species Sesamum angolense. Next base: position 10,691,115 of record JACGWL010000010.1, read on the forward strand.
TTTGAGAAAAATGTGTTCGACAATATATTGAACACTGTGATGGACATAAAGGGAAAGACGAAGGATGATTTGAATGCACAAAAGGACTTGAAAACCATATGTAATAGGCTCGCTTGAGGTGGAGGAATAGAGATCGAATGCTATGCCTAAAGCTGCCTATACCCCGACGAAGGAGCAGAAGAAGAGGATATGTGAGTGGATTTATGGTCTTAAGTTTTCCGATGGCTATGCGTCTAACATTGCCCATTGTGTCAACATGATGAAGTTGAGGATGCACGGGTTGAAGAGTCACGACTATCATGTATTCATGAAGAAATTGATCTCAGTTGCCTTTCATGAGATACCTCTAAGCATGTATGGAGCGCATTAACGGAGGTGAGTCTTTTATTCCAGAGCATATGCTTGACCATGCTTGATATCACCAAGCTACATAAGTTGGAACAAAGTGTTGCCATCATCATGTGCAACCTTGAGAAAATATTTTCTCCAGCTTTCTTTGACTCAATGGAGCACCTCATTGTTCACCTGTCATACGAGGCTTATGTAGGGGGGCCAATTCAATACACGTGGATGTACCCCTTAGAAAGGTTCCTACATGACTTGAAGAAAAAGGTGAAAAATAAAGCACTTGTTGAGGCATCTATTTTCGAGGCATATATTGTCGAAGCAATCAATTTATTCTCTTTCCACTACTTTGAGCCGCATGTTCTTTGCAAACGAAGTATGCCCGGTAGAAACGATGATCTCACAAGCAACAAAGATAGAATCCAACAGTCTATTTTCAACCAGCCTGGCCTCGCTAGTATGGCCTCAAAGAAGAGATAGCTCAGTGGATCCGAACGCCACATAATCGAGATGTATATGTTATGCAACTGTGAAGTAGTCACACCATATTATGAGTAAGTTATAATTTTTCAACTTTGCAATTTTAATTACAACTAAGTGTGTGTATATATATATATATATATATATTTTTTAACGAAATTTCTAACAGTTTGATTTGAATTTTAATGGTCCAATTAACCCTGCACTTCAATAATGTAAGATAATACTTACATCAATGTAATACTAACATTTATGAATATACAAATTTATTGCATATTGTGAACATATATAAATCTAAACTATAAAATATTTTTACATATTTCAATTGTATTATTCCACATAATGGATATTTTTCTACAATATTAAATTGTTTAGTACGGATTTTTTGGTACATTTTAATAAAAAATAATTAATTATTTGGAATTTCTTTAGGAACAGCTTTATGAATGACAATGTGATACGATGTTGTTTTATTTGTTACAAATATTTTATAAAATTGTATGGAATACCTTTTGGAACAGCTTTATAAACTGTCTGTCATTACGATGTTGTTTATGTTAATTAAGTATAAACATCATATGTTGGTATTCTTATTGTAACGACTTTATATACGATTTTTTTATTGAAATTCTTTTAAGAACGATTTTCACTATTTATAGTAATTTTTTTAACTGATTTATACATAAGGGGCACTTACAGATTTTCCCCCATTCTTCCTTCCCTCTCTCACTATCTCTTTCTCTCTGTCTGTCTCTCTCTTCCTTACCCACCCCCATTCCAGGTGCCACTGCCCCATTTCTTGCCGCCATCTACCCACCACCCCCACTCTCTCTCTCTCTCTCTCTCTCTCTCCTCTCTCTCTCTCTCCTCCCTCCATTTCTAGGCGAAACCATTGTTGGGAATGAACAAACTAGTAACTTCTTGTCCCACACTGGTTTCAAAACAAACCTTTTGCCTCTTTATATTACTTTATCCTCCATATTCAGTTTGAGAAGTGTGGTAGGTGGATTTTGGAAGAATTACCACATGCGCCCGCCGGTCCCGTCCCGTCCCGGGCTGGGCCGCATGTGTTATATATCTTTTTTATTAAAATTAAATTTAAATCCCTCTCTTATCCAAACTTTTGAACAAAACATGACCAGGTCTTCTATTAGTTAAGGAAAATCCGAGAGCACTCAACCTGTTTTGCTGAGAAAAATCCGTGTTGTGCTAGCCGTTGTTTAATGATTTTTCCTCTTGTAGATTCTCAACAAATCGAGGTCTCCCTTCTATAAATTGGCCTCGGTTTTCACTTTAGAAGCATACTCGAAAAAGCTCTCCCTCTCTTCTCTACAGCATTCGTCTATGGTCTCTCTATTTATGCTCTTTCTTTTCTTTCTCTGAGTTCTTACTGTTGTTCCACCTCTCTACCACGAGTGCACGTGTTAAGGAGTGCTGTGTTAACCTTGGGAAGCAAACGGTTGCAGCGATTGCACCACGGTCATGCCAAAATTTTGCTTTTAGGACAGTGCTAATACCACGACACAATGATTTTGTTTTCTGATATTCGTACATTCTGAAAGCAAAATATCTCATTTTACACGTCTATAAACCAGAAAACTACATGGCTATTTCAATCTCTAAGGTGTTTCCCGATCTAGCCAAGCTCGAGGCATTAGACGGAACCAACTACAAACGATGGTCATAGAAACTACTCATCTTCTTTTTGCAACTTGATGTCGATTACGTACTGTTTACGACTCCTCCAGAACCTGATGTTCCCGCAGAAACTTCCTTTGTCACTATAACCCCTGTCACAATTGAAGGAACTGGAACTAATGTAAAGGTGAAGTATGATAGAGACGATAAAATGGTAAAAGTTCATTTGCTCAAAACATGAACAACACACTTTTTGATCTTTCATCAATCAAAAGAGTGGCAAGGAAATATGGAATACACTGGAGACAAGGTATGGAGGTGATGATGCAGGAAGGAAAAAATACGTAGTGGGTAAATGGCTGCAGTTTCACATGGCTGACGACAAACCAATAATGGATCAAGTCCACTAGTACGAGAATTTGGTGGTAGACGTGCTGAGTGAAGGTATGAAGATATGTGACATTCTGCAGGAAAATGTGCTGTTGGAAAAATTCCCCCCTTCTTGGAGCGAGTACCGGAACCATTGGAAACACAAGAAAACGGAACTTATAAGCCATATGAGAACAGAAGAAGCGAACCGTCTGAAAGATAAGGAAATCTCTAACTCTTCTATTTCCTTTAAAGCTAGACTAGTTGAATCTTCTACATCCAACAAAGACAGGTTACAATCCAAAGGAAAGAAATTCCAAAAAGGAGGGGAACAAAAATCTTTCAAAGGAAATGATGGAAAGATTTAAAAGAACAAAGTATCATGCCACTGCTGTGGAAAACTGGGACACAAGGCGTACCAATGCTTGCAAAGGAAGGATCAACAAAAACGAGTCACAAACCACCATTTCAACCCAAGCCACAAGTGAATCTTACCAAACAAGAGGAGGTCATTGCTGTAGTAGTGGTAGAGGCAAACTTGGTGGAATATAAAATAGACTGGATACCAGACACGGGCGCCTTAAAACACTTCTGCTCCAGCAAAGAACTGTTCCAAGAGTTTCATGAAGCACGTGATGGTGAATGCATTTTCATGGGTAATTCCACCACCGCCGGAGTTCTGGGTGAAGGGAAGATCTTCCTTAAACTTACTTCTGACAAAACTTTAGCTTTAATTTATGTGTTATATGTGTTCTATGTAGAAATCTATTAAAAATAGTACTAGAAGCTGACAAAGTGATAATTACTAGAAATGGGAATTTTGTGGGGAAAGGGTACATGTTGGATGGGTTGTTTGTGCTCAACACTATTCCTATTATTTCAAATAAAATTGCTTCTAGTTCTGTTTATTTGATTGAGTTCATCAATATAGTGGCCTGGTAGACTAGGACATGTTAACTATGCTTCCATCAAAAGGCTAAGGGATATGAAACTTACTAACGCATTTGATATAAATGAATGTATTTGTACAATCTGTTTAGAAGCTAAATTTGCTAAAAAACCATTTAAACCTATTTCTGTAAGAAGCACAGAATTGCTGGAATTAATCCACTCGAATTTGCCGATTTTAAAAGCACACTGAGTAAGGGTGGCAAAAGACATTATATTTTCTTTCGTAGATGATTATTCGAGATATACTAAAATTTTATCTACTAAGAACAAAGGATGAAGCAGCTGAGATGTTTTTAAAATATAAATCAGAAGTAGAAAATCAAGTGGATAAGAAAATCAAAAGATTTAGGTCTGATAGAGGTGGTGAATATAGAACTAATTTTCTAAAAGAATTTTGTGAAGTTAATGGTATTATACATGAAGCTAGTGCTCCCTATACACCTCAACAAAATGGCATAGCTGAACAGAATAATAGAACACTAAAAGAAATAATGAATGCAATGCTGTAAGTTTGTTTACCTGAAAATATGGGGGGGCGGGTGGGAGCAGTCTTGTCTGTATGCTATGTTCTTAATAGAGTCCCATGTAAAAAATTGGATAAAACTCCTAATGAAATGTGGAAAGGTTTCTCACATAACTTAAGATATCTTAAGGTATGGGGGTGTCTAGCTAAGATTGCAAATTCAGAATTTAAAAATTCTAATATCGAACCTAAAACTTTTGACTGTGTTTTTATTGGTTATACTCAGAATAGTGCTGCCTATAGGTTTATGTGTTTAAAAGATAGCTCAATCTGTGAATCTAGAGATGCTGAATTTTTTGAGCTAGAATTCCATTTGAATGATACTCATAATTCTAATTAAGTTTCAAATCCTTCAAAAATATCTATTGACCCCAATACAAATGAACTTAGAACGAATAAAAGACAAAAAATTGAAACTAGTTTCGGAACAGACTTCTTGTCTATATTTTTAGCTGAAGATATTGATAGAATAGATGATCATTTAGTTTCAGCTTTCTTTATTGATGAGGACCCAAAATCTTACATAGAGGCAGTAGCATCCGTAGATTCTCGTTTTTTGGAAAGAAACCATAAAAAATGAGCTAGATTCTATTACGGAAAATCACACTTGGGACTTAGTAGATTTACTCACAGATAAAACCGATTAAATGCAAATGGATTTTCAAGAAGAAAATTAGACCTGATGAATCAATAGATAAATTTAAAGCAAGATTAGTGGTGGTAGGATATACTCAAAGAAAAGGTATAGACTACTTTGATACGTACCCGTGACAAAAATTGCAACAATTAGAACCTTAATTGCACTCTCAGGCATTTATGGTTTAATAATTTATCAAATGGATGTAAAAATAACATTCTTGAATGGTGATTTGAAAGAAAAAATTTATATGGAACAACCTGAAGGGTTTGTATTTCCTGGTTAAGAGGACAAAGTGTGTAAGCTTAAAAAATCACTATGTGGGCTTAAGCAAGCACCTAAATAATGGTATGAAAAATTTGATCGTACTCTTATTTCTAATGGATATCATACGAATGCATCAAACACGTGTGTTTAAAAATCATTTTGGATTAAATTATATGATTATATGTCTGTATGTTGATGATATGTTGATTTTTGGTACTAACTTGGCAGTAATTAATGAAACTAAGAGATTTCTATCTTTCCAATTTGAAATGAAAGATCTAGGGGAAGCTGATGTAATCTTAGGTGTCAAAATTAGGAAAGCAGAGAATGGATTTTCCTTATGCCAATCACATTTTGTAGAGAAAATCATGAGAAAATTCAACTGTTATGATGAATTACCTGTAAGAAAACCTTATGATCCTAGCATATGTTTGAAGAAAAATAATAGTGATAGTGGCTCACAAGCTGAGTATGCAAAAATTATAAGAAGTGTTATGTTTCTTATGAACTACACTAGACCTGATATAGCCTATGCAATGAGTAGGTTAACTCGTTATACACATAATCCAAATAATGAACATTGGAGTGCACTTCATCGTCTGTTAAGATATCTAAAAGGTACAATGAACTTGTGTTTGCACTTTAATAAATTTCCTCCAGTATTAGAGGGATTTTGTGATGCAAATTGGATAACTGATAATGATAAAGTAAGTTCAACTAGTGGTTATGTGTTCACTATGGGGGGGAGCCATCTCTTGAAAATCTATAAAACAAACATGCATTGCTCGTTCTACCATGGAATCTGAATTTATAGCTCTTGAATTAGCAGGTCAAGAAGCCGAGTGGTTTGAGAGACTTGGTGGGAGACATGCCCATGTGGGGGTCATCAATTCCAGTCTCCATGCATTCCGATTCTCAAGCAGCTATTGGAATAGCAAAAACTTATGCATACAATGGAAAGAGAAGACATATCCGTATCAGACACGGTGCTGTAAAGCTCTTGAAGAATGGAATAATCTCCCTAGAGTATGTGAGGTCCGAGAGGAACTTGGCAAATCCTCTCGCGAAAGGACTAACCAGAAGAGTTATTCTTGAGACTTCGAGAGCAATGGGGCTCAACCCCTAAACTAATATGGTGATAACCATATGAGAATCCATAGCTCTATATTTAGGGTGGTCCTAAACAAGGATGATGGACAAAGTATAGGTCGGGAGGATAGGTTTCATAGCTCATTGTTTAGTGGTCTATAGCAATTTGCACTTTATGAAACTATTCAAAATGGGTGTGAAGATGGGACGCCTTCTATGAAAGAAATGAGTTTAGCACACTCATTAGAAACCAAGATACTAGTGCAAGGCTATCAATAGCGCTTGATGTTTTATCGCGAAACAAAAGTATCTAAGGAATAATACGCGTTGTGGGGGTCTCAACTTACGCTACTAAAAGTTCAAGATATAATTCACTTTCATTAGATGAGTTGTTGCCTCACCTCACTATGCATTAATTCAATCATAAGACATTAATGCTTAAGTATATGTTCCTTACTCAAAAAATTCCTTTTTTTAAACTAGTTTGTCATTTGTGGGAGATTGTTGGGAATGAACAAACTAGAAACTTCTTGTCCGACATTGTTTCAAAACAAACCTTTAGCCTCTTTATATTACTTTATCCGTTACATTTGATTTGAGAAGTGTAAGTAGGTGGATTTTGGAAGAATTACCACACGCGCGCGCCCGCCCCATCCCGGTTCGGGCAGGGCAGGGCCGTGTGTGTTGTATATATTTTTTGTTAACATTACATTAAATCCCTCTCTTATCGAAACTTTTGAACAAAACATGACCAAGTCTTCTATTTGTTGAGGAAAATCTGAGAGCACTCAACCTGTTTTGTTCAGAAAAATTCGTTCTATGCTAGCTGTTGTTGCTAAATTTTTCCTCCTACAGATTCTCAACAAACTGAGGCCTTCCTTCTATAAATTGGCCTCGGTTTTCACTTCAGAAGCATACTCGAAAAAGCTCTCCCTCTCTTCTCTACATCATTCGTATGTGGTCTCTCTATTTCTGTTCTTTCTTTTCTTTCTATGAGTTCTTATTATTGTTCCACCTCTCTACCCCGAGTACACGTGTTAGGGAGTGTTGTCTTAACCTTGGGAAACAAACGGTTGTCGTGCTGAAATTTTGCTTTTAGGGCAGTGCTAATACCACGACACAACGATTTTGTTTTTTGATTTTCTTACAACCACCCACTTTGCTCCTACCGTCGTTTGCACCACCGCCACTCACGTTTGCCCCACCTAGGTAAGTTTCCAATTTTTTTTAAATTTTACAGCTTTGTATTTTTTTAAATGTATGTATGCCCATTTATTGGGTGTATATTGTTGGAATTTTCTGAAAAAAATTAATTAATGATGTCTTTTTGGGTTTTCAAAATATAAAATTTCTGTAAAAAATAATTTCTGCAGAAAATATAAAATTTCTGTAAAAAAATGGGTTTTTAAAATAATTTTGGTAATTTTTTAATAATCTCTATAATTTTTAAAAAATTTAAATAGTTTTGGTAATTTGTAATACTTTCTGTGATTTATAAAAAAAATTTCTATAATTGCTTTGGTAATTTTTAATAATTTTTGTAATTTAAAAAAATCTATAATTTTTTTATGATTTAGGATAATAATTATATGTAATTTCTGTAATTATAAATTTTTTTTGTAATTTTTGTAATTTTCTATAATTTTGGGTAATTTCATAATTTTTTGTATTTTTCTTTAATTTTCTGTAATTTTATGAGTTTTTGGTAATTTTTTTTAGTTAGTTATATTTTTTTGTAATGGACTGTAATTTTGTGAAATTGGATCTTAATGTAATTTTTAAGAAATTATGGAGTTCAGGAGAATCATGAAATTTAATGCAACTTTTAGGAATTTTCGAATTTAATGCAATTTTTAGAAATATTTTGGACTTTAATGCAAATTTTTTTTAAATATTGGACTTTAATGCAAAATTATGGAAAATTATGGAGTTTAGGAGAATCATGGAATTTATTTCAATTTTTAGAAAATTATGGACTTTAATGCAATTTTTAGAAATTTTTGGACTTTATTTAAAGTTTCATTAAAAAGATGGACTTTAATGCAAATTTTAGGAAAATTATGGAGTTTAGGATAATCATGAAATTTAATTAATTCTTTAGAAAATTTTGAACTTTAATTCAAGTTTTAGGAACATTTTGGACTTTATTTCAAATTTTATTAAGTTAATGAACTTTAATACAAAATTTAGGGAAAATTATGGAGTTTAGGATAATCATGCAATTTAATGCAATTTTTAGGAAAATTTGAAATTTGATGCAATTTTTAGGAAAATAATGGACTTTATAGCAAACTTTCAAGAATTTTTGGACTTTAATGCAAATTTCAGGAATATTATGTACTTTAATGCAAATTTAAAAAAATAGAATTTTTATAAAAAATATAATTTTATAAATAAAAAAATATAATTAATAGTTTTTTATATTATTATGTTTTTACAATTATAGATCCATGACTATATGTGCGTTGTCTCCTCCAGGACGAGGTCATGGCCAGCATGGCCGTGGCCCTCTCAGTCCTCCTCCCGGCATTGATGCAGATGTACCCCCACCAACAGAGCTTGCATCTGAGCTGCCGCCCACAGCTGCAGATCCCGCCACAACGGGGCCGAGCAGTTCACAAGCCCCCTCAGATCGTGGGATGCACCACCACAAGCACCACCACTGCCACCACCGTTTCCCCACCATTATATCAGCCTCCGGGATGCAAGGTTGGACCGAGATTTTCACAGCGCTATCAATGCTATGGTCCACTGCCATTATTTGCCTCCTTGGGGGTCCATACCATAGATTCCTCAGGAATACCAGCTCTTCTGGTTTAATAATTTAAATGTAAGAATAATAAGTATTTATTTCAAAATTATGAATATTTATTTTTACCTAATTCTTACATTTTTTATTTGATATGGAAAATTTGCAGCTTTCTTACTGGTGGGACTATGATGACGAGTCCATGTTCAAGGTCGTCAAGGTGCAGGCGATAAGTTCCTACGGAAGCGGTTCGTGCACGCCCAAAATCAGTTGGTCCGACCGTTATGGCTGGCCGAGGAGATTTGGTGCCAACTCTTGGAGTATTGGGCCAGCCCAGATTTTCAATCACAGTCGGCGAAAAATAAGGCTACCCGGGTAGCCAACCTGGCCGCAGCAACTACAGTCCACCGAGGGGCGTCGTCATCTTTTGGGGTGCACAAGCGTAATATGGTAAGTAATTTAAACTATAGTGTTAATTTAATTTACTAATAATTTCTTTAAATGGTTTCTGAATAGGAGGCACAACTCGGACGCCCTGTCAAGCAGATGGAGGTGTTCGAGAAGTGCTATAAAAAAAAGAAAGACGACCAATGGAGCAGCCCGAGGGCATCGAAGGTCGAGGAAAGTATGTTTTATAATTTTTTTTTCCAAAATTTTACTAATGAATTAATCTCTTCGCAGGAGCTGTTCCTGAGGATGATGGGGGAATGCCAGACCCAACCACACAGTGATCAAGATCCTCTATCATCTTTTCAAGGCTTGGTGGCCTTAACCGAGCAACAACTCTTGTTGTCAGCAGTGAAAGGCCAGGAGAGGGGCCGTGTATTTAGTCTCGGCTTCGAGGCCCACCACACGATTGTTGGACCATCATAGCCTAGCTCGTTCACTGCTTCATCGCCCTTGCTACCACAACCGCAACGCCCCGGCCTTAATGATCGGGTGACTAGGCTCGAGGCGTAGATAGAGCGAATGGCGACCACCTGGTCCGCTACTCTACCGCCCCAAATGTCCAAGCCTCCAGCTGATCCCCCAACACCTGACGCCGAGGGCGAGGATGGTATAGACGCTGCCAATTGGGAGGCTGATTTAGATTAGATATTTTTTTTGTATAAATACAATATTTAATCAACATTTTTATTTTGTTAATTAAATTGTTGTTATTTTCTTGCAATATTATATTTTTTTACATATAATATTTCACATTTAACAACCAATTATATATTTATAATAAAAAATTCAATAATTTATTATTACAAAAATAAATATAATAAATTAAATACAAATTAATAATATAAAAAATATTAAAATTTTGTGGGACTTTTTGTAATGGTTTTTGGAATATGATTCACTATCATATAACTATAATAGCAGTTTCAAAGACCGTACAAAAGCGTGTTGGCATATTTTAAATAAGCCGTTTAAAAAATTGTTACTAGAGGACCAAAAATCGAGACAAAAAGCAGTACAAAACTAAAATCAATGTTCACAACTGGAGCCACAAAGTCCGTTACAAAATGTGCAGAAAACATTATTACGAAAACAGTGAATAATTGTTACGACGTAAGGCATGGTGGTACAACCAGAGTTCAAAAGACTGTTCCAACAATGATGCACTCTCATAACTATATGTGTTACATGGCAATTCCAATAATACATATATCAAATTCAATTCGACCATTCCAAAAATAGCTCCAAACTCATTTTTCACATTTGGTCAAGTATTGTAACGACTTTTGTGATAGTTACATTGCCTGTTACAGTTTATAACGACTATAAGATAAGTTGTTACAAATATTTGTAACGCTCAAAAAAGCCAATTACAAAATTTTAATTTGGCCTTTACAATAAAATAATTTTTTTGATAGTGTATTGGATCGAGTTTAGAGACGGTCTGCCGAAACTAACGTCATTTAAACCTAGCTACCTATATGTATATACGATGTCGTTTTGAGGTCAAAATGACATTGTTATTGTATTTTTGTAGTGGGATTTGGAACTGATTTTGTGGCGGAAACCATTCCAAATTTTAATTGATAATTTGGCTTAATTTTGATTTTTTTGACTTTATTATATAATATAATATATATTATTGAATTATATAATATGATGATGGCATTTTTAATAAAAAACTGATTTTAATAAATGGAAAAAATTAAACTGTTTTTATAATCTGAATAAAGAATTTAAAACTTTTTTTAACAAATTTTCTGAAAAAATAAATTTTCTGAAAATTATATTAAACTGTTTTTTCTGAAACTTTTCTTTTTTTTTCTTAGTTTTTTGTAATTTCCTGAAATTTATTGTAATTTTCTTTTGAAACTTTTTGTTACTTTTATGTAATTTCCTACAACACACAAAAAAAAAAAAAAAAAAAAAATTTATTGTAATGACTTTTGTAACGACTTTTTAAAATTATTGGAACAACTTTTATATTTGTAACGGCTTTGCCTAAAGCAGCTTTTTCTGTCGTTACAATTAATTTGTAACGGCCAGAGGAAAAGCCGTTACTACTTGTAACGGTCGTTGTAATTCATTCCCTTCAACCGTTACAAATTCATTCGATTTATAAAAAAACAGTTTTTAATTGCTTTTGTAACGGCTGATTGAAAATTATATTTATAACTGCCTTTATAACATCTTTAGGTACTGTTTTTCTATTAATTTGTCACGACTTTTGTAACAATTTTTGTAAAGTGATGGAATATTTTGGTAACTAGTTTTGGCACATTGTTTGTTATGGTCGTAATAACGGTCTTGTAATTGCTTTCAGTACTTGTGTTGTAACGGTCCTTGTAACTGTTGTTGTAACAACCATATAGAGCATTGTAACTCTTTTTGGCACAATATTTAACGACCTTTAAAAATTCTCAAATTTTTGGTGTTACAAAAGCCGTTACAAAGACAATTACAAAAAATTATTATTTTTATTTTGTAATGTAATTTAATATTGAATTTATTTAATTTTATTATTTATTATAATTATTTTTAAAATTTAATGTTTTTAATTTATTTAATTTAATATTTGTTTTTTCAACATAATATTTTTAAAAAACACGTAATATTAAAAAAATACTAATAAATGCATTATAAAATAGAAATATTATTTTAAAATGTATTTTTTTACAAAATTAAAAAAAGAAAACGCTAATCTAAATCATGGCCATCTGCGGGCACATGCTCGTCGTCGGGTGCGGTGGTGTTAGCTGGAGGCTGGGGCACTACACGATTGGGCCAGTCCGTATCACGACTTCTGATGTAGAGCTCGATCACGCAGGTCATCACTCTACGGCTGTGGCGGCAAGGGCGTAGAAGCAGTGGAGCTGCTGGGCTGTAATGGTCCAACAATCGTGTGGTGGGCGTCAGAGTCGAGACCGAATACTCGGCCCCTTTTCCAATCGCCCGCTGCTGACATACGCAGCTGCTGCTCGTAAGGGGCCAAAGAAGCTTGAGAGGAGGGTGTCTGTTCCTCGCTGCTGTTCTCTTCTGCCTGGCGATTCCTCAACAACCTTAAGAACGCCTCCTACAAACATGTTAAATAATTAGAGTAAAAAAATAATTATAAATTTAAAAAATTAATTTAAAAAAGGTAATACATACCGCGACCTCCTCCGCCCTCGAACCGCTCCACTAGCTGTTGTCCTTCTTCTTGTACACTTTCTCGAACACCTCCATCTGATTGACTGGGCGTCCGAGTTGTGTCTCATGTGCAAAAGTCATTGTTAGTGATTAGAAATAAAAAAAATAAAGTTTAATTATTATTAAAAATTAATGGACTTACCAACTTGCGCTTGTGCGCCCAACCGATGACGACCCGCCACCGTAGACTGTCGCTGCTGCTTTCAGGTTGGCCACCCGGTTTATCTTATTCGTGACCGATTGTGCCTGCAATTCTGGGCTTGTCCAGAACTTCAGAAGCTGGCGCCAGATCTCCTCGACCAGCCACAGTGGTCTGGCCAACTGGTTCCGGGCGTCGGCAAACTGCTTCGCAGGAGTTTCCTGGCTTGCGACTTGACGAGCTTGAACATGCTCTCGTCGTCGCAGTCCCGCTAGTAAGAAACCTGCAAAATTGATAAAAAAAAATTAGCTAATAATGCATATAAAAAAAAGTAATCATAAATTTTAATTAAAAATAAATAATATTATAATTACTTACCTTCAGCTTCTGGAACCAGAATGACTGGTGGTCCTGTGGGATCTACGATATGTTGGCCCAGGGATGCGGATAATGCCCTTTGATCACATTATTAATGGCAATGTGAAAATCGCGATCGGACTTGAAAAAAACATTGAAAATATCATAATCAATAAAAAACATTAAATATTACGAGTTATATTAAAAAAAATTAAAAATGCGTTCGTACCTCGCATCTTGGAGACTGATGTAATGCCTCTAGGCCTATGGGCTAAGGAGTGGCGCTGGTGGTGCTGGTGTGTCCCACGGTCGAGCCGGGTGCTGTGAGTTGGTGGCCCCCGCCACATCTGACCCCACTGCGCTGGAGTCAGCAGGAATCGGCGGGGGCTGGGACGCAGCCTCTAATGACGGGGTGGCCGGCACAGGATCCGCTGGCTCAGCCCGGAGAGGGTTGGGAGGGCCACGACCATGGCTACAACCACGGCCCTAGCCCCGCCGCCCTCGTCCATGGGGAGGCGGAGCACTAGTAGACATGATCTACAATTTTAAAATATATAGCATTAAAAAATTTTTAAATTTTCATAAATCTCCTATTTCCCTAAAATTATATATTAAGGTCCTCTACTTAAAATTAGAATTAGGTGCATAGTTACCTTAAGGTCTTGTAATTTTATAAAAATTATAATTAAGTGTTTTTTTTCCTGAAAGAATTGCATTATGATCCATAATTTTTTAATATTATTATATTTCTCTAAAATTACCTAAAGGTCCTCTAATTTAATAAAAATTGCAATTAGGTGCATAATTTCTCTAATTTTTGCAATATAGTCCATAATTTTCTAATATTACCCTATTTCTCTAAAAATTATCTAAAGATCCTCTAATTCTCCAAAAATTGCATTTTAGTTCATTATTTTATAATATTATCCTGTTTTCCTAAAATTACCTAAAGGTCCTCTAATTTTAAAAAAATTTAAAAATTGAATGAAAGTCCAATTTCTGAAAATTGTAAAAGAAGATAATTAATTACAGAAAACTATAAAAAATTAGAAAAAATTATAGAACATGAGAAAAAATTTCAGAAAAATATTTTTTTAAAAGTTATAGAAAATTATTTTTTAAAAAAAAACCACAGAAATTATTAACACTAATAATCAACAATATAAACCAACAATAATCAACAATATAAACCGACAATAATCAACACTAAACCAACAATAAACCAACAATAATTTCAATCATTGAAAATTTTTTAAAGAAAATTAACCTAATATTTTCATAAAATATTTTCAGAAATAAAAAGAATATTTGCTAAAAATATTTTCAGATACTTTTAGAAAATATTTTCACAAATTGTTTTAAAAATATTTTTCTAATTTTTTTTAAAATTTACAGAAAATACAGAAAATATTTATAATTTTCTGAAAATTGTTTTAAATTACAAAAATTCAGAAATTTCATGTAATAATTTACTAAATTAAAAAATTACCAATATTAAAAAAATATTCAATAATTATTCAACAAATATTCAACTAATTAAATGAAAACAAACAAAAAATCAACTAAATTTAAATTACATGAAGGCGGTGGGCGGGTGACGGTGGGTCCAGGCGGTGGTGGCAGCAAGCGGTGGGGGCGGTCGGGGTGGGTCCAGGCAGTGGTGAGAGAGCAAGCAGTGGGGGCGTGGAGCTGACGATGGGGGCAGGCCAGACGGCGGGGCTGGCGGGCGACGATTGGGGCGGGCAGCCGAGGGTGAGAGAGAGTGAGAGAGGGAGAAGAGGAGGGTTTGGGCGGAAGAGCACGGAAGAAAAAATTGGCCAAGTGTTGCATTTATATATTTATTGGCCGTTCCAAACGCCGTTACCAGGTGAGTTACAAAACTGTATGACGTTACAACAACCGTTACTACATATGTTGTATTAAGGAAGCCGTGTAAAAAATCGTTATAAAGTATATTACAATACGACGTCGTTTTGGTCATAGCTGTTACAAAAGTCATTACAAAGAGAATTCCAAATAATTAGTTATATTTTTTGAATTTTTTTTAAAAACTATGCCGTTCTCGACGATTTCATGCTGCGAAAATGTATTATTGTAGTGGAACAATATAATCAAAATACATTATGACTAAGAAAAATATATTAACACCTTGAAACATGTTCAAAGTTTGCAATAAAAGTATATATTCATAAATGTTAGTATTACGTTGATGTAGCTGAGAATCACAGTGTTTCACTGCATGGGTTAATCGGGTCGTCAAAATTAAGATCCAACCGTTAGATACGATCACTCTTACAAAATACTTCATTTGTGAAATTTGTACTCTAATCAGGTATACGGATATCGAAATATCGTTCCCGGAACATAATAGCAATCATTCAACTTCTTGTATTTTTAAATCAGGCCATGTGATTTAAAATTAAACCGTCTCATATGATTTAATGGACACATATGTGTATGCATTCAAATTTGGTATGGATCGGACGGTCGAATGTAAATATATTGTACTTTACAGTCAACATTTTCAAAATAGCTCATATTTTGTAACTGCTCCTGTAATCAAATTTTGTAACGGTCTTTATAATGGTGTTTGCAATGACCTTTCAAATGTAAAATTTCCACCCATTTTTTAATTTCAAATTCAAATACTTTTACTTGTACCGGCCTCTGTAACGGTCATTTCTTAATTTTGCCGTTCCAAGATTATCCCGCATTTTTTCCCGCTCTCAATTGTAACGGCCATTCAATTAATGACCGTTCCAAACTTTTCAAATGGGGAAAAAATTATTTTCCTTGCAACATTGTACATCATGTAGTTTCGTATTCCTCATCATCTATCTCGTCGTCCCCGCCGCTGTCTTCGTCTGCATCTTCATTTTCATCGTCATTTGCATGCAATTGTTCCCGTGAAGTACCTGCAGCATCAACCCAACTTGTAAATTATTGGGGTAACGTAAATCGTACAATTGATTGTCGACGACCACTATAGGAACTGGTATGACTTCCTCTGTCTAGTATGCGACTGTCTCAATCCACTTGAAATCATTGACAACTCTCTGACCTTTTATTTTGCAAACAACCATCTAGTCTGATTTGTCCCTCTTCATACTTGGGTACTCCGTGAAATATACTTGTACTACTTGTTGTGCAAGTATAAATGGATCATCTTTCTGGTACAGATTTTTGAAGTTTACTTCAACGAAGTGATAGCTTGGGTGCAACATCATGCCTCGAACAGGATCGACCCAGCGACACTTAAACAACATGATGTGCAAGTTCGAAATAAGTGGGTATTTGAGTTGAATGATCTCTTCAATGATTCCATAGAAATTATTTTTCTCGTCCGTATACGATGAACTTTTGACACATACCTTGCAATTCATGGTTGACTTGCCGGTGTTGTGTTTCAGTCTGAAAGTTGTACCCATTGACAAAGTAGGCATTAAATAATGTCACTTCTGCATTGGGACCCCAATAATGATACTTCAGTAGCTCTTTGTCCGTATAATTTAGTTCGAGATGTACCTACACGTTCATATACGATAAGTTATTTTTTTTAAATTGTACATTGCAAAGATGTACTTCCAAAATTTTAAATGAAAGGTTATGTTTAACTTACACGTTGTTTGAACCAATCCTTGAATTCAGTCGATACAAGTCGATCAATAATTGGGTCGGCTGGATGGTGGTGTTGGTACAGCTTGTTAAGATCTGGTCTTGTATCAATAATATGTATAAATGCATACACTTAACATGTATATTAAACAAGGTGAATTTACATTAGAATTAACAACTTACTCGTAACATGGTGTGACTACTTCACAGTTAGTCAAAATATACGTCTCGATGATGTGCCATTTTGGTCCACGGAGCCATCTTTTTTTCGTGGCACCACTAGCTCTGCTAGGATAGTTGAAAATAGCCACCTGGAATCCATCATTGCTGCTCGTGCACTCATCATTTCTTCGTGGCATGCTCCGTTTCGATTGCACGTCCGGCTCAAAGTATTGTGATGTAAACATGCCAATTTCCTTGACAATGTATGCCTCCACAATGGAAGCTTCAATATGTGCTTTGTTTTTCACCTTCTTCTTCAACTCATGTAGAAACCTTTCAAAGGGGTACATCCACCTGTATTGCACTGGTCCCCCTACGCGTACTTCATATGGAAAGTGAACAACGAGGTGTTCCATTAAGTCGAAAAAAGCTGGTGGAAATATCTTCTTAAGATTGCACATGATGATGGCAACACTGTTTTCCAACTCATGAAACTTGTGAACATCCAGCGTGGTCGAGCATATGCTTTAGAATAATAGACTGACCTCAGTTAATGTGCTCCATACATGCTCAAGAGGCATTTCACGAAAGGCAATCGGGATCAATTTCTGCATGAATACGTGACAATTGTGCTCTTCATGCCATGCATCTGTAATTCCATTATGTCAACGCAACGTGCAAGGTTAGAGGCGTATCCATCAAGAAACTTTAGGACACAAATTCATTCACATACTCTCCTCTTCTGCTCCTTCCCTAGTGTATATACTGCTTTAGGCATAACGTTTGGTCTACTTTAATCCAACTACAGCTTAGGACGGTTATATATGATCTTCAAATCCCTTCGTGCGTTCATATTATCCTTCGCTTTTCCCTTGATGCCCATCACCGTATTGAATATATTGTCAAACATATTTTTTTCAATGTGCATGACATCAAGGTTGTGTCAGATAAGAGGTGTTGACTAGTATAGAAGATCCCAAAAGATGTTTTTCTTCGTCCACTTGTGATCGCTACCATAACTATTAGGTAATAACAATGACATTTCAACTCCAGGACTAATATTTGCAACCGATCGAGGATCTGGTGTCCTGTTAGCCTCGGATGTGCAACCTTATTCTTGAGATGATTCTTCGTGAAGATTTTTTTATTCCTTCGGTATGGATGGTGCGTAGGGAGAAACTGTCTGTGGCAGTCAAAGTAGCACGCCTTTCCGACCATGTTGCAGATGGATTGCCCTTGTATCTCCATACAGATCGAACATCCCATAACCCCCACAGTACTCCACCCAGACGCCATTCCATAAGCGGGTAGGTCGTTCACAGTCCACATCAATGCTGCCTGCATCATGAAAGCCCGATCCCTGGCATGGTCATACATTCTCACACCCACATGCCACAACTGCAGCAGCTCTTCGATTAACGGTTCCAAGTAAACATTGATCAGACGCTTCGGGTTAGAAGGCCCTGGGATTACCATCGTAAAAAAATGTACTCGAAACTCATGTACATATCAGGGGGAAGATTGTACGGTATAATAATAACCGACCAACATCAATAAGTACGACCGTACTGACCGTGTGGCGCAAAACCATCTGTGCAAAGGCCCAGCTGAACATTACGTGGCTCTTCTGTAAAATCAGGATACATCTTGTCAAAATGCTTCCACGCCTCGGCATCGGATGGATGACACATCGACCCCTCCGCTGTCTGATATGTGCTATGCCACGTCATGTGCGAGACAGTAGCCCTCGAAGAATACAACCTCTGCAGGCGAGGAGTCAGCGATAGGTACCTAAGGACTGCATATGAGGACTTCTTCCGGTGTGTGTCTTGCCCTCGAGCAGGCTTGTACCTACCGTCCCCACAGAATTTGCAGTACTCCAAATCAACGTCGTCCTTCCAGTATAACATGCAACCATTTTTACACGCATGAATCTTCTCAGCAGGTAAACCCAAATCCTTTACCAACTTCTTCGTGCTATAGTAATCTCCCGACAGAGTGCGATCGGAGGGCAATATTCTATTAGCCCATTGGAATATTCTATCATATATTCGCTTAGAAATATGACCAACTGCCATGATATCCACCGACTCAGCAATAACACCCAATTGAGATTGATTGCAACCGTCCCATAAAGGTTGGTCTGCAACATGCACTACATTGGAAAAACGGTCTGCCAATCCTGACTCATCATAATCGTACGGGCCACCGCCTCCGTAAATGTATGAACTAGTGCCGACATCCATAAGGACGGACCTTGCACCATAATTAGGGACACCTTCGTGAGAAGAAGCAAAATAACTCGGCTCGGCTGCATAAAAAACCATCTTTTTTTCCCAATCTATACGTTGTTCATTACCCCACTGTGGATAATTACCCTCAACATGGCCAGCGGAGGTTGGCTCCTCCGACACTTGAGGGACACTAGGAGCCTCATAATAATCCTGCACAATATCCTCGTCATGCGAAGTCCAATTATAATATTTAGCCATAAACCCTCACATACACAAATGATAACTGACTTCGTCAGGTGTTCCAAACTTTGTGTTCTTGCACTTTCGGCAAGGGCACCTAATTTTGTCTCCATCCATATGTGTACGTTGACCCTTAGCCCATTCTATGAAAGTCTTAACTCCATCCTCAAACTCTGGTGTAAGACCTGCCCTCTTCGAAGGTTCTTATTATACATCCATCTTCTTAATTCTCGTAACATGATGATATTATATATACATAACTACAAATTCACACGTATGCAACATATAATTAAGATATAATTTCCAACTAATTTGATCAAGACTTATAAATTTAAAAATATTAATTACATGCATTACACTACTTAATTAGATGAATACATGCATACTAACAATATATTAACTAACATATATATATATATATATATATATATACATATAATTAAAAATTAAAATCGATCATGAAACTGGTTACGTACTTAGCAAAATATAATCAATTCAATTAAATGCAATACAATACTAAATTAGTTGTACGTTGTTACCTGGTCGACCAACTCAAAAGACGATCACCACTAGCTAGCTGATCGATGGTCCAAGAATTCGAGCGATATTATATATAATTAATTTGAATATTAATCCAAAGCCACTGAAGTAAATATGCAAGAAAATTCGAGTATTGAGAGTGTTTGTGGTTAGTAAGATTTTCTAAAACATGAATTGTAATGAAATGATAACATCTTGCACATATATATAAGATAATTTGTAGCGGCTTTTGTAACTCCTAATATAGCAGTTGAAAAGTTAAAAAATAGCCGTTATAATATAGCAATTGTTTTGTAACGGCTATTGTAACGGCCAGTTTTTGGTGATGATATTTGGAACGGCAATTGTAACAGCCATGGTAACGACTTCTATTTCATCTGCGAAGTTCGTTACAATGCCTGGGCCATTACAAAAACCTATACAATATTGTAACGGCCAAAATGTTGTAACGATTTTACCACACCGCACTGGTTGTAACGGCCATACGCATAGTTTTTGGCCATTATAAAATAAGAAAATAAATTTTCCCTATACGACGTCAGCCCTCTCGAACCATTACAAAACAGTTACAATGACCCAAAAGCTATTACAAAAAAGCCGTTATAATTCTCACATTTTTTAGTAGTGACATTTTTGTATTTTCTGTAATTTTATATCATTTTAGGAAAAGTAAAAAAAATTCGTGGGATTTAGTACATATTTTAGAAAATAATGATTGAATTAGAAAAAAATATTGGGATTTAGTACTCATCTTAGATAAAATTATTTGAATTTAATATACATTTAAGGATAATTTCGAATTAGGAATATGTTTCAATTAGGAAAAAGTAATTAATATATTATAATTTAATATATGATAAAAATTTAAATTTTTTAGGTGACGAGCAGATACCCCACTGCAGGCGACGAGTCCGATAATGACGAAAAAGTAAATAATATATTATAATTTAATATATGATAAAAATTTAAATTTTTTAGGTGACGAGCAGATACCCCACTGCAGGCGACACGTAATTAATAGTCCTGTTATACAGAAAAAAATCATTATCTTGCCTTTTTTGGACTAATCATATATAGAGTTTACAATTTCATCGACTCAAATGGTTATCAAATTAATTGTAATTAGAATTGAAACAGTCGAAAAAGAAATATGAGTTCATTTATGCTCTAATATTGAAAATATCATAAAAAAAAGACCCTAAATTTTAAAAATCGAAATTGGGAATTGAATTCATTATAGGATCTATTTACTCTTTTTAGGAAATGACATGCCGCCACTCGGACTCGAACGGAGATACTCTAGCACTATTTTCTAATTACTATATTTTATAAAAACATAAAATTTATTGAAATATATTTTAATAAATAATAATTTAATTTATTTAATAAGATATAATTATTATAAGTGACTTTATATTTCAATTTTTAATTTAAAAATTAATTCTAGTGTATTAAATTTGTATTGTGTTTTTTAAATTTTAAATTTTAATTTTTAAAAATTTTTATACATTGTTTAGATATTATATATTAAATTAATACATTTCATAAAAAAATAATTTATTCTAATATATTTAAAATCAATAAGTAATTTAAATTTATTAAATATGTAATAAAATATATTTAAATAAAATATTATAAATTAATTAATTTTAAAATGTATTTATATATGAAAGAAAGGGGTAAAATGGACATTCATACACTTAAAGTAATCCCAAAAAACGTAAACAAATGAAGCCCCTCGCACAAAAGGCGAGTGTCAGCCACACTCCGTTTGTTTCTAGCAGAGAGAAATTTTTTTTTTTGTTGTATTTTATAAAACATAGGGAATTTGTTGCCTATAAAATTAATACTAGGGGATTTCGAGCTATTTCACCAAAACACAGGGCGGTGTTATGCAATTTATGCTTAAATACCGCTCCAGAAAACCGTTTCATTTTTTTTTTCTTTTTGTAGTGAATCGTCATTGTAATATAAATAATTGTTAATATAAAAGGGTATAATGGGTAATGATAAAAAATAACGCCATTAAGTAACACAAACGGCAAGGGGAGCGTGTGCAAGGGATATATATATATATATATATATATATATATATATATATATATAAAACAGGGGGTTTTTGGCCTATACTTTTAGTATACGAGCTTTTAATTAGCTGATTTTTTATAATATAGGGGGTTTTTATGTAATTTTTCCTATCTGACTATTAACCATGATAAAATCCACAACTGTTGATTGAATGAAAATATTGACTGGATCAGGATTACTGGTTCAACCACTAGGTTTTTATTTAAAATCACTTTTAATCCCTCAAGTTCATTTTTTGACTTTAGCATCCTTAAAGTTTAATTTTTATTTCAAATTGGTCCCTCAAACCATTTTTCTGCAAAAAAGCAGGAAAATAGATTTTTTGGATGGCAAAAATAGTCGATTTAAGTTTTATTTTCTCACTTTAGTCCCTTAAGTTTGCAAAAAGTTCAAATTAGTCCTCTTTTAGTGTCCACATGTTGGAATTATCATCACATAATAAAATATTATATTTTTTTCTCAACGCGATAATTTATTGAACTTTTGTGACATAATTCTTATTTATTGGAACTAGCATAAACCCCCGTGCTATTATGAAAATTTATAAATACAATAATCTTTTCATAAATTCTAAATTATATAATGATAGATATGTCGTATTTTAATAACAGTCTTGTTATACATACCATTATGTAATTTAGATTTACAAAAAAATTATTGAATTTATGAATTTTTGCGATAGCACAGGGTTCATGCTAGTGCCAACAAATAAGAAAACATCCAAACTATGTTACAAAAGTTCAATAAATTAACGTGTTGAGTGAAGAAGATGGAAAATTTTAATATGTAATGATCATTCTAATATGTGGACACTAAGAAATGACTAATTTGATCTTTTTACAAACTTAAGAAAAAGTGAGAAAATAAAACTTAAATTGACTATTTTAACCTTCAAAAAATCTATTTTCCGGTCATTTTTCACCAAAAAATGGTTGAAGGACCAATCTGAAATAAAAATTAAACTTTAATTATTCTAAAGTCAAAAAATGAACTTGAGGGACTAAAGTGATTTTAAATGAAAACTTAAGAGACTACATATAATATTTACCCAAAAATAGAAATAATTTTTTTTAAGTTAATGTAGGAATTAAAAGTATCTCAAATTTGATAGCAAAATCAATATGTTAAAGATTTTATGTCAAGAATAAAAATATAAAAATTGTGTAAATAACAAAAATACCCAACTATTTACCATTATAATTATAATTAAATTTTATTGCCAATCAATAATTAGCATCCCCATTCTTAAAATTAGTAAGTGTGGCACATTCTATGCATGCGCGTAATTTTTATATAATATTTAAAATAAAATATTTTTAAAATTAAATTATTTATTTTTTATATAAAATAATATATAAGCTAAAAATGAATGAGCCAAAAAAATTATCAAAATTTAAGTATAGTTATGAAAAATCATGATGAGTGGGGAAGTTAAAATAATAATTATTTTATTTAAAAAATAAAAAATTAACATACTAATAAATTAAAGACACCAATAATGTGCTCTTCAATTATATAGAGTATATAGATAAAAATGTGCATAGATTATGAATTTAATGAATTTGTTTATTGTTATTATATAATTCAAATATGAGATTATTTCACTTTTCATATCGAAAATACACTCATTTTCAATTTTAGTACCCCAGGTTTCCAAGTCATTAGATTTAGTACCCAAAATTTTTAATTTTCATCCACACAAAAATTATAAAATAAAAAATTTATTTATGTGATGGCATGTTTGGCTTTCAATTTATTCAACACACAAAAGAAAAATCCATTTTAATTCTTTTCGATTTTAATTTCATAATTAAGGATAATAATTCAAAGTTCAAACTTGGAAAGCTCTATTGAGGTCAACTCAAAATCTACTCCTCTCACTATATATCCTCCCCGCCATGATCACCGACGCGGCCCAATGGAGGAACAACTTGCACAAATGGCCTAAGACAATGCTAATCTCCAAAAAATCATCAAGGATAAAGACCTCCAAATCGTTCAATTAATGAGCAAACAAGAGCTTACGAACGTTGAAGAATCCAACCATAGCCACAAGCATGCCTCCTTCTTTAATCATGTTGAAAACTAGAAGCAAGTGGATAAAGTACCACCCACGCATGACTCTATACAAAAATCTACACATTGTAAAAATGCCTATTGCAATGTTGTTTGTTCAATAGTTGCAAGATATGATCACCAATACCATCAAAGCTTAATACAACGGAAACAACCCAAATTTCGCCCATATTTCAAAACCATAAACCAAGCGTATCGACTCCTTGAGGATGCCGATGGGATATCAGCTACCAGAACTGCAACAGTTTGATGGAAGAGGCAATCTAAAACAACACATTGCCAACTTCATCAAGACATGCAACAATGCCAACACTGACGGTGATATCTTGGTGAAGCAGCTCATCCGATTACTTAAAGGAAACACTTTCAATTGGTACGTCGATCTATAGCCCGGGTCAATAGAAGATTAGGATGAAATTGAAAAGAAGTTCTTAAATCACTTCTACAACACCCTACGAACAGTGAGCATGGTTTAACTCACCAGCACAATTTTGTGGAAGGATGAGCCAATCATCTACTACATCAACTGTTGGCGCACTCTATGTCTGAACTACAAAGACAAACTTTTGATTCCTCAATGATAGAAATGCACATTCAAGGTATGCATTGAGGTCTCATTTACCTTTTTCAAAGGAATCAAGCAAAGAATCTTTGAGGAGATGGCTACTAGTACCCATGACATGGAGATAAACATTGTCAATTGATGATGCCCCTTAAAGTTATTGGACCGAGCCCACTAGTAGGGAGGCAAAAACTATAAACCAAGCATACCAGCCCAACTGATTAAGTGCCTAACTGGCCTATCAGTAGGAAGGCGAGGCTCATCAATAGGGAGGAAAAACCTATGGCCCACCTCCTACTTTACTTTATTGGCAGACCTAAGAAATCGGCCTATTCCTGTTGGACACGTTGTCATATAGTTGGGGGACACATCATATGACTTCCTAATAAATTTGTACACATCACCCGAGAATATCTCTAGGTGGTTCCAAGCAAATTGGTAAATAAATGAGCTGGAAAATCCATAAACAACCAACTCCTGGACTTTTAGGCAAACATGATAGAGTTCAGTCCAACTCACGTATCTCAGTCAAATCTAGTCCAAATCACAAACGGTTTATTTTGTTTGATAGACAACTCAAAGGTCTTTCCAATAGCATACAACACTCCACAACAACCCTTGTATCATGCCTGTAAATAGAGATATTGTCCAGTCATTTGGTAACATAATTCTTCACTATCAAATTCTCACTTATTCTCCTTATTTTTCCCTCAATTTTTTAGCTATTCTAAGCTTATATTTTGCATTCCACATATATGTTTATCACTCTCATATCATACTTCACCATTATTCTTACTTTAATTTGAGTTTTTTTATTATTTCCTCTTTAATCCATTACTGACTTAAGCATCATAGTGTTAACCCTCTATTTTGCAGGGTTAGTCCCCGGTAATCTTAGGATTTCGTGGAAAATCCTTCGACCTTTGTGGTGTGGCCAAAATTTGGCATGCATTATTGGTTTCATCTGTGAGAAAACTTAACTTTGGCGTGAGAAATGGCTAATTCTGACAATGGAGGTGACAACGGATCCTATGAAGGAAACTCTTCCCCCTTTCTGTAGCTGGTCCTACTGTTCCATCTACAGATCCCATTAAAGGATCTGTTAATGCTCCTGCACTAGAATACCTTTGGAGCTAACGTTCCAACCCCTGCTCCAATTCTCGACTCAACAATTGGACCTGCTGCTATGAAGTCGCTCTTTTGTGAGCAGCGCCTTCAATTCATCATGGAGATCATTAATTCAACCCTCCATGATTCTCAAGCTAGCTGGTAGGGACTCTTCCAAGCTGAAAAGAGGTGGAACACCAGGAAGTCAAGGCATCGACGAGCAAATTCCTTCTGGACTCAAACAAGATAGACCTACACCTGCTCAGTTTGCAGGCAAGGAAATAGCCACCCTACGGCCCCGTGAAATCTAGCGATTGCTGAAGAAAGAGGTGGTGGAGTTTTCCTAGCAAGTGAAAAAAGAAACAATGCCTACTGAATGGGGTATTCCCTTCACTGAGCACATCATGGTGGAAGAACTCCCTGCTCATTTTTGGGCACCTTCATACCTACTTACTTATGATGGTACCTCCGATTCAGCTGAACACATCCGTAAGTTCAACAATGCAACCTTGCTACATAGGTATACTAATGACATTAAATGTCATGTTTTTCTTACTATGCTAAAAAATTCTGTCCAATAATAATTCGACCAGCTTCTAGGTAGATCAGTTAAATATGTTGCAAAATTTAGCTCCCTTTTTCAACGCTAATTTTCTAGCAGCAAGAATTATAGAAAATCAACTATCAGCATTTTCGGAGTCATAGGAAGAGAAGAAACTTTAAGGGCATACATCCATCATTTTAACATAGCCATCCTAGAGGTCCCTATAGCCCACCTGGAGGTGCTTGTCAATGCATTTGCCCAAGGACGTCATGGAGGTCCTCTATTTGAATCCTTGGCCAAGAAACCAACTACCGAATTTTTTGATGTACTAGTCCGAGCAGAAAAATATATGAACTTATATGATGCTTGGCTGGTGAAAAAGAACGATCGTGATAAAAGAAAAGAGAATGAATTGGCCTCCACTAGCAAAGCTAGAAGAGAGCCGTGAGGACGCTTTTATGGCATTCGATTGACTCCCAGCCTTATGAGATTAGTATCTACGTGTGCTCGTGTTGAAAAATTGAGGTGCGACTCTAAGCCTTCACCCTTTTTTTCTTATAATATTCAAGTTAAAAAAAATAAAATAAAATGTCTATGGCTTTATTGCAATTTTGATCTTTCAAAAATTAGAACCTGCAATTTTGTCCATTATTTTTGTAAATTTAGTGATTTGACAACATCTTTTTCCAAAACTTTGAAAATTGACTTAAAATCACGTGGGAAGTCATGTGTGTTCTTATAATTAAATCGTCAAATGTCTTGCATGTGCTAATTTTATAAAGATTTATAACTTTTCAGTAAAACGTATTCTTATTGCGAAATATACAAAAATAATGGATTAAATTGCATGTGTTATTTTTAAAGGGTAAAATGCAGACACCTCCCAATGTATGGGGTCATTTGCACTTTGCCCCGCAACTGTTTTTTTACACTTCTCCACCCAACCTTTTGATTTTGTTCCACTTTACACCTTTTAGAAAATAATAATGGAACTATCGATTAATTAAATCTAATTTAATTAGTCATTCTTGGTCAACCATTAATCAGGAAAACTCGCTACCACGGGTGACCGTCTAGCAACGGTCCATGGCACTAGAAACTATGTGAATTTCTGTCTGACCATTTAGGCTCCTGAGTCCATATGGGTACGGTCCTTCCGTCTACCATCTTTCGGCCTTAGTCTAGGGCATGGAATTTGGTGTTGGTTCCCATTCTGGACCAGACGTTTATGCATTAATAGTTAAGACCGTGTTCAACTTAATTGTTCGACATAGGAACCTCTTTCTCCTATTCGACCAATCACTGTGGCCAAAGGTTTATAAGACGTGAATACACCTCCAAGTGTATAGGAGATACCTCCGCCATGTACGGACAGGGACGGATCTTCTTCGTGAAACTGATCATCCTTGTTACATACTCCGACTGCACTGGACAAAGCTTATAATGACCATATTTGTGATACAATCACCTCTCACCAAATTCAAGATAGCGTTATCGTATGCACGTTACTGCCATGGTTCCTTAAGTCTGAGGACTACTCCCTTACTATTAGAGTCGGGGATTCAAGTCATACTGATCAAGCCTCCAATGCTTTCATATGACAATCTCCATGAGTCAGTTCAATCAATTCAAAACCTAGCCAATCAACCAGTTAAGATCGCATAGACGTCCCATGTCTGTCGCCGATGAAATTCGATACTCATCTTAGTGCAAGGCTCCATAGGACACTTGATGCCCAATCTCGAGGTTCTCGACTTGAAACGTTTCAAACTCAACCTTTTAGTAGTTAATTTCATGACCGCTATGTAATGCGCGGTCCAGCTGCATGATTGTATAAATGGTCTATGGGTTTCGTTGTGATGTTAAAGTAAATATGAAGATACAAAATGAGAACAACAAAGAAAAGGGCCAATAGTGAACACTCATTTTATTCACTAAATAATATTACATAATATCAAGCATTGTCGAAACAAATTACATCCAGGCTAATCTAATTGGTTTTGTATCATCTATCCCAACAGGCGTTGCTTCCACCTATTTGCTGACGTAATCCACAATTACAAGAAGGAATTTACACTGCTCTTGTGAAGTTGGGAAGGAGCCCATTATGTCTATTCCCCATTAGGAAAACAGGTATGGTGCTCATATGGCTTTAAATGGTTTGACTAGGATGTGAATTAGTGGGGTATGCTTTTGGCATTATTCACATATTCTGGCCCAATTTGTCGCATCCCTCTCAAGGGTCGACCAAAAATATCCTGCTCACAAGGTTTTGTGTGCCAAGGCCACGCTACTTGTGTGAGATCCAGAAACTTCTTCATGTATTTCCTACAATATGTTCTTACTTTCCTCTACTAACAAGTATCGATGGTAAGTTTGAGAAACTGCGCTTATATAGGATACCATCTAACAAAGTAAATTTAGTCGCCCTGCTCCTTAAGCGGGTTACCTCCATTTCATCAGCGGGAAAAATTCTTTCCTTGAAGTAGTCCAAGAGTGGTGTCCTCCAATCTGTAAGATAGATATAGAGTATACTTAATGAGAGTTCTTACAGTAATAGTGTGAGTGCGAGAGTCGACCAAAGAACTGGCTAATCTGGTTAAGTAGTCAGCTTTGGTGTTTTCTGCTCGAGGAATTTGGTGGAGCTGGAGAATGGCTGTGTTAAAACGTTGGATGTAAGCTCTTAAGGTTTCCTTCTCTTCCTCCTTGATCCCGAAAAGGCTAATGGCTAATTTTTGGTACTTCTTGCTACTAACAAATTTGTTTTGAAAGAGGGAGTTAAATTCTGCAAAAGATCTAACTGATCCAGTTGGAAGCTTGTTAGTGTAGTATGAAAAAACACAACACTTAATTCCATCAATATACCTGTGCAGCAAAGTGCTCTTCTGGATCAGAAGTGCAATTGTAGGGTAGGTGCGAGGGTGTCCAAAAATGAGTAGGGAGCTCGTCCGCCATAATATGCTCGCTGAAGGGTATGCTGTTTTCACAGGTATGGTCTCATTTGTCATTTACTGGAAGATTTCCACCATATCTTTCTTTAACGATTACTAGATACCAGGCGGCTGATGGGTTGCTTCCTTGCCTGCAAAGTCGGCAGGGGCATATCGATCCTATTAGAGCCTAATAGGAACCTGTTCATCGATACCTTAGCTTCCTAATGTTCCACCTCTTTCAAGATGAAAAGAGGGTTTTGCTCCACTAGCTTGAGAATTGGGGAGGATTGAACTGATGGTTTCCATGATGAACTGCCGCAACTGCTCACAAAAGAGCGGATTTATAGCGATGGGTCCAACTATTGAAACGAGAGCTAGGGCTGAAGTTGAGGCTGGAGCATAAGTCCCTAAAGTTGGATTTGGAATAGGAGCATTAGCAGCTTTTGAAGTACGATCTGTAGGTGGGACAGTAGGCCCAGCTGTAGGAGGGAGGGAAGAGTTTCCCTCATAGGAGCCGTTATCACCTTCATTGTCAGAATTCACCATTTCTCACGCCAAAGCTCAAGTGTTCCCACAGACGGCGCCAATGATGCTTACCAGATTTTTTGCTACACCACAAGGGTTGAAGGATCTTTAAGAAAATTCTAAGATTATCGGAGAACTAACTCTGCAAAAACCAGGTTAGCACTCCAATGATTAAATCAGTAAGAGTTTGTCAAGAAATAAAAAAGAGAAACTTGAATTAAAATGTGATAAAGGTGAAATATGATGTGAGAGTGATGAATATTCATACGGAGTGCAAACTATAAGCTTAAAATATTTTAAAAATCGAGAGGAAATGGAAAAAATAATTGATAGTTTGAGAGTGAGGAATGATATTATCAAATGACTACACAAGACCTCTATTTATAGGCATGTACAGAGCAGGATACGGGGTTTGTTCGTGGAGTGTAATTCAAACTAGATTTGACTGAGATATGTGAGCTGGACTGAACCCTGCCATATCTGAATAGAAATCCTGGAATTGGTTAGTTGTGGATTTCCCAACTCCTTTGTTACCGATTACCTGGAACTAAGGGTGCAAACGAGCCGAGTTCGAGCTGAGCTCGACTGAAAATTTGAGCTCGAGCTTGGCAAGTTAAAAAAGAATGGCTCGAGCTCGAAATCACGAACGAGCTCGTGAGCTCCAGCTCAATTAATTTCTTTCCTTAAATATTTGAATCTATAAAAATATGGACTATTGTAGTGGATATTAAATATTTATTTACAAAAAAATTATCAAAACATACTAAATTATAATTAAACCTAGATAATACAAACCAAATTACCATATTTTAATATCATTTAAAATTAAAATATGATATATTGACTGACAATTCTAATTTATGGTGAATTTTAAACACAATATTTTATTTTAGTGGATATTGAAATTGTAACGATAAGATTCATATGCATTATATTAAATATATATTTACAAAAAAAATATCAAAATATACTAAATTATTGATTAAACTTGTGTTTACATAATATAAACTAAAATATCATATTTTAATATCATCTAAAACTAAAATATGAGATATGGACTAATACTTCTAATACATAGTGAATAAATACTTTTGTTGTGATGGATTGAAATTGTAATTATAAAAATTCATATGCATAATTGTAGCACCCTCTACAATATCTTACCTAATTACCACTAATTATCATACTCCCTCCTTAACTATAATCCTTCTTATAAGATATTTCATGTTTACTAATATAAAATATAAAGCTCCACGAGATAATAGGCAATGTCAGATTATAATATTTACTCACGTCCAAGTATATAAAATCCCGAAAGAAATCAACATTACAACCCACTGCACAAATTATAAACACAACCCCGACAAAAACCTAGCATGTTTAATAACCACACAGCCAAAAGTCTCCGCTTTAAATGTCACAGCTGATCCACCTAATGAGTATAATGGCACGGATCACAATCCAGTGCGGCTAGCTAGTATTACCTATCTCCTGAAAAGTACGTGGCAAGGTGTGAGCTGCCTACTCAGTAAGTATAGCCAATCAAACTATATATATATACCCCAAGTCAAACATAATACAAGCATATCAACCAATCAATGCTCATCAATACTATCAGTAGATATAAGAAATTATACATGCTCATAATCATATATCAGCTTATATCATAATAGTGACATCTGTAGTTTGCTTTTCTTAGGGCTCTGCTCAACCAAATTGGAGTACATCACTCAATGGCTTTGCCGGCTATCACATCGTCATCTCAATCACAATATCTTTTTTCTTTTTTTTTTTCCTTGATATCACACAGCACACAGCTCGTATGATATCCCATCACCACTGATACCACACAACACACAGCTCGTATGGCATCCCTCATCAATCATATCACACAGCACACAACTCGTAAATCATATCACACAGCACACAACTCGTATGATATGTCACTTCATCTCCACTGATCAATGACAGCACACAGCTCGTCATTAATCATATCATCATAAGCCATTGTAGTATGCCCCCTCCCAATTAGGTAAGCCATCTTTTATTCCATACACATATCATCATTGTTGACATCATCAATCAACTCCATTTAATAATTATTTTCTCGTCAATAACTTTCCCATTTTATTTTATTCGACGATCAATTGTAAGAGCTCATAGTCATTCATTTGGCTTCCATACAACACCATCTTAGATAAATATAATAACGATTCCACAGATATCCAGGTAATCTAGACAAATAGTCCACGATCAAACATATAAACAACTAATATACAATATCTTCATATATAAATAGAAATCCAAGTTCATAATCAAATATACAAACACCCAATGCATACAATACTACACATATACATATATATAAACTCAATTAGCTATACTTACCTCAAATCCCAAAATACTTCAATTAATGCGAGGAGCTGCTCAATTCTCTATTTTGTCGTCACGTCCTATAATAAAGTATTATACGTATAATTAATATACTCAAGATATCATAAATAATAAAAATAAATAGTAATAATAATAATAATAATAATAATAATATAATAATAATATAATAATAATAATAATAATATATAATAATAATAGTAATAATAATAATAATATAATAATAATATATTAAATAATATTCGTACGTTTCCACCTATCTTTAATATTTCATCTATATCCAAGTTCAGACCTCCGTTCTATTTTCTTTTAATTAACTAAACTTTCTAAGTATATATTTAATTTATCAACTAACTCATAGCAATTCATTTAATAAAACCCCTTATATATTTTTTTTAATTATCGCTCTTAGTAATATTTTCTAAATTAAATTATGATTAAAATCCTCATTTTTCTTTTTAATAACATAGTATTCCTTAAATATAATTCTCGGAATATTTCTATGAATTTTCTATCAATTCCTCATTATTATACAATTTAGTTATACACCAATACATATAGTTATGCATTTAGTTAATAAACTCTATGAAATTGAATAAATTAACTGTAGGAATGATTAAATCTGCCAAATCCAATAATTCAATTAATCCACTATAGCATTTTCGAATCAAATGGATATTTAATTCAGTACTAATTTAAATAGACAAAATTATAAATACTTCGATTAAATAGAACATCAGTCAATATAAATTATATTTAATAAACGGGCTGATTAATAATATAATTATATGAATTAATATAAATTAAAATATAAAACTTTCATACCTCTGTTCGTCTCGCAAATGTGTGCATATGTGCGTGATTTTGTGTGTTTGAGTGTGCGTGATTTGTGTGTTGGTGTGTGTGTACATCCTTATATATAAATAAACCATTAGGGGGGCAGTGACACAGGTTGTCGCCCACCTTTAATAATATTTTTTTTATATTTTTAATAATTATCATTACGTCCTTCCTAATTTCTTAGTTAATATAATTTGATCCCAAATATTATAATGAGGCCCAATTTACTCTGTTCAAGTTTCATCATATTCGAATTTCAACCTATAATTTATTTATAATTAGATTTAAAATTTCTTAATAATTACTAATAAGTCTCCCAATTATGTATAAAATCCTACGGGCGTCACAATAATTATCTTAACTATTTATTTAAAAATAATTATCAAAATGTACTAAATTATTAATTAAGCTTATTTTTAGATAATATAAACTAAAATACCATATTTTAATATAATCAAATACTAAAATATGATATATTGACTAACAATTCTAACAAATGGCGATTTTTGAATAAATGCATTTAGTTGTCGTGGATATTGAACAATTTGATTCATATGCATTATATTAAATATTTATTTTTAAAAAAATATCAAAATATACTATATTATTGATTAAGATTGATTATTAGATAATATATACCAAAATACCATATTTTGATGTAAGCTAAAACTAAAATATGATATATTGACTAATAATTCTAATATAGGGCGAATTAGTGGATATTGAAATTATAACGATAAAATTCATGATATGCATTATATTAAATATTTATTTATAAAAAAATTATCAAAATATACTAATTGTTGATTAAGCTTGATTTTTGGATAATATATACCTACATACCATATTTTAATATCATCTAAAACTAAAATATGATATATATTGACTAACAATTCTAATATACGGTCAATTTTTGAAATAAATGCATTTTGTCTAATGGATATAGAAATTATAACAGCAAAATTCATATTCATATATTAAATATTTATTTATAAACAAATTAAAAAATATATTAAATTATTGATTAAGGTTGATTTTAAATAATATAAACTAAAATACCATATTTAATATATCTAAAATTAAAATTTAAGATATTAACTAATAATTCTAATTTATGGTGAATTTTAAATATTTATTTACAAAATAATATCAAAACTTACTAAATTGTTGCTTAAGCGTGTTTTAAAACACTATAAAATAAAAATGCTATATTTTATTATTATATAAAATTAAAATAAGATTATAATTCTAATATATGGTGAATTTTGAATATAAACTTGATATAATATTAAATATGTACGTAAATAATATTTATAAATGCAAAAATAGGTGTGAGGCTCGCGAGCTTACGAACACAAGAAACATGGCTCGAGCTTGAGCTAGAGCTCGAGTCGAGCTTGAATACGAACCGTCTTGGCTCAACTTGCACCCCTACCTAGAGATGTTCTATGGTGACGTGTATGAATGTGTTGGGAAGCTACATAACGTGTCCTTCCAGCTGTAGGGCGGCGTGTTCAACTAAAAATGGACTTGTATCTTGGGCCTGCCATATCAGGAAAGGAAGTGAACTTGTAGGCCTGATGTCCTGCTGGTGAGCTTTCATCCGTATTGCTGATGAGCTAGCAGGGCTCTTAGCTGGCTGGGCTAGTTTGTCTGATTTGTGGGCTCGATACAATAAATTTAGGGGGCATCATCACACTCTATTAAGCAATAAGATTTTATAAATATTTTATTTTCAATGCTATTTATAGAAGTTGCACACACATAGCGTGTGCCACAAATTACTAATAACTATATATTTTTGTGTCTTGTTGTTCATTGTAAGTAATTGACTAGTTAGATTGAGTTTAATCAAGTTCTCTAGATTGTATTTGGATTGACGAATATGAAGTTGAAAATTTTAAATCCTTCTGATTTGTTTATATTTTAAAATATTTCAAATGATTGAACTCCTATTTGAAGTATATTCTGTGTCATTATAATAAATTTGGAATTTATTAAATATAGAGTTATTTGAAATTATTTTTTCTAAATTATTGTTTTTTTAAATTTTAATTCTTCCATCCAAATATTTTCTTAATTAGGGATTATATAAATTACTAAACTCGGGGGTCGTATTATTTAGTATGGACTGAATGCATTAGTTGTAGGATATAACGAATTGATCAGATTTACAAAGTACTCTAAGCAACTGGCAATGAATTAATTAATTATTAAAAAAATCACTTTTAAGAAAATTATTAGAGAATTTGCAATTGGAAACTTATAATTAATAAATTATGGTTGTGATTTTGTTCAAGTTCACTTATAAGAAATAAAAGACTAATTTAATTTGAACTATAGGAAACCTACTGAAGTAAGAATCATCTTAAATAGTTTTTTTGTTTTTTGAATAAATCATCTTATAATAGTTGAATCAAGATGAATATGTCCCATGTAATTGATCACTCCGTTTGTTTATGCCAATTCATATTTTACACCCCTAAAATATATACACTTTTATAAATTATCCTCTTAAATTAAAGAAATCTTCAATTACCCCTCTATCTATGTCATAAACCTTTAAATGAAATACAAATGAACAAATATATTGTTGACTATTAATAATGATATATTCACGTTAATGCCCTATATATAGTTAAATGTGTCAATCAATTTGACTTCAATTTTATTTATTTATGATGTTAATAAATTAATACTGGATTAATCACATATTAATAAGATCGATGTTAGTACTTTTAAATTAAAATAAATTTACATACTTGTGTTTGTGCATCACATTAGATATAATTCTAACGACAAAAATATTACGAGTGATCGTTGAACTTATTGTTTTGACGCTCAAATATCAAGTGACGTAATTTGGGAGTTAAGGAGATAATTCTTTTTTTGTCTTACCATGTAATAAATAAATTTCACCCATTGACTTGAGTTTAGGTCCAACACGTTAAACTTGTCAATTGGTGTGCAATAACTAAACCCAAACCCATTTTGATAGTTATGACCCATATCTATACCTAATATTTTTACATTAGATCCAGACTTACACACATATCTATGGTAATAAGTTTTTTGGGGTCAAGTGAAAAAAATGGTACCATACTATAGGCCACTTTGCGATTCAGGTACCATACTTCCTAAAATAACTAGTATTTGTACCACAATTTTGAAAATATGGGGAGATTGATACCGTAGTTTACGAAAGTTGCAAGTACAGTACCTTAGTTTCTGTTTTGGCACTTTTGATACGATGACCTATTTTTTGAAAATACATTTTAGCCCCCAAAAAGTTTGTTTTTTTTTCGCAGATCTAGTCCTATTGCTTGAAAATGGTATCAGAAGCCTAGGTTTATTGAAGAAATTTTGTTTATATTACGTTTAAATATTTTTATTCACTAATGGAGGAGACTTTTTGAGAAAAATAGAACCAAACGAAAGTTCGAGATCCGTTGACGACAGGGATTATTTCCCGATTCTGAAAATACAAAGAAAGGAACTTCTTATGGAAGTTCTCGAAAAATGTTGCAACAGTCCCAAGAGGATTGATCCGGTCTTCTCACGAAGAAGTAGAGGAAGAAATGCAGGTTTTTCAAGTCCAACAGACACTACCAGAAAATGTGGTGAGGTGTTTACAGTCCACCGAAGCCCATGGTAGAATCCCAACCAGGAGAAACGGAATAGGTAAATTTCTTTACCGCCACATGTCTAAAAATTATGGTTAACGGAACAGATTGTAAAGAACTCGAACTAGATATCTCAAAGATCTCACAAGATCTGGGAGAAATTCAAAAGATAGTTCAAGACTATGGACATAGGTTAATCCATATACTTAAGAAAATAGAAAACTTGAGTCAGAAATTGGATGTGATCCTTAATATCCTCCCAAATCTACACAAGAATCTTACAGATCTAAAGACAGAAGTTACAAATCTAAAGAAAAGCCAACTGGAGAACCCTGAAACATTTAAATCCAGACAAGAGAGGATCAGAGACGCCCTTGGTACACGACCTCTTCTGCATCAGAAGAAAAAGGGTATGGAGATTCCAAAGACAAAGGCAAGCAACGAACAGGTCCGAGAAGTCATCAACTCCATAATATAATGGAGTTCACCAGAGCGGATCTATAAGATCTATAGGAATTGGCTGAATCTTTTTCCTAACTTGGGATTGTGGAATTAGTCAACATTCAAATCAATGAGATCACTCCAACACTACCACCGTTGAAGGAAGTACAGATTCCAATGATCCTCCACAGGATCATCCAATTAGATAAAGTTTAGATTTTCACACCAAAGTTTGTAGAAACCAGACTTAAAGAAAATCCACGAAGGAATCCAAGAAGAATGCCTGAAAATACATCTTGGGCAAGGACCATGCTGCAGCCCTTACATCCATATGGCACTGTACTCAACCTGGATGTGATCGACTTTCGAAACATTGAGAAACTGATAGATGAATGGGTTGCAGCCATAAAGATAGCAGCAACTACCTTAGAACTTGAAAAAGAGAACTTTATAAAACTAGTGGAGTTAAGTTTGGAGGGTTGTGTGAAGATCGGATGGGATAATAGCCTAGAGGACACCAAAGCCATATCCTTGCTAGAGAGTCGAAGAGTGCAACAGCAAATCGTTTAGGAAGGCTTATCAAGATACACTTCATCAAAAATTGATACTTCGAAAGAAGTAGAGCAAAAAAGACTAGAGAATATGCATGAGCTCTCTTTGGCCTTGAATTAAGAAGTATTTGCCCAGTAGAAGAATATATATATATATATATATATTGATTTCGCAAGTATTTCTTCCAGAATGGAGTAGTAATAGAAGTAGCAGCTCCAATGTTATTTGCAAAGATCTGTAGTCCATGGAAGGAAATGTTGATCCAGTCACAAAAGTACCTAAAGAACAACTTGATTTAGTTGCAAGGAAAGTGACTTTCCTTAAAGACATACTGAAGCATTGGTGTTATCAAACATCTATCTAGAGAAACATGAAGAGGCTGAGAGGTAATATGAGATGAGCTAATCTCTGTGTGATAATAATGGTTTTCCTACTAATATAGGATAATTATGTGAGCCAAGAAAGAGGAAAAAACAGAACACTGACTCTTACCCTAGGAGCTCCAGAAGAACCTCTTTCTAGCTAAGATCATAGTGGTCCAAATCAAAAACAAGATCATACAAATCTAGAAGAAAATCGGACCATCAAAGGCTTCATCACATGGATCTAGACAAACAAATGCAAGATCCACAAGACGAACCCCTACGAGAAGAACTTTCAGACGAGGTTTATACCTGAGCCAATGAAAGTTTAAATACTGCAACTGCTGGACCTGAGGAGCAAAATGTCATATATTCAAGACTGCTCAAAGAAACGTATGAAAATTTGAAGCCACGGATGACATCCTAGATCAGTTTGCTTTAGCGATTTGGTACCCATATACCAATTCGAAGACCGTTCTTCAGTTGAAAGCATCTGTGAGGAAGAAATAGAGACTGATTTGAATGAATCTTCAATCGAGTCAGAATAACTACAACAAGGGAGATAGGCTTCAAACATTTGAAAAACCTGTCACAATTCTTTTCTAGGATAACGATGTTAAACAAAACCACGGAAAAAATCATGCGCCAAGATTCCAACTTCAGCCCATACGATGGTTTTAGGATTAGAGGAATTGGGAGAGTCCTCAACCAGATAGGACTGAACCAGAAAAAGCATCACATAATCTACAAAGCAAGTTCAGGTGAGTTTTCTTTTCCCATGGAATTTACGGGTAATGTGATGGAAATGCAACTTATTCGTAAAGAAGAAATTCTTGATGAACTTAGTAGGTTTAGAGAAGAAGCATCTGTTACTATAAAATGGATCCACATAGGAACTATTGAAGTAGTAATAAAAGAAACTTTCAAGGAAGGAATTGATTCAGAAATATATTTATCAATAATGCATAGAAGAATCAATAACTTAAGAGTTGGTCTTGGGACAATGACAGGTAATCTGTATACAGGAAAATTAATGTTTGAAATTCATCCTAGGATTGCATACAAACCTAGTAGACCAAGATTTCAGTAGAGTCTTAACCCTTCATCATGATTTTAAAAGAAAAGATCTAATGAAAAGAGAAAATAGACCACATTCTATAACTTATGGAATAGCTTATGTCCTTTCCAATACACATCATTCTGATTTATTTCTTCGAAAAGAGTATATCAAGATTTCTAGAATTTTCAAGGTATTTGCTAAGGTAATGGCACCATATTCGATTAGAATACCTAGAATAGGCGGTGTCGATATTGTAATCAAAGATCCCCAAGTTTTAAATCAAACACATATCTCTAGAACTGAGTTTACTTGCAGGATGTCCTTTTCGGAAGATAGGATCATAGATTACAAAGGAAAGATGAAAAAGTTGTTAAAATCTTTAACTCCTCAAGAGATTAGAGTAGATAACATAAAATTATGATGCCCTGAAGAATTGAAAGAAATACAAGTTATATTTAACATCACTAAGAATGAAAATATTTTTCCTTGTGATGACTTATATCATTTGCAGCAACTTGTTATTGATCGATATGAAGGCATGTCAGAAATAACAGGCCATGAAATTTTAGTTGCAGGAGTTGAAGGAAGAGAAAATAGAAGTATATTTTGGGTTAAGTTTCTCGAAGATCATATACCATAGGTAAGAAAAGGTAATGGAATTTAATTATTCTTAATGGTGTTTACCATAAGGATTGAATGACTAATCCATTTTCTATATACATATCTGTTGGTACGTTATATGATCAATATAATACAAGGTATTTTGCAACTTATATTGACTCAGGATCAGGGATTTGCAGAGCAAAACTTGGAGTTTCTCCTAAAGAAGCAAGGGAAACCTTACCAGCTATGTAGGAAGGGATTTTTTGTCAATAAGGGAATATGAGACGCAAAGATCATAATTGGAGGAGCATCCAGAAAACCCTGGTTTAAGGTAAAAACACCCTCTATTTACTTTCATGATATAGGTGATGATATCTTGCTAGGTAATACTTTTATTCAAACATTTGCAAGATACATACAGGACAATCAGAGAAACCTGTTAATTTTTCCTACTAACTATAGTTGTGAGATATAGGTTTTGTGAAGAGAAAAGGCATCTAATAGGATAATTCCTATAAATTTTCACAGCAAGTGTGGTGATTTCGATACCAGATTAACTCATCTGAAAATGCAGGATAAGAGGAAATTTGGTAAAGTTGTTTTATCTTTCAGGCAACAAGGACTTATCGATAGTGATAGCTTGTACAAGGAATCTGAAGAAGAGATTAAGAACCTCAAGAAAGTATTGCAGGAGATAAAATTGCTAGATATTAGCAAAGAAAGAAAGTTCTGTCTTGATAACGTCAACACACTTATCTAGAGGAACTTCAGTGAAAACCCTCTAGCATGGTGGCATAGAAACAAAATTGAAGCTACTCTGAAAGTTAAAGAAGAGTGCAAGAGTGCAAGTACGAGTACGTTCGATACAAACCTATGCAGATGAACATGGAGGATAAGAAGGATATGCACATGATAAACAAAGAGCATATAAATCTTCTACTCATCGACCCTAGAGTCTCCACTTACAATAGCCCTGGATTTTTGGTTTGAATCATGGCGAGATAAAAAGAGGTAAATTTAAGTTAGTAATCAACTATCAAGGGATTAATAAAATCTTAGAGTTCGATGGTTATTACATTCCAAGTAGAGAACACTTAATCAACTGCATTAAAGGTGCAAAAGTATTTTTCTAAATTTGATTGAAAATCTGGTTTTTATTAGATCAAGATGGAGAGTGAATAAAAAATTACTGCATTGTTGACACCGCATGGACAATATATCTGGAACGTGCTACCAATGGGATTAGCTAATGCACCCCAGATATTTAAAAAAAGGATAATCTTTTTAAAGATATTTTAAGTTCATGTTTGTTTACATTGACGAAATATTGATTGCATCAAAAAATATGAGAGATCACATTAAACATCTTGAAATATTTTATGATGTATGCCAGAGAAGGTTTAGGCTTTCTGAGAAGAAAGCTACTGTAGCTGTCAATAAAATTAAATTTTTAGGAATTATTAGTGATGAAATAGGTATTGAGTTGCAGGAGCATATTATGGAGAAAATTTGCAAATTTTCAGACGTACTCAAGGATAAGAAGCATTTACAGAGCTTCTTGGGAGTTGTTAATTTTGCAGGTAACTTTATAAAGGATCTTGCAGGATACAAAAAGGATTTTTGACCACTTTTGAAGAAAACAGAAAGTCCAAATTTAAAATGGGAGGAAATTCAAATTCAAATGGTTCGTGAGTTGAAATAGGTTTTTAGCAACCTGCACAAGCTTGCTATCCCGCAAGACACAAATTGATAGTCTACACGGATGCCAATGACTATACATGAGCAGCAGTGCTCATGAAAAATACCACTACAGGGAAAGAACCTTGTAGATACACAAGAGGGTTGTTCTTAGAAAAACAAGCCCAAGTATGGCATATCAACGTGAAAGAATTCTATGCAGCCTGGAAGGCTTTCAAGAAATGACCTTTATTTTTACTTGCTAAAGAATTCACTTTAGAAGTTGAAAATACCAATGTTAAATCTTTCTTGAAAAAAAATTAGAATCAAACACTTCTATGCAATTCTATACATGCATTAGAACATCAGGGATTAGAGTCCAAAATAGAAATGCCCCATCACCAGAAGCAAACCCTTTTATTCAATAATTCATAGAAATTATGCAGAGGATGGCTCCACAACCACAATTTCAACCACAACCACAGGATGTAATTATTGATAAAAATTATGAGGTAGTGAGGAGATAGGGAGCGAAGGTATTTGCAGGTACAACTCATCCTACCGAAGCAGATGAATGGTTAAGGAACATGGAGAGAGTGTTGGACAGAATTGAATGCACGTCCGAGCAAAAATTGAGGCACACAGTGTCCTTGTTTGAAAAAGGTGCTTTGGATTGGTGGGAAACAGTTCTCAGGAGCAAGAATCGTCCAATCACCTTGACTTGGAATAACTTCTTGAAGGAATTTGCTGACAAATATACCTGCCGGTCTACAGAAATCGTAAAAAAGTAGAATTTCTTGAACTGAAGTAG
The DNA here is from genome assembly GCA_034509725.1 of Sesamum angolense. NCBI lineage: Eukaryota > Viridiplantae > Streptophyta > Magnoliopsida > Lamiales > Pedaliaceae > Sesamum > Sesamum angolense. The sequence continues at coordinate 10,733,281 of JACGWL010000010.1, forward strand.
AATGAGTTATCTGTTGCTGGGTATGAGTTGCAATTTGTGAAGTTGTCAAGATATGCTCTAGAAGAGGTGAGTACTGATGAATTGAAGAGAGACAAATTTGAAAAAGAGTTGAGGCTCGAGATTCGGGAGAAAATAACAATAAAATCTTCGAGTTATGGTTCATTGCTCAAAGCGACAGTGAGAGCAGAAGAGACATCCCTTGAAAGGAGTAGCTTCTAAGGCTAATACCAATTAGAATCAAACACTTCTATGCAATACCAATGCTAAACATACACTTCCAAGGCTAATACTAACGAATTAGTAGCTTCTCTACTTGGCAGGTATACCAGCACATGTGGAAAAAATTAATTTCTCGCAAAGGCATCAATCCAAGAGAGACTGTCATTGAAACATCTGAAAAATATATTGGAGTTTGGATGTTAGAAAGGTTCAAACCAGAAGAGGTTCGGGAATGGTATGATTTTGGGGCATTAGCTTCAGTTAATACTATGTCTCCAAGTTTTTCGAAAATTTCAAAACTTCCAGAATGAATTAGTGGAGCGGTCTATGATTCATGACAGAACAATCCCACTTGAAAAGAGAAAATATTTTGGAGATAAAATTTACATCAGCCATCCCAAAATTAGCAGGAAAAGGATCTCATCCGGCATTCCATTTCATGAAACAGCAGAAACCTAATATAGTAGCTTTTAACAAAATCAAAGTCGGCTCAAGAGAAGCTCCACTTGTATCAGCTATAAGTGAGGATGGTATTTCCATTAGGAGAACTTAGGGTCTATGGGTCTGTCTCACTAAAATGGATAAAGTCAAGTATCCATTCAAAAAAATTTCAAACAAAGTGAACGGATCATTCTTGTTAAATTGCATGACAAAAAGAAGTACTGAGTTTGCAGAAAACATATTTGAAAAGAAAAGGATGTTGATCTGCAAAAATAAGTTACCAGTAACTGAAGCTACAAGGATGAAGACATGCAACATGCTTCATGTTGGGTAACGGCATAACCACGTATGTCCTTGTTGCGAGAAAGAAGAGAAGCTTCTGTTCTGACAAAAATTCGGGTCACACAAAGAAAATCCGAACCAAAACAGGACAAGAGTAAGAGATTTTTTTTTTTGAAAAACTAAGTAAAAAACAAAGGATGTAAAAATTAAAAGATAAGATTGTCGGTAGAAGATTACAAGTGCGAAAAGTCAGAAAGGCAGATAGCAATCACGTGGCTGACAAGCCATCATGAACAATAGCTAGAAAGGACGCGGTGATGACGAACGCAATGATGTCATCTGAAAAAGATAAGAAGATGACGAATGCAGTGACGTCATCTAAAACAAATTTGAAGTCCATCTTTGAAGTCCGCGAAAGATTATAAATAAGGGAGCAGCGAAGCAGAAATGGATCATCAGAAATTCTCTCATACTCTTGGAAACTTAGTAATATGATTTTACAAATCTTTTGTAGTTTTAACTTTTTAGCTTTATGGGGTTTCCCACCGAGTCAAGTCCTCTTTATGAGAGGCTAAATAGTTGTCACCTCCAATAAAGAAAAATATCTATGTAATATTTCCTATATTTTCTCAATAAAGAAAAAGTTTTTGTTCAACGTATCCACCCAAAATTTTATTAAGTCTGTATTTTGGAGGATCTCTATTCCCTAAGGTTGCAAACAAAATAGGATTGTGCTGTTTGTTGCTGAAGGAGCCAAGGGCTTGCGAACCATCTACTACGGTAGTATAGCTGGAAGAAGTTCGTAAAATCAAGGACTTGGAATACCCGACGACAAAGCAGTCAAAAAAGCACTACAAAAAAATCTCTTATTGGGACGGATTTTTAGGATGGCTAATGTTTGTACCAAAATCTATCCCAAATTGGGACGATTTTGGGGACGACTTCGAACAGAATTGGGACGCAACGTCTTGCTTTAGCATTCACCGTCCCAAAGTCTTAAGATCGTCCCAAACTCCATCCCAACATCGAGAAAGAATAATACCAATATGAAGTCGTCCCAAATATCGTTATAATATTTTGGTGCATAATAGTTTGGGACAACATTTGTGACGACGGCAGAGCCGTCCCAACATTGGAGCGACATTAGGGATGGCATTGGGACGACCTGAAGATGTCCAAAATTTATAACGGAATGTTCTCCCAAATATCGTCCCAACAAACTGTCCCTAATTCCATCCCACAATTCCATCTCAAATCCGTCCTAACGTCCATTCCAAATATCTAACGGCTATATCTTAATGCTATATTATAACGGTTTTTTTTCGTCCCAAAATTATATATAAATTCTTATATATTTGTGTTTTCATTCAATTACATCTTTCCTTGTATTACACCATTGTTCAATCTCTAAAAGTTGAATATATATATATATATATATATATATATATATATTAACTTTCATTTTTTTATATAGTTAAGTATATAAAAATATCGATTTTGCACGGTCCAATGTTTGTAATTAATCATTCTGTTTTGAACAATTGAGGTGGAGGAGGTGCACCATTATCTAGGTATTAAATAATATAACTGTAAATGATAATTATCTTGTGTTTTAGGATGTTATGTATTATTAGTACAGAAGTTAATTATATATATACAACTTTTGATGTGTTTGTAATTAATATATATTAATTGTATTTTATTAATTAGTTAAATATGTTAAGACAATCGAGGAGGTGGATGTATCAGAAGTACTTGCTGGGAATTTATCAACTTGGTAGGAGTTTGAGGATGGTGTTCGAGAATTTGTAAATTGGACTAAGGACCAACAACATATATGAATGGAGAGAAAATTAGGTGCTCATGCCGTAAATGTAGAAATCGTGTTTCCAAAACAACAGATGAGGTTATGTTCGACATATGTATAAAAGGATTTATGGAGGGATACTACAATTGGACTGCTCATGGCGAGGCTCTAATGATAGAGTACTATGATGATCCGCCTACACCTGTTTATTTTTATGAAATTGTCCTTTATGGTTAAAAATACAAATCATACATCATTGGAGAGCTTATTATGTCTAGTTTATTATACTGAAACAGTTTCGAATGTTAGTGATTGTAACTAAAGTTATGATATACTTAGTGAGTAGTGCTCATTCTGTCAAGATTGTAGATTCAGGGGCTGTAAGGTAATTTTTAAAAATATAAACACTGATTGAATAAATCAAGATATATACTGACGGAAAGATAATTGAGTCTACTTTATGTAGAAGAAAACGGAATAAAGATCCGAATTATATAGAAGGAGATATTCAGAAATTAGTGAGAAGTGTACGAATGTAGTTAATTCTTTATGAAGAAACTACAATGTTATTGATTCATTGACAGTATGTTTATACCTCATTTTAGGACACGAGAACAACGTTCAGGATTGTACACATCATTCGACTATTTAAATAATTGGAAAAAGTGAGGTAAGTATAGCTAATTGATTTATATATATATATATATGTGTGCGTGTGTGTGTGTGTGAATATAAGTATCGCTTGTTGGATTTATGTATATATCGATTGTTTATAGATATACTTTATGGTGGATGTTGGTTGTTATTAGAGTATATATATGCCTATATGAGTGTCATATGTTGAATGTTGGATTTATGTATATATTTATATGGATAAAGTATGAATTGTATGTATACTTGTTCATGGATGCTGATGGTGATTAAGATTATCTTTATATCTGTGGAATATCTATTATGTGTTTAGTTGTGATTGTGCCACACGATAGTTGGTTCAATGATTGTGTGGTTGTGTAATTTGATAGTGATGGAAATTGAAACGAAAGTGACTGACGAGAAAATATTATACATGGAATTGAACGAGTAAGTTAACGATGTTGATGTCGGGATAAAAATGAAACGATGGCTTACCTAACTGGGGACATACTCAATGGCTTAGATGATATGATCAATGACGAGCTGTGTGCTGTCATTGATCAACGGAGATGATGGGATACACACGAGCTGTGTGTTGTGTGGTATCAGTAGAGATGATGGGATACACACGAGCTGTGTGCTATGTGTTGTGTGGTATCAGAAAAAAAAAAAAGAGGATTGAGATGATGATGGTGAGAGCCGGCAAAGCTCATTGAGTGATGCGCTCTAGTTTGGTTAGGCAGGGCCCTGAGAAAACAGACTAAAATGCCACTATTATGTTCTGGTTTGATGTCTGATTGTAGCTATGTGATTTCTTACGTTTGCTAATAGTGCATGGTGAATATTGATTGGGTTGGTATCATTACTTTATACTTGACTTGTTGCTTGTGTATATATATAAACTGAAAGGCTATACTTACTGAGTTGACAACTCATAAATTTGTCATATGTTTTTCTTTTCAAGAGATAGATCGTAAGCCAGTGTCAGCTGTATAGGTGGGTCAGCGGTGCCATGCTAATTCGAGAGCTCTAGATAGATAGACACGAGAACATGAAATTGTGACTAAGTTAGTGTATTATATTTTGTAACAGCTAGAAACTCTAATGAAGTATGTAATTTGCTTGAGGTGTTCGTCAGATATCAACTTTGTCGATTATTTTATTGGGATAATTGTGAGTTGTGAGGGTAATTGAATGTGATTACGGAGGGGGTATCACATTGGGTGGTATCAGAGCGGGTCTACGTTTCTAGGGTGAAATATTGACTTGATGAGACATGTTTAGTCATGAAGGATAATTTGTTATGAGGCACATGCTGACCCAGTAGTTAGTAAGAATGAGTAGATAGAACCAATAGAGGGTATGATCGTACCTACAATACTGGTGGAGTTGACCTGGAGTTAGAATATGTATCGATTGATTTGGGTATATAAATCTATGTGTAGATATTATCGTGATGACTTGATGCAATTTGATGTAAATTTAATGTGATATAGATTTATTAATGCTGAATAAAGTTTTATGACTGCTTTATAAAGGAAATAGTAATAGAATCTATGAGCAAACAAAAAGTAGTAATCGTGGGAGATCGATAAGTGATGCCATTGTGTCTAATATCGACTATATAGGTGAAATGATTGATGTTAGATGGGTGTGCAACTTAGTTGGCTAGTACAATAAATATCAAATGGGTAATCTCAGATTGGAAGAAATTCTCTTAGTAAGAGATTTTCATGAAGTGTTACCTGATGATTTAGCAAGTTCTCTATAACAAAGGGAAGTGAATTTCACTATAAGAATTGTGGTCAAGATAGAATAATAAGAGTTGGAAATGTAAATAAATGAATTGTTTGGGAAAGATTTAGGATATTGTATGAGGCTATGTATTTTTTATTATCTTGATTTATTCAAATCAGTGTTTATATTTTAGAAATTACCCTTACATCCCCTGAATCTACAATCTTGACAGAATGAGCACTACTCACTAAGTATATCATAACTTTAATTACAATCACTAACATTCGAAACTGTTTCAGTATAAAAAACTAGACAAAATAAGTTCTCCAATGATGTATGATTTGTATTTTTAACCACAAAGGTAACTTTTATAAAAATCTGTCCTTTTTATGAAATTGTTTTTCCTTGACAGCATCTCTGTCTCAATTTATAAAATTTTCTCAGACAAAGATACAATTGATAAAGGTTTAATTTTACACCAAATATTCTCATGAGTCTCTGATTGCATTTACAACAAGAAATATACAAAATGGATGTGTATATAATTAGATATTCAAGTTTTAGTACAACCTGGTCAATTTAGACAAAAACAGATTCAAACCTTATTATTTTAAAATTCTCTGAAAAAATAATATACTCTTCCAAACATTACCAAATTTTCAGAATATAACCTCCTATGTATCTAAAATAATCATTCGAATTTAACCAGTAAAACTCAACTTACAAGGTTTTAAATACACCCTGTCAGATTATCCGTAGAAATAGAGCAACAGAATGTGTTCTTACTTTTACCACTTAAAAGACGGTTTCAGATCTTGCTCAAAACTATACAGTTTTAGTAAACATCCTATGGTTTTCATTGAAGCAAGAATCACTAAATTTGGACTAGTATATCTTACGAAAATCATGATTTTCAGAGGCTATTCGAAACAGAGCCTCTCCCAGTGTCTTTCATCCATTTCAATTGGTTTATCTACTTCAATTTCTATTCTTACCCAAAACCTACACAAAATTTAATCAAGAAAACTGAACCTGGGGACTTCTGTTGTACCTAAAGTGGCAACGCATTGGGGTGATGTTGAGCAGATGAATTGGGACTAGAGAATGGTTTATGATGTTGCTGGGCCGCACTTTTTCTCAGCACATCCCAACCCTAAACCCGTGAGTGCCTGCAGTTCTCTCCCTACTGATGGTACTGAGGCTGGCCCTGGTTCGTATGGCTATGGTATGTCAAGATTATCGGATCGATATTTTGATGTAGTACATGCAGTCGATCAGTCGTTGTACAATGATTGTGATGAATCCCAATTGTCGGCAGTTGCCCAGTTGGTTAACATCAATGCCAAAAACAACATATCTGAGAGATGCTACGATCATGTGTCCAGTTGGCTAGTGACCTATTACCTCGCGATCACATCCACCCCTCCGATTACTACAACACGAAGAAGTTGATATGGGATTTGGATTTGCCCGTACAGAGGATTCATGCATGTAAGAACGGTTGCATGTTGTATTGGAAGGACAACATGGGGCTGGAGTACTGCAAGTTCTGTGGTGACCCAAGGCACAAACCTACCAGGGATCGAAACCCCCAACACAAGAAGTCCCCGTATGCCGTCCTTAGGTACTTGCCACAGATTCCTCGACTACAGAGGTTATAAGCTTCACTAGCAACGGCTGAGCACATGACGTGGCATGCCTGCCATCAGACAGAGGAAGGTTCTATGTGTCATCCTTCCGATGCTGAGGCGTAGTCGCATTTTAATCAGTCATATCTTGATTTTGCAATGGAGCCTCGTAATGTTAGACTAGCTTTGTGCACCGATGGATTTGCACCACACGGGTAGTATGGGCGCACGTATTCTTGTTGACCGGTTATCCTGACACCATACAATCTCCCACCCGGAATGTGCATGAAATCCGAATACATGTTCTTGATGATGGTGATCCCTGTCCTGTCTAATCGAAAACTTCGTATTGATGTTTATCTGGAGCCGTTGATTGAGGAGTTGTTTCTATTGTGGCATGTAGGAGTATTGACGCACGACCATGCGATGAACCAGACATTCATGATGCGTGCGACCTTGATGTGGACCATCAATGACTTGCCCGCTTATGGGGTGGCATCCGAATGGAGTACTGCGGATATTATGGGGTGCCCTAAATGTATGGAGGCTTAATTTTAGTATGTTGGGCCTAATGTAACTGAATAGTAATGGGAATAGTTCTGCTGGAAAAAAAATATGGGAACTAAATTGACACTTTTGGAAAATTTAGGGACCAAAATGAAAGTGAAGTACCAAATCTACAAATCTCCATAAAGTACAGTATCAAAATTGGCTATTTTGTAAAGAGTGGCACCTGACTTGCAATTACCTCAATATTTTTGACTTTTGGTAGAGCCTATACGTTGAAATACCAGTGGGTAAAATTTTAATTTGCAAAAATACATCTTTGTTCAATAGCTTAAAATTAGTGAATTTTTAAACTTTTGCTACTTATCAATTCGACTATTTATACAATCAAATTTGAAATAATAATTTTTGTAATTAATTAATTTATAAAACATTGTAGTTGAATAAACTTTTTAAATTGATTGATATATTTAACAATAAAGAGCATTAATATAAATATATCATTTTATTAATAGTCAAGGGTATTTTTGACAATATATATTTAATTTATAGGATTATAAAGATAGGGGGTAAATGATGGCTTATTTAATTTGGGGTGGTAATTCATGAGGACATAACACACTTTACAGGTGTAAAATGTATTTAATCCTAAAAAAAATAATAAATTACACCAACACTTGTGAAATTATTGAATTACATATATAATAATCACTACAGAAAGTAGCTCAATAGCATTACAAAAAATAACGTCGAGGTGCTATTTACAGGTATAAAATTATCGTTGCTAATTTATATATTATTTAATACAAAAAATTACTTGCTAATACATTTAGCAAAAATAAATTTACTTCCTAATGAATTTAGCATGAATTATTGAAAATATATATTAAATAGTACTTAATATACAAAAAATTTGTATCTAAAATTTGAATGATAAAAATAATGTTTTGATATTAGTACAGTTCGACAAACCAACACTAAAGCCAAAATTGAACTAAATATCAAATTTTGAAGAAAATAAAAATTAAATACATGCCAAATTGGATTTGATTTCATTACGTACTAAATTTTCGATTTTGGTCCGATTCGATCTGTTTGCCAACTATGTAAAACCCTAACCTTAGGAATTATACTTGTAATTTTACAAAAAAAAAAATATAAAGCGATTAAAGGAAATGTTAATATAATTTATCCAAATTAAAAAGAACGAAACAATAGAGTTGTAAGGAAAATTCTTATCTGATTCAGGTTAGGCGAAATCAAATCAATTATACAGTAAATGTGATACACTTGCTATGTGATTTGTCACTTTTTTTTAACGATACACTAATCACACGCCAAGTGTAGGGGTGACAAATATCAGCTAAACCCATAATGTTGATGTTAGTTCGTTGCTATTTCTCTCCCATTTCAAATGAAAATGTCATGGATTCAACTTCAAATTGCAATAATATTTGAAAAAAATGCATTATCTTTTATATTACTTTAATTGTTTTTACTTATGTATTATGAGTTGTGCTCGTAATTGGCCCATATTAGTTCAATCAAGAACCTATATTCAATCTAGACGAAATATAATTTATTCAAACTCCACCGGCAACAACCCATTCAAAATCATAACCAACGGGTATATTGCAATTTACCTATCCGTATTAGTGAAAATAGACAAACAACTCCCTTATAAAAAATAAAATAGCAATTCATCCTCCTATATTTTTCAAAATATAGAAATTTAACTCCCTATAATTTTAAATTGAAGCAATTTACCTCCTTAGACAGGGAGTTAAATTGCTTCATTTTTAAAAACACAAAGAGGATAAACTGATATTTATTTTTTATATGGGATAATTTGCCTAATTTTCAATATCCGAGAAGGGTAAATTGTTATTCACCCTATAACCAACCCAATTTAATCCAAAATTAGTCAGGTTGGGTTGAACCCATGAATCTTAACTTATACTCGTACTCTTAATTACACTATCGTATAGCCAATGAGGCCTATTTCAGTTGACGAAGCTGAGGCCTTATGATCTTAGAGGTCATGGGTTCGAACCCCGTCAAGTGCGTTGGACATTGTCTGTTGTATAGTAGGAGTTGGTCTACTGTTGTCTAGTAGGTGTTATATGATTATTATAATAGTCGTTGTTTAGATATTGAAGTTGACATGAATGATTGTACTTGTATTAAATTACTCAATTAATTTCAGTTAATAAAAATTCATCGCTCTTATCTCAAAAAAATTATACTTATCGTATAATTAATTCAAATTCGATTAAACCCAATTTAAATTAGAATTCCACCAGTTGCAACTACCTATTGCAAGGCAAAACAATCAATAACTCCAAAATTTTACCAGATGTAACAAAAATCAAATCACGAAATACATAGGAACCATTATTTCATGTTTTTTCGGCAAGCAAGTCATCGCAAGAAGTGGAGTTTTCCTCGAGGCGACTGAGCCCCTGCAGTATTTCCTGGTGGGAAGCAATGAAAGACGCAGTTACAGTGAAAAGAGGTCTGCCCACGACTTCCTCCTCTCCTCTCGCACCATGTCCCAATCAGGCAGTTTCCTCCGACAGCGCTCCCACATATGTTAATGCAAGAATCGGGGTTCACTTCGATGCAGGAATAGGGTAGGTCCATGGTGCAGGTATGACCTCCGCAGGTTCCTGCAGAGACGAGAGCAGCAGAGAAAACCAAAGAAGCGTGAAACAGCGCGAGCAACTTTGCTGCTGCCATGGATGGTTGGTGGATTAGGGTTTGGAGAAATATATCAACCAATATATAGAGAGAGGATTAATGTGTATAATAATATGAAGATGGTGTTGTTGTAATCTTGTTGTCTATATGATAGGAAGATTTCAGATTGCAACCATATGTTAGGAAGATTATGTGATAGTTTCGTGCGAATAGTGCAATCTAGAGAAAGATGATGGAGTTGATGTCTCAATTAATTATGAGGTCATTTAATGTCAGAAACCATCTAATCTAAATTTTGTAAATTTTATGATTTCTTTCTTTTTTGGGGGATTTTTTAGCATTTGATTTGATAAATGTTCATGTAATTATGTTATTTTTAGTGGCCTTTGATTGGTTATCAAAATTATAAAAATTAATTATTGATTTTATAATTGTAGAGTAGTGAAACCAAAATTTCAAGGTCACTAATTATGAGTTTCTATATTAGCTATGAAACATGAATATTTACCTTAAAATTTCGAGATAAATTACCAATTAAAAGTCTAAAATAAATAGGCTAATGATTGAATTCCAAAGCAAAGTCCATAATAAATTTGGATTTTCAATGTTCTGATAAGTGCCCATACTAAATTTAGGCCTTATGTGTTGTGCTGTGATGGATCAATCCAAAATGAAGACAAAGTTTTTTTTTTTGGATTGGCGAAATAGAGCCAAAAACATGTTCAAGAACACGACCAATAAGTAAAATTGATCCAAGGCCAAGCCCATGGTATTCAAACCCAATACACATGAGTTGAACGTATTGTACCCCTACTTATACCTATAAAAATGGCCCTCCACCACTCAAGTCAAGAGGATGTACAATATTCCTCCACACTAAATACAACACATAAGACAAGAAGTTAGAACAAATCAAATGACCCAATTCCAAAACTCTCTGCCCCGATGAAGTACTACAACCGTGAAGGTTTCACGTCTTCTTCACCATCAAATGTTCAAGACTTGATACCAAATTTTAAGGTGATACTTAGTCTCCTCCATAAATTTGGAGGAGATCACACACCCACGTATTAGAACAACCTTCCAGCTCTTGGATAGACATTTGGAGAGAATTGGGAAATTATCTTTTTATAGAGATTATATCCACTATCATCTAATTCAACAAATTTTGCTTTGTCCATTTATTTTTCTTTTCTTGTAATTACTTTTGCAGACACAAAGTTTTGTGTGAATAAATTTCTGCACGCCCATTGGACAATCTCTGCCCCTCATCTGTTCTTCCCATGTCAAAGTTCAATTCATCACCTCCAATAGCTCAATGACACCTAAAAAGGTTCAAGTTACCATGAACAAAAAGAACATTGTCAAAACTGGTGATCAATCTTCCACAGGGGGCAAGATCATTGACACGACACTTTCAGATGTTTCCAACTCAAAAAGCCCTACCGAGGTCAGCTCAAAATCCACTCCTCTTGCTATCCTCCTTGCCATGATGACTGATGCGGCCGCAATGGAGGAACAACTTGCGAAAATGGCTGAAGCCATTGCTAATCTAAAAAAAGTCATTGAGGACAACGACCTCCAGATCAGTCAATTAATGAGCAAACAAGAGCTTACGAATGTAGAAGAATCCAAAGAGAGACACAAGCATGTTGAAAATGAGAAGCAAGTGAATAAAGTAATATTGATGCATGAATTTATACAAAACTTTACACATTATGAAACTTCTATTTGCTACAATATCTGCTCAACAGTTGCAAGAGATGATCAACACCATCAAAGCTCAATACGATAGAATAACCTAAATCTCGCTCATGTATTTCAATACCTTATACTAAGCACATCGATGCCGTGAGGATGTCATATAGGATATCAACCAGCAATACTTCGATGGAAGATGCACCCCAAAACAACACATTGCACACTTCATCCAGATATGCAACAACGCCAACATTGATGGCTATCATTTGGTAAAGCAGTTAATTCTATCGCTTGAAGAAAAATGATTTCAATTGGTATGTCGATCTAGAGCCCAAGTCAATAGATAGATGATAAGAAATTGATAGGAAGTTCTCAAATAGCTTCTACAGAAGTGAGCATGGTTGAACTCACCAACACAAGGCAGCGAAAGAACAAGCCAACAATCGACTACATCAACCGTTGGCATGCTATAAGTCTGAACTGCAAAGAAAAATTCTCCGAGGCATCAACTAGAGAAATGCACATTCAAGGTATGCATTGGGGTTTTTTTATATTTTGTAGGGATCAAGCCAAGAAACTTTGAGGAGTTGGCTACCCATATCCATGACATATAAATAAGCATTACCAATTGAAAACCAAGATTTATGATTGAACACCAAAAAAACGAGTAAAAAGGAGATGGAATTTTTGACAAACTGACGTCAATGAGTCAACGACCATCAAAGTAACTCTTTGCAAATTTCCTCCAAGTGAGAGAAGGTTGAAAGGCCTTAGAACCAACGTATGCCATGTTACAAAGACTGTCTTACTTTGGATGATGAAGACACGAGAGATACGAACATTATCAGCATGACTCCAACAAATGGCATGCATATTTCGACAAAACAAGCAAAAAAACCCTACCATCTCTACCGACAATGCCACCAAAACTTCGGTTAGATAATTTTGAGCTCGTACAAATGGAGGCATCTACTGCCTACGTGACACCCTTCACCAAAGTGGATTTACTTTGTTGATGCCAAGCTCTATCTCAACCTCGACGAGGTGCATGAAGTAATACCTTCAATTTTCCATCGGTCAACCAATTAAGGAAATGTGCTCCAAACCCACTCTCCAGAAAGCAATAATGAAAAACTTAGCTAATTGTCCATTGACCAAACTGCTAACTGGTAGAAATCCTAAGTCAACGAAGCTATGTACTTGCTATTATTCTCGTACTTAGTTTGCTCAAATAGAAAGACAATAAAATTCGTCACAAGGCCATGCTCGTCCATGTTCAATGGAATCAAGATATCAAATAAGGTGAAATTCAATGACCTTCAAGACACTAAGGCGAAAATAATCAAGTCCGTCATCGGTCTACACCCATCGGTCTCAAGTAAAGCACATCTTTTGAAAAAATAAACATGAAGAAATGCCAAGGGTATTCACTCAAAAGCTTATCAGCACTTGGCGAAATCAGGGTACGACTTTTTTACTTCATCTGGACTCAACAAATTAAATCCTGATTTGACCAGGGAAAGAATCCATGGAATGACTGAAGTGCAAAACGAGTTGAGCAGACAAGGCTTCCGTGTTGACCAACCGCACACTGGCTTAGGTTTCACTTTAGATGAATCTGTAAGGATGCACATAAAAAAGAAAGACAATTATGCAGCCACACAATGCATCGCAGTGGAGAAAGCCAAAGATGATGAAAGTCGAAAGCCAAATAACAACTGCATATCCATATTCAACTGATTAGGGGACTTGTGCTCCTCGTACTTCTGTCTTTGAACAACTAGGCGAGACAAGTACGACTTGATCTAACAAAATAGTCGTCACGAACAAGGATATTTGAGCAATTACCTCGGAGATGGTTATGTGTCACAACTGAAGAAACAAAGCTGTAATTGATGAAACAAACAAGCCGAAAGAAAATGGCTAAAGTCAAATACTTCATGTGTCTCGGCCTCGATAAAGTAAGATGACATTCCTGCGACCAAGCCAATGAAGGTAAAATGATTCATTGTCAAACGATTATATGATTCAGAAGGCACATCAAATAAAGAGGATAAAGAAAGCATCAAGCAATGTCCATCCAACTACGTCAATGTTGATGAAGACTCTGACATAGACATCTCCAAAAATGACATCCAAGATTCTCCCGTGGACACTTTGAAGATAGAGAACATAAAACCTTCGTAATCTTAAATCAAAGATACGACCTTGGCCACACAAATGATAAACTGCGTGTTGCTCTATGATGCACGAGACTGAACTTCATGTTGCTCCATGACACATGAGTTTAAACTGCATGTTATTCTCAGCTCGTATGAATATAAACTGTGTACGGCATCCTTATTACTATATAAACAAAAGGAGAAAGAGAAGAAAATTCAATTTTTTGGACTACGTTCCCTTCACAGGGTGCGTAGGCAGCTTGGGTATATGTTTCAAAAGTTCAGTCATATCTTTAAATTAATTCCTTGTCATCTTATGTAATATATCTTCTCTATAAAGAAACTGCAAAGAAAATGCTTTCCAGCGTTGTCGGGCATACCAACCTATTTTTGTATGCTAAGTTAATTTTTTTCAAAAATAAATCAAGCAAAAAATACAAAGAAATAGAGCCAAACATAGCCAGGCCGTGTCCCATAGTAAAATTTTGTTTGGAAATATATTTTGGGTAGTCCAAAAAGACGGCCATGTCGCAAAAACAAACGTTGCCAACAGTAGCTCCAGAGGAACACATTTGGCCATGTTCTCTGACATGACCGTGTTCCTCTTGGCCATGACCAGAATAAAAAAAAAGGAAAAAATATCTTTTTCGAGGGAGAAAGGGCAATAAGTTTGTTTCCAAAGGGCAGAATATTTCTTGTTCACATTGGTCTGCTTTATATGTGTATTGTTTTTTGGCTGATTTGAAGTGGAATTGGAAAAAGATGGAGCAACTTTTGTATGCACATAGATTGATGAAAACCCATTTAAATTTTCAACCATTAAATGAAAACTCTTCTTCGTCGTGATTTTGCAGTGGGTGAAATGGGTTTTTTCATAGTGCAGATTATAAACAAGACAACAAAAATGGTGTACGAGGAATCAATGGTAATAAATGTTGGAAAGTGGTGAATAATAAATTAAATAATAAATTTATTGTAAATCATGACAAATGATTTGTTACGATATGGGACGCATAACAAGCTCGTGACACGTGGATAATGGTTGATGGCGTTAAATCATCATCGAACCGTATTTAAATTCAACCAAATAGTTGTGTCATTTGGTTGAAATGATGTATCCGTTGGGTGAAACCTTTCGAATGAAACGATGCGTCCATTTGTATGAAGTGGTATGTCCTTTGGATGAAATGGTGTGTCTATTCAGATGAAAGGTTATAACCTTTCAAAGGCATCTTTTCTGATTGGACGCGACCATTCATTGATACCTTTCCAACTTCTATAAATAGATCCCCCCCCCCATTTCATTTCATATTCAATCATTCAATAAGCATTCTAAAGCAATAAAAGCATTTTGCAAATGTAGTGTTAGTAAGGGAGTTTCAAAATATTGTTTGGTTCGCAGTTTCTTAAAGTTTGTAGTGCTACTACTTTGAGATTTTAAGTCGTTGTATCTTGGGAGATAAATTGTCACTTTTCGTAAGCACCAGAGCGGGGCAATAATTATCTTAAAGATAAAGAGTCTAACTCTTGCATCGACTTCATAATACACAAATCCCGCATATCCCAAAATTCTCCCTACAAGTTTAAGACAATTAATTGTTTAATTTGTGTATTATGGAAGTCTTTGAATTGGTGGATATTAATTTGAAAGACATAAGATTTAACTTACGCTGCATTAAAGATTAAGATCTCTAAAACGTCTGATAAACATGTGTTATCATAGTGTTATTATTTTGAGATTATATTTAGAAAATTCAATATTTATGACAATTCACCAGCAAAGACAAATGTGGATTGAAATCTACACTTAGCAAAGAACCAATGTGAAAGCGAATGTCAAATTGAATATTCAAGAACGGTTGGTAGATTAATGTAAATCGTGAAATACACTCATTATGATATTGCTTAATCAGTCAACAAACGGATGTCAAATTGGATATTTGACATTAAAAATACTAAGTCTTCAAATGGATGTGTATTTACCATTGGAGGTGGTGCAGTATCGTGGAAGTTCTCAAAATAAACTTGTATAGCTCGATTCAATATAGAATTGGAGTTTATAGTTTTGAATAAAGTTGGAGAATAAGTTGATTGGCTTCATAATTTCTGGGAGGATATTCCTTATTGGACAAAGCAAGTGCCTGCAATTGTGATATATTGTAATAGTCAGTCGGTTATGGGAAGGCCACAAAGCATAGTATAATAGTAAATCTAGACATATATGTCAAAGATGTAATACCATAAAACAATAGATCTCTAGTGGAATCATATTCATTGGCTATATCAAGTCAAAGATCTAGCTGATTCATTAATGAAAGGCCTTTTTAGAGATCAAATATACTGTTTATCGAGGGGAATGAGATTAAAACCCGACAATAAAATTTTTTTAACAGTAACCCAACCTTGTTCACTAGAGATCCAAGATCTTGGTTCAATGGGATAACTAAGTTATAATGGTTGTTCAAAACACTTGGAGTTTTACTCCTTCCTATTCCTATGACGTTTAGTGCTTTTAGCTAAAGGGTAGAGGGTAAGCTATAAGCTTTTAATGAATCCTATACTAAGTTAAGTACAATATACGAGATCACCTATATAAGTGTGAAGACGGGCCGCTTCAAATGGAAAATACTTATGAATTCAAGATGGTGTCCAGGGCCAAAATGGACTCAATAATGAGAACCGAAGATATTTGAGAAAGTATTGTGAGGGTACTATTGTCTTAGTTTACACTAACGGCTGAACAGTTCAAGACGTCATGTTCACTGATTAGCCAAGTAAATTCGATGGTATTCCTCTAAGGAAGGTTCAAAGCAACAAACTACCTATCCTGATGCAATGGCTTCTCGCTTGAAACTCTCTTAATTGTCTGCATGTTCCTATGCATTAATTTTTATTCATGTGGGGGATTGTTGGAAAGTGGTGAATGATAAATTAAATAATAAATTTATTGTAAATCGTTATAAGTGATTGGTTACGATGTGGGACGCATATCATGCTCTTGACACATGGATGATGGTTGATGGCGCCCAATCATCATCAAACCGTATTTAACTTCAACCAAATAGTTGTGTCCTTTGGTTGAAATAATGTATCCGTTGGGTGAAACCCTTTGAATAAAATCATTCAATAGGCATTCTTAAGCAACAAAAGCATTTTGCAAGTATATTGTTAGTAAGGGAGTTTCAAAAATTTGTAGTGCTACTATTATGAGATTTTAAGTCGTTGTATCTTGAGAGACAAATTGCCATTTCCCATAAGATAAAGAGTCTAATTCTTGACTCGGCTTCATAATGCACAAATCCCGCATATCCCAAAATTCTCCCTACAAGTTTAAAACAATTATTTGTTTAATTTATGTATTATGAAAGTCTTTGAATTGGTGGCTACTAATTTGGTTTTTGCAACCAGACGTGGTATAGTCAATTACTAGCCAAGGGTAGAGGTCGGAGATATTATCCGACGACCACTTTAAGTGATGTCATTAAAAGATGTTATTCTATTTCACTATATATTTGAACATAGTAAGGTTCTTAAAGTGAATGGAGCCCCTGTTAATTTGAAGGAAAACTAATACCTGAAAAAAAAATTGTTTAAATGCATGGGGATGTGGGGATTTTCTTTACAGAAATCACATCCTCAATGACATGTACAATACTTTGAACAACATATATTGCCCAACAAAGATTGCAAAAAGTTTTTTTTTGGGAATCCGTAGTGGAAAACTACAAACGTACGTAAGTCATTAGTCTTAAATGACGAGTTAATGAAACAACCTGAAGGGTTGTCATTTTTGGTAAGAAAACAAGGTCTGTAAAGTTGTTGGATATGCTTAAACAAGCTCATAAGCAATGGTATGAAAGATTTGACAAAACAATATTGTCAAATGACTCTAAGGTCGACGAGTGTAATAAATGTATCTATGTTAAAGGCACGTCCAGCTCTTTGTCATAATCGGTCTATATGTACATGACATATAGATGAAGGAAAAATGACATTATTTCATTTTGACTACCAAGAAAGTATTGACAACATATTTGGATATGAAAGACAAAGGTTTAACTGACGTTGTATTTAAGACTACGATCTCTAAAATGTCTGATAAATGTCTTATCATAGTCTTATTATGTTGAGACTATATTTAGAAAATTCAATATTTATGATAATTCAGTTGCTAAGACAAATGTGGATCGAAATCTACACTTAGCAAAGAACCAAGGTGAAAGCAAATGTCAAATTGAATATTCAAGAATGGTTGCTAGATTAATGTAAATCGTGAAATACACTCATTATGATATTACTTATTCAGTCAACAAACTGATGTTAAATTGGATATTTGACACTAAAAACTAAGTCTTCAAATGGATATATATTTACCACTGGAGGTGGTGCAATATCGTGGAAGTCCTCAAAATAAACTTGTATAGCTCGATTCAATATAGAATCGGAGTTTATAGTTTTAAATAAAGTTGGAGAAGAAGTTAATTGACTTCATAATTTCTGGGAGGACATTCCTTATTGGACAAAGCAAGTGCCTGCAATTTTGATATATTGTGATAGTCAGTTGGCTATGGAAAGGGCACAAAGCATAATATAATAGTAAATCTAGACATATATGTCAAAGATGTAATACCATAAAACAATAGATCCCTAGTGAAATCATATTCATTGGCTATATCAAGTCTAGTTGATTCATTAATGAAAGGCCTTTTTAGAGATCAAGTGTACTGTTTATCAAAGGGAATGGGATTAAAACCCGATAATAAAATCTTTATAACAGTAACCCAACCTTGTTCACTGGAGATCCCAAGATCTTGGTTTAATGGGACAACTAAGTTATAAAGATTGTGCAAAGTACTTGGAGTTTTACTCCTTCATATTCCTACGACGTTTAGTGCTGTTAGCTAAAGGGTAGAGGGTAAGCTATAAGCTTTTAATGAATATATACTAAGTCAAGTACAATATACGAGATCACCTATATAAGTGTGAAGACTGGCCGCTTCAAATGAAAAACATTTATAAATCCAAGATGGTGACCAAGGCCAAAATGGACTGAATCGTGAGAACCGAAGATATTAGAGAAAGTATTGTGAGGGTACTATTGTCTTGATTTACACCAACGGCTGAACAGTTCAAGACGTCATGTTCACTGATTAGCCAAGTAAATCCGATGGTATTCCTCTAAGGAAGGTTCAAAGCAACAAACTACCTATCCTGATGCAATGCCTTCTCGCTTGAAACTCTCTTAACTGTCTGCATGTTCCTATGCATTAATTTCTATTCATGTGGGGGACTGTTGGAAAGTGGTGAATGATAAATTAAATAATAAATTTATTGTAAATCGTGATAAGTGATTGGTTACGATGTGGGACGCATGACAAGCTTGTGACACGTGGATGATGGTTGATGGCACCCAATCATCATCGAACCGTGTTTAAAATCAACAAATAGTTGTGTCCTTTGGTTGAAATGATGTATCCGTTGGGTGAAACATTTTGAATGAAACGATACGTCCATTTATATGAAGTTGTATGTCCTTTGGATAAAATGGTGTGTCTATTCAGATGAAAGGTTATAACCTTTCAAAGGCATCTTTTCTAATTGGACATGATCACTCATTGATACATTTTCCAACTTCTATAATAGATCCACCCACCCCGTTTCATTTCATATTCAATCATTGGAAGTATAGTTTTAGTAAGGGAGTTTCAAAATATTGCTTGGTTCGCAATTTCAATGTTTGTAGTGCTACTACTTTGAGATTTTAAGTCGTTGTATCTTGGGAGAAAAATTGCCATTTCTCGAAAGCACCAGAGCGGGGCAATAATTGTCTTAAAGATAAAGAGTTTAACTCTTGCATCGACTTCATAATACACAAATCCCGCATAACCCAAAATTCTCCCTACAATAAATTTGAATGGAATTAAAAACCATTAGCTATCTTTTTACTAGTCATAATTTGGTTAACCTCGCAAGTTCATTATACGACTGATCAAAATGGTTTTTCCTGCTGATCAATACGTAATTAAGGAAGCAATTCCAATTCAATGCACAATGTAGTGAACTGAACCAAAAGAATTTTAAACCGAGCACCTTTCGTCTGTTCTTTTTTATAGATTGCCGAACATAACCTGTTGTTTGTTTTGTTTCTAGTACCTCAATCGTTATTCGATGGCAATGGCAATTATGAAGAAGATACTAATTATTTATTTTCTTACTTTAGATGTTGAGGTACAACCGTTGTTATTTTAATAATATGGTAGATGAATCGAAAGGGGAAGGAGCCATGCACTACGTCTTCGGAGCCAAGGTCAAGAATTGATGATGCTTGGTGGGATCTTCCACAAGTATCTTTGTTCACTTAATTGAGGTATGACCATTACAAGAAAGGACAACTTATCTCATCTACATTTAGTGAGCAAGGTTGGTGTGAAATATGTGTTGAGTTGTATGAACGTAATAAAACACAATACACCATTGCCCAACTTAAGAGCAAGGCTAACAAACTTCGGATGCTTTGGTGTAAGTTTTATTTGGTGTATTAACTAACTGGCTTTAGTTTGGTTTGACATAAGTTTTATAATTTTGTATATTAAAATAATGTGGGCAAATGTAAATTGTACTTTTATAGAAGATTTGGTCAAGGATTGCATTTTATAAGAATTGTGTACTTTGTGGCCAAGTGGTACGTGACTTTCAGTTAATGCATATTTGTATTTACCTGGTAGTTGCCCATCAAATATTCTAAAATTTGTGAAGGTTCACTGCATTGCTTTTATAAAATTCACCAATACCTCAACACCTTTGATATTTAACTACAATTAAATACATTTGAGTAGAAATTGACAGATGGATGAATCAAACGGCAACACAGTCTCATCTCCTCCTTGCAGGTCCAATTCTCCATGACACCAGATTTTCATTGGCTGTTGGTTCTAGCAGTGGGGATGAAGAGACAGATTCTTCGAATATGTCTTCCAATGAGGAAAAACACTTCATGTTACTTTATGAGGTGTTACGCCCTTCATATTTTCGGACAAAACAACCACAACATACTTCTTCTCTGCAAGGTTCTGATTGGGTGAGCAAGCTTATGTCAGGTCACCTAGATTGAATCCTTAATATATTACGAATGAAGAAAGAAACATTCCGAACTTTATGCTCATTTCTACAAGACAAGGGTGTTCTATTAGATTCGCGACAGTCGCGTGTCTCTATTATGGAATCGATAGCTATTTTCTTGCAAACTGTTGGTCTAAGCGAGCGTCAGAGAACTAGCTACAAGCATTTCTAGCATTCCTTAGAGACCATTTCCAGGCACATAAAATGTGTTTGTCGAGCTCTGAATCTTCTTGCACCGGAGCTAATTTGCCCTACTAATTTCAGTCATACTCATCCTAGAATTCAGTACAGTTGACAGTTGTTTCCCTATTTTAAGGTTATGTATACATTATTTAATCTACCTTGCACTAATTTTTCCTTCATAATATTTCAAATTTATACTTTAATAGGATTATGCGGGGGCAATTGATGGCACACTTATACCAGCAAGTGTTCCTGTACATTTGCAAAATGCTTAGCGTTCACGAAACGGGAGTATCTCATAGAATGTTATGGTCGTTTGTGATTTTGACCTAGTGTTTACATATGTTATGGCTAGATGGGAGGGTAGCGCAAATGATGCCCATGTGTTCATGGATTGCCTCAACAATAACAGGAATTTTCCTTGGCCGCCAGATGGTATTGCCTTTACATTTGTAATAAATTCAGTATATACGCGAGACATATTGCATTTAAGCCCTTGATCTATGGTGATAACTAATGGTTACATTGTATGAGATTTCAGGTAAGTACTACTTAGAGGATTCCGCTTATCCTAATTTTACAGGATTTTTGGCGTCGTATTGACAAGATCATTATCACATTAACTCGTTCCAATGTAACAGCCGTCAAGCGCGTGGTCTGAAAAAATTATTTAACCAACGTAATTCTCAATTGCGTAATGTCATTAAGCGGGCATTTGGTGTGTTAAAGAATCGATTCCCTATTCTTAAAGGACCTGCATACAGCTTACATTGCCAGTGGGATCTTGTGATTGCTTGTTGTGTCATCCACGACTTTATACGAAAATTTTCCATCGATGACCATTTTCTTGAGCATGGGAACTTGGTGAGTTCGACAGTAATGACAATCAAGTAGACGACGAGTTTCATCATTTGCCTCAGCAATCGCAAGAACATATTGATGCACAATCTGCCTTCTGCGATGCAATGGCAGCCCAATTGTGGGATGGGCGGGGGACCATTAGTGTAATAGTTATATGAATGATTGTATCTACAATCCCTTAAATCTTACATCTTATAATATGCGTACGTTTTCAAGTGTGTCGTATACTTTTGTATGCTAGGACGTAATGTATTATGTGGAGTCAATAATATAGTACTATATTTATATAAAACTAATATAAGTAAGCATTATAAAAACAATTTGATCGGAATACTACTAATTGTAAAAATAATAGTACTACAATGAAATATAGAAATATATTGTGTCGTCGATAGGATTTAATAACTTATGTTAATAAAAAATTTGAACAAAGTACATTGAAGCTCATTATAATTTTTGGAGGAAGATCATTCGAATTAAGAGAATTAGGAAGGACGCAATTGCTATTTTGAAAAAAAGTTTGCATAAAATTAATAAGTAATAAATACATAAAAAATTGGTTAACAGGCATGTTCTCAGTTCCCACCACCTCACTTTCCATATGTATATATAAAACACATCATACATGAACTAAACAAATTGCACACACAAACATATTCACACACATTTACAGACACTCAAGGTGCGAGTAAACAAGTACGTTTGATTTTTTATTTTAGTTATTATTAATTTATATAATTATATTATTTAATTAATTCAATTATTAAATGTAATTTATATTGATCGATATAATGTTTAATCGAGAAATTTTTATGAGTTGGACTAATTAAATTAGTATTTAATTAAACATCACAATTGACTTAAGTCATATATAAATTGTTGGGAACTTGTGGATTTTAAAAATAAACAGTAGATTATTATACAAGGATATTTTGTATATGATAGGGGTATTACAGTAAATTTAGATTACTATTACCACCAAAAAAATCTTTTTTAAATTATTAAACAAAGTCAAATTCAGAGAAGGTTGATGAAAATCAGCGGGAACACTGTTCGATGGTGGAGTTGGTGTGCCGAAAACATGCCTGCTGCTTTTCTAATTTATGTGAAGTGTTCCTGTATCACTTGTCTTCTTTTCGTGTGCCAATTTGTGTGTATATGTATGCACAGTGTGGTAATCAAGAAAAGAAGAAAGATGCAAGGAAATGAGGAAAAGAAAGGAAAACTCGTCCTGCAAAAAGAAAAGAACATGATAAGGGCATTCTGATAATTTTATAATTTTTCATATAAAATGAATTTGGTCAACCTACATATTAATTTCAGTCAAAATAAAAAAACATCTTATTCAATTATATTCCTAATTCTCACACCTATATACCTAGGTGTAGAAATAACTAATCCAAACATATTTTGAGTTCTAGCACAAAAACCAATAAAACATTTCTAATTCAAACATATTTGAGTTCTAGCACAAAAACCAATAAAATATTTCTAATCCAAACATATTCTTAATTCTCAAACCTATATACCTAGATCTGACAATAATTAATACAAACTTATTCTTAGTTCTCGCATAAAAATCAATAAAGCATTTCTACACAAATAAAAATGATAAAAATTGCAAATGAAAATGAAAAACACAACCAAACGGGCACTCAGTTTCCATCATTTCATTTGCGCATAAATGCTTTAGAAAAAGTATTACTTTTTATGGTAACAAAAATTTTGAATATACTGTAATTCCCCTACCATGTGGAAAGATTCTTGTGAATTGTCTTTTTATTTATTTTGAAATCTATTTGACAAAGTCTCTTATTTCCCGCTTTTCTTTTTATTTCCGTTTTTAAAGCCATTTTTTGGGTAATTTTTTAACTTTTGTATGTAAATTCCGAAGAGAAATGGCAGAACAAAAGAATTAAATGGCAAAAGAAAATCCACCTCTGATCTTTGTTATATCTGCTAATATATTAAAATTTATAAATTTAGAATAATTAGGGTTACATGCAATGTACCTCCCTGTGTTAATAAAAAAGTGTAAAAAAAACCCTGTGAAAAAACAAAATGCAATTTAGTTATATGTTAACCTAATTATTCTAAATGTATGAACTTTTTTTTTCAAATAACAAAATCTTTGATCAAATTATTTGGATAAAAATATTTGAATAAAAAATAGAGCAACAATATGAACAGGACATGACGCTAAGAAATTTGTCTAAGAATTTGGACACTGCAATTCACCAAAACGACTATATATAATATAATTTCTTTATTATATATTGTCAATTTATAGTAAATTAAACAATGCAATATGAAAAGCATGAAAATAAAAACTAAAAAAAGCATGTGTTACATCTTAATTCTTAATGCAATATGTTTTAAAAAAATACATGATTATTTAATTTGAATAGTAAAAAATAATTAAATCATCATTACTATCGCTGCCATCTATTTCATACAGCTATTAAATTACATTCATTGTTGTGTTCCTTTCGTTCACTTTTATTGTTGCAATTTTACTTGTGGAAGTAACATGGAATTCATTTTTGGTGCACATGGCCTACTATTTCTAATTGGCCAATTGCACTATTTGTGAAAGTATCTCTTTTAAACCAATTAATTAGTTTCCTATTTGTGAATGACATTTGATGGGAAATGGATGTGATTATTCTTACTGAAGGACATCACTCCTGCAGTGTTTCATTAATAGTGAAAAGGGTGATTGGGCATTCCAAGTAAATAGAAGGAACTATTACAAAGGAATAAGGATCATGTGGAAAAGAGCCAAACAAGGCTAGGGATTTCCCAAATCTTCCCCCCTTAAATGCAGCTGACTAGTGGGTTCTTCTTTACTTGGTGCATTGGTGTGTATTTTAGGTACGTATGCTTGGAAGTCATTGAAGATGATGGTACCCTTTGCTTCACGAAAAGTCCATAGGATTCGATATATTTACCATGTAACCCTCGTGCATGGAAAACTCTATAAATGACGGAGCATGGAACCCCTCACAGTCACCCCCTCCACTCGACCTCATATTTCATCCATCCCTAACCTTTTTCACTTAGCAACTTCATCTAAAATGTGGCCAAATGGGTACTACTATCAATCTCAAATGTTCTATAGCTGGAAATGGACCAGGGAGATGGAGAGTACCTTCATCCAAGTGTTGCTCGATCTGAAGAAAGAGGGTATTTTTCATTCTGCTGGAAGGAACGTGCACGTTGTCCACTCTGCCATTTTCGACGTGAATAAGAATTACGGCTCTCATGTTAGTTGCAACTGGAGTTACAATCGTTTGAACACGTTTCGCAGGAGTCACATTTCAATGGGTGGCAAATCACAGGAGCGTTGTTTGGAATATGGACGAGAGCAAGCTGAAAGCTGAAGATAGGGTTTGGGACCAGCTTTGCCAGGTTTTTGTTTAATAATTATTTATTTTATATTCTTCTTGAAATGTTTTTTTTTTTACTTATATCTTAAGTAGTTTTAACTTCTTAATATGTCAACACAAACTATATGTAGGAGAAGAAGATTGCCCTGTGCTGCATGAATGTGTTAAGAGCCATTCTGGGATGAACTATGCTCGTTGTTTGAGGGAGATCGAAATGAGATCATCATCATCAACAATGATGAAAAAGCTACTGATAATCTGTTCTATGGCAATGCTGGTTGGGTTGATCCCCCGCCCTCTAATGACTCTGAAACTACCAATTTTTTTATTGTCTTCACCCACATTTCTGATACTTCGGGCGACTCTTCTTCATTTGCTAAGTTACTTAAAGAGATTTATGATTTTGACGCTGAAGTAGACTCCGTTCTCTCGATTTCTGGAGTGCCAACCAATGAATTTAAGGATCCTCTGCCTGTTCCCATCTCTTCTCCCCAGCATGATGGCAGAACCTTGCCAAAATCCTCGATGCCTGATGAGGTTCCAACTCAAAGCTGATGACGAAACAGTGAATGCAGTGTAGCATTGGTGTGTTGAACTCTTTGTTCTTTTGCTAAAAATGTAAATGGTTGCCAATGTGCCACATGGTATTTTCTTTTGTAATATTGATGCTCCTACTTGGCTCATAGTAGTTTAAATGACTCTATTAAGTGTGTGTATATTTTTGTCAACAGTATTTTGTGTTGGATAAGTTCCTTAAAGGGCAAATGGTGTGTTTGTAGTGGACTGGGCAACATCTTTTGCTATTTTTTTTTTTTTAAATTAGTATTATTAGAATATTTTATTAATTAAAATAAATAATTTAAGTTTAATAACAAATTTAATATTTGCCATTATTATTGTGTACAATAAACTGATAAATTTAATATTTTTATAAAGTTGTTTACATCAAAATTTCCAACAATCATATTGTGCAATTTTACTTGAAGTAAAGATAGAAATCTTTTTTTTTTTTTTTTTAAACAAAATAGCTAAAATTACACTTTTGGTCTTATAACTTTAGATAATTAACACTTTTAGTATTGTAACTTACTCTATTTACACATTTAGTCCTTTTTTGATGAATTTAGTCTTGAGCCTCTCATATTTGATCATTTTTTGGCAAATTTAGTTCTATATTGATAATTTTGGTCCTAATGACTCACAGTTACAAGACGAAAAGTGAGATTTATTATAATGTAAATGGGACCAAAATTGTCAACACATGACCAAATTTATCAAAAAAAAAAAGAAAGGATGAAATATGAGATGCTCAGGACAAAATTCGTTTAAAAAAGGACTAAATGTGTAAATAGAGTAACTTATAGGACTAAAACTGCTAACAACTTAAAGTTACAGGGCAAAAATATAATTTTTCTAAAAAAATATGTATTATTAGAATGTGTTATTAATTAAAATAAATAATTTAAATTAATGATAAATTTAATATTTGCCATTATTATTGTGTACAATAGACTGATAAAAAAACAATATTGCTTCTTTCTTAATGTCATGTACAAAAATTGTACCACAATCACATGGTGTGAATCAACTGAAAATAAACAGTCTATCCATTTTTTTTATTTAACTAGTTCTCACTGCACGCAGTTCTCATGAATATAAAAAAATATGATGTGAGATTAAGAGAGTTTTCTTTTCGTCAAAACAACAATCATGACTTGAAAGTGAGAAAAAAAGTCTGTTAGAGGAAAAAACGTAAGGTGATAGAAAAAAATATATAATTATCAATTTAATAAAAATAAAGAAATTTATAAACAAAAAGAATATAGAGATGTTTGATGTGAAAGAAATAATGGAGTAATGGGCAAGAGAAAAAAAAATATAATTGTGAAATTATTAAAAATAAATAAAATTTATTCTAACCAATTTTTTTGAAGAAAAAAGGGAATGAAGAGTAATTTTTTTTTTTTTTTTTTTTTTTTATAATAGTATAGATACCATCAAACAAATGGACAGGATTACAATGACAAACAACTTAGTTAAGGTATGGAATTACAATGACAAATAACAAATTACAATCGAATTTCCAACCATTGCGGTCTTAATTAAAAAATGGATCATATTACAAGTCACATATTACAGCTAAACTAAGTTAAATGGCCGGCAGATGAAACATATACACATATAAATATGAAATATTTTCACACACAATGCACAACTAGTCATTAGATAGTCTAAGCAAACTTAATTAATACAGAGCGTATACAAGTACAACAATTGTCTACCATATGTTATATATAAGTTAATTTAGCTTGCAAACATGTACTCTGAATCGAGAAGGATAAACTTAAACATCTTCTAATGTCAATACATTTATAATAAAGCCTTAAGCCATTGGTTTATAAGTCAAATGACATTAGGGAAGGGGTTACTTACCGAGTCTCTCAACCTAAGCATGGTTGTCCGCATTAATTATGGGAACGAACATTTTCCGCTTAACCTTTAACACCAATTGATCTTGTATCTCAAAGAACAATTCCTCAGATAATCCCTCCATTTTAGGAAGCGCGGACATGCAATCCTAGGTATCATCGTTGGAAATTTTTGTCAGCTTTCTAGTTTTGGCCTCAGTGCAAGCTGTTATGGAATCAATGCAAGAATCAAGTTTATTTGAATGACCACTCTGCCCCCTTTTTGCTGCACTCCTTTTAATGCTCCTGAACATCAGTTTCGAATGAGTTAACATGCTCCATTGTAGGATGGCTTCCCTCAAGTTCATCATCATCATTGGAGTCCAAAGGAGGCATGGCGGAGGAATGTGCAATATTGCCTGTGGCTACAGAAGCGGAGAACATCTCAGTACATGAATCAAAATGAGGAAGACCCTTCGTTCTCAATCCCAACTCCCCCTGATTAGACTACACAATCATTAATAGTTCGTTGATATATTAGAAGAAAGGAAAGCAAAATATATTTTAAAATGAAATCAGAAATGTACAATTACCGTTATCCACTTAGTACAATAATACTCACTGCCAGTGATAGTGCACGTATTTAGATCCCAACCAAAGCCAGTCCATTTTTATACCAAATTATAAAACTGACACTAAAGCATCCAAAGTCTATTAGCCTTGCCGTTAAGTTGCGTGATGGCGTATTGTGCTCTATTACATTCATACAACTCAACACCTATTTCACGCCAGATTTTGCTCGCTGAATTTAGATGAGATAAGTTGTCCTTTCTTGTAATGATCATAAGTTGTCCCATAATTTTAAAAAATTAGCACTTTTGGTCCTCACACACCATTTACAATGTAACGATGTGGGACACGTGCCTAGCACATCGTCATTAGTATTTTTGGTTGAAGGAAAAATTCACCCTTTTTTGCCATAGTAACGTATGAATGCTTCATTTGGCCTATTTGATTCACTTGTGGAAGACATGATTCTTTTTGTTACATCTGCTAGGTTTCAACTTATAGAAATATGGGAAGCATATGATTTAAATCATTGTGAGAAAAAAGAGAAATCGCAATTTTTTATTGGCCCGATTTTCTTCAAGATCTATTTTTCCCCTCAGATGTAGTTATGCCAAAAATTGAAATCATTGGAGTCTATAAATTCATCAATGAAAATCGATGAATTGTATAATAATTTAGATTTGAGTACTAATAAAATTGAAAACAATATGCTAAAACATACAATTTATCCTCCGTTGCTTTTTAAAATAAAGCAACTTACCTTCCTATTTTTTTAAAAAAATTGAGGGAGGTAAATTACTATTTCTTTTTATAAGAGGATAATTTGCTTTTCTGCAATATCACGACGATTTGCTTGTATTTTTCCCCGAAAAGGAATTCTGTGAATTTATCGAAGCTAGGCCATAACCACTGGGGCATCACCCATCAATATGAAAAAACAACTTAAAATTTATTCAAACACACAAGTGATTACATGACACCAACATTTTTCATAGCATGAATGTGTGAACTTGGAAATGATATTTTATAAGTTTTAATTAGTTAAAATAGAAGAAGTACATATAACTAGAATGATCATTCATGCCCCCCCCCCCCCCCCCCCACACACATGTACACACGCAATGTTTTTTTCAAGAAAAACATAAATTTCAAACTTTTCACGTAATTTAGACAAACACCTCTATTTTTATAATAAAACCAATCATCCTAAAATGCTTGTGGTATTTTTTTCGAACATAAAACCAAACCTATACAACCACTCTTTATTAAATCTTTCATTTTATTTGCACTCTGCTTGCCATGAGCCCGACTCTCAAATGCTACCTAGGGGTGCAAGTTGAGCTGAGCCGGCTCGTGAATTCACGAGCCGGCTCGCATTTGAACTTAGCATGAGCCGAGCCTGCTCGAGTTTGAGCTCACGAGCCGGTTCGCGAGCTCACCCTTTTTTATTATTTTTTATATAAATATTATTCAAGTGTATATTCAATATTACTTCAAGTTTATATTTAAAATTCACTATATTTTAGAATTATTAGTCAATATATCTCTTGTTTTAATTTTATATAATAATAAAATAAAATATTTTTGTTTATATTATTTAAAGATAAGCTTAGTAGTTTTGATACTTTTTTTGTAAATAAATATTAAAAATTAACCATCAATTAGAATTATTAATTAATATCTCATATTTTAGTTTTAGAGATATCAAAATATGGTTCTTTGGTTTATATGGAAAAAAGCTTAATAGGCTATTTAGGATGTTTTGATAATTATTTTGTAAATAAAATATAATATAATTCATATAAGTAACCGTTACAATTTCAATCTATTAAAACAAAATGCATTTAGTTTCAGATGATATTAAAATATGATTTTTTTAGATTATATTATCTAACAAAAAGCTTAGTCAACAAATAGTACATTTTGATATTTTTTTAAATATGTATTTAATATAATGCATATTAATTTTATAGTTATAATTTTAATATTACTACAACAAAATACATTTATTTTAAAACTTCACTATATATTAAAATTTTAGTCAATATATCACATTTTAATTTAGGATGGTACTAAAATATGGTATTTTAATTTATATTTTCTAAAATCAAGCTTAATCAATAATTTATTATATTTGATAATTATTTTTAAATAAGTATTTAATATAATGCAAATGGATTTTATCGTTACAATATTTATTCACTATATATTAGAATTATTAGTCCACATCTCATATTTGATTTTTAGATGGAAATAAAATATGGTATTTTCGTTTATATTATCTAAAAAAACCTTAATCAATAATTTAATAATTTTTTATTTTTTTTGTAAATAAATATTTTATATAGTGCATATGAATGTTATCATTATAATTTCAGTATCCACTACAACTAAATGTATGTATTTAAGAATTCCTTATGAATCAGAATTGTTATTCTTTTTTTTTTTTTGAAGGGGAAAGCAATTTTATTTATGATAAACATGAGATTCAACCACAAGGGTTTCAGACAAAGAGGCTGGGGGGTCTCCCCCGCCTGAATTGTGAAAGCTGCTTTAGCTAGATAGTGTGCAGCTGAATTTGCAGTACGCTTGACATGAGCATAAGACAAGCTATCAAAGAAATGAGACAAACAAAGAATGTCTGAGATAATTGGTCCAACAGCGGAAGCATCCTCCTTTGCCATTAATAATTTCTGAATCACTAGAATGCAATCTCCTTCAATAAGGCAATTACGCCAACCTTGCTCAATTCCAAAGTCCACCGCCAAACGTGCTGCTAATGCTTCGCAGTGCTCAGGATCCGTGGCTCCCAGTAGAGTGTTAGTACGCCATGCAACGCAATTGCCTTCATGATCTCTTGCAATAACGCCAAGCCCTGCCCCACCCAATTCTTTCGCAACTGAAGTGTCAAAATTAATTTTGATTGTACCTAACTTGGGAGGAGACCAGGTTGGAGCTGAGAATCTGCCTGGGGGGTTTGTTCGAACGATGCAATTCTGGAAGTCTTGTAGAAAGCTTCTAGCTGACGCTACCACTTCCATTGGCAAGCTGTGTCTATTTTCCATCACCCGTTTGTTCCTATTCTGCCAGAGCATCCAACAAAGGACGGCAAAAAAATTGAATTCATCATGCTCAAGACCTTTTCTAACATGGTCTATCCAGTCCTCCGTACCATCTCGTCATTGTGAAATAATAGCCCATGGTAGGTCAGAAAGGGCCCAGGCCTGCCTAGCAAAAGAACACTTTAAGAGAGCATGTTTTGAGTCTTCGTAAGGGGCTCCACACATCGTACACGCTGGCTCGACGTCACATGTTCTTCTGATCAGATTAGAAGTTGTGGGGATAGCCTCTTTACAGACACGCCAAAGGAAAACTTTGATTTTGTTTGGAACTCTAGCTTTCTAGATTGCATTCCAATTCATCTTTTTTTCGTTGCTATGACCCAGGACTTGGTTGTTCCTAAGAGAAGGTAATCTGCAAGCAATATGATACGCAGATTTAATACTAAAACAACCATTTTTGTTGTAGTGCCAAACCTGAGTATCAGGGGACGAAAAACGGCCAATTGGGATGGTCGTTATCACTGCAGCGTCATCGTGCCAAAAGAGATTGTCAATCTGTTCAGTTTTCCACGAACGGGTCGCCTCATCAATTAAATCAGCGACTCTAAGGCCAGGGCACAATCTATTCTTCGGCGTGATCGGTTGAAATGTAGTCGGTCTCGGAATCCATTTATCATCCCACACTTGAACACTTCTCCCATCACCAATGCGCCACCGGATGCCATCTTCAAGGATTGGTCGTGCTTCAAGGATGCTGCGCCATGTGTAAGAAGCATTGTAGCCTACTTTAGCATCAAGAATTCCCCTCTTGAGAAGTACCTCGCCTTCAATATTCTACTAAGCACGAGGTTCGGATTTTTGAAGATCCTCCACCCCTGTTTGGCCAACATTGCGAGGTTGAAAGCCCGGAGATCTCTGAATCCTAAGCCACCTGCCTTCTTTCCTCCGCACAACTTTTTCCATGCAATCCAGTGTATCTTGTTTTTGTCTGAATTATTCCAAAACAAATTGGCTAAGATGCTTTCAAATTCCTTAATCAAAGAGACAGGGATTTTGAAGCAGCTCATACTATACGAAGGAATTGCTTGAAGAAATTGATTTAATTAAAATCTCCTTTCCAGCTTGGGACAAAAGCTTTTCCTTCCAACCCCCCACTCTACTCCAAATTCGTTCACAAAGACAATGGAATAAATCCTTTTTCCTCCGGCCGACTACGTACGGAAGTCCCAAATATTTCTCATATGTGGAATCAATACGAACTCCTAGGACTGCTGCTAGCTCATTCCGATTAGAGGGTGGTGTATTTCGGCTAAAGACTATTGATGACTTCTGTAAATTGATTTGTTGGCCAGAAGTTTTCCCATAAGTATCCAACACCTCTCGGACCTGTATCAAGGCATCCTTGGATGCTTGGCATAAGATTAGAGTGTCATCGGCGAAGAGCAGGTCAGACACCTTAGGAGCACTGCGAGCCACTACCACACCACGAATGTTACCTTTGATTTCACAGACCTGCAACAGACAACTGAGGGCCTTTGCACAAATGATAAAAGATAAGTGATAGGGGGTCTCCTTGACGGATACCCCTACCCGGTTTGAAATAGCCAAATTGAGATCCATTTAGCGTAAAAGAGTAAGATACCGAGGACACACAACTCATGATCATCTTGACAATACAAGTCTGAAAACCCATTTTAAGCAGTATGCGTTTGAGAAAACCCCATTCTATCCTATCGTAGGCTTTACTCATATCTAGTTTAATGGCTACACTCTCCTCCTTACCCCCTCTCTTGTTTTTGAGAAAATGGTTGACTTCGAAAGCAACTAAAACATTATCAATGATCAGTCTCCCTGGTATGAAAGCTAATTGGGAAGGTGAAATGATGGAGTCAAGGACGAGTTTCAAACGATTAGCAATAGTTTTGGAGACAAGCTTATAAACGACATTGCAAAGACTAATCGGTCGAAATTGTGAGACATTAACAGGGTTAGAGCACTTAGGAATCAAGACAATGTCGGTGAAATTAAGCAAGGGTGCAATTTCACAATTGTTAAGCATGTTAAGCACGCACTTAAGGGTAGCACGACCTACGATGTTCCAAAAGCGTTGATAAAAAATAGGGGGCATGCCATCAGGTTCCGGAGATTTAAAGGGGAACATTTGTGATAAAGCTAGTTTTACCTCCTGGGCAGAATACTCTTTGAGAAGTTCCCAATTCATATCCTCAGTAACTCGAGCAGGTACTGCACTAATCACTTTCTCGAGCTCGTCATAAGAAGGATTCGCTGATGAGAATATGGTATGGAAGTAGCGCTGGATGATTCCTTGTATCGCATCTTTCTCCTCGCACCATCGGTCCTCATCATCTTTTAATCTGTCAATGTGGTTTATTTTTCGTCTCAGTGAAGCTTTAGCATGAAAGAATGCAGTGTTTCGGTCCCCCTCGGCTAACCAAGCTGCTTTCCCACGTTGTTTCCACTTAATTTCCTCTGCAGAACAAAGTTTATGGAGCTCGTTTCTCAGGGACTGTATTTTTGCTTTTTCATTTTGTATGATCACAGTTTTTATGAGCATGTCAATATCCTTTTCAATATCCTTTATCCGCTTCTTCATTTGGCTGAACTCTGCTCGGCTCCATTTAATAAGGCCTAATTTGCAGCTTTCCACATCATGCAGTAAGATCCCACTAGGGTCAGTTCAATTGTTCCTTCCCATAAATGAGAAAGTACTCATTCACACTCCTCAGATTTTATCCAACAAGCTTCAAAACAGATCGGTCGGTTCCCTCATTTACTCCATACTGATCGTTCTTTTTCACGATTAATAACAATAGGGGTATGATCTGAATATATTCGCCGAAGTTGAGAGACACGTATCTCAGGCCAGGTAGTGTTCCATATACTGTTTGTGCATGCCGGATCTAACCGCTTCCAGACTGTGTTCGGATGTTCTCTGTTATTACACCAAGTGAACGGGTGCCCCGAAAAAGCCACATTAAACAACCCACTGTCTCCAAGCGCGAGTCGAAAATCCCGAAGGGGCTGATGTGGAGTCGGACTAGATCTCTCTTTCTCTATGTCAGATAGGATAGCATTAAAATCCCCTGCACAAAGCCACTGCAGGTTAGATATAGTGCTGAGTCGTCGAAGGAGGTCCTATGAGGTAGATCTTTTGCTAGCATCCGGAGACCCATAGAATCCAGTGAAACACCAGTAGCAGTCATCTTCGCTCAGCAAGATGCGTGCATTTATCTATCCTTGGGAGAAGCTAAGTAAGTCTACATGAATCTTTTTATTCCACAATAATGCTAAGCCACCACTTTTTCCAATTGCGTCCACACCAAGTCCGTGCATGTCCAGTACTCTCCTAACGTTGTCCAATTTCCTACTCTTACACTTAGTTTCAATGAGGAACACTAGTGGGGGGTTATATTCACGAACAAGTTCTCGAAGGTGCTGAATTGTCCAAGGACCCCCCAGACCTTGGCAATTCCAAACTATGCAATTCATAATGCTCGGCGGGACTGCGAGGCAGTGTCTGCCGTACCTACGTCTTCGTCAATAGGTTTTAACTCCAGAGTAGCAGTTCTTTTACCAAGTCTCACCTTCGGTTCCTCGAAGGCGAAGAAAGAAGGTGATATCTCTAATACCATGAATATATCTTGAGATTGAGTGAATCGGATCCACGTTGTTGGCTACACTATTTTTTCCTTCTATAGGAGAATCACTTCCAAGTTTAGATCCTGTGAAATCCCTGAAGATCCGCGGCCCCTTAATTTGAGCATCTTTCCTTCCTGAATCCGATGAGTATTCCGACCAGCTGAAGTGTGGTTTTTGCCGGAGAGTCTGAGCTTGTCTTTGGTTTCCCGGGATGACGTTGTTAAACTTCGGTTGATGGTTTTCTCTAAGCCATGGGCCACATGGTAGTGACTCGCCTGGATCGATGAAATCATCCTCGTAGTGTTTCAGGCAGAACTTAGCAATATGTCCAAGGCATCCACATAAATAACAAAAATTTGGTAGCCTATCATACGTGAGTGTGACTAATTTTTCATTTCCTTGAGCAGAAAAGAGTCGGAGCGCTCTCTTTAGCGGTTTTGAAACATCAAGAGAAACCTTTAATTTTAGAGCTGAGGACCAGACCAATCCATTTTCAGGAAGTTCGATGTCCAGGAATCTTCCAATTCTGTTACCAATGTGTTTCGCCATAGCCCGAGTATGCTAGCTGAGGGGGAGATCATGGACGAAGACTGTGAATGGACACTGGTCCAAGCAAATTTCTGTCGGATTGGAATCCTGTTGGATAGGATTAATGATGAGTAGATTTTTGTCGAAAGTCTAAGGCCGACCCTCAAGAGTACGCTGTAAGTCAAGCCGATGGGTAAAATGAATGCAAAATCTGTCTTCTGAGATTCTCCTAAAAGTCATGCTTTTAACAGGTTGGAGTACTGATAGAAGCGTGTTTCGTAGGGCGTCAAAATTAGTGTTCCTGTGTGAGAGAAGTCTGCCTACCAGAGCCAATTCAAAACCTCTAGAGTCCTTTTTACAATTCTAGTCGGAGTTCGGAATAACAACCCCAGTCTCCTCATCTTCTGTTAAGGAGAGATTCATCCCAAGTTCCATAACATATTTCGCCATTGAAAAAGCCATTCTAAGGATAAATGGATTAGAGCAGGATCTGCACTGCCGTGGATGGATAAACCAGGTTTCCCAAGAATGTGCTGCACACGACATAAAACAACAAATAAGCAAAGAGAAACAAAAAGGTGCAAAGGAAATCACTAAATTTGAAATATAGTAGAACAAGGCAGGAGAAAGAGAGTAGGTCATCAGTTGAGAGGACGGAGATTGATACATCAGTTGATGTTTTTAAAAATAAATATTTTATATAGTGCATATGAATGTTATCATTATAATTTCAGTATCCACTACAACTAAATGTATGTATTTAAAAATTCCTTATGAATTAGAATTGTTAGTCAATATATCATATTTTTGGTTTAGATATTACAATGTGGTATTCTTGTGAATATTTTCTTTCTGGTTCTTATTTAGATTTTTAAATAATGTATTTCAAATGGTATAATAGTCTATATTTTTTAAATCCAAATATTTTAGAAAAAAAATTAATTTAGCTTGAGCTCCAGCTCCAGCTCGAGCCATAATATCCCAGCTCGCCGAGCTCCAGCTCAACATTTTGACCAAGCTCGGCTCATTTGCACCCCTAAATGCTACACATAGCATGCGAATAGGGTTTTTTGCAATTTATGCCTCCGTAATATTGTAAATGGGTAAATTATCGCCCTACAAAAAATATAATAGCAATTTTATCCTGAAAAGAAGGATTTATAGTTAGAGACAGGATTATGCTCAATTCCACAGTTGATCATAGATGCAATAATGACAATAATTCATGATAAATAAATTGGTTATGGTCATTGGTATGACCTAACAACCTCATATTTCCTTACCTTGTCGATAGTCAAGGAATTAATGTTTGTTGACTAAATCCTTAATTAGTAAACCATCTTTGGAACATCCTCAAAAATTAATTTACCAACAACATTAAAAACTAGAAAGGCCCAATTCTAACCAAACTAGAAAGTTAAATTTTGCATTCCCCACAACATAATATAAAATTATGACATAATCAATTATGTTGCGTTACCACTAGTTATTGAACTAAAAAAATAATTGTTGGAATGGATGATCAAAAGCCATTGGATTGGGTGTTTTTCATTTGATAATCTTTATCAAATAATATTTAGAGTAATAAATACGGTAAGAATTCATCAAGATGGAAACATATTTCGTTGTGCTTACCATTGACATTGAATTGAGTTTCAATGTCACAACGAAATGCCCACAGACCGAAAGATTAAACCCGTGGAGTTGGGGTGCTCATAGGTTTGGCAGCTATGAAACCAACTCCTGAGGGTCGGTCTGAAACGTTCTAAGTCGAGGGCCTCGAGACTGCACATCGAGGGTCCTATGGAGACTTGCACTAAGTACTGCAGCCATATTTTGTCCGTAGAAGACGTAGGTCGTTTGTACAGTTTTAATGGGTTAGTTGGCAAGGTAGTCAACTGACTGAAGTGACTTGCGGGAATTATTATATGAAAGCCTCTTAAGGCTTGATCGGTATGACTGGGATTTTCAATTCGGATAGTACGAGAATTAGTCTTCTAACTTGAGAAATCATGGCAGTCACGTGTATACGAAGATTGTATCTTGGATTTGGCGAGCGGTGGTTTTATCGTGAGGCATGGTCATCATATGCCTATTCGGTGTAGTCGGAGTATGTAGCAAGAATGGTGGATTGCAAGAGAGGATCTGTACCCTGTCATTATATAATAGAGAGTTCTCCCATGCACCTTGAGAAGGTTTAGACTCTAAAAGTCTTTGGCCAACATGATTGATCGATCAGCGATATGTCTCCTAGATCAGATCAGTAGAGTAAACGCATCTCGAGTGTTAAGCATAGCTGCCTAGTCAAGAATGGGAACCAACACCCTATTCCATGCCCTGGACTAACGCCAGGAGACGGTTGACAATCGGACCGTACTCTTATGGATTCGAAGCCTAAATGTTCACGCCAACATTCACCTAGTCTCTAGTGCCATGGATTGTTGCTAGACGGCGATCCATCATAACGGACCATTTTCGATTATGGGATAATCGAAAATAATTAGTTAAATTAGATTTAATTAATTATGTTGGTCACACATGCCCAAGTCTAGTTGAGGGTGAACCTAAATAGTCATACCCTACCACTATAGTGGGATGGAATTAATTTAGAATTAATTTCAAGTGAGTCGGATTAATTTAATTGGATTAAATTAATTTTTATAGAGAATAAATGATTGGATCATTTATTTAGACCAATTCATTGGATGGATGACTTGAAATTTAATTAATTGGATTATTTAGAATTTCAAGTTAGCTAGTAACATTAATTGGATTAATTTTTATTGGGCTTGGTCCAATTTATAATTGGATTTATAAATTGAAAGAGAGAGCATGGCTTGGATTTTTTAATTAGATTAAAAGATAAGGAGTTCAACATTGGGCTTATGATTAAATTCGATTTAATATAAGTCCATGAGACGTGGGCTTGATCATATCGAGTCCGATTCATTAATACAAGCCCAAAGCCTTTGTTGGACCTTGGCTAAGTCAAGGTGGACAATTTTGAAAGGTTCTTTGGCTGATTTTGGAGGCTAATTTCGTGCATAACGGGTGGCTAAGGTTAGTATGGTTGGTAAGTTAGGACTCCTAGTATGTGTATGACTAGGTCATATATATACCTTTATTAAATCCTAGGCACACACACAACACACACTAGCCTCAAAACCTCTAAAACATTTCGTGCCTTTCTCGCTCTCCCATGTTTTCCATATTCAAACTTTTCATTTGATCTTAGAGATCAAAGAAAAACGAAAGAGAGATCAAAACATGTTAATTCATAGCGATTGCTTTGATCTCCATCTATTCTGTGGAGATTTTGCTAGCTTGAAATCTCCACATCCTTTAGCGGTGGTGTGTTATTCTTGGAAGGGTCTCAAGATCGAGATCTCATCGTGGACTGATCCGGAAATGAAAACAGAGATGAGACAATGCTTGTTGCCATACAAGAAAAATGACAACGCTAAATCTTTATTTACGTTTTCGTCCTTGTCTTTTTCTCGTGATTTCTTGGTCTATGTATTTATATTTAATACGTCGAACGCCTGGGAAAGATCAAGGGTACCCCTTGATCAGGAATTAATTTCGTTAATTATTGCATGTTTAATCATTTTTTCGATTTTTCACACTTCCGACGCGCTTCTCGGGCTGATCCACTTCCTTCAGTAATTACAGATTTGAAAGTTCAATTGGCTAGGCAAATATTATTGACAATGAACAATGATACATATCATTCATAAATCAGATTATTAATTTATAATAAAAGCACAGAGAAGAACACAAATACCCATATGAATGAAAGTATTATATTGAAATCAAGCATTCATTGAATCTTTAACTAGAAATAAAAGAACTAGCCTAGCATGCTAGTGAGAGAACAAATAAAAGGAAACAGAAAATATTATAAGAAAACGAAGAGAATATCCTAAAGATGAGAGATCAAAAGATGTTCATACCCAGAATTACATCACTTATTTATACTAACTAGTTACCTAATCCTGTTAGAACTAAAAATAGTAGATTCCTAATAAAATTAAAAGACCTAAGGAATTAAAATTATTGTCCTAAAGAGGTTCTTCCAGCCAAGGTAGTTTCCAACCAACCAAAGGTGTCCAAATTCATTTCAAATCTTTCTAAATTTCGTTTCTTGAACTTTTCTTTTTTCGCCGCATTCCCGCAAGTTTAGACGTGAGCACTCCTAAATCATCCTTCTAATCTGTCAAGTGTTGATTTTAGCTTCTTTCTCATTTTTCTTACTCCATTAATCCATTATGGAGTATTTTAGCCGCAAAAGATAGCAAATTACCACTTCAAATTATAATGAAATGCACTCATATCATCTCCTTTTGTGTAAATTGATTTATTTTGATCTGCATTTTTAAAAACACGCCGAGGCAAATTGCTATTTTTTTTTTATAAGAAGATGATTTGCTCATTTACAATATCATAGAGAGGTTAGTTGCATTTTTTCTCATGTTAATATAGCAATTTTCCACCTGCTCATGAAATAATTCCTATAAAGATTATAATCATTGTTTTCAAACCCGGACCGACCGGCCGGTTTGACCGAGAACCGGACCTGAGGCCAGTCTGGGTATGTGTATTAGGATGGGGTGGTCAAACCCGTTACAACTCGATCAAAACTTGGTAAAATCGATGAAAACCGGCCAATCGGAATGTCAAAACCGATTTAAATTTAAAAGAGAGAGAGAGAGAGAGACAGAAGAAAAATTATGGCATCGTTGCGTTGGGTGACCGGTCAAGCTGGTGCCGAAGTCACAAGGTCGAACGACGAGCGGAGAAGAAGGCATGATATCACAAGAATATCAACAGCAAAATATATCATATAATTTTCACTTCCTTCGAAGTATCCGTCTCCAGTGAAGTGTATCTTGATAAGCCTTCCTAGCCGATCTGCAATGGCATTTTTCAAATCTCCGACAAAGATACTAGCTTGGTGTCTTATGGGGTATTATCCCATCCGATTTTCACCGAACCCTCCAAGCTTAACTCCACTCGTTGAAGTTTTCTTTGTCGAGTTCTAGAGTAGTTTCCGCAATCTTTATGGCTACAACCCATTCATCTATCAACTTCAGGGTATTTCAAAACTTGATAACATCCAGGTTGGGTATGGCGCCGTATGGATGCAAGGGTTGGAGCATGGTCCTCGCCCAAGGTGTATTTTATGGCGCTCTTCTTGAATTTCTCCATGGAAATTCTTTTAATCTGGTTCCTACGAACGTCGAGTTGCTATGGAAATCCATACGATCTCTCTGATCGAATGATCCTGTGGCGGATCATTGGGCATGTGTTTTCCTCAGGCGGAGGTAGTGCTGGAGTGATCTCATTGGTTTGAATTTTGACTAAGTCCACAATCTCGAGTTGAGAAAAGGATCCAACCAATTCATGTAGATCTAATAGATCTACCCTCGTTACCTCCATTATTTTATAGATTTGATGGCTTTAATGATCAGATCGTCTCTTGTCTTCGGATTTGAAATCTCCTCTGTTTTTCCCTTCTAATGTAGGACGGATACTAGTCCAAGGGCGTCCCTAATCTGCTCTTGTTTGGATCTGGATGTTTCAGGGCTTTCCCTTTGATTTCTCTTTAGATCTATAACTTTTTTCCTTAGATTTGTAAGATTCCTGTGTAGATCTGGAAGCATCTTAAGGATCTCGTCCACCTTTTGGCTCAAGGTTTCTCTTTCATAGGTATATGGATTAACCTATGTCCATAGTCTTGAACTGTCTTTTGAATTACTCTCAGATCTTGGGAGATTTTCGAGATGTTCAACTCGAGTTCTTTCCAATCAGTTCATTAAATCATAATTTTTAGAACTTAATTGTGTAGGAATTTACCCATTCGGTTTCTCCTGCCTGGGATTCTACCATGAACTTCGGTAGAGTGTAAACACCTCATTGCGTTTTCTTGTAGTATCTATCGGACTTGGAAATTCCACATCTATTCTTGTTATTCTTCTGGCGTGAGAAGATTCGGGTCAATCCTTTTAGGACATTTTTTTACATTTTTCAAGAATTTTCATGAGAAATTCCCTTATTTGTATTTTCAAAATCTGAAAATATTCCTTGTTGTCATCGTAACTCAAACTTTCGTTCAGATCAATTTCTCTTAAAGAGTCTCATCTGTTAGTGGAAATGTAATACTAACAAATATTTCTATTATAAACTTAAGCTCTGATACCATTTTCTGTGAGCATGGGTGAAAAAATGCAAATTGAATACAAAATGTACTAAAATGCTCTTTTCAAAGTGTGCAGGGGTAAAATTATCCAAAACTCTGTCTATGGACTAAATTTAAATAATTCCGAAAGTTACCGAACTAAATTTAAAATGCACAAACTTAATGGACTGAAATTAACTGCGGACAAACATAATGGACCAAACAAATCTTTTTCCCTAGTTTTGGGTTATTGTTTAATGCAAGTTATTGGTTTTTTTTCTTTTTTTTTTTTCCTCTAGATCATGTTTTGTTGGTTGATCGTTGTATCTAAAATTCTCATCATTTTATTTATCTTTGAAAAAGAGAAAAGAAACAAAAAGTAGAGGATATAAATATACCAGAATGGATGATAAACTTTTTATGCAAGCAGAGGAATCAGATGATTGTTCTTTATCATTTTACTCTCTTTTTGCACATGTTTTACAACGGGCTAAGAAATATTTGCTACTTCTTTTGCCTATTGGTCGAGTGTACAACTTGAAATATATGAGTTTGGTTTTATCTTAAAAAATTGTATATCCTTTATGATAGTCTCACGCTATTTTTATTTTTTGATTACATATTATTATGTTTTTATATTTTTCAATTTTCATTATTTTTAACTACTTACTCAATAATAAAATTTTAAATTCGCTATGTTTCTTGCATGAAGGCAAGAAGTTAGGAGCAGGTTTAATAAGGACAAAAGGCAAAAGGATTCCATGCTTTTATAATGCAAAAGAAATTTGATGTACAAATAAATAAATATATATATATATATATATATATATATATATTACAATGAGCATAATTTGTATTCTACAAATATTATTTTGAAAATGATATATTTTTAGTTGATTTTAATGTTTCTCTTTAATTATTTGAAAATTATCAAGAACTTTTTCTGATTCAATGAAAAAGTAATACATTTTTTATCCATGAGAGTAAAATAAGAAAAGCCTCAAATCTTATTTATGTTTACATAGAGAAATAACAAGTAAATTACACGATAAAAAATTTACACTTTTAATCCTCTATTTTGCAGAATTTTTAGTTTCAAAATTGATAAAACTCAACACATTTAGTTCAATAAATCTCGTAAAATAGAGAGGACGAATTATATCGAGAGTTTTCCCAATTTTGGGACAATTTTGAAAATTACATATAAAGAGGACTAAATGTTTCGAATTTTTCCAACTTTAGGACAATATTAAAAATCCCATAAAGCAAATGACTAATGTGTTGAATCCCTATCCTACGGGCTAAAATGTAATTTCACTCAAAAACAAAATCAAACCTCTAAAATTTACCAGACATAATTATCTATACCTTATTATTAAGTGAGAGCACCACTTTGGTGTCTCACTTTTTTTGGTCTGTCGATTTATATTATATTTATTTTTAATATTTAATTAAATTAATTTATTTATTTGTTAATTTCCCAACTTCCCACTCTTCCTCAAACCACTCCTCCCTCCTCCCCCCCCCCCCCCCACATTGCCCACTCTTTTCAACTTTGAATAACTCTTTTTTATGTGTTCCATTAACTTTTTTTTTTAATTTGAATATTTTAATTCTTTTAATTAAAATATATTTTTAAAAATATAAATTAATTTTCAAAATTTGTATTGAATTATGCACACTAATTAAAGTGTGCAACACGCACTAGTAAAAATAATAGATCAGAAGAGTAATAAGAAATATTATCATTTCATGTTTGTTTGTACATGACAGTTATTTAGCACTATTCAACAAGAAAGTCAGTCATTGCAAGAACTGGATGTCTCCTCGAGGCGATTGCGCCGGCCCCCAGTGCCGTCGTGGGAAGCAATGATAGAAGCATCTGCAACGCTTCTTCTGCCCACGAATTTTCATTCCATCACACAATGCGAAAATGAGGCAGTCTTTTCCGACAGCGCTCCCACATATGTTAACGCAAGCTTCGGGTCTCCGATAATCGCAGGAATAGGGTATGTTGAGAGTGCAACCCTGACTTCCGCAGGCTCCACCTACAGAACCTGCAGAGACGAGAACAGCAGAGAAAACCAAAGAAGCGTGAAACAGTGCCAACAACTTTGCTGCTGCCATGGATGGTTGTGAATTAGGGTTAGAGAAATGTATCAACCAATATATAGAGAGGATTGGGTATAATAATATGAAGATGGTGTTGTAATCTTGTTCCTTTTTTGACTGTATTTAGTGACAAAGTTGGAGATTTTAGATTGCCACCCTATGTTAGGAAGATTGTATGATGGTTTCTACTTTCTTGTAATCTTATGTGATATTGAGAAAGTATAGAATTGATGATGTCTCGACTAATCATGTTAGCAAATTATCTAATCTATTTTTTGTAAATTCTATGAATTTTCTTTTGGGATTGTTTTTAAGCTTTTGATTGATAAAATATTCATGTAGTTATGTTCATGTAAGGGTATTTGGTCAGTTGTCGAAATTATCAAAATTATGGAAAAAATACAAATTTAATCTATAAGTTAGGGATTACAACTTAGACTGCTATATCATCAAATTCTCGAAAAAAAATCAAAAATCCCTGTTGTGATTTTAGAAATGTTCAAAAGTCCTCCTATAAAAATTAAAGT
The DNA here is from genome assembly GCA_034509725.1 of Sesamum angolense. Classification (NCBI taxonomy): domain Eukaryota; kingdom Viridiplantae; phylum Streptophyta; class Magnoliopsida; order Lamiales; family Pedaliaceae; genus Sesamum; species Sesamum angolense. Next base: position 10,777,695 of record JACGWL010000010.1, read on the forward strand.
ATCAATTACACCCTTATGATATAAAATAAAGTTTAAAAAACCCCTGAGACCAAGGTTTGCTACTCACGCACATTGACTACCAATTTTGGTGCGAAAAGTATCTTTTTTTTATATTTTTGCCCTTATCTCACATTTAATATATATAAATATTATATAATATAATATATATAATTTACTAATTCTTAAAATAATATAAAAATATTTATTAATAATAAACTATTATTTTATATGTAAATATATAATTATATTAATATTTTTAATATAATTTTTTAATTAAATTAATTATATTTAATTTTAAAAAAGAAGAAGAAGAAGAAGAAGAAGTGGCAACGAAGCCGCGACCGCGCCCTCCTCACCCCTTGGCGACGGCACAGGAGAGCGCGACGCCGTCGCCCACCACTGTCGTGGGCGACAGGCGTTGGCCTCGACATCTGGGCGATGTCTTCGCCCAGAAATAGTTAGGCGCGATGCGCAGGGGGCGTGGGGTGGGCGGTGGGCGGCGACCGACAGGCGGGTGGTGGAGGGGGAAGCCATATCCCAATCCATAATTATATGTTTTACCCTTCAAGTTCATAATGTAGTTAACATTTTGATCATGCAATTCAAACTCAAAATCCCCAGCCACTGAGAGTTGACATTTTTTGGAGTCTTCTTTGATATTGTTAAGTTCCTTCACAATATTAGTAACAGCCACACCTGCCCATTTGATACCCTTGTTTTTTTTCTTTTTTGTAGTCTACTCATTAATTTCATCTTTAACCCATCAACCAAAGTCAACATGGGTTTGCTTCTTAGTTCCCCCAATGATTAAATGATTCGAATATATTATTGGTAACATGATCATTTTTCCTCTAGGATCAAAGGCATGCCTAGACCACATTTCAGCGGGGATTTTGAGCAGCTAATCATACGCTGCAGGCTTGAATTCCTTGATCTTGTACATGGCAAAGTTGAAGCCTGCAGCATTATATGATCTGGCTGCTTGCCAGAAATACCTCTTGATGGCAGCACCTGCAAATTGATTCTGAAAATTGGCATAAATATGCCTAGCACATCTCCTGTTGATAGCATGAGGTACAATTTCATTTATAGTCTCCAGAAATCCCTAACATACAAATAAATACATAACCTCAATCGTGTTTACAGTGACAAAGTCATAAAAAATGCATCTAGCAGAAACAATGACAGTCACATAGTCACAGAAAATTCATCTAACAACTACGTCCTTATAATATACATTTTATAACAAATACACCCTTGCAGTATAGACTTACATCAAATACATACCTAATAATATACATACATTACATAAACATCCATAATCAAAGTCATGCATAACAATATATATATAGAAAAAGTTAGTTTACCTTATGTATGTCACATCATGAAAGTCCATAGTTTGGCATAAGTAAATCCTCCCAACATGCTTGATAGATTTTCAAAAAAGAACATCCACGACTTGCACTCGAACTCAGCAACAACAACAGCAACAGGAATAGACCATTATCCATCTAAACCCTATTGCAGCAAGCAACACCCCCCCCGAATGCCCTTTCAATGACACCCATCAAAACCCATAAATGGGCTACACCCCCTTTAAGAATCAATCTCTTAGTGCAGATAATCCAAAGAAAAAACTTTTGAAAATTGGAGTAGAAGGTATGATCTCATCCTCGTCTACATCACACTGTAATGTTACCACACTCCCCTCAATTTTTAATGACACCATTTTTTAATAATATGGCAGTTTTTTGAATGACTCGGCATGACTACCCTCTATCACCTCCATGGCCTTTTTCTTTGCCCTATAAATCTGCAAATACTGAGGGTTCACTTCAAATGTTCTCAATTCATTTCTAATTTCCGTTTCATTTTAGATATTTCCTGAACACATTTTCTATTTTTGAAGCAATCCCTATTGCACTGGTCTCCTTTGTTGAATCAGACCTAACACATGTATGTGTAGAAACATATGTCTTTATTTGTAATGTGACACCATCTGCCAAAGGAGAAGCATGATTCTCCAAGTACAGTCTTTTGAGGCACAATGGATTGTCACTCTTGTTTTTTCATTCCTTAACCACATAATTTGAAAACCCTCTTTGAATCACAAACTCTCTAAGGACAATCCTAAATGCATTAGGGAAAAAAAAAATTAGTCCATTAACTTGGTTCTCGTTCAATTTTAGTCCACTAACTATGATAATTATCACATTTTCTACACTAACTTTGAAAAATGGGTCATTCAGGTACTCCGATGGTATTTTAGCCGGAAATTGCTGATGTGTCAATATTTTTTCGGTGAAATAAGCCATGTCATCGTCTGACGTGGACTTACTTTTAGCAGGTGTAATTTTAGTCCACTAACTTTATCCTGGTGTAATTTTAGTCCACTAAATTTGTCCTAGTGCAATTTTTGTCCATTATTTAAATTTAATTTTTTATATAATATTTTAAAAATAAAAAAAAACCCCCACCCCCCTCAAACACCTAACCCCCGCCCGCGCCTAACACACAACTTGGCAATGGTGGTCGCCCAATTGTGTGCTGGGACGACGTCGGTCGCGCCAATTGTACTAAGCTTTTTTTTCTCTTTAGGCAAAATTCTACAATCAAAATGGGACTTAGGAAATGATACCAAAAAAAAATGAGGAAGAAAGAAATTCATATTAAATAAAAACAAAGTAGAAGAACGCAAATTCCAAATGAACCAATTCAAACTTGAAAATGACATTTCTGATTCTCAAAGAATGAAGGGAAGGAACGGTGGGGTGGGTGGGTGGGTTAATTTTTTATTTAAATTATGTTATATAAAACTAGTTGTTATGGCACGACGTCCCTGCGTGCATATAATAAATAATTATTTATATTTTAAACTATATTATGAATAAGAATTATAAGATATATAAATCAACACATCATATTCAAAAAATAATTAAATAAATAAATAAAATAAAACTAATTTAGAAATATTACCAACACAAAAAGAATTTGGTGTGAGTGAAATTTTCATATTAGTATATTAAATCATTTTGATTAAAAGAAGAATTTGAGTAGGGGTGGTTGAAAATACACAAGGATATTTTTGATAATTTTAAATAATGGTGTCGTGGTGTAAGTAACCGGCCATTTGTGAGTGAAAAATGAGATTTTCTTTTTTATATAGTATAGATAATAAATGCAAATAATGGACAAAAATTGCACTAGGACAAAGTTAGTGAATTAAAATTACATCAGGATAAAGTTAGTAGACTAAAATTACACCTGTTAAAAAATAATTCCACGCCATCAGACATGTCAGACGATGACATGGCTTATTTCACCGGAAAAAAATTGACACGTCAGCAATTTCCGGCCAAAATACCATCGAAGTACCTGATTGACCCATTTTTCAAAGTTAGTGTGGAAAATGTGATAATTATCATAGTTACTGGACCAAAATTGAACGAGAATCAAGTTAATGAACTAAAATTTTTCTTTTCCCAATGCATTAATATCAACAAACACCATACCTTTTCCTAACTTAACCTTTTCTTTTTGCCATAGACACACAGCCTAAGCTTTCAGACTTTAATTTGAAAAAATGTACAGAAAAGGAGCCATATGAAAAGTACAGCCATATTCAAGTATCCATTCGTTTTTAGTCAAAGAGGACTGAACATTATTAACATCACAAACTATATATACTTCTCCATTGTTATCTTCAGAAGATAAATTGGCGTTTTCTTTGTTTTCATTTTTGTTTTCCCTCTTTTGGTTTTCTGCAGTCTTTTATATATGTCCTTTGATCCCACAGTTATAACATCTTCTTTCTTTTACTTTATCATCCCTAGTTCTTGATTTTGATCTACTTCTACTTCTACTCCTACTTCTACTTTTTTCATGTTTTCTATATTTATGATCAGAGTTTCTATTTTAGTTCTACTTCATTCTGAACTTGATTAGATTTATTTGTCTTTAAATCCATTTCTTTACTTTTTAGTCGATTAACAACTATGTCAAGGCTAACATTATCCCTATCATATTTGATAGCGGCTTTAACATCACTATAGGCATCAAGAATAACATTTAATAAAACTATAAGGGTATAATCATCTATGTTTTTATCACTGGTTAGTTTTATGTCTTGGACTAATTTAGTGAAATCATCTAGATTTTCTTCTATGTTCTTAGACAAGTCAAGCTTATAACGAAAAAAAAATTCAAGTAAGAAAAGCTTACTAGGCAGAGAAGTTTCTGTATATAATTCTTCTAATTTTTCCCATAATTCTTTAGCAGTTTCTAGTTTACCAACCTTTCTTAGAATTGTGTCTGATAAATTTAAAATAATAGAAGAGTAGGCAAATTCATAATTTTCCAACCTTTTTTCTTTAGAAACATTTTCAACATACTTACCATCTATTGCTTTAAAAACCTTTTGTTGAATTAGGATTCCTTTCATTTTTTGTTGCTATATTGAAAAATCAGTTTTTCCGTCAAATGGTTGCATGTTATAACCAGACATTTAACACAGATATAAATGATAATAATAATCAGAGTATCAATACAGAAGAGATATATGAAAGCAAAAGGGGCCCTTGACTACGCCTCAACCAGATACCCGACGATCTCAAAGGGATCTGACCAGGTGAGGGAAATAGTAAGGGTTTTGGGGGTATGGGTCAGTTAAATAATACTGAATAAGTATAGATATCTTTCCAAAAAGATTAACTTGCACAAAGTTGTTTTATCACGGGAAAGAAAATAGCACTTTGAACGGTTTTTTGACAAATCACACACAGTAGTTTAATAACACTGAACAGTAATTCTTAAGAGACACTTAGCTAAACAATTTTAAAAAAGAAAATTCCAAAGCACACCTTAACTGGAAATTTTAGCACTTAGCGACAGGTAAACTTTTCAGCCCACAACAGGAATAGCACACAGCTAAACTTAAGATTTCAATATATGTCATGCACTAAGCAATAAAATTACCTCAGCAATTTTGTTTAATCGCGACAGAATAATAAAAGGGGTCAGATCTTACCGGATTCCACCAAGGATCTAAGAACTGATTGGGCTCTGATACCATTGTTGGGTAAAAGCACCACCAGTGACGAAAGGAAAACCTAACTTACTATTACAAATTAGTGGGTTTTACAAACCCTAAATTAATTACAAGGCCTTGAATACAAAAAAATTAAAAAGCAGATTTACATAAACGAATAATTACAGATCTACAGAATGAGTGCAAAAATAAACCACAATCAATACATATATAGAAATGGCTTAGAAGCCAAATCAGGTGGAGGTCAACTCTCAACCACAAGGCCAGTGACCAAGAGACACATCGGTTGCAAGCACCACGCTCACACAGAGGTGTTTCACTCAAGTACAGCTATAGATTGGACAAAGGTTCACGAAAAAAAAGACAAAGACACTGAGAAGTTCACGAAGAATATGGGGAGAAAGAGATATTGGCCACTGTTGGTTCTTTCTTACTTGTATCAATGGAAAGACAGACCCATAAACATTTAAAGGGATCTCCCATTAATGGCAGAGAGAGAGAGACAGAACCAAACCCGAGGAGAAGAGGCGGTGGCCGATTTTCAGGGGAGAAAGGGAGAACAGGAGGCGAGGGAAAGATACAAAGAAAAAACGGCAGATGACAAACAAAGGAAATGAACTAGGGTTTAAGACAAATGGATACCAAACCTTATAAAGGGACCGGGTCGGGTAGAGGTGCAAATAGGTTTGAGGCAAGGACCAAGCTGGATCGAACTATAGATGGGCCTTAGTGAGAGTGGCCCGTCCTTGTGTGTGTTGTCAGTGGTTTGCGCCTATCAATTGGTCATGCGCCACATATAAGTTTAACATACAACATGACATCAAACACTCATACAGTTTCGAGAAGAATAAGCTTAAGAAGCTTAACCAACGGCACATAGTGTTCGCTTGGGTTATCGACAAATCTAGTGTATTGTGTAACAAGGTTGAGCAATATGTTGTTGTTGATGGTCATGTTGAAGAATTGGTATGGTCTGGGACTTAGTAAGAACACAATGGACGCATGAAAATAATCATACTTAAATTTTAAATCGAAAGGGAACTAGTCCCTTATTAATCCCGGGCATTCGGCAGTCAACAAGTATAAAACAAGTTTGAACAAGTGCTATTATAATATAGAGTGACAAAAATGCAATCACAAAATTTTACCTTTTCGATTTGAAGACTTTCTTCAAGCGTTTTTCATCTAACCTTGTGATCACCCAAAGACCAACGAGATCTCCTCTATATTGAACACACCCTACACTACAAGGTGCTCTACACCAAACCTTGCTAGAGGTAAGGTGCATGTAGTATAAAAGACTTGATTATACGAGTAACTTAGTATATCAAGTATACATTGCATGTCAAGTCAAAAATAAATGCAATAGATGTCTTTATAGTACACTACCTATTAGTACCACAAGTACTCAAGTAATAACTCCCTCATCCTTAAAAACTTCATGTATATTTATATCACATACAAATATATATATATATATATATATATATATATATATTCAAGGTAGGGCTACATATATATATAGCCTATTAGGCTTAATTAAAAAAAAATTAAATCCATAGGCTTGGGCCTCCATAGAATTAATCCAATTAATTCTTAAAAGCTCAAATGAGATTTATTTGATCTTATCAAATAAATCCTAGCTCATAGCCCAATTAATTAATCAATCAAATAATTGAGCCTAACCCGATTTATTTAATCTCGTTAAATTACCAAGTTGAAATTTTAATTAATTGATCCTATTAATTAAGTCATCTGATCCAATTAAAATTAATCTTATCAAATTAATTAAACCTAACTCAAATTTATGTAATCTCATTAATTACATCTTAGGCTTCCCATCACATGTGTTCTACTATTTAAATGATCACTTCATTTAATCTCTCGAATTAATTTAAACTCTTTAAATTAATTCATTTCTTCTAGGGCAAAATTACATTTTTGGTCCTGTAACATTAGGTCGTTAGCACTTTTAGTCTTGTAACTTACGTCATTTACACATTTAGTCTTTTTTTTTTTTTTACAAATTTAGTCCTGAGCATCTCACATTTGACCCTTTTGAACAAATTTAGTCCTATATTGACAATTTTGGTCCCATTCACACTATAAAAAATCTCATTTTTGGTCCTGGAACTATGAGTCGTCAGGACCAAAATTGTCAATACAAGACTAAATTTGCCAAAAAAGGAGCAAATGTGAGATGCTGAGGATTAAATTCATCAAAAATGACTAAATATGTAAATGGAGTAAGTTATAAGACTAAAAGTGCTAATGACCTAAAGTTATAGGACCAAAAGTGTAATTATACCGTTCTTCTAGAATTAATTCATAATTAATTTTACTACTTCCTTCAGTGTTGTTTTGTGTGACTCTGTTGGTTCACCCTCAACTGAACTTGATCTTATGTAAATACACAATTTAATAAAATATTTTATGCTATATTAATTAAATCATATTTAATTAATTACTTTTGATTAATACTTAATCCAAAAGCACCCGCCACCATGGTTGGTCTTCTTGCAACAACCCATGGCACTAGAGAATAGGTGAAAATGGTGTGAATCATAAGGCTATCGAGTGTTATATGGTTACGGTCCTTCTTTAATCTAGGATATGAAATTGGTCATCAATTCGCATCCTGGACTAAACATCTATGCTTAATATTTTAATTATTTTTCTCTACTTGATCAACATAGCAAACTACTTTCCTATTTGATCACCCGCTGTGGCCACAGACTCTAGTGAGCACAACACACACCAGAATGCATAGGAGATCTCTATCATCTCATGATAGGCGACGGAATTCACCAATGTTCATACATGTTCTGACTGCATTGGAACAAGGCTTATAATAATCACATTAGAACATGGTCATCTTTTATCAGGCTCTAGATACAATCTTCCCATATATAAGAGTATATGGCAAGTCTAAAGACTAAACCTTATACTATTGGAGCCAAGGAGTTCAACTCATACTGACCAAGGCTCACGGGCTTCCATATGATGACTTCCCACTTGTTGGTTTAGTCCGCTTGACAATATTTGTCAACCACCCAGTAAAATTGCATAGACGTCATACGTCTGTCGCATACGAAGTACGACACCTATCATGTGGAAGCAATATTTAGTGCAAGTCTCAATAGAACCCTCGATGCCCATTTTCGGGACTTTCGACTTGGAGCATTTCATATCTAACCCTCAAAAGTTGGTCTCATAGTTTCCATCAAATGCTCACCCACCTTCAATCTTTGATCAGTGATCTGTGGACTTTGTTGCAATATATGAAAATCACAGTAGTATGAATAACAAAGTGAAGCCAAATGAATACTTGCACTTTCTCATATAATTCAATACTACAAAATAAAAAAATCTTAAATAGAATACAAAATAGCCATTATAATTGACGTTTTGGTCACCTATTTTAACACATGTTTGGGACATGATATCAAGGTCAACCCTTTTAATTCCAAGTTGCCTCATCTTGATAAGTGGCAATATTTTATGCATATTACATCAATTTGTTTGGCCGTTATTCAGTTCATATTTATTATGTTAAATAGGAAAGGGTGCTTGGAAAAAGCTATGAGCATGTATATAATGACATGTTTGGGAAACTTTGCATTCTCTTTGTGCCATCTCTAATCGACATCAATATTCCCGTAGAAGATGAGGAGGTTGATTCAATTGCTTCCTTTGTTGTGCTATTTAGTTAGGTTGATGAAGCCGCCAAGTAGGGCTTAATGAATTTGGTGGCAAGGCTTCATCAACCTAACCAGGTAGCACATTGATGGAGGCATTCGAATTAACCTCCTTCTCTTCATGGCAATATGGTATTGGTTCGAGATGGAGCAAAAAGAATGCAGAGTTTCTCAAACATGTCCTCATATGCATTGACAAGGCATTTTTCAAGCAACATTTTCTATTTAACATAACAAATATGCAAACAACAATCATAAATTTAACAATGACCAAACAATAGATGGAATATGTATAATACTTCCACATATTAATGATGAGGCAATGTCGAGTTAGGGCGTTTTAGCGGTGTTCCTGGTGGTGTGGGGATGGTTCTTTCTTTGGGTGTAGCTGGAGAGAGAGTTCAACGACGCACTAGCACCGATTTTGCTCTGTCAACCTGCATTTTACTCCGGAGGACGGTGAGAAGGATGGTTACGTACCGAGGGTGTTCGGCGCAGTAGTATCTTCCTTTTACCTGTCTTTTTGTTTTTTATCTGGTATTCCTTCGTGTCTTCGTATTTCTTTTTCACATTCATTTTTTGTCGGTGCAGCAGTCTATTTCTTTTACCTGTCTTTTCATATTTTATTTGGTATTCCTTTGTGTCTTCATATTTATTTTTCACTATTATTTTTTAGTTTGTGTTGGCTCTTACTATAGTGAGTGGGAGCAGCGACCTAGGGCTGTTGCCAGGGTTTTCACGGCGGAGTGGCGACTAACCTTATTTTTCTCTTGTTGTGTTAGGAGGATCACTTAGAACATTTGGGTTGATCGTTGGTATTAACCTAGGAGGAGGAAGGGGGATTGCCGCTGTCTTAGGAGACATGTTTGGGGAATATGACAGTAGAAGGTTTTTTAGTAGTCCGGCGTTTACTGACTCCTCTCCCTTATCGGTTTGATGTGCTACAAATGACTCTCACAAGTATATTGCGGCTTGTGAGAGGTTTGGCGTTAAAACTCTTAATTGATAATAGGTTTTTTATTCATTGTAATCATGTGACTGATCAAGAAAAAGCATTGGATGGATACCTGTTGATATTTGATCGAAACCTTATTATTCTGAATTCAGCCACGGTCGAGGATAATCCACTGCAAGGTGGTCTATCTCACTCTCCTTTTAATGTGCATTTTCAAGATTTACTAGTTCGCACGATGAACAGAGAGATTGAGGAATCGATAGGAGCTCATTTAGGCACTATTCCTGATTTTGCTGATACAAAATTACAGTCAATGTAGGGCTCAAAGATGCGTATAAACATGTCGTTCGATGTCCTTCAACCTTTAAAGAGGTTCATTCGAGTCCGCTCACTAAAGGGAAAGGAGCTCATAGTTTCTTTCACTTATGAAAAATTGCCGACTTTCTGCTATACATGTGTCGTTCTAGGGCATATAATGAGGGATTGGACCACAGGGAGGGAGCGTGTGAGCCACAGTATGGGGCCTGATTGAGAGAGTCTAGGGTAGTTGTCCAATTATTTTTTTTGGGGGCTGGGTCTTGGGGGCGGTACGAAGAGGGGTTTGATTGGGGGGGTGGTTTCTCGTAGTCTTGGGGGTGGAGGTAGAAGGGGACCGACCATCTTCGATGCTTGGAGCATAGGAAGTTGTAGGGGAGCGAAGGTCCATCAGGGCGAGGATAAAAGGATGGAGGTTAGTTAGGTAACGACGGCGAGGGAATATAAGAGGCGGTCAGCAGAATGCAGAGGGCTGGCAGCAGAAAAGGAGGGAGTGGGTTCGTGGGCGTGAATATGTGTTCTGGAGGATTGTTGACGATTGTGGGGGTAGTTGATATGGTTAGCGAACCAAATGTTGACGTTGGGCCAGCTAAGGAACGTGGGTACTATAAATTGTTGAGCCCTCAAGGGCATTCGTGATACAAATCTGTTAAGCCTAACATTACATCTAACTGTATTTATCAGCGTGAATTTAGTTCTATAGGTGAACCATCTTTTGATCCTAAGCCCAATAGCAGAGTTGTGCCCAACTCAAATGATGAGTCTTCTGGGGCTTCCAAGCCTACTGATACTTTGCATATCATTGATGATACGCAACCCACAGAGGTATCTAAGCCCTTTGATGCTTCACAGCCCATTGAAGGCGTGCAGCCTGTTGAGATCTTTAAGCCCATCCCATGTCATGAAGGAGGAGCTCATTACTTGAACCCAATTGCAATCGATACTCAGATCGTAATAGTTGGTGGGTTAGAGACGCCGAGTTCTCCTTGGCAGGTAGTTTCTACCTCTATAGCTCAGATGGAGGCGATCTCTACTAAATCCAAATTTCCATCATTGCAGCACACTTTCTTCCACACACAAGGAATGTCGGTGACCAAGGTAGCGAGTTTGTAGACGGATCACACTCTGAATTTATCTCAGGTGTGTTCTTTGGTTTAAGATGCAATTCTCTCAGTATCTCACCCTTCTCATCAGGATAAACTCTCTTCAATCCAGATTAATTATCATCATGAGCGTGGAAGGGAAGAGTAGATGAATGAAAGGGTTGGGGAGCAGGAGGTAGTGGTGGTACCAGTGGTGTTCATGGCCGAGGGTGGTAGCAATAGGGCAGTCGGCACGGCAAAAGGTGTTGCAGACAGGTTGGTCGGGTGAGGGTTGAGGGTTTTCAGAAGCGAAATAGAGGATCGGGGGTGCGTGAGAGGCCCATGCAAAAGATGAGTCTAATGGGGAGATGATGAGCTATCTTCAACATTGCTTGATGCTGCAATGCAACCCCATCGGAACCATGACTGCCTTGGTGTGGACAGGGAAGATTTGTTCGGGTGCAAGAGCTACTGAATATGTTGTGGGTTTGTGTACCATCGGTGGGACGTTCAGGGGGTTATGGAATAAAGTGGTGGTGATTCAGCTACGCTCATTCACCGCTAATCACATCAGTGTAGATGTTCTGGACGGGGAGTCAACGGCAAACTGGAGGGTCACTGGTTTCAATGGGGAGCCGGATGCATCGTGAAGGAAAGAAGTGTGTGAACAGTTGATACACTTGAGTAGGCAGTCGGATGCCCCTTGGTTGTGTGCAGGAGACTTTAATGAAACTTTATTACAATAAGGTATTAATGCATAGTGAAACCGATAGACATGTTGAGGATTTTCATAAGGTATTAATGCATAGTGATATGTGTGACTTGGGGTTTCGAGGGGTCTGATACAAGTGGTGGTTCTGGTAACTCCCTGTGGTGTGAGCATCAGCCTGATATTGTTATTACGCATAGAGTAGTCCCATATTCTGACCATGTAATAATACATATCTAGTGGCGAAAACGAGAGGTGTCTAGCGGAAGACGTAGCAGTCAATTCCATTTTGAAACCCGATTGCTTCAGTTAGAGGACTGTCAGTGAATAGTGGAAGTATCTTGGCAGGTACCACGGTGTCAAGACTCGAACATGCGAGTATGGAAAAAAAATTAGGAATTTCGGCTTAGTCTAATCCATGGGAATCATGACGTGTCCCAATGGTCTAAGCAGGATTTAAAGGCATTAGAGGAGAGGTACATGAAGTTGGAGGAGGGTCCTTTAGATAGGGTGGGACATGCACAGCTGGAGAATGTACGAATGGAGATAAAAGAGCATCACGGTCATGAAATGTTGAAATAGAAGCAACTCAATAAAGCACATTGGCTTCATGATAGGGATAGTAACACGCGGTGTTTCCACTCTCAGGCTTCTACTCGGCGACCACATAATACTATTTTCCATTTGAGGGATGAAGAAGGGGTGTGGCAAGCAAGGCAGTTGGATATCCAGGGGATTTCCTTCGGTATTTTTGGGATATTTTCACGTCCAATGGTCCTTCAGATGTCGAGTTAAATGAGGTAATATCGCTAGTCCAGTCGTAGGTCACTCTGGAGATTAACCAAACCCTTGTTACACCATTTGCCGCAGCGAAGGTAAAACAAGTTATCTTTGGTATATTCCCTTTTAAATCTACAAAGCCTGATGGCATGCCGCCGGTTTTCTTTCAAAACTTCCGATCTATTGTTAGTCATAATGTAACTAATGTTGTCCTTCACATTCTTAATGATAATGTCTTGTTGAATAAGATGAATTATACCCATATTATTTTAATTCCCCAAGTGTGAGGCATCAAAAACGGTGGCCCGGCTTAGACCAAATAACTTTTGTAATGTTATTGTGAAAATGATGTCTAAGTGTATGTGGCTAACCATTTGAAACCTCTACTTGACTCTTTTTTGTCTTAATCCCAGTCTATTTTCATTCAGGGAAAACTGATCACTGATAATGTGTTATTAACCTTTGAGATGAACCATCACCTTCAGTCGTCACAACGGTCCAATGGAGGATACATAGCTATTAAACTTGATAAGAGCAAAGCCTATGATAGAGTGGAGTGGATTTTCCTCCGTGGTGTTTTGCTTCAATTATGCTTTAATCACAGGTTTTTCGTCCTTATCATATTGTTGGTCACTATTGTTTGTTACTCGCTTATCTTAACAGTGATCATTTTGGCTACTTTAGTCTTCAGCATGGCATCCAACAGGGTGACTTGCTGTCTCTATATCTGTTCATTTTTTGTGTAGAGGTTTTCTCTTGTCTTATCCAGAACACCGAACATTGGAGCCTACTTACAGGGGTAGTGGTGGCCTAGCAGACACTAAGGGTATCCCATTTGCTTTTTGTGGATGATACCATGGTATTCTGTGAGGCAACGGTGGAGCACATTAGCGAGGTGAGGCGGATTTTAGGGCTATATGCACGGCCGTCAAAGCAGGAAATTAATCTACAAAAATCAAGTATGGTAATTAGTGGAGGTGTTCCGGCGGCGGTTAAACATTTTTTGGGGGCATTGATGGGAGTTAAGGTGGTTCCATGTCATGATAAGTATTTAGGTTTGCCAACCGTAAGGGGCCGATCGCGACAAATGTTGTTAAAGAATACTCAAGATCGATTTTGGGATAGGATTGGGAGGTGGAATACCAAACTGTCGTCACAAGCAGGGAAAGGGGTGCTTGTGAAAACTGTGTTACAATCTCTACTAATATATGCTATGTCTTGTTTTCAATTGCCGTTCAATTTTGTGCATAGCCGAGGGTGACTAATGGTGAATTTTCTGGTGGCACAGCCAAGGTGAGAAGAGGTTACATTGGGTAGCATGGAGGAAATTATGTCGACCAATTGTAGTAGGGGGCTAGGGTTTTGGGAACTAAGGGAATTCAATTTGGGGTTGTTGTTGAAGCACGGTTAGAGAATTGTGACTAGGCCGGCATCCGTATTGAGTAAAGTGTTGAAGGCTAAATATTTTCCAACTTCTTCATTCGGGGAGACGGGCGTAGGTTTCCATCCATCTTTTACATGGTGTGGCATATATGCAGCATTGACGTTGTTGGAGGAAGGATTGGCAAGAGCGAGAAGGGAGTGGAGGTGGCGCTTTGAATGTATGGGTCGATTTTTAGTTAAGAGGGCATATAGGCATGTCATGGCAATGAGAGATTGAACCTTGGCATCACCGTCATATTCCAGCCTACATTTCACTAAAGGGCGGGGATCGCTTTGGTCGTTGCATTGGTACGTTGGGGCCCCTCCGAAGGTGATATTGGTTATGTGGAAATTGTGTACAGAAGCTCTGCTGATGTTGGAGAGACTAATGAGAAGAGCTTCAGGCGTTGTCATGGAATGCGTGGTATGTGGGGCGGGGGTTGAATCCTTTAAACATGTGTTTTGGGAATGTCCATTTGCAAGGTAGGTATGTGCATCCTCAAACATAGCGTGGAGGTGTTTGTCATCCTAGTCCGATGGGCACGCGAAATGGGTGATCGGGGTCGTGCCACAGCTGGATAAAGAGGAGCGGAGTCACCTTTTGTTGGGCACTCTGGAGGCATTGGTGTAAAAGGGTGATGGAAGGTAAAACCCAGGATCCTTGGACTATGTGGCGTAATGCTGCTCTCATGTTGGATTCATATCACCGTGTGATGAGATGTTGTAGGGTTGCCTAGAGAGGGTGGTTAGTGAAGTTTGTGTGTGCTAGTGGGGTGTATGATGATTATGTTGAATTGTGCTGTTAGGAGTTGAGTATTGAGTCTTTTCATATTTTCTGATGACACAGGTAGGTCTGGTTGTTGAGGCAAGTAACTTTGCAGGCTTCTTGAACGCTGGGTATCTTGTTTCCTTTTATTTTAATACATATTTCATCACTTCTATTCAATATATATATATATATATAGCCTTCAACCTTGTTGCATACCAGATAAGCAGATAACTCAAGCGAACACCGTGCAGCCTTTTTTAAGCTCCTTAAGCTTATTCTTCCTAGAACTATACGAGTGTTTCGTGCTATGTTGCTTGTTAACATCATACACAATACACAAAACAACAAGGCAATTAACTCCAGCTTTTTGTGTTCGACCAATGCATTGACAAAATTCGTCTCCATTTCCTTAGATCATTTCGAACCCCAGAAAATGCGAGCTTGATAATAGTAGCTGGCAAGATATACCATATTTTTTTAATTGAGATTGTTCAAAGGAACCCTACGTTTGGAACAGTTACAAAATATTAGAATATACGAGGAAATTTTTATTAGAGTATTTTGATATTGTCTCATACTAATGCCCGCTAGATCTCAATGTGATTTTCTTTTACATATCTTTATTAAAAAATGAGACAAATGAGGATTAATAAGTGATAATTTCATAGGCAAGTTCACATCTAAACAACCATAATAAATAATTGTTTCCTATATGACTATACGCATGATGCAATGAAATATATGACCCAAATACTTAATACGTAATGGTCTTAATTTCAAATTTGTAATAGTGATAATTATTACGTAATAATTATAATTATGCCTCATTAGTGACAAAATATTCGTCATTTGTATATAAAAATAATTTTAGTAACACGTGTATTATGACAATATAGTGACAATAATCACTAATTGTCACTATATTTGTATTTTCACTAAGTTGACACTATAAAGGTGTCGATTATATAAGGTGACAAACTTCAACACATCCTTGTCACTAATAATTATATAATGATAAGATCAAATTTTTTGTCAATCAATATATTAATTAGATAAATAAAAAATATTAAAAAGGTATATGAAAATTATGAGAAATTGTTGGAAAAAAAAGATAAGTACAAGTTGAGAAGAGAGAAAATGATGAGTTAAAGATAGAAAAGAAAAAAATAATAAATTAATTACAAATTTTAAAAAATGGTACACTAAAATATTTAAGACACCAAAATGGTGCTCTTCACTCATTCACTTACAAGTAATTTGTGAGACATCCTATGTATGTATATAATTCTTTAGTATTATTTAAAATAATTATATTTCTTAAAATTTGTATTGCTTAATAAAATATATACAAAATAGTACGTTAACATTAAATTTATAATAAACTGCTAACCCATAAAAACATGAATAAAAAATAGAAAAATTAATAATGATACAAAGATGACGGGGAAGTGGCAAGTTAGAAAAATAAATAAGAAAAATAAATCAAATATTTAAAAAAGCATACCACATAAAAGAGAGCCAGAAAAAAAAATTAAATCTATCATTAATCGAGTTAATATATGATTAATTGTCTAGCAATAAATTATTCCCATTATAATGATTATGTTTTTCTAAGCTTGCGTGTGAGGGACCTCGATCCATTACCAACTTGTAGTCGTAAATCAGAAAACTGTTGATCATGTTGGCCCCTCATACTATTAGTGAAATGGAAACTTTCCCATTGGTCCATAAAGATGGCTCGACAATGTTGCATTTATAATTTGTGACTTTGTTCTATTGATAACAAGGGGTAAAACTTGACGGAATTCACCTCCTAAATTTATAACTTTTCTACCAAATGGAAAGTCTACTCCTAGCACATCTTTGAATATGCAATTTACTATTTCAAATGTTTTTCTATTTGTTATAAGCACCTTGTCCCAAGTAACTATCGATGCTCGCTTTATTAATTAACATAAATCTAATTTGCTTACTAATAGATATTGTCGTTGGCTCAAACTTGATTACTATTTTAAACTTAGAACGCACTGTAGTTCTACCAGGAAGTAGATTCTTTGCAATACCTGATGTTCTTGTGGCCAACATGATGTATCCATTATTTTTTAAAAGAATAATTATATTTACAACCTGAACCTATTATCTATTTATACAAACAATCTCTATCTTTTGTATAATTACAGAAATTGCCCCTGATAGCCAAAAAGTAGGGGTAGTTTGTATAATTATACTTACATTTTTAGGGGGATGTGTGTAATTTTCCAAAAGAGTAAGGTGGTTTGTGTAAATCATAATGATATTTTGGTGGGTATTTGTGTAATTATTTAAAAGATAGGAGTGATTTGTGTAAACAGGTCATAGATCAAGAGGTGTTAATATAATTATTCATTTTTTAAATTTGCAAGTAATGATGGATGGAGGAAAGTCTGTCCCGCTCCACTTGGACCATTTACAAAAAATATAGAATTGTGCTTTTGTCTTATGATTTGACAGATGATATTAAAATCCAATAACTGGCCTACATTTAGAATTCTATTTCCATACAAATCATTCTTTGATATCGGGATTGACAGTTCATGTTCAATTACAGTGGAAATTATCCTCAGATTTTCAAATCCTTCACTTATCTGAGGCAAATCAAACTTTTTATACTTCTTTTATGTTGTTGGAGGATATCATTTATATCATGAAGAAATTTGTTTATGATATATAAATTATTAACATTACTCGAAGATGGATGATCTTCATTCATATGGGGATAATGCTCCTCCCATAACATTCTAACTCCACTAGGTTCATAATACAACACAATTGAAATAACCTTCTAATTGTATATGGCATTTTGAAGATTCGACTAAGCACTCTCTAATACTATTATCATCTTCAAGAAGTCTGCACTTCTCAGCTACTTGCTTAAAAGCTAGATAATGTACACCAGTAGTTGTATGGAGATCGTCGAATGACTTTGGACCTCTTACATGATTAAGTAGGAGCCGCTAGTAAAATATTTTCCCTTATTTTGGTGCCATAAAATATAGTCAACCAATCACCTTTTGGATTGTTCTCCTCTTTACACATTTTCTCTTTGATAGAAGCCATCTATAGTATTTCGCACAATCCTTAATCAAATACTTATTAAGCTCTTATTCTTCGTTATATAAATTGGAGAACTTTATTAACATAGTTCGAGAATTTCTCTAATCAGTTGGCACATTAGAAATAGATTGATGACTGCACAACTATACCTAAAGCATGTTAGGAAGATGAATCTATAAACGTATGATTGAGTGATATATTCGGCTCAGTGGGAACTTAAATATTCTTTATAATAAATATGGCCCATGAATACCTGTATTCCATCCATATATTGACTAATTTCATATTGATGAGGTCCAAGTTGAACCTCAAATGCGATGTAATTGGGCCCTTTGGTACAAATACTTGATGCTCTTAATGTTGCTTCATATGTCAATATTTATGTGAAAAAAATATTTTAGTAATAACCATGGGTTGTAAGGAACCCAACCATTATTAACAACTACTCCCCTCATTGTTTAAAGCTAAAAATATGTAAACATTACATCGCTAATAAATTGGATACGCATCATTTCCTTGGACAATACATTCTTCAAATTGTTTAGAGTAACATTTCTTACAACTCATATTTTTCATGCATAGAGCATTAGTATTGTTTAGTTCATATGGTCCATGTATCATGTGTTTTAGCACTGCATCATACAACTCTGGTTCTTCATATGTATATGGTATTTCTCTTTAGATGGGAGAATTATAATCTTCTGGAGTATTCAACTAATCATATTCATCAAATATGACCAATATGTGTACATGTTGTAACCCCCATTTTTGGAGCTTGATGCCATGCACATGAGCTACTGTTTTTCTAAGAACTCTGTTTTACAAAATAACCTCCTTAAGCTCTTCATATTTAGTGCAAAATATCCTAGCTAATACATCAGGATGGTGTTGCGATTTTTGTCCAGGAAGGAATTGATCCTATCTCTTCCTTGAAGGATTACATGTCATAGTAAAAAATATATCTAGTTTATCAAATTTTTGTACAATTACCATAGCATCTTGATACATGTCTTTTGGGCTCCCAATAAATGAAAATGGTAAAATTATTTGATGACCAATATTTTATAAAGCAGCAATAATGTTACTTAATAGATTTGAGAAGTATACTAAAATTTTAAAAAACTTTATTGAGTAAAATAAATAATTAACTGGCATTTTCTCTGGCATTCAAGCAATCTTGCAGTCCATTATATAACTATCTTGAATATCATTCTGGTGAAATCTAATACATTTTAACTTGTGAGATTCAATCTTCACATAGTTGTCAACAATAGATTGTTGCAATAAACGTCCTTCGTAAGGAAGAATTGAAAGAGTAATACCGCAGATCTATCTTAAAAATAAGAATGATATTTTCAAAAAGTTTCATAGTTAAATTATTAAGGACATATTTTAGTATTATTTAACTGCGGCATATTATCTGCATAATAATTACAACACGCAACCCCGTCTTTCAGGAATTGATTGTGATTGGTATACCGACCATATGTTCCATAAGAAAGTAATAGTGAACACTGCAATGGATCGTAGTATCCTACATAATCCTTGATATCAATTATGTTGCTACCAATTGTTTGAACTATTATATCTCTAATAGATGCATCCATAAATTCTTCTCTACCAACTAATATCACTGCAACTTGTGAAGCTGAGGGATTTGTATATTAAAGATTAGTACCAAGCCTCTCTTTAATAAGTAGCCTACAATCATGAATACGAGGGTGTCGTGCAAGCTAACAAAATGTCTTCACGGGATGCGTTATGTGCATCCAGTATATGTCTAATCTTTTCATTTGATTTCGGATCCAAATCACAACTCTCGTCCAGTCGGTGTTTTAGTTCATGGTTTAATTGCACTTTTTGTCCCATTAGGTAGGCTCATTGTCACTTTTAGTCCCTTGCTTTACTTAGTCGGCACTTATAGCCCCAAAGTTTGTAGAATTTTAACCATATTAGTTCTTTAATCAAATCATTTAGCTTTTCTTGATAAAATACCCCTATTGCGCAAAATCAGGCCTAATATGCTTCCAAAATAAATTAAGCCTCCATAAACTCATACCTTATTTTGACCGCTTTGCTTCCATGTATTCCAAGTCCTTGATTTTATGGATTTCTTCGAACCACATAACTGCAGCTGATGGTTCATAGGCATTTGTCTCCTTCAGCAACAAAATAGCACAATCCTATTTCGTTTCCTACCATAGATGGTGGAAGACACTCTAATATTGAGACTTAATAAGATTTTAGGTGGACATGTTGAATAAAAACCTTACTTAAGAAATATAGATAATATTACATAAATATATGTTCCTCTATTGGAGGAGTTAACTACTTAGCCTCTCACTAAGAGGGGAATTCTTGTTGGGGAAACCTCCATAAAACTTAAATTGAAAAACTACAAAGATTTGAAAACTCTAAAAATGATACGCTTTGAAGAGTTGGAGAAAATATCTAATGATCCCCATCTGCTTCATTGCCTTCTTATTTATACCTGTCCACGGGACTTCAAACACGAACTTCAACTCAATTTTTGATGATTTCACTACATTCATCATCTTTTTGTCTTTTTCGGATGACGTCATTGTGTTCGTCATCACCGCATCCTTTCCAACTATTGAATATGATTACTTGTCAGCCATGTGATTGGTAGCTGGTTTTCCTACTTTGTTGGCTATTGGCCTTTGTTGCTTTCTGTCGACATATTCTTGAAATTTTACGTTCTCCAATTTTTACTTTATTTTATAAACATTCTTTTTTTTTTTTTACCCTTGTCGTCATTTGGTTCGGGTTTCTTTTTGGTGACTCGAATTTTTGTTCCTAACAGGGTTTCTCTTATTTCTCGCAGCAAGGGCACGCATGATTATGCCATTGCCCAACATGCAGTATGTTGCATGTCTTCATTCTTGTCGTTTTGGTCGCTGGTAGCTTATTTTCCCATATCAACATTCTCTTCTTTTCAAATAAGTTTTTTCTCAATATTTTTTCCTGTCATGCAGTTTAATAGGAACGATCCATTCACTTTGTTTGAGAAAATTTTGAATGGATATGACTTTGTCCATATCATTGAGATAGACTCATAATCCCAATACTCTTTTAGTAGATATCTTCACTAATAGCTGATATCAGGAGAGCTTCTCCTGAGACAGCTTTGATCTTGTTAAAAGCTACCATATCTGGCCTATATAGCTTCATGAAATGAAATGTTGGGTCAGACTCTTTTCCTACAGTTTCTGGAGTCGTTGATACAAATTTTATCTCCAAAGTATCTCCTCGTTTCAAATTTTACAATGATTTATAGACTGCCCTATTAATCCACTCCGAAAGCTTTGAAATTTTCAAAAAACGTAACGAAATAGTATGAACTGAAGCAAAGATCCAAAATCATGTCATTCTCTGACATCTTCTAGTTTGGACCCTTCTAACATCCATACTCTATTATATCTTCCAGATGTTTCGACCACTATCTTGCCTGGGTTCACTCCTTTACGAGAAATTAATTTTTTCCACATTCTCCACTAAACTTGCCAAGCAGAAGAAGAAGTTATCAATTTTTTATCATTAACCTTAAATGTGTTTGTCATTGACCTAAGTCTAATCTCTCACTTTTTAACTCTAGAGGTGTTGAGTTTACTTGAATCATCAGGAGTTTGCACTTCATGTGCTCCAATTATTGTCATTTCACCAAAGTCTGACAATAGCCTTGTGTAATCGGCACTTGAATCCGATGCTACAGGTCTAGAGCCCAATACTATAAGGGCATGTTTAGGATCATGCTCCCTCAATTCGTGAGTCATCCCTGAGGGTGATGTCTTTCGATTTGATTCTCTCAAGTGATTCATAGCGAGGTAGACAATAACAAGGAACTCCTTGTTGCAGTTTAGATAGTGTCCAGATTAGCTCTTTGAATTTGTCTAGCACTTGGGCATTTACTTCTCGCTGTCCAAACTTCTTGTCAAGTTCCTCGAGATTTTCTCTTAGGTGTCTGAGCCTCAACATGATGGAGTTTTGCTTTAGATGTCTCCATTTCTTATAAGGAAATTTGCAAGAACATTCTTGTGATATTTTATAAGGATAATATTATAACAATAATATTGAAATTCAGCTTGCCATTTGATAATACGAGCTTTCTCAATTTTCGATTCTAATTTATTTTTTAAGAAAACCTTAATATTAGTATTATCAACTTTTAATGTGAATTTTTTAGCGAGTAAAAATAAATGTCATTTCTTAAAAGCTTTCCAAACTGATAAGAACTCCTCGTTAATGTGTCAAACTTGGGCCTATTGTTTTGACAACAACCTTCCTGTATATGTACAAGGTTCTTATCCTATAGCGGTCTTTTTCATGAGCACTATTGCCCATCTATAATCATTGGCATCCGTGTAGACTACCAATTCATCCTCATCCTGTGGTATAGCGAGCTTGGCCACGTTAGTGCAAACCTGTTTTAGCTAACAAATTCTTAGAATGTGAATTTCTCCCTACTTGTAGTTTCAGCTATCCGTTTCCTTCCAAAGTGGTCAGAAATCATTTTTATATTTCGCAATATGCTTAATGAAGATTCTTTCAAAAATTAAGGCTAAAATGCATAAAACCCCCCTGTGTTTTAAAATGTCCGCTGAAAACCCCCTCTGTTTTAAAAATAGGCTAAAAGCCCCCCTGTGTTTTCTTAAATATAACTCAATCGCCCCTTCCGTTAAATGTAACTAACGGCATTAACTTTTTTATAAAATGACCGTTATACCCTTATTTAATATATATTATCTCTTATTTTAGTAACCGTTGGATTTTTTTGATCAAATAATGACCATTAGATCTAATGAATTAATCTCAACCGTTAGATTTCAAAAAAATGAAAGGTTTGGATTCAACTAATTATTTAATTTATATTATATATAAATAATTTAAAATTATAAAAAAATATTAAAAAAAAAAAAACTATCTACCCAACCCCCCACCCCCACCCTGCTACTACCCCTCCCCAATCTCCCCCACCCCGCCGTCACCCCCACCTCGCCGCCCACCCCCACCCCGCGCCCTGCCTCCTCCTCCCCCGCCTCCCCCGCCTGCCTCCTCCCGCGCCACCCCCCGACTGCGCCGTACCCGCCGATGGGGGCCACGGAGCGGGGGGCGGCGCCTGCTGTCGCCCCCAAATCTGGGCGACGTCGCGCGTCGCCCAGATCTGATGTCGGCGACGACGACGTCGCCCAGATAATGACGAAGGGCGACGGCGCCGCCGTCGCCCATGGTCTGGGCGGCGGCGACGTCGTCGCCCTACTGTGCGGGGGCGGCGGCCGTCGCCGTCGCCCCAATTTTTTTTAATTTTTAGAATTAATTTAAATTATATATTAAATATTTAGTTAATTAAGAATAATTTAAATTATATTTAAATATATAATTAATTAAGAATAATTATTATTGTATTTAAATTTATTAAATGTATATTTTACTTAATTAAAAAGAAATTAAACATATAATTAATTAAGAATAATTTTTTAATTTTAAAATAACTAAAACATCATATTAATTATAAAAGTAATTCATTGAAATATGTTTAAATATAATTAAAGGAAAGTTTTAATTTTTAGTTATAATAATTATAATAATTATTTTAAATTTAAGTATAAATTTATTTAAATATTTTAATTAAATAATAATTTAAATTATTAATATTATATTATTTTTTATAATTATTAATATTTATATTTTTAGAGGAGAGAAAAATGCAAAAAAAATTAAATTTAAAAGTCATTTTGACTATAGTAATTTTAGATACAATATAAGGGTATTTTAGTCAATTAAAGACTATAAAAATGTCAAAATCCGCAAAAAAATCAAGCCCAAAACTCAGGCGCGTGCATCTCACCTTCCGTTAATTTCTAACAGAATAGGGGTTTTTTGCTGAGTTTATTAAAACACAGGGGGGTTTTTAGCTATTTTTAAAACACAGGGGGGCTTTTAGCTTTTTCAACAAAACACAGGGGGGTAAAATGCATTTTAGCCAAAAATTAACCACTCCCAGAAAGCTCTGAAAATGCTTCTTGTCCTTGAGCACGTATGGAAAATTTCGGATTTTCTCCACAATATGCTCCTATAACTTAATACCTGTCTCGTCAATAAGAATTCCTAAAAATTCAATTTTACTGATAGTTATAGTAGCTTTCTTTTCATAAAGCACTAATCCTTCTTTATGACACGCATCAAAAAATATTTCAAGATGTTTAATATGATTTTTCATATTCTTATATGCAATTTATATGTCATCAATGTAGACAAACATAAACTCAAAATAATCTTTTAAAAAGATTATCCATTTTTCTTTGAAATATCTGGGGTGCATTTGCTAAACCCATTGGTAGCACAATCCAGATATATTGTCCCTCCTTAATCTATGGTCTATTACAAATATCTGGTAGAATGTGGTAAATTTTTAGGATAATTGTATTTACACCCCTTAATCTATGATTTATTTACACAAACACCACTATCGTTTGCATAATTACAGAAACTACCCCAATAGCAAAAAAATAGAGGTAGTTTGTATAATGATACTAACATTTGTTGGGTGTGTGTAATTTTTTAAAAAGGTAATAGGTGGTTTCTATAAATGACAATGATATTTTGGTGGGGTATGTGTAATTATCTAAACGATAGGGATGGTTTGTGTAAATAGGCCATAGATCAAAGGGTGTAAATATAATTATCCTATTTTCTTTATTCACTCTCCATCTTGATCTGATAAAATTCAGATTTAAAATCAATTTTGAAAATACTTTTGCACACATTAATGCAATCAATTAAGTGCTCTATACTCGAAATGTAATAACCATCAAAATTTAATATTTTATTAATACCTTGATAGTTAATTACGAACCTGGGTTTACCTCTTTTTATCTCACCATGATTTCTTACCAAAACATCAGGGTTCTTGTAGGTAGAGACTCCAGGCTCGATGAGTCCAAAATTTATAGGCTCTTTGATAATTACCTGGATATCCTCTTTATCCTCCATATTCATTTGGATAGACTTGTATCGAACACACTCGTACTTGCACTCGTTTTTAACTTTCAGATTAGCTTCAATCTTATTCCTATCACACCATGCTAGAAGGTTCTCACTGAAGTTCCTCTGGATAAGCCTCTTGACATTTTTAAGAGAAAGTCTGCTTTCCTCACTTATATCTCTTGACTTTATTTCCTACAATGCTTCCTTGAGATTCTTAATTTTTTCTTGAGATTCTTTGTAAAAGCTATTGCTATTGATGGGTCCCTGTTGCCTGAAAGACAAAAGAGCTTTACCATTTCCTCTTATCCTGCATTATTGGATGGGTTAATTTGGCACAAAATCACCACACTTGCTGCGAACAATTATGGGCATTATCTTGTTAAATGCCTTTTCTCTTTGCAAAACATGTATCTCACTACCACAGTTAGTAGTAAATTAATAGATTCCTCTAATTATCCAGTATATATCTTGCAAATATTTGTATGAAATTGTTACCAAGCAAGATATCAGCACCTGTATCGTGAAAGTAGATAGGAGGTGTTTTTACCCTGAACCATGGTCTTCCGAATGCTCCTACAATTATGATCTTGGCTTTGCTTATTCCCTTATTAAGTAGTAGAATTTTCAACGAAAACTCACTTCCTACAGTAATGGGTAAGGTTTCCCTTGTTTCTTTAGGAAAAACTCCAGATTTTGCTATGCAAATCCCTGATCGTTGATCCTCTTAAACTCATCGATCCTGGAGTCTTCGCTTACAAATGCCTTGGATTTTTGGTAAGAAATTATGGTGAGATTAAGAGAGATAAACCCAGTTTGGCAATTAACTATCAAGGTATTAATAGAATATTAGAATTTGATGGTTATTACATTCTTGGAAGAGAACACTTAATTGATTACATTAAAGGTGCAAAAGTGTTTTCTAAATTCGATTGAAATCTGGTTTTTATTAGATTAAGATGGAGAGTAATTAAAAAAACTTATTGCATGCTCCACACCACATGGACAATATATCTGAAATGTGCTTCCAATGGGATTAGCTAATGCATCCCAAATATTTTAAAGGAAAATGTTTAATCTTTTTAAAGACTATCTTGAATTCATGTTTGTCTACATCGACAACATATTAATTGCATAATAAAATATGAAAGAACATATTAAACATCTTGAGATATTTTTTGATGCATGTCGTAGAGAATGATTAGTACTTTTTAGAAAGAAAGCTACTATTGCATCAATAAAATTGAATTTTTAGGAATTTTTATTAACAAAATAGGTATTAAGTTACAGGAACATATTGTGGAGAAAATCCGCAATTTTCCGGATATGCTCAAGGACAAGAAGCATTTGCAAAGCTTCTAAGGAGTGGTTAATTTTGCAGATATCTTTATTCAGATCTTGCAAGATAAAGAAAATATTTCCAATCACTTTTGAAGGAAATGGAAAGTTCAAACTGAAAGTACAAAGAAATTCACTCAAAGGGTTCGTGACCTAAAATAGGTTAGCAACAACCTACCCAAGCTTATCATACCACATGACGGGAATTAATTGGTAGTCTACACATACGCCAATGACTATAGATGGGCATCATTGCTCATGAAAGACACTACTGCAGGGGAAGAACCTTATAGATATACCGTAGGGTTATTAAAAAAAAAAAAAGCAAAGTTTGCACACCAACGAGAAATAGTTCCTTATAGTTTGGAAGGCATTGAAGAAATGGCACACATTATCAGATAGTAAGGAAAATGCAAATATTATTGTTATAAAATCTCATGAGAATGTTCTTACAGATTTCCTAACGAGAGATGGAGAATCTAAGTCAAACTCCATCATTTTGAGGCTTAGGCATCTCACGGAGAATCTTGAGGAGCTTGATAAAAAGTTTGGACAGCTAGCAATGAAAGCCTAAACAACTAGTCAAGTCCAATGAGCACATCTTGACACTGTCGAGATCACGATCATGAGTACCATGCTAGCTTCTAGCTCGCTATTGAACGATCTCATGGAATTAATTCAGAATGCATCACCCTCGGTGATGACTCCTGAGTTGAGAGAGCAGGACTCTACACCTACGCTTAGAGTACATGGCACTATAGCTGTAATGGAAAGTTCAAGTACTGTTTGCACGAAGTCATCGCTAGACTCTTATGAAAAGGCAACAATTGAGTCACATAAAGTGCAAACTTCAGATGATTCAAGTCAAACCAGCACCTCCAGGGTCAAAGAGGGAGAGATAAACCTTAAAACAATGACCGGCACCTCTAAGATTAATACTAACGATTTGATATCTTCATCTTCTCCTTAGCAGGTATATCAATGAATGTGGGGAAATTTGATTTCCCGCCAAGGGATAAATCTAGGAAAGACCATTATCAAACTATCCAAAAAATATAATCGAGTCTGGATGCTCGAGGGGTCTAACCCGAAGATGTCAGAGAATGGCATTATTTCGGAGCCTTGGCTTAGATTCATACTTTGTTACCAAGTTTTCTGAAAATCTCACAGCTTCTAAATGGATAGTAGGGCGGTATACGACGCATGGCAAAACAACTCCCACTTAAAATGAGGAGATACATTGGAGCTAAAATTCACCTTAGCCACTTCAAAAATCATAGGAAAAGAGTCTCACCCAGCGTTTTACTTAATCAAGCTGCAGAGACCAAACATGGTAGCCTTCAATAAAATTGATGTTGTCACAGGAGAAGCTCCCCTGGTATCATCTATTAACGAGGATGACATCTCTACTAGAAGGGTTTTTGATGATTATGGGTCTGTGTCACCGAGATGGACAAAGTAAGGTATCCAAAATATTTAATACAAATTAAATAGATCATTCATGTTCAACATGTTGCCCGTAATATCGCAGAAAGAGAGTGGTTATATGGGAGAATAAGTTCCCCGTAATGGAGGCCACAACGACGAAGATATGCTACATGTTGCATGTGGAGCAATGACATAACCATGTATGCCCTTACTGCGAAAAATTAGGAAAAACACTTGTTTGGAACCAAGATTAGAGTAACCCAGAAAAAACCCGAACCAAAACCCAAAAAGAGAAAAAAAAATAATGTTTACAAGACGAGGTAAAAAGCTTATAATGTAAAAACTCGAAGGTCAAACTGTTGGCAGAATACAACAAAGAAGCCAACAATCAAAGAAAGAGTGATTATCAGCTGGCAAGCACATGGCTGACAAACTATTATGACCAACAGTTGGAAAGAAGAAAATGACGCAATAATGACAAATGCAATGACAACATCCGAAAGAGACAAAGAGATGACAAATGCAATGACGTCATCTAAAGACAAGTTTGAAATCCGTGGAAAGTTATAAATTAGAAAAATAGGAAGCAAATGGATAATATCGAAAAACTTCTCCAACTCTGCATTACTTAAATATTTTAAGTTTTCAGAGTTTTGTGTTTTAAAATTTTCAATGTATGGAGAGTTAAGTCCTCTTTCTTGTGGGAGGCTAAAAGATTATCACCTTCAATTGAAGAACGAAAAATCTATGTAATATTTCATATATGTTTTCGATAAAGTAAAGGCTTCTGTTCAACCTGTTCACCCAAAATTTTATTAAGTCTCTATTATTGATTATCTTTTACGCCTATGGTAGGAAATGAAATAGGATTGTGTTGTTTTGTTGCTGAAGGAGCCTAGTGCTTACAAACCATCTGTTGAAGTAGTGTGGTAGGAGATAGTCCGTAAAATCAAGGACTCGAAATATTCGAAAACAAGACGGTCAAAGCAAGGTATGAAGTTATGGAGGTTTTATTTTGGAAGCATGTTTGGCCAAACTGAGAGCATGTATATGGACTATAAGGGTTTTTTTAAAGAAGGGCAAAATGAGCATTAATCTGGCTAATGGACCAAAATTGCTAAAGAAGTTAAAGCACCAAATTTGCAACACCAAAAAGACATAGGACGAAATTGACATACCTCCATAGATACAGGACCAAAATCGCATTAAACCCTTTGATATATATTATTTCTATAATTATAACATATAAAATATAAATAATTATTTATAAAAAGTAAAAAATAAAAAGTACCAAAATTAATCCGACCGCCCCGCGCCATCAGGCCCCCTTCAACCCGCCGTCCATCCATAGCCCCTCATGCGGCCCAACGCAAAGGGGGCGACATCGCCGCTCAACACCAAGGAGGGTGACGACGACGTTGCATGAAAAAGGGGGGCGACGTCAAGCTGGGCGACCATGCGTAATCTAGGCGACTACAATGCAGTAGCCACCCAAGGTAATTTTGTGTCGCGGTGATCGCCCAGGGAGCTTTGGGTAATGCCAACGATAGGTTTTTTTATGTTTTTAATAAATTATAAAAATTAATTTAAGAAAAAATCAAATAAAAAAATTGATTTAAATTTTTAGAATTTGAAAAAAGTAAAAGAAAGTATTAAAATTTTCATTGTAAATTCATATATTAGTGAAATTTAAATTGTTTATAGCACATAATTTATTAAAATATATTTAAATTAGTTAAGAAAATATTATTGTGATTGTTCATTAGCATATACATTGATAATACTTAAATTTTGAAAAATTAAATTAGTATATTACTTTTTGTATTGTGATATTAATTTTAATTTTTTAATCTAAATTATAAACATATATATGTACATTTTTGTGCTTTGATATTTAAATAAATGTAATTAAGAATAAATTTATTATTTAGGAGGGATGAAAAAATAAAAAAGAAATCATTAAAAATAAGGTTAAAACAGTACATTTTTGTAAATTAACAGCAAAAAAAAGGTCAAAATTCGCAAAAGAATTATGCCCACTTTCACCAGCCATGAGTGTGCCCCACCTTCCATTAGAAACTCCATGATAGAAAATAGAATATCGAGTTCACAGAAAGCTTGTTCGAAAAAAAAGAGAATGGTTATATGTGAGAATAAGTTGCCCGTAATGGAGGCCAAGGATGAAGATATGCCATATGTTGCATGTGGAGCAATGGCATAACTATATATGCTTTTACTGGAAAAAAACAAGAAAAACACTTGTTTGATACCAAGATTCGAGTAACCCAAAAAAAACCAAAACCGAAATCCAAAAAGAGAAAATGAAATGATTTTTACAAGATGAGGAAATAAGCTTATAATATAAAAACTCGAAGGTCAAACTGTTGGCAGAATACAACAAAGAAGCCAACAATTAAAGAAAGAGTGATTATCAGCTGGCAAGCACATAGCTGACAAACTATTATGACCAACAGTTAGAAAGAAGAAAAGGACATAATAATGACAAATGCAATGACATCATCCGAAAGAGAGAAAGAGATGACAAATGCAATGACGTCATCTAAAGACAAGTTTGAAATCCGTGGACAGTTATAAATTAGAAAGATAGGAAGCAGATGGATAATATCAGAAAACTTCTCCAATTCTTCATTACATAAATATTTTAAGTTTTCAGAGTTTTGTATTTTAAATTTTTCAGTGTATGGGGATTTCCCCACAAAGTTAAGTCCTATTTCTTGTGGGAAGCTAAAAGGTTATCTCCTACAATAGAAGAATGAAAAATCTATGTAATATTTCATATATATTTTTCGATAAAGTAAAGGCTTCTGTTCAATCTATTCACCAAAAATTTTATTAAGTCTGTGTTATTGATTATCTTTTACGTCTATGATAGGAAATGAAATAGGATTGTGTTGTTTTATTGCTGAAGGGGCCAAGTGCTTATAAACCATCTGTTGCGGTAGTGTGGTAGGGGGCATTCCGTAAAATTAAGGATTTGAAATATTCGAAAACAAGGCGGTCAAAGCAAGGTATGAAGTTATAGAGCCTTAATTTTATTTCGAAAGCATATTGGGCCAAACTGAGAGCATGTATATGGGCTATAAGGGGTTTTTTTAAAGAAGGGCAAAATGAGCATTAATCTAGCTAAAGGAAAAACGCTAAATTGCCACACCAAAAAGATAGAGGACTAAATTGCCATACCTCCATTTATACAGGACCACAATCGCATTAAACCCTTTGATATATATTATTTCTATAATTATAACATATAAAATATAAATAATTATTTATAAGAAAGTAAAAAATAAAAAGTACCAAAATTAACCCGCCCCCGCCCCTTCAATCCACCGTCCATCCATACCCCCTCATGCCGCCCAACATAGAGGGGGGGCGACGTCGCCACTCAACACCAAGGAGGGCGACGACGACGTTGCACGACAAAGGGGGGCAATGTCAACCTGGGCGACCATGCATCATCCACGCGACTGCGATGTGGTAACCACCCAAGCTAATTTTGGGTCGCGGTGATTATTAAAAATAAGGTTAAAACAAGTACATTTTTGTAAATTAACAGCAAAAAAAAGGTCAAAATCCACAAAAGAATTATGCCCACTTTCACCAGCCACGAGTGAACCCACCTTCGTTAGTTTCTAACAAAATGAGATTTGCGCTGGATTTTAAAAAACGGGGAAGTTTTTTGCTTACTTTTAAAACACAAGAGAGTTTTAGCCATTTTCTAAGGAAGGGGGGGGGGGGTACATAAATGGCCAAAAAAAAAGCAGAGTTATGATTATGTTTCAACAACCTCAAAATGAAACAAAAAATTGGTGGGAGAAGTCGGCCCAAGGCCAGCACGTACCAGTCCAAGAAAGTCCGGCCCAAGGCCGATCAACTACTATTCATGGTTGGTCTGGGGGCAGTCCTGAGCTTCCAAATAGGCCCCAATTGGATTCATTTTTACACCCAGGCCCAGCCCATGAACCGATCTGGTTGAGTCCCGGATCAAGTCTAAATCAAGTTCGGATGTGCTTGTTTAATTTTTTTATTATATTGAGATTTTTTTATTACAAATAAGTACTTAAATTTATAATTGTCTTTTTCAAAAAATTATATATAAAAAATTAATAGTTAAGAATATATAATGAACTTAAAAAAAAAAAAAAAACAAAAGCCTAATAAGCTCGGCCCAAGCTCGATCCAAGACTAGATGGTCCTGAGCCATTAGGTTGGGTTGGTCCTAGATATTGATTCTTGGGACTTGTCCAAAGGGAGCCTAAATCGAACCAAGTCATTTTTTTATTAATTGAATTCAATCTTGAGTTGGATTAGAATAAACCGACCAACTGTTCATCTTGACCTAGGAGCATTCAAAGGAGTAATGGAGGTTGGTCAGTTTATGGTTGAGAAGTATTAATTGAGGCTGCAACAGGCCTTTACGTTTTGCCTCTTTTTGACCTAACATATATCAACCTAAGTGCCTAACCTATATCTATGTATATGGGGTTAATTGCAATTTTCGTCATCATATATAAATGTACGAAATATCAATTTGGTAATTTAATACTAATTTAAATCCTCAATTTTGTATGTAATCGAAATTGCC
Organism: Sesamum angolense; assembly: GCA_034509725.1. Classification (NCBI taxonomy): domain Eukaryota; kingdom Viridiplantae; phylum Streptophyta; class Magnoliopsida; order Lamiales; family Pedaliaceae; genus Sesamum; species Sesamum angolense. The sequence goes on from JACGWL010000010.1 coordinate 10,809,936, forward strand.
ACACCCCGATATAGGATGAAAATTATAATTAAGTTCCTATAGTTGTCTTAATTTGCAAAAGGTAGAAGATATGAAATTGAGACTTGAAAATGAAACAAAACTCAATTACCTAAAGTATACAATGGTAACTGGTGAACTCTTAGCAGTCATGTGTTGGTTAGAAAATATCAATATTTCACATAATCCGTAAAGTTAAGATTGATTATTACTCTTGGCGTTTGCTTCCGTCTAACAAATAAGTCCTTTTATTAATCAGAATTTACTAAATTTATTGATATTAACTAAAACCGAATTGAAAAAAATTGATATTTACCATTGATTAACTTATTGTAGGTTAAAAAGAATTTTTGACTAAACTACCCTTGTAACGGTGAAAATATACCTCCCCACATGCATTAACTCGTGAAAATATATGATTGTAATTTGATCATAAAAATATTTATTTGATCTGCAATAGAATAGTAATAAGTCAATCGGATGTAAATATAGATTTTTTTTTTCAATTTTCTTGTTAATATCAACAAAATCACTAAATTTTGACTAATAGAAGGATTTATTGTTAGACGAAAGAAAATCTTAGGGGTGCTATATATAATTTTTTAAACCACATGAGGTCTACATGTAATTACACCAAATCTCGGGAAGGGGAATGTAATTATCCCTTTTTTTAAAAAAAGATTCAGTTCATTATTATATTATTTATTATATCCAAATTGAAATGCTAATTCAGTATGTCAATATTTTTAAATTAACAAATATATTTAACCTAAAAAAAAAACAATACTGTAAAAAGTAAACGATATGCCTACATTTGTCGACCCTGAACTCTCACATTTACGAATTAAGCTCGTAATTCTAAACCCGAGCATGAGTTTGAGCTTAAAATTTTGGGTAATTACAACGAGCTCTTCCTAAGTTTTTTATAATTATGAATATTTTTTTTTGTTTGAGAAATTATCAATATCTCTTGATATTTTATGAAATTACGTAATCCTTGAATTGAGAACTGGAACTGTCAACTTTGCACTTCTTATATTTTTATTTCTTTTCTTAAAAGAAAAATTATAGAAAATTCAGACAAGGTGAATGAAAATTATGAAAAATTTATCCATTTAGCCCATAAGAAATTTTGAAAAATAAATAAAATTAGAATTCATAGTCAATAAGGACGTTCAGAAAAAATGGATGAAAACCTAGCAGAGACTAACGGATTAGAGTAGTTGTTGGATGAACAACGATAAGGTATTTGTAATTATATATGAATTATCAAAAACGCTCATTGTAATTTATCCTAAAAATTAAAAAAATATACTCAATCCCAGCTTATTAATTGAGTTCACTAACCTTTATTCACAATTTTTTTTACATGTACATCCATACAAAACGTTAACATCATTTATACAAATTATTCCTATATTTTTTAAAAATTACACAACAACCTCCAAATGCCAATATTACACAAATTAATCATATTATTTTACTGTTAAGGATAATTTATGTAAATATACAAAAAATAAAAATAATTTATATAAATGTATTATAGATTAGAGATATAAATATAATTATCATATAGTATATAATATTATATATATATATATATATAATATATATATTTAGAGAGAGAGAGAGAGAGAGATTAAAGTCACAAGGGATACGACAACTAACTAGCTATAAACCTATGGGATAATTACACTTTTCTTTTTATGAGGTTTGGTGTAATTATACGTATATTTTTTGTGATTTGAGAAATTAAATCTAATACTTCTGAGATTTTCTTCCGTCTAAAATATAAGTCTCTCAATTAGTTAAAATTCACCGAATTTGTCGATATTAACAAAAAATCTAAATAAAAATCAATACTTACCCTTGATTGTTTTGTTACTGACTTATTACAAGTTAATAATTTTTTTTTGTTTAAACTACCCTTGTAACGATGAAGATATACCTCCTCACATTCACTAATGTGTAAAGATATAGCGTATAAGGGTAATTTGATTATAAAAAAATTTATTTGACTTGCAATAAATTAGTAATAAATCAATTGAGGGTAATTATAGATTTTATTTTTAATTTTTTTATTAATATCAGCAAATTCGATAAAGTTTGACTAACGGAGGAACTTTTTTGTTAAATGAAATCAAACCCCACAGGTGTTAGATGCAATTTTTCAAACCACAAATGGTTTATATGTAATTACATCAAACCTCAGAGGAGGGGAATGTAATTATCCCTAGAGCTATAGTATGATTTTATTTTTTTAATAGAAAATAGTAGTAGATATTATATCATCGCAGAAGAGATTACATCTGGGGAGGAAACTAGTCTAGTAGATAATTAAAATCAATGCATAACTTAAACTTTGACCATAATTAATTAATATTTATTGTAATTTTTAATTATAATCAAAATATTTACCATAATTGTTCCGCTATGACAAATCTTTTGACCGTACACAAAAACAATGAATAATAATCATTGTGCAACAATGGTTATTTAAACAATGATAAATCAATCATGATAAAAGAATTTTATTTTTATATTGAGCAGAAAATAATCAAGAAGATATTAGTATTGTCATTAATTTTGTATATTACGTGACAATAAAATTAGTTTTATGATCATAATAATTTTTATAGTTTTAATAGTGATAACCATATAAAGAGAACTGCAACTGGCAATAATTAGTAACAAAAAAGGTTATGTATTTAATTACTTTAATTGTTTTTATGAAAATTAGTGAGAACTTACTGACAAAAAATATAATTATATCTATAAATGTGTTAATAATTGTTCGTAAATAACAGTATATCTACACAAAAATTTTGTTAGTAATAAGTTTTTTAGAATTAAATTAGGATAAATTATATTTTATTATTCGAACTATGCCCAATTTATAATTTGTCAATTTATCATTTTAATTTTATGAAATTTGTATGTATGACTGTTTTTTTCGAGCAATTTTTTCTGCTAATAAAACATCATATGCATTGCACATGTAATATTTTACCCATACATTGCCCTTAAATATCACATGTGCAATGCACGTGATGTTTTTTCATAAAATATATTGATCGAAAATCAGTCATATATGGAAAAGAGCAAATTTCATAAAGTCGAGATGGTAAGTTGATATAAAAAAAAGAAGACAAATTGCAAAAATGGTCATACTTCGAATGACAAAATTTAATATTTACCCATTAAATTATGATAAAATCAACATTATTGTCACTTTATATATATTTTTAATGATAATTGTGAAACTATCATATGATATTTTATCACTAAAATTATACTGCATTCGTATTCCTACACTATAAATTAAAATTCAACAGCAATTTAGTAAAAAAAAAAATCATAAAATGTTATAATAAAAAATAGTTCACTAGCAACTAGACTAAAAAAGCATTCATTATACACTCATATTTATGCGTATTATACTGATTTATATCAATTAATATTTCTCCAAAAAGTAATAAATACTTAGGTTTAGTTTTGAGCCGATGGATATGCATAGACTTAAAATATAATAAATTGTGAGTATGCGGCCCAGCATTAAGTATTTATGAGTGTATTACTGAAAATAAAAATATCAAAAATAGTGTTTTTGTTTTGCTTCTAGTAAACTTCTTAAATTAAATTTATTTAAGCAAAATATTATAATCAACTCCCTAGCATTTTTTAATATAATTTCGAATACCCCTCATTATTTGAAAAATTAATACATTTATTATGTTTGATGAAATTATGTAATCTTTTGATAAAGGTTTGAAATTATCGATTTTGTCTTTATTGTATTACTTTTTAAATTATAAAAATTATAATTAAAAGTTCACAAGGCTATTTTGGTCAATTCACCACAAAATAGATGAAAACCTAATAGAGACAATTGAGCTAGATGTTGAACTGCTGTTAAAATCAGGGTTGTTATTAATAATTTTTCAAACAATGAGGGATATTCATAATTATGTCAAATCTAATGGAAGTCTATAATTTAGGGATAATTACATTCGTCTCTCCTGAGGTTCGGTATAATTACACATAGGCCCTCTATAGTTTGAAAAATTAAATCTAACACCCTTGATGTTTGCTTTCATCTAATAAACAAGTCTCCCTATTAGTCAAAATTCATTGAATTTACTGATTTAACAAAAAAAAATTGAATGAAAATTAATATTTACCCTCGATTGAATTATTCAGTGAATCTTGACTGACGTAGAGACTTATTTGTTAGACGAAAAAAAATATCAGGGTACTTGATGTAATTTCTCAAATTACTGATAGTTTACGTGTAATTACACCAAATCTCAGGGGAGGGCGTGTAATTATCTCTATAATTTATTTTAGACAAAATTGTAAAATTAGTACTGTATGTGGGGGGGAGGAGGGTGGCGAAATTGGCCCTGTAACTATGAGACTTGCAATTTTAGTCCTTTATATTTTAAATTTATAGCAATTTTGGTTTTTTCGATCAAAAGTGACTGAAAATTAGCAAATCAAATTGGGGCTTAGGGTTTCGGCGACAAATAGATATTACTTACACACTCATCATCCTACGTGGATGCTGACGTGGTAAAGAATAGTTAACTACCACCGCCACCCACCACCGCCACCACCACCTCACAGTCGATAGTTGGAGATTTTTTTCAGGCGCGTCTATGGCCAGGCGCACCGCACTAAACTCGCCATCCGAAGTTGATTCCAACTCTCCAACATAGGTTTCAATCAGAGTTCAAACGCGCCGTCAATTGTTGATGATAGTCTCGTCCTACAACCTATATTTATTTTTTCTCTCATGTCAATTTGTCGCCGTCCGACCTACCCACTGTTCGAAACCACCACCAATCAACTCCCCATCCTCTGGCAAGTTGATTGCACCCAAGCCTATCCAGTTTCGTCCACTATCTGGCTTGTTCTCTTCGTTTTTATTTCCGCTATTTTGTTGCTTCACTCGCCATGAGTTTTTCCATTATATTTTCGCTGACAATGATCATCTCGCCGGCGAATCAACCAACACCCCTATGTTCGCATTCCCATGGCGCACACATCCCTATGATTAGTTTCCGTCAACGGTACCACCTATAGCATGGCCTCTTCATCGGTTGACTTCTCCTATATATTTTAATTTATTGACAATTTTAGTTCTATATATTTTAATTTAGTGGCAATTTAGTCCTTCCGGCCAAAATTACCCATCAACAGCCACGTAAGATGCCTCGTGTTTAAGTTGATACTAGTTGGCAACATGAACCATAAGCGCCAATTAATCCGGCTACTTTTTGGGTACTTTGGCCGGAAGGACCAAAATTGCCACTAAATTAAAATATATAGAACTAAAATTGCCACTAAATTAAAATATATAGGACTAAAATAGTTACAAGATTAATTTTGCCACCCCCTATACTTATAGAATTAATTTTGTAATTTTGCCTTTATTTTACCCAAATTGTAAATATTATGGTGTTCTCCAAATTGTACACAGGATCTATTTTCTTTTTTTTCTCGATTCGTCGTCGCCCAACTTGCCCATTATTTCAGACCACCACCATTCAACCCCCCATCTTCAGACGAGTCGATTGCACCCAAGACTGTCCATTTTCGTCCACTATCAAGCCGGTTCTCTCCGATTTTATCTTTGCCATTTTTTTGCCACCCCACCACTGTTTTCCCGCCGTATCTCCGCCGCCAGGATCATCTCATCGGCGGATCACCACCCTTGTGATCGCCTTCCCACGACGCACATAACCCTCCGATCATTTTTTGTCAACCATACCATCCACGTCATGACCTCCTCATCGGTTCACTTCTCATGTTTCTTCTTTGTCTGCCACATTAGCATCCATATAGGATGCTCAGTGTGTAAGTGAGGTCTATTTATCGCCGAAACTATAAGCCTCAATTTGATTTATTAATTTCTAGCCACTTTTGGCTGGAAGGACCAAAATTGCTATAAATATAAAAACATAAAGGATTAAAATCGTCAATCCATAATTATAGGAGCAATTTTGCCAACCCCATACATACAAGACTAAATTTGCAGTTTTGCCTTAAAAAAATGCCCCAATATATATAGTTAAATGAGATTATAAAACATGGACATCATTTAATGACTAAGTGCTTAATTAATTGCATGATATTAAGCAAAATGTTAGTAATTAAATATTAGTTACACAAATAATGCTCGCCATTTTAGCAATTAGATAGTTAATGAAAAGAGTCAAATGAAAATAGTCTAATAAAGTAACTTGAGTACAGAATTGGAGAAGAATTTTAGCAATAAGAGTGACAAAAATTTGTGAAAGAAAATTGGGAAAGAATTTTGAGAGAAATATATTGATTTAAAACGTAAATGATTTAATAGATAAAAATGTTTATTTAGCACAACTATAAACTATTATTATGATTGAATTCTATGATTGTATATCAATATTACATCTCTTCTTTTTAAATTATTTTATCCATATCTCTTTGTATATGTTATTATAATTGTAAGGTTTTATAAATTTTATAAAATGTTGATAGAATTAATTTAGAAAAAAAAGTAATTTTGTTCAAAAACTTTTAACAATTAACTTTTTCAAAATTTAATTTTTTTATATAATATAATTTTAATTATAATTAGATTACCCATGCATATATAGCACAAGTGACATGCTAATATGATATTTATATAAATAGTTTAATACAAAGAAAAATATTTAGCACAGTTATAAATTAATTTTATTCACTGAATTCAATGATTCCAAAATTAAAATATGCTAACAAAAATGACATTTTTTCGTATATATGACATTTCGTTTAAATCTCTTCATATATTATATTAATGAACAAATAAAATAATAATATACAAAAAAAGTTAATGAAAGAAAGATATTACTAAGTTAACATTTTATGAATAAGGGTATCATATTGTTAGCAACCATGAAAGTAATTTCTAAACGAAACACGACAACAAGAAATCATTTAATATTTACACTAAAAGAGTAGGACATTTAACCATGATTAAAACAAATAATCATAATAAATAAATATTAACCACGGCAATGCAATGTTTACTGCTCGTGGTTTTTGTGAGGTGATTAAAATATTTGTCATAACCTAAAGCAATAGTAAATATTTTAGCCATGGGTAAAAGCCACGACGAATTAGTAATATTCATTTACCACGACTTTTTTAGTTCATAACAATTAAAATATGGGATAATTACACTCCTCTCCCCAATGTTTTTATAATTACACGTAAACTCCTCTTGTTTGGGAAATTACATTTAACACCCTTGAGATTTGCTTTCGTTTAATAAATAAGTCCCTCCATTATTCAAAATTAATTGAGTTTGATAATATAAATAAAAAATACAAAAATGAGGATTGATAATCATCATCGATTGATTAATTACTGATTTATTGCAGATCAAATAATATTTTTTTTGACTAAACTACTTTTATAACTGTGAAGACCTCATCACATGCATTAACGCGTGAAAACATATGAGGATAATTTGATCATTAAAGATTTATTTGGCCTGCAATAAGTTAGTAGTAAGTCAATCGGGAGTCAATAGAGATTTTTTCTGATTTTTTATTAATATAAATAAATTTAGTGAATTTTGATTAATGGAATGACTTATTTATTAAATAGAAACAAACATTATGGGTGTTAGATATAATTTTTTAAATCACATAAATTTACGTATAATTACATCAAATTTCGAAAGAGGGGAGCATAATTATCCTTAAATAGCTAATAGCAATCTAGCATCCACCTACTTGTAATTTATTTCATCCAAGACAACACATGTAGACTCCAAAAACCATAAATGTGTACATTCAATTTTTTGGTATAGGTAGACCTGTCCTAATAAAGTGTACAGGTAATATAGGGTTTTCGCAATAAATATCTCACCACACTTTGAACAATCTTCAAACTTACATATACCTAGAATTCTACAAAATAATTCATTTGAATCTACACACACAGACACATTGTGATCATGGCAAGTCGGAAATTGGTACGAGGGTTTTGGAACCATCCGGCAGGACCAAAAACCATTCATTTCTGGGCACCAACGTTCAAGTGGACACTCAGTGCAGCCAACATTTCCAACTTCTCCAACCCACCTGACGCGGTGTCGTATCCCCAGCAGACGGCGTTCGCCATTGCTGGATTCATCGGTGCTCGTTACTGCACCGTGATCACCCCTAAGAACTGGAATCTCTTCACCAATAACTTTGCGTTGGGCTGCACCGGCGTGTACCAACTTGTGAGGAAAGCCAACCATGATTACTTCGTCCAAAAGGAATAAGGGAAGTATTCGACATTGCTCTACTTTTGGGATGAGTTTGGTCAGATTTGATTTTGGTAAGAATTTTCTTCTATCGGCCTGCAGTGGTTGATATGGATAAATATTGAGACGATTGTTAGTAATCAAATCAAAATCATGTCTTGCTCAATTGTTCCTCGTTGTTGTTTCTGTGATTTTCTAGAGTTTCGTTTAGGGACAAATAAATGGAAATGCTCATTTTAGCAATGAAATATAATTTAATTGACAAAGTTGAAGCTATTTTGATAATAGTTGTGTTTGTTAGGTCTTGTTTACTTCGAAAATCGTATTAAATGAATGATAGAATTATCCGTTACTAAAAATAAATGATAAGAAAAACCTATATAATTAGTCAGGTGTTTACTTATAGGAAAAATTACATGGACCTCCCCTTAGTATAGGAATATACAAATTATCCCCTCTTATTTAAAAATTACAAATACAACCCTCTGACTAACCACGGTTAAGGTTGATTGGCGGAATTTTAAAATTTATACTTTTATTCCACTTAAAAATTAAAAAATATAGATACATAATTAGGCAAAATTAAAAAATAATTAAAAAGACAAAAACACGTTTTTCTCGTGTGACAGAAGACTCTCTATCTTCTTTCTCTTACTTGTTCCTTCAAACCTTCCATTCATACCACAAAAATTATTTATCCTTGTGCAACAACCACCGTGAGAATTCCACCATCGATTGTAACTGGTTTTAAGACATTGGAGGCTCACAAACAAATAAACTGGTGGAAAGTACATCTAAAGGTTACTTTGACTAATGGAAGGACCAATTTGTAATGATAATTGACTAATAAGATAAGTTTATGTAATTTTCATAGTAAGAGGGGAGAATTTGTATATTCCCATAATAAGAGAGGAGGTTAGTGTAATTATCCCTTACTGATATGTATTATCAAAACAGGATAAATACTATCAAGTGTTATTTTCATGTATCCATATATTTGTGGTAGGAAAATTACCATTGAAGGCCTTGTTTACAAAATTTAATAGACAACAAATTATTAATATTATTATTATTATTATTATTATTATTATTATTATTCAGTCAAATTTTGAGGGTACAATGGTTATTCACATCTTGGTGCAACCTTGAGACTAATTTTAATTATACCACCTCCGAATTATGTGGTATTAGTTATTTAGGTGTAATACATGACTTTAATTTTATACCAAGCTCCTATACAACAAAGTAAGATTATACTGTAATACTATTAGTCTCATAACTTATAAAAATTAGCATTTTTAGTCCACATGCACTTTTTCATCTGCAATTTAACGGTGTCGGTGATGTGCCTAACACGTTGCTGTTAAGTATTTTTAGTTGGAGGAAAAATTGACCCCTTTTTTAATTAGTAGCATATGAGTGTTTCATTTGGCCTACTTGATTCACTTGTGAAAGACATGATTCTTTGTGTTAATTGCTTTCACTTGGCTTCAACTTATAGAAATATGGAAAGGATATGATTCAATTTTTGTGAGAGAAACCAGAAATAGCTATGTTTTTGCCCCATTTTTTTCAAAATTTATTTCTTCCTCTCAAATGTAGTTATATTTCTCCCTAAAATGATCCAAAGTTGGAAAACAAACCAACATTTTCTCCAACTAAAAATACTTAACAGTCACATAATAGACACGTGCACTATACCGTTAAATTATAGACAAAAAAGTGGACGAGGACAAAAAATGCTAATTTTTGTAAATTACGAAACTAAAAGTATTATTTATCCAGTAATGAATGAGACCAAAAGTAAAATAAATCTAACTTATGGAACTAAAAATGTATTTTCCATTTTTCGCTTCTACAAAAAGTTTACAATTGACATCTTAGTATTATAACTATTGTTTAATTATTGACTTTTCCTAATCCTACGTGAAATAATCAATTAATATATACAATTTGTGACAGCTCAATTCACAAAACAAATAATAATCATAAAAATGAATTATTCCTCCTAATGAAACATTTAAAAAACATGATTAAAGCAATAAAGATATTAAAAAAATTAATGTAAATTTTTAAATTTTTATCACTATTAATAAATATTTGCAATGGTTTTAACTATAATTAAAGTATTTATCACAGTTCCTAAATATAACTACGACATTCAGTCATTCACTAAAAAAAAAAAGATTAGCGACAAAAAAAAAAAAAAAAAGTGACGGTTTAATATATACTGCCTCTTCCTTATTTATATATATATAGATATATATTTAGTGATAAATATTTTTATTTTATCACTATAATATATTTTATGGTGTTAACGGTGATTATTATTTTGTAAAAATAAATTATTAATAACTAGCTTTCAATTACAAAAAGTTTAACGACCTAGTGATAATAATGAATTGTTATCATGTATCACTATAGTTGTGTTACTAATTATCTATAGTAACAGGTTTATACATATTATTTTTTTATCACTATACTAATTATACAGTGATAAATAAAAAATATTGTTATTTAATATATATTTTTAAGGGTAAATTACATTTTGACATCCTAACTATGCCCGTTTTTATACTTTGGCATCTAAACTTTTTTTTTTGTGTCAACTTGCCATCTCAACTTTGCAAAATTTGCACTTTACCATATATGATCGTCTTTTTGGTGATTTTTTTATCAAAAGAAACATCACATGCTGTGCATATGTGAAAAATATTACATCAAATGACCTTTAAATATCACATGTGCATTGCAAATGATGTTTTTTTAACAAAAAACTTGGTGAAAAATAGTTATAAAGGGTAAAGTGTAAAATTTCGTAAAGTTCAGATGGTAAGTTGACACAAAAAAAGTTTAGATGCCAAAGTGTAAAAATGGTCATAGTTCGGATGGCAAAATATAATTTACCCTATTTTTAATAACAACTTTCACTAATATTATATTTTATATAATCTTTAATATTTAATTATGACTAATATTTAATATCACCTACTAAAACAACAACCAATACTCATTACCAAACTATAATTAATTACTATTCTTCACAACTTTTTCTTTTTTAAGCTATAAAAATTAATTATAATAAAAGATCATATTAATTTCTACCTCATCATTTTTTCCCCAATCAGTTTCTAAATCATTACATTTAACATATGTCCGACATAATACTTTTGAAACTCCCGATCACATGAATCCAATGTCTGAATTTAATTAGTGTGAATTATATTATCACAAAAATTAGAGTTAATTACAATAATCACAATCTTGTAATCTAATAACAAAGATATTCAATATAAATTATCATGTAATCATATTACAAACAAAATAAAATCGAACCTTATATATATCACTCTAATTTTATTTTATTTTTCACCGAACTTGATTTGTAAAATGAGTTCTATCACATTGTGGTCCGTGAAGGAAGATGGTTTTTGGATCGACAATCAAATACCTCCTACTCAGTTAAAACCACATTGATCATGTGGATTTGAAACGTCTGTATGTCGTTGATCGTTCGTGTGTTTGTTTGAATGTGATATATAACATTGGTAATGTTCGAGAAAATCTTAATAATTATTTGTTTTCTCATAATGGTTGAAATTAAACTCCTTCCCAGATTTGGATAAAAACATAGTAAAAAAAAGGAGTTAAATTCAATTTGCCCCCTGTGTTATGCAAAAAGATTAAAAAAAACCCTGTGAAAAATTAAATATCAGTTTCACCCCTGTGTTACAAAGAATGAATCACACTTCCCCCTGGTCAAAGATAGCTTAATTTTATAGGGGCAATAACTAAAATGCCCCTCTTAGTCAATTTGCTCAATTTATGCCTATTAAAATATAAATATAATATATAAAAATTATTTAAAAAAAGTTTTATATAGAAAAATAATCTATAGAATTTTTTTTATATAGAACTAAAATATTTATTAAAATATACCTATAAAATTGTTTATATTAAATTTTATATAGAAAAATTTTTTTTTTAGTCCATTAAATATGTTCAATATTAATTTTAGTCCGATAATTAATTTATTTTTTTTATAAATTTATTAAATTTTAAAATTGATGAAATTTAATTGTTCAGTGGCGAAAATTTTAATTTTTTGACCAAAAAATGACATGGCATGCTAAGTTGATATTTTTTGGAGGCTTTTAATTTTATGTGGCTTTAGAAAACTATATCACATGTTGGATAAATTATATTATATAATTATAATAATTTAAAAAATTAAAATTTTTATAATTTATAAAAAATTATTATTAAAAAAAATCAAACTCCCCCCCCCCCCCCGAACCCCAAACCCCACCCCACCACCCACCCAATGGCTTCCCCACCCCCACCCCCCCCCCTCCCCTTCCCTGGCGTCGCCCAGAAACGAGGGCAACCGGCGTCGCCCAGAAACGAGGGCGACGCCGGTCGCCCTGGTTGCGTTGGGCGACCGCCGTCCCCGGAGGCCAACCCTCCTCCGTGGCGCGCTTCGTCGCCGCTTCTTTTTTTTTTAAATTAATTAATTTATTATATAATAAAAATATTATATTAAAATTTAATATGATTATATAATATATAATGATTTATTAAATTATATATAATAAATTATATAATATTGTATTATATTATATAATATTATATTATAGAGAGGAGAGGGCAAAATTATCAAAAAGAATGAAATTTCAGACCCACACTCTCAGTCAACGCGAGTGTATTACACTCTCTGACCTTAGGGGGTTTTTTGATCTTTTTTTCATATCACAGGGGGTGTGCTTGATATTTTATTTTTCTCAGGGTTTTTTTGAATATTTCCAATATCACAGGGGGGTTCCTTGAATTTTTTCCAAGAAAAAAGGGTATATTGCATAACACCCCTTGTGTTAAAGGAAAATAACGTGAAATCCCCTGTATTATATTTAATGGCAAAAAATCCCCCGTATTACTTAAAATATAGCAAATACCCTCCCTCCATTAGAAACTAACGGAGAGTGAGTCACACGCGCGGTGTGTGCGAATTGTCTTTTTTTTTTTTTTTCTTGGCTGTTTTTGAGGTTTTTTTAAGTGGGTTAATGTGACGTCCATATAATTTTATCAATAATTGGGAGATTAATTGATAATTATTAGAAAAGTTTATATTTAATTATAAATAAATTATAGATTGAAATTGGAATATAATAAAATTTAAATAGAGTAAATTGGAGCTCATTATAATATTGAAAATAAATTATATTAATTTAGAAATTAGGTAGTATGTATGATAATTATTAAAAGATTAAAATAAAATTAAAAATAATAATAATCTATACTAATATAAAAAAAACCCCTTATATACTTATAAATGGAAGTTACGTGACGCCGCCGCACCATTTTTTTGAAATGCCAAAATTAGCTTTTTTTTTATTATCTATTCTATCTCTCTGTATCTATATCTTCTATATATATATCTATATCTAAACTATATAAAAAAAATATCATTGAACTAATAATATAACTAACTTATTCAAGTTATTAAATTTTATTTTAACTGATAAATCAATTTCTTTTTTTCTTTTTATTTTTTTTAAAATTTAGTGTATTAATTTATATATTTTACCCTTATATAATATATTTTAAATTATAAAAAAATATTTATTATGTGTATATAGGAATGGCATGACATAACGATAGTAATATTAAAATAAAAGGGAAAAGAGAGGGCAACAACAAGCCACCCATATTGCCCTTTTGTCTTGATGCGCACACACACGACATTTCTCTTAGTGCGCGCGCGCACACAAAAATCACAAATCACACAAAACACACACACAGTAATACACGCACGTATTTACGGGAGAACAAAAATAGAATGTAAGGTTTTAATTTAAATTTTTTATTAATTTATATAACTATATTGCTTAATTGTTTTATTTGTTAAATATAATTTATAATATTTGATGTAATATTTAATTAAAAATTTATGAGTTTGACCGTTTAAATTATTATGTGATTAATGTCACATTGGCTTAAAAATATTATAGTTGGTTAATTAAATTATAAGGTTTGTTAGACTTAATCATTACTGTAGTTAATTTACTCAATTTCATCGGACTTATTGACTAAAATACTTAATTATATGTATTTGTGTCTAATTAAATTCTATAGTAGCGATAAATTGATAGAAGATTTATAGAAATATTCGAAAACTATATTTAAGAAATATCTTAAAATTATAGTTGAGAAAATATTATGGTCATTAAAAAAAATCAGATCCCGTGATAATTCAATTTAGGGATGTTATTAAAAATGATAATTATAAAGATAAGAAGGGCTAGTTTGATTAAATGAATTCTTAGGAGTCATTACAAAAAAAGCGTGATTTGTAACGGCTTTTGCAATGCCTAGGACGTGCCAACGTCATTAGGGTGGTAAAAATCTTCTTTTTTTTTTTTTTTTTTTTTTTGTAACGGCTATAACCGTGCCTAAGGCAGTTACAAATTTTGTGTTGTGCCAAAAACCGTAACAATTTATTGGATGTTACTAATTTGCAACGGTTTTTTCGTAACATTTTTTGTTGAAATCAATAGCTGTTACAAAAACCGTCTCAATAGCCGTTTCAAAAACCGTGACAATAATTAGTTGTTACACAAGCCGCTCCAATAATAATAATATTTTTTAAAAATTTATTAATTTAGAACGGCTAAATTATCATTAAAGCCGTTACAACGACTGTTGCAAAATAAGGCGGGATAAATGGCGGAAAATAAATTTGTAACAATCGATTTAGATTAAGATGTTACTAATTAATATTTTTGAAATCAATACCAAAAAAAATATTGGGAATATTAAATTTGAATGACTATTACAAAGACCATTACAAAAGCCGTTACAATTTTGAATTACATAAGCGTTACAAAAGCAGTTACAAA
The DNA here is from genome assembly GCA_034509725.1 of Sesamum angolense. NCBI lineage: Eukaryota > Viridiplantae > Streptophyta > Magnoliopsida > Lamiales > Pedaliaceae > Sesamum > Sesamum angolense. The sequence goes on from JACGWL010000010.1 coordinate 10,825,113, forward strand.
AAATGAGCCATTTAAAAATTTTAGGTTGAAAAATATGATATCTTTACATCCGGGCATCCGATCTATACCAAATTTAAATGTATACAAGTATGCGTCTATTAAATGATATCATACGGTATAATTTTAAATCACATGGCCTGATTTAAAAATACACCGAGTTGAATGATTACTATTATATTTCAAGAACGATATTACAAAATCCATATAAGGCTACAACTTTGTCGAATGAATTATTTTATAAGTGTGTCATATCTGACGGTTGGATCTTTATTTTGATGGCCCGATTAACCCATGCAGTTAAACAATGTAAGATGACAGTTACATCAATGTAATACTAACATGAATATACATATTTATTGCAAATTGGGTATATATATCAATGTCAAATGCGAGATTTTTATTTTTTAATTTATTTTTAATTATATTGTTCCATATAAATTGTTTGGTGCCACAACACACAATTATCGATCAAACGGCATATTTTTTAAACAAAAATTTAAAAAAATTAAAAAAATAAAACACTCTTTGTAACAGCTTTTGGAACAATCAACACAAAAACGCCGTCGTTTCCATATATTGTAACGGCTTTTGAAACAGATGTTGTAACGGTTACACTACACGAGATTAATTGTAACGACTTTTGTAACAGCCTTCATATTTGTAATTCCTTTTGGAACGGTTTTTACAATGGCCACGACCGTTCCAAAAAATTAATATATATATATATATATATATATATATATATATATATATATATATATATATATATATATATATATATATATATATACAATACTTACAGATTTTTTCCTCTTCCTCTTCCCCATTTCTCTTCTTCTCTTTTTCTTCTCCCTCACCCATAGCCATCTGTCGCCCTAGTTTGCCGCCCGTCGCTGGTAAGCCCTCCCTATTCCCCCCCCCCCCCTCCTATTTCACTCTCCCTCCCCCTATTCCCTCCCCCACTCCCTCCCCTTGTTTCCCCCTTTTAAATTTATGTAATTTTAAAAAGTTTCACCCTCTCCCCACTCCTCCTATTTCCTCTGCCTGTTTCCCCCTTTCTAAATCTATGTAATTTTGAAAAAAATTCACCCCCCCTCCTATTCAACTCTCCCTCCCCCCTATTGCATATCCAGACTCTGTTGTTGTTGCTATCCATGGTTCTACATATTTGGATGAAGAATATGATGCTGTTCTTGATGCTGGATAGTCACATTTGCCGCATACGACTTTATTCTACAATGTAACTTTGTATACTTAGTTGTCGCATCATTTATTCTTTAGGTGATTGGTTCACGTGTCTTGGCAGTTAGTTTGTTAGTAAACAGTTTTGGGTTATGCTCTGTATTTAAGCTTTGGTTCGAGTCATCTCTGTAACAAGAGAAAAAAGAAATTACACAGTAAAAGTTTCAGAGCGTATTCAGCCATGGAGTTCTCTCTACAGTTTTTCCTTTATTCTTCATTTTCTTCTGCAGATTTTCACATGGTATCAGAGCCTTCTTAGTGAAGGTCTCAGCATACTATCATATATCTCGAATTGAAACACTTTTCAAGGTTATCTGTTGCAGCTCATTATGGATGAAGCGAATACTTCTGCTGCAGAGGCACAAAGATCTGCAGAACCTACAATTCAATGTGAGAGGGATGTGTTGTTCATACATCCATCCGAGCATTCAAGTCTTGCTTTGACGACTTCACCATTAAATGGTACAAAATTCTTAGCTTGGCTACGTGTTGTATATGTGTCCTTAGGTATGAAGATGAAGCTTGGCTTCAAATACGGAAGTTTTCCTCGACCGGCTATTGGATCGATTGATTGTGAGTCGTGGAGGCATGTTGACCTGATGGTAACCTCCTGGATATGGAATTCTATTCTAAAGACATAGTTGAATCTTTTGTGTTTTGTGCTACCTCGCGAGATTTATGGCTCGCAATACAAGCACGATACGGTCGGAGTAATGGACCTATGGTTTACAAGTTGCAAAGAGAAATTTCTTCAGTTTCACAGAACGATCTATCACTTACAGCATATCTTAAAAAAGTTACAAAGCTGTGGAATGAGCTTAGTGCTTTGGCGCCAGTACCTAAGTGTAGATGTGGAGACTGCTCGTGTGGAATTAATAAAGCTATTGATGATCTCACTTCCTCTACTCAGGTTATGCAATTTCTTATGGGGTTGCATGATAGTTTTAATAATGATAGGAGTCAAATTTTGATGCTAGATCCGCTACCTGATATAGAGAAAACCTTCTCAATGGTTTACTCCATCGGAGAACAAGGATTGGTACAGAATGACTTGGAGATTAATTCCACTGACATGGCGTGTCAATTAGATTTGAATGACAATAGAAGATCAACTGATAGGCTTATGCAACAAAAAAAATCATTTGTTGATAAGAGGAATTTACTTTGTACACACTGTAGCAAAAAGGGACATGCTCGAGATAATTGTTTTCAACTACATGGTGTGCCGGAATGGTACAAAATGTTGGGTGACAAAAAGAAAAAGGGGAGATCATTTGCTGCTAATATAAAAAATAGAGGGAAGCAACAAACACATCTTCACAGAATGTTGCAGATATTGTGGCTGAAGTGCTTAAAGTGATGCAAAAGAACACTGCTCCTTCGGATCCTCTAACCAACTTCGTAATTATGCACAATTCGATGACGAATTTGCAGGTAATACTGTTATAACTACTGAAACTGATGACAATTGTTGGATTGTTGACTCTGGAGCTAGTAATCATGTGTGTGCCAACATTGCTTTGTTCCATTCATTTATTAAGTCTGCAAGTCCTCATTATATACACCTAGCTGATGGATCGAAGAGACTTGTGCAGTACACTGGAACTGTGAAACTCACTAGTAACATTACTCTTGAGAATGTATTGTCCATACCACAATTTTCTGTGAACTTGATATCGGTTAGCCAGTTGTGTCATCAAAAGAGATATCAGCTTCTTTTTACTCAGAATGGGACCAGGATACTAAAGATAGCCTGGTCATGGGAGTTCTTTTCAGGCGGCTATATATCTACAAGCAAGATCATAGAGTTCCTACTGAATTTTCACATAATTAGTTTCATAATGTCTCATGCTCTGCATCTTTTCATTGTAATGTTTCTGTCTGGCATAATCGTTTAGGTCACGCTTCTGTGGAAGCAATAAAACACATTCAGGAAGTAGATTGTATTGAATTTTCATCAAATAATCCTTGTGATACTTGTCACAAAGCAAAGCAAAGTAGAATTCCTTTTCCTGTTAGTTCATCACATGCTACTGCAATATTTGATTTGGTGCACATGGATTTGTGGGGTCTATATAAAGCTAATTCCATTTCTGGTTGTATATATTTGTTGACTTTGGTGGATGATCATTCTCATTGCCTATGGATCTTTTACTTTAAACAGAAAAATCAAGTTCCAACTGTACTTCACAATTTTTGCTCTATGGTTCAGAATCAGTTTGGAAAAGGCATAAAAACTTTCCGTTCAGACAATAGGTCAGAGTTTATAAATCAAGAATGTCGCATGCTTTGTGCTAATTTTGGAATTATACATCAGACATCATGCTCTTACACTCCAGTAGAATAGCAGGGTAGAACGAATGCATAGACATTTGTTAAATGCTGCACGGGCTTTGTTATTGCAAGCCTCACTTCCCATTAAGTTTTAGGTGACACCATACTTACAGCAGCATACTTAATAAATTGAATTCCTACCAAAGTTCTTGGATGGAAAACTCCCTATGAAAAAATTTATGGTAAGGATCCTCAATACAACCACTTAAGGACCTTTGGATCTCTATGTTATGCCACTGATATTACTCCTCAAAAATTAAAATTTCATAATAGAGCTTTACGGTGTATTTTGATTGGTTACGCTATGCATCAAAAGGCATATAAACTGTTTGATTTGGATAATCAAAATGTTCTCTTCTCTAGAGATGTGCATTTTTATGAAGGGGTCTTTCCATAATCCAATACACAGTCAGATGAGCCATCACTTCCTATGCCTACTGTTACGTTACAGTCAGACAATATATTAGATGCTTCTTCACAACCTGCTACATTAACTGAACAGGATGATCTTCTTGCTTCTAATCCTGTTCATGTACCTCGAGTGACTGACAGTATAAACCCAAAACCACCTCCACTTAGACGATTTCAGAGACAAACTCACAAACCGAGCTGGTTAAATGACTTTGTATCCTCTGTTCAAGTCCATCCTTGTTGCATTCTTGCAGTCATAATTACTCTTTGTTTGTGGCTTCATTATCAACCTTACAGGAGCCAAAAACTTATTTGGAAGCTGTCAAACATGTAGAGTGGCAAGATGCCATGAAGGCGGAACTTAATGCTTTGGAGCGCAATTGTACGTGGACGCTTGCTCCTCTGCATAAAGGGAACAACCCAGAGACTGTAAGTGGGCTTTAAGACAAAACTGCGTGTTGATGGAACTATTGAGAGGCACAAGGCCCGCCTTATGGCGAAGGGATTCAATCAAATTTCTGGAGTTGACTACAATGACAATTTTTCTCCGATGGCGAAAACAGTGACAGTCCGCCTATTTCTTGCCATAGCAGCAGCACATGGGTGGCCTTTACAGCAAGTTGATGTCAACAACGTGTTTCTGCACGGCTATTTGAATGAGGATTTGTACATGACTCCGCCTGAGGGTTATGCAATTACACTTTGTTTGATTTGTAAGTTAAAACGTTCCATATGTGGTTTGAAGCAAGCTTCTCGCCAGTAGAATGCTGAATTGACATCAAAGCTTCTTGAATTTGGCTTCGAACAGTCTGCTCATGATCACTGTTTGCTTACGAAAAACACTTCCACCGGTTTTATAGCCCTACTGGTATATGTGGATGATATCCTTGTGACAGCTCCTACTCTGGGTCTTATTCAATCAGTGAAGGACTATTTGCACTCTCTTTTCACTATTAAGGATCTTGGGGAGGCTCGTTATTTCCTTGGTTTGGAAATTTCTAGCAGTTCTGATGGCTTATATGTGGCTCAAAACAAGTATGTACAGGATATTATATGGACATTGGCTTATAAAATGCAAAATCGACTTCTACTCCTTTATCTTTAGGACTGAAGTTAAGTGAGAATTGTGGGGCTTTGCTTACTAATCCTGAAAAATACCGCAGGTTAATTGGGCGTTTATTATATCTGGGTTTCACACGCCCTGATATATCAACTCTGTGCAACAATTAAGTCAATTCTTGACTAGACCGTGTGAAGAGCATTGGTGAGCTGCTGTACATGTGGTTCGATACCTTAAGGGAACCCCTACAAAAGGGTTGTTCTTACCATCTAGTTCTTCTTTTCAGTTACGTGCTTATTGCGATGCCGATTGGGCGTCTTGTACGGATTTCAGATGATCGCTTACAAGTTTTTTCATTTTCCTTAGGGATGCTCTTGTGTCTTGGAAAACTAAGAAGCAAACAACGGTGTGTCGATCTATTACCGAGGCGGAATATAGGAGTATAGCTGCAATGGTGTGTGAATTATGGTGGATTTCTTATATTCTCTCTGATCTTGGTCTCACTATTACTCTGCTTATTAAGTTGTTTTGTGATAACCAGGCAGCCTTACATATCATGGCCAACCCGGTTTTCCACGAACGTACCAAACATATAGAGCTTGACTGTCATTTGGTTCGCGATGCCTATAAGGATGGTTTCATTTCTCCTTCTTTTGTTCGTTGTTCTGCCCAACTTGCTGACATATTTACTAAAGCTCTCGGTTTGAAGATCTTTGATGTGTTTTTTTCGACAAAGTGGTCTGGCTAGTATGCACCCAAGGCCCACTTATGGGGGGGATGTTGCATATCCAGACTCTGTTGCTGTTGCTATCCATAGTTCTGCATATTTGGATGAAGAAGATGATGCTGTTCTTGATGCTGGATAGTCGCATTTGCTGCATACAACTTTATTGTACATTGTAACTTGCATACTTGGCTGTCGCATCATTTATTCTTTAAGTGATTGGTCCACGTGTCTTGGCAGTTAGTTTGTTAGTAAACAGTTTTGGGTTATGCTCTGTATTTAAGCCTTGGTTCGAGTCATCTCTGTAACAAGAGAAAAACAGAAATTACACAGTAAAAGTTTCAGAGCGTATTCAGCCATGGAATTCTCTCTACAGTTTCTTCCTCTATTCCTCATTTTTTCTGCAGATTTTCACAACCCCCCCCCCTCCGGCGTCCTCCTATTTCCCTCTCCCTCCCCCTGTTTCCCCACTTTTTAAATTTTTGTAATTTAAAAAAAAAATTCAGAAGAATTTAATTTTCTTTTTTGAACCACCATAGTGTGAAATTTTACAAAACTTTCAAACAAATTTATATTTCAATATTTTTAGAAAAATTTCTTGCAATATTAAATAAAATTTTAATAAAAATTCTGCATTATTTCGAATTTCTGAGAAAAAAATGAATTTTCGAAAATTTAAGAAAAAAATGTCAATTTTTTAAAATGACTGATTTTTTTTTAAATTCTGTAATTTTAAAAAATATTAGAATTTTAAAAAATTTCAGAAAGTTTTTTAAAATTTCTGAAATTTTATTGAATTTCTTGAATTTCAAAAAAATTTGGAAATTTTTGAAATTACTGAAAAAAATTTAAAATCTGTAATATATGTGTATAATTTTGGTGATTAATTTATTGTGAATAATATTTGTTGGATGATGTTTAATTGTTGGTTACTTAGTGAATAAATTAGTGTACAATTTCTGCATTATTAAAAAATAATTTGAAATTTTGCAAATTTTCTGTAATTTTATTAAAGTTTCTGAAAATTTTACAATTTCTGTAATTTTGCAGAATTACAATTTCTGTAATTTTATTAAAAAATTCAATTTTTCAAAATAACTTATTTATTTTTAAATTCTATAATCTCAAAAAAATTCAGAATTTTTTTTGAATTTCTGAAAATTTTAAAAATATGTTTTTTTAAATTACTGGTTTTCTTAAATCTGCATTTTTTAAACAAAATCCAAATTTTTAATAATTTCAGAAATATTTTTGAATTTTTGGAATTTTTTAAAATTACAGAATTTTTTTAAAAGCTGTAATTTAAAAAAAATCCTAAAATGATGTTTGGAATTTTTATTATATATATGTTGTATGTTGTATTATTAAATTCATTGCATATATGTTGAATGAATATAATGTATGTATACATGTTGTATTATTATGGACCTAATTGTAATTTTTACGAAATTAGAGGACCTTAATATATTTTAGGAAAATAGAAAATTTTGTGAAAATATTATTAATTATGTAACATCCTTAGGATTTTATACTTAATTGCGTGACTAACTGATAACTATTATGAAAACTTTATAATAAATTATAGTTGAAATTGGAGTACAATAAAACTTGAACGGAGTGAATTGGAGCTCATTATATTAATTCAGAGTAAATTATATTAATTAAAAAATTAGAAAGGACGTAAAGGATATTTTAGAAAAAGATAAACAAAATAAAGTAATAACAATAATATAATATAATAATATATATATATATATATATATTAAAAAAAAATGAGAAAGTGGCGGTGGGGTCACCACTCCCGACCGCCTCACAAACATACATACCTGAATGGAAATGGAAAAGTATCACGATGGATTTTGTTGTTGGGTTACCGCGTACGTTCAGAAAACATGATGCTATTTGGGTGGTTGTGGATAGATTAACTAAATCTGCACATTTCTTGCCAATTCGTCAAAATGATTCCTTGGACCAATTGGCTGAGTTATGTCTCAGAAATTGTGAGATTACATGGCATTCCTACCTCTATAGTTTTTGATAGAGATCCTCGATTTACTTCTCATTTTTAGGGAAGCTTGCAAAGGGTTGTAGGAACAAAATTGCATTTCAGTATGGTGTTTCATCCTCAGACAGACGGACAGTCAGAAAGAACGATTCAGACATTAGAAAATATGATGAGAGCCTGCGTAATTGAATTCAGAGTGAATTGGGATGATCATCTACCACTTATGGAATTTGCTTATAACAACAGCTTTCACTCCAGTATTGGTATGGCCCCGTATGAAGCTTTGTACGGAAGGAAATGTCGAAGTCCGATCTGTTGGGATATTGAAGGGTTGAGACAGCTTGAAGGGCCTAAACTAGTTCAGCAAACGATGGACAAAATACAAACAGTTAAGAAGTGTTTGAACAGCACAGGACCGACAGAAGAGTTATGCTGATAAGCATCGCAGGGAGATGGAATACGAGGTAGGGGAAAAAGTTATTCTGAAGGTGTCACCATGGAGGGGAATCTTGATATTCGGTAAAAAGGGAAGTTGAGTCCGAGATATATTGGGCCATACGAAATTCTCGAGCGAGTTGGACCACTAACTTATCGGTTAGCATTACCAGCTGAATTGTCGCAGATACATGATGTGTTTCACGTTTCTATGCTACGGCGATACCAATTCGATCTTAGTCATATTCTCCGTGAACCGGAGATAGAGGTCTCGAAGGAATTGACATACGTAGAGGAGCCAATAGAAATTTTGGACCAGAGTATAAAGAAATTGAGAAATAAAGAAATACCATTGGTGAAGATCAGGTGAGTCATCATTCTCCAAGAGAAGCCACCTGGGAGGTTGAGGAGAACATGAGAGAGAAGTACCCATATTTATTCCCTGAGTCGATACGTTTATTAAATTTCGGGACGAAATTTTTATTAGGAGGGGAGAATTGTGACATCATTAGGATTTAATACTTAATTGTGTGACTAACAGATAACTATTATGAAAACTTTATAATAAATTTTATGTTGAAATTGGAGTACAATAAAACTTGAATCGAGTGAATTGGAGCTCATTATATTAATTGAGATCAAATTATATTAATTAAAAAATTAGAAAGAACGTAAATAATATGTTAGAAAAATTTTAAACAAAAATATAATAATAATAATAATAATAATTTAAATATATAAAATATATTATATATAAAAAAAAAGAGAAAGTGGCGGTGGGGTCACCACTGCCCCAACCCGCCTCACAAACATACATATATATATTTATATTAGCCAAAACACAGCACCTACAGCACAGCCCCCTAACGCAAGCCTACGAGTGCATTTATCTTCCAGTATACGAGTGTCCAAGACTCAAAATCTAAATAATTTCTTAAATAATTTGGGCTATAAGTAAAGGCGTTTTTGATATCATCCATTAACCGTCTTATCGAAGATCTGAGTCCACATCAAGGAGATCAAAACTGTTCAAGTCCGGTCTGAACGTTGGAAATAAAGATCGCATTTTAAATTTTAAGGTGAAGATCAAGAAAGGTAGTAAGATTACCGATACAAACTATTCATTACCAAATAGGGGTATTATATTCCATTGATAAGCGTTTTGACAGAGTTTAACCATTAAATAAGTAACTCTTAGCCTTCATGACCATCCAAAATAAGTGGGAAGATTCATTAAACTGTGAATACGAAATTTATCCCTAGCCATAATGTGATGTGCTTCCAATGCCTCACTAAAAAATATGAATAAACCATCTATAACCAATTACCGTATTTAACAAATCCTATATTAAAAACTTGCCTAGTTTAATAAATAAGCGTCCTCATTGTCCGATTCAATTATCGGTTACAAGTACCCCCTCGTCCCGGGCCATTCCAGCACCGGTAAAACTATATACAACCTGTTAAATGCCGTGATTGGTTATCTGGCATTTAAAGCTTGAGAAACGCGTGCATCTAAAGCCACCTTTTACTAAGAAAATCAATTAAGAAATTTTGTATGTATAACCCCAGAGCAATAGCATGATGAACGCAAAAAGTCTCCAGGGACCTATTGTTAGAGAATAATGAATTAGTTATTTTCTACAAATATTTCTTTAGGCTTAACAGCAATATATTAACCAACCGTTTTCCGGCAACCAGTGTAATGCCTTCGACCCTCCAGTGAAAATGGTCGCGGCCCGCTCAGTTGAAGATAAAAGCTACATCGAACCCATTATGAAGTTTTACCATGAGCCGATTGTATCCATTGAGCAATTATGGTTTCGATCAAAATTTGCTTTTTCCGGAGTACCAAAAGGCAAGCATGACATCATTATGACAGTTAAAAGACCTCCAAGGTTTATGGGAATCCCAGAAAGAGGCTGGCCCAACTTAAATGAGATATGTAAGCTTCCCTTATGCCGGTCTAAAAGCATTCTTGCCAATACATTATCTTCATTTTGCTCCGGGTTTGTAATCTACTAATGAAAAAATTAGCTCCATGAGCCAGAAAGCGTGGACCGTGTGGCCATGATTGATATCCTTAGACGTGCCTTGCTTATATTAAGCAGGGTTGATGATGACTTACTATTTAATGTGCGGAGCTTGTTGAGTTTATTTACAAGTTCTTGTCGCTGATGAAAATGCATAAGCAGCGTAAAGAGTACATGTGTTTGCAGGCTTTACCAAGGAGGGTAATAACCCCTAACAGAAGCCAGAGCAAGGCTAGAGTTGAAAATGGACAAGCGAATTATTGATGGGTATCATAAAGGACCCTGTATAATAAGCCAGTCCCAATCTTTCCCTCCGGAGGAATATGTGCATCTAAAGATCCTTGATGCTGTGTCAATCCCAAAATTAGTTCTATGACGATATGACCAGCAACAAGAATTAATTAAATGCAATAAGGCCTAAAATTGATGGAGCCTGAGCAGTATCAGTCAGCCATAAACCTTTTGGGTGTGTTTGTGGATGGAATCAACCCCAAACGAAGACGTGCTTTTAGAATGGAACAGTCCTGCTCGCGTTGGGAGGTGGATGCGTCCCAAATTAAATGACTTACTTTGAATCAGGGTTTTGAAGCATAAAGATTCACTGACCTGTTAAAAAGTGGGCCTGAAACCCTTGGGGATGCGGTAATACATCTAGAAATTATTCCAGGTCGAACATTACTTCCCCTCGGATCCGGACCCGGAAATAGTCCACAAATTGTGCTAAAAATGTCCTTGTCCAAGCCAAGGAAACTTACCGCCGAAAGAGTCCTGACCAAATGTGATTTTCAGACGAGATTTCGGCATTTATTGCAACCACGAAACGCTCGAAGTTTTGGTCCAGTTATCGGGTATGTACTAGTGTAGCCAACCTGCTATTTAAGGATTTGGGGTTCATCGGCAAAAGAAAATTTAACCTAGATTAAATGAGGCCCTCCTCCTAAAGATAAAGATCTTCAGTTAGTGCAGTAAAACCGATTGCTATACCACCATCTGATAAACACCAAGGAATAGAGGGCAAGTTTAAAATGTCACATGCGGCCCCAAGAGCACCCACCGCGAGTAAAACAAGCTTCCACGGTTGGCCGGTTTGACCAAAATGAGGATACCCAAAATTGCATGAAGCAATAGTCTTACATGTAAAGGGTCCTGCTACCATGATCAAAATTTCCTTGCCAAGCTACATGAAACAGATTCCGGAAAGTCCACAGAAAAAAAATTCCATTGCTAATTGACGAAGGAGAGCAAAAATATTCTGATAAAGACGTTCCTCAAGTAATTCATCATGACTTTCGAGTCATGTGCGTAGCAATACCGAAACCAAATACGCGGAGTAGTGGGCTCCTAACTGAGCTCATCCAATTAGACCTCTCTCAAACCAACCGCATGAAAGAGTCAGTCCGAAGCTCTGATAATAAAGACAATAGGAATGCTCATCTAGCCTTCCCCAGTTTCTTAATGAGGGGTCAAGAGTTTCTGAAGTTGCCCTACTGACAAAATCTCTCCAGACTCACTAAAATTTTTGAAAGATTTTCAATGGATGTGGCTAGGAAAGCAAAGTGCCCTTCTCAAGATTGCTTTGAGGTCTATTAGAGCAGCTTTCCGGCGCCATGCGGTATCCGTCCTCAGGAATAGAGTCCAACATTCCTAAAAATGAGGCCAATCCTAGAATAGTGCTCCAATCCTTTCCACACGCGATAGCCCCTCATCCTATTTTCGAGTCTCCTCCCTGTAGATTCAAAGTAAAATGGATGCCATCTCTATCTTTCTCTCACCTGAAACCTTTAAGTTATTGAATAACTATAACCAGTAAGTATTAATATAATCCCCTCCCTACATATTTAACCCAATCCACACAGCAACATTTCACACATATTACGCTTACTGACCGGTATTCAGGTATAATTAAATTGTATAATAACGAGGAATTAATAAAAGTTTCATAGAAATACTCCAAAAATTATATTTAAGGAATATTATATTATTAGAAAGGAAAATGAGGGTTTTTAATTCATAATTTAATTTTAAAATGTTATTAAGAAATGAATAATTATAAAAAGATATAAGGGGTTTTATTAAATGAATTCTTATGAATTAATCGATAAATTAAATATATACCTGGGAAGCTAGTTAGTTTAGAAAATAACGGTACGAAAAAATTTATATTCGATAGAAAATAAAATAATAAATGACAAAATTAGAAATTGTACAAATAATATGTAATATTATATTTAGAAATTACAATATTTTTAATAATATTAATTGTATGCATTATAACTCGTTATAGGATTTGGGGATAACGTAGAGGATTGGACAACTCCTTATTTGCTAGTAGAGCGTCTTTAGATCGAGGTAAGTGAATAATTAGTATTATCATATATGTTCCTTTTCTTTGTGATATTACCTATATCTAAGTATGTGGTTCGTGCTGAAACTGATTTATCTGGAAATACATGATTGGTGGATGATTTGATTCGAATAATGGTATTTGTGTGCATGGAATGAATACATTGAAATATTATACTTGTTGTTTGACATGTTGTTGTTGGTATATGGAATTGTGTTAATATATGATTTATTTTACAAGCTGCCTATAAAAATGGTGATATGTGGAAATGAGGGAGTTACGGGAACTGAATATAATTATTATGTGATTACCCCTTTGGTTGGTGCCAAAGGCTCTATGTGGAAAAAAAAAGTGATTGGCCTTGGTGCTCTGTGTGGATATATTGGCCTCGGTGGCTCTATGTGGAGAAAAATAAACGGCCCCGATGACTCTTCATGGATAAATTGGCCTCGGTGCCCTTCGTGGAAGAAAATAACGACATCGCTGGCTCTGTGTGGTTTATAAAGGGGGTAATCCACTTATTAAAAGTGGAAATGTGAGATTGAATTGGTGGAGAAAAATACTATATCACCTTCTGGTAAGCAGACTAGGAGAAAAGGCGTTTAATGGATTGTTTTATTGTGAGTTGGTTATGTTGTGCAATAAGGTTGATTGTGTTGGGTTTAAAGTTAATTTGACTGCATATTAGATAAAGCTTATTTGTGTGAAACTGAATTAAGTACACTATACGTATGTTGCTTATTGTGTTTTATCTGGATTATATTTGACATGCATATATAGATAATGCCAGTTATTTGCTTATTGAGTTGCAGGCTTATCCCTCTGCTAACATTTTTCAGGAGTAGATCTTGAGGTGTCTCCTATCAAGGGTTAGGTCCAAACCCTGCGTTCAGTCAGGTCGGGCCAATATGTGGTTTTCTCCTAACTCATCAGTTGAAATATAATTCACATTTTGGGATGTATAGAGGGAAAAGTAAAAATATGGACAGTGAACTACTAAAATGGTTTTACTTTGTGATATTTGATATGTGTATATATATAATGGTGTGGGTTGTGATTATATTGGTTGTGACGTTGTGATTACATGTGCAATATGATTATGTGCATATTTATACAAATAAACAGGGTTTACTTTAAGTATGATAACTAGGGGAGATATAGCAGTAGTATTAATAGCGGGTGCTACAAATTAAATTTTATTTAATTTCTAATTTTTTTAACAATAATTTTTGAACAGGAGACACAACTCGAACGCGCAATCAATCCAAACTGGTCCGATCATCTAGTGCCCCAGGCTACAGCTGATCCCCCGCACCCGACGGCTGTGGCGACTATGACGACAATCACACTGCCACAAAGGACCACGATTTAGATTAGGATTTATTTTCTAATTTCGTAAAAAATACAATTTTAAAACAATATTTATATTTTTATAATTAATTATTATTTTTTTATTATATTATGTGTTTTTATATGATTATGCACAGTTTAATAAAAAATAATTTATTTAATTTTACAAAAATAAATATTAAAAATATTAAATTAAATAAATAAAAATAAATAAAATAAATATTTAAATATATTAGATAAATATTAATTTTTGTAATTGCATTTGTAACGGCTTTTGTAATACATACATTGAAAAAATTTGACAGGCTATTAGAACTACTATTACAAAAGCAGTTACAAATACAATTTAATAAAGCTATTACAAAGGCAGTTACAAATTTATTTTTTTAAATTTGACTGCATTTGTAAATGTCATAGTTAGCTATTACAAAAGTCGTTACAAGTTGTAATGATTTTCAACAAGCCGTTACAAATAATTTATAACACTTGATTTAGCCGCAGTAGGCTTGGCCATTCTAAAAATCGTTACAAATAAAAAAGGCGTTACAAATTTAAAAAATTCGTTCCAAAAGCCGTTATAAATCCCGTATTTTTTTTGTAGTGAGTTAATTAATAAGTTAAATATATACCTAGGAAGTTTAGAAAGTTATTTAAAAGAAGATGGAATGAATAGTAGAATTTCGATATAAATAAAATGTTAAAAGACTTGTAAAAAACATACGAATATTATATAATATTTATTTAAAATTTATGGCATTTATAATGTATTGATTATATATTATAAATATATTATAATTTATTATAGGATGTGAGGATAAAGTATAGGGTTGAGTAGCTCTTTGTGTTAACTGAATCGTTTTGAAATTTAAGGTAAGTATAGTTAATTGGATTTATATATAGGTATATGTAAATATAGTTTATATTTGTGTTGTATATTTGATCGTGAATTATTGTTTATTTATCTGGATTGTCTTGTTGTTCTTTGGAGTTGTTGTCATATACTTATGTGAGGTTATGGTACAAGAAAAAAAATAATACATGGCCTCCCAAAAAATCGGCCTAAGAAGTACATTCTCTAAAAAAAGGTAAATTACATTGATATAAAGCCTACAACATCAATCTAGAAAAAATTGGGGATACCGCATTAAGTACCACCATCGTCACAAATTATCTCTACATTAATAAATATTCACATAAAACATGAGCACCCAAATGTTAATGTCCATATATTCATATCACAAAAAAACATTGCACATATTCTCAACAAAGATTGCAATAAACACATAATATTATGCAACTATCAAAGCATGCATCTATATAATGAGAGCCTCATTAGAATAAATGTGTCACAATAAAAAAAAATTGCATTAAAACGGACACATTCGCATAACTGCAATAAAAATATTACAAAAAATAATCACATGAGCATGCTTTAATATAACGAGAGCATTCATTAGAATATTTGAGTCACAAAAAAAATATGCTAGCATAAATTGCAATCACAAAATATTGTGATAAAAAAAACTCAAATTGCATAATTTGCAATCACAAATATTGTAATCACAAAATAATCATATTGACATGAATTGCAATCACAAAATAATGCCGTCTCTATTAAGCTCCATAGTGCTCCAACAACATCAAGGTAGACCACTCTTCACCAGAATGTGATCCAAATTAATTTGATGCATCTGTTTCACACAAAAAAAATGGTGTTGGAATTGGTGTCATCGCCTGATATCATTGGGGAAGCTGTATTGCTTGGACAAAGATCGTTCCAGATATCTCGAATCCGAAACATGGAGAAGCACTTGCAGCTCAGCTTGCTTTGGAGTTGTGTCGTCAGTTCGGGTGGGCTTCTTGCACCACCGAAGGAGATTGCTTGCAAGTCATACAAAAAATACGATCACTAGAGCTAGACTCTTCTTCTCTTAGTCCGATTATTCACGATATTCGCTCCCTCATCCCTTTTGTGGGGAGCTTCTCTTTTGTTCTGTGCGAAGGTCAGCCAATATGGCTACTCATCATCTCTCGCATTTAGACATATCTGATCAGGAAGGCTCTGTTCCTCCAGTAACTTCGTTTGAAACTTTGAGGGCCAATGCCCACCCTGATTAATAATATCTTCTGATTTCCCCTTCCAAAAAAAAAAAAAAAAAAAATGGAACCCCACCAAGTGCGATCAAGCATTATAATCTGAAAAATTAAGATAAAGATACCACAAATTTACATTCCTAATAATGTAAATCTAACCCACTACCATTTATCATGAAACACGACGAGCATTTACAAAAAAAAAAAAAGAAAAAACTTAATATTCAGCTAGCGTTATGAGAGCTAGAATTATATGATAACGCAACAAAAACTATATACGATTCAAACATTACGAATCTTATGCATTCTAGCTCGAATCAAGAATTGGAAAAGTCTCGCTTTCCCTGGTGAAGGGCTAATATTTGATTTGTTGATGTAAGGAAGGAGGGCATAAAAGGTATTTGGCCTTTGAAAATAAAGACATATAGTGTGAATAGCTGGTGCAAAATAAACCAATATATCCACTCTTTCTTGTAGGAATTTAACTAAACAATTGATAATCTTATTATCATGATATATATTAAAGACAATTAATTCTAATTAGAGTCATTTATTTAGATACTATAGAGAAAAATTATATATATATATATATATATATATATATATATATAATCTTGAAATCTAATTAACAAAAGTAATTAATCCCTATAATTACATTTTCTCATAAATGAATATTAGAAGGATTGTATATAAATAAATGAAGATAAAATCATTTGAATCATCACCAAAAGCCTTTTGAAACATGAATTCTATCACACAAAAACATCTCTTCTCCTTATTTCTGTTGTCAATTTACGTGATTGATCCATATAACTGTATTCACACTGTCAACAGCGTCCGGCAGAATGTCTTCCCCGGCCAGGGCTACGAGGTGCACATTGTCAATAACCTGCCGGACAACAGCTCTCCGTTGTTCGTTCACTGTGCCTCCAAAGATGACGATCTTGGCAACCACACCCTTCGTCTGAACGACGATTTTAACTGGCAATTTCGTATGAACATCGGGTTAACGACCCTATACTATTGTCGATTTCTGTGGGAGTCGAAGAATAAAATCTGTGATGTTTTCAACAAAATCCTTGCTGTTGATTGTGAAAGTTATGATGAAAAAGAAGATGGTAACATATGTTTTTGGTCCATCAGGCAAGATGGTTTTTGGCTTGGAAATCAAAATCCTCCTCTTGCTCTTGTACAAATATATGAGTGGTAAGTGTGTAGACCACATCATTAATTTATCAGAAATAGAATGAAGCAAAGTTGAAATAGTATTGATCTAATTTTGAGGTTGATATAGAAAACTAATTGAAACATAACTTTTCTGTGTCATCATTAATTGTTACCATCTAAATTACAAAAGAAAATAGTGATAAATTAATATGTACTAATTAGACCACGAACACACATCCGCTATTAGTTATTGTTTTTGCAGGCGATGTAAATACATTAACATTAACAGTAGGAGAAAATACAATTTTTGTTTTGTAACTGTAAGAGGAAGGCAATTTTGGTCCTATTGAAATTAAATTTCACAATTTGGTCCTATAAATTAAAAAAATTGGAATTTTGGGATAACTAGGGTGAATTTCATTGGAATTCTCAATTTAATAAAGTTATGTGCAAGTCAAATACGATTTTTTGGTGAAATTGGTCGGAGTCGCCTAAAACTGCAAATTTTTTAAAATTACAAGATGAAAATTGCCACCCCTATAGTTACGAGACTAAAATTCTATTCTTTTTCTAGGAGTAATGTATGGGGAAGATGAAATTGTAGTCCTACAAACATAAGGGTGACAATTTCGGTCCTATAATCAAATAAAAATTGAAATTCTGGGACCACTCTAGCCAATCTCGCCTAATCCCCAATTTAATTGGGTCATGTGCCAGTCACATCAAATTTTTTGGCTAAATTATCAAGAAAAGTCCATCCTCAAATCTTAAATTTTTTAAAATTGCTAGATTAAATTGCAAAATTTTATTCGTGCAAGACCTGCAATCCCAAAGCTGTAGAACTAAAATAGCATTTTTTTCCCCCTAAACAATAGCTGGAAAATCAAGAGAATTATTGAACAACCATGAGCAAAACTTTTACCATAATAGATAATAGGCTAAATAACTTTTTTGGACCCATAAAAAAGGGACTTTTCCGTTTTAGTCCCACGCTTTACGCAGTTTTTGATTTGGTCCCATTTTTAAATAAAAATTGCCCAAATTAGTCCCAGACGTCAATTTCCGTTAATTTTCTAACGGTGCTTGGATGATTTAATTAAAAAATATATTATTATTTATATTAAAAAAAAAACTACCCCACCCCTACCACCCCAACCCGTCGGCGGCTTAAAATTTCAAATTGTCGGATTTTCGCAAATGCTTTACCAAAATAAATAAGATCGATCTCGTTAGAATCATCTTGAAGAGACGAGTCTGATGGTGGTATTTTGAGATCGAGATTCGTCCGAATGAAAATGAAATTGACGGCAAACAGGTTCGACGGTCGTGATTTGAGCCCAGTCTCTCCGGTTGACGAAAACTCAAATTGAAGGTATAGAAATGTTCCTCTTGAAGAGAGGATTTGAATGGTACCACTGGAGGTCAAAAACTCGTCAAGACGGCGCCGAAAACTTAGTGAGAAGTTCCCGCCAAAAAAGGGGGCGAAAAATGCATTTTAACTTAATTATTAATTATTATTTGTTTTAATTTTTAATTAACTCAATTGTTAAATATTTAATTATAATTTTATTTAATATGTATATTGGATTTCCTTGTTCTTTTAAATATATAGAATACTTATTTAAATATAAATATCATTTATAAAAATAATATAATTAATAAAATATTTATCCTAAATAATAATTTAAATTTAGTATATTATTAAAATAATTTTTATAATTAGTATATAAAATATTTTTAATAAAAGTTAGTATATTATTTAAGATATTAATTTTTCTTTTAAGTACACCCATTAAAAATATTTAACCTAAATTTGAAAATAAAAATTTAGTATATTAAAATTATTTTTTATAAGATCTAGTACATTTTTATTTTTTTGGTATTTTATATTATAAATATATTTTAATGAAATTTTGAAATAAAAAAATAATGTATATAAATATGTATAAAAAATATATTTTTTTTGTTTTGGTATTTTTTAAAAAATTAAATAAAACATATACATGTTTTAAATAATTTTTATAATATATAATTAAATAATTATAGATATTATAATATTTGAAAAATAGTTTTAAATAATTATAATAGTTAAATATATATTTTAGTTAATTAAAAATAATTTTACATTAATAATTATAATTTTTAAATTTTAGTTTTAACAATTATAAAGTCATTTAAAATTTAAATTTAATTAAATTAATTTTTGAATTTTAAATTATAAAATTCAAAAATTTGCATTTTAGCTCATTAATTTCTATAGCAGCTGTCAAACATTTTTATAGGAAGAAAAAACTCATTTTGGGGCCAATATTTGCCTAAAAAAAATTGAACAATAACTACTTAACGGTTTGCCAAGCAACCATTAGAAAATTAACGGAAATTGACGTCTGGGACTAATTTGGGCAATTTTTGTTTAAATATGGGACCAAATCGAAAATCGCGTAAAGCGTGGGACTAAAACGGAAAAGTCCCTTCTTTATGGGACCAAAAAAGTTATTTAGCCTAGATAATATCATATTTATTAAATTGTGGTTGCACTTATTTTCAATCTATTGTAACCTTCATTTTTGCAAAACTGAAAACATTTAAAGCACATTGTCCAATTTTATTTAAAATCACTTTAATTTTTCAAGTGCATTTTTTGACTTTAGCATTTCTAAATTTTAATTTTTGTCTTAACTTTGACCATTTTTTGGCGAAAAAGTGGCCGGAGTTTGACTTTTGGGGGTGAAATGGTCAATTTAAGTTCGATTTTATCAGTTTAATCGCTTAATTAAGATTGTAATCAAATTAGTCTTTTTTTAAATGAAACATATAACTTTTTATTAAAATTAAATCTTAACAATGTTTGAAGAAAAAAGTTGGTAGAATATACTTTTAAGTAGATTATTCGGTGGATTTCAAACATATATATAAATTACTTTTAAAGGTTTTTGTAGAACTTTTTTTCTATAAAAGGGAACGATATATTTGAAAAAACTCTTAAAATGAATTATATATGTAATTCATCAAGAAATCTAGTTAAAAAGAATAATCTATCAACTTTTTATTTGAAAATCCAAACATTTATCACCTCAATTCCTCTTTGGGTTATCATAAATCCAAGGAAACGCGCTCCTCGTACTCCAAACGTCCATTTTCTTGGATTGAGTTTCAATCTATAGTTTTTCAAGACAAAAATATTTCTTCCAAGTATGCAACATGATTTCGTGCTTCTTTAATTTTGACTAACATGTCGTCCACATATAGTTCAACCATACTCCCTATCTTTAATGAAATATCTTGTCTACCAGGCGCTGGTAGGTAGCTCTTGAATTTTTTAATCCGAATAGCATGGTCACATAACAAAATGTGCCAACAGAAGTTATGAAGCTAACCCTTTTATGATCTTCAGGAGCCGACATGATTTGATGGTATCCTTGTGAAACATCTATCATGCTTAGTAATTCGCAAACAGATGTGGAGTCAACTAGTTGATTAATCTGAGGTAAAGGATAGAAATCCTTGGGGCACGCCTTGTTGAGGTCCCTAAATAAATACACATTCTCTACTTCCCTCTAGGTTTACGTACTAAGACAACATTGGATAGCCATTTAGGGAATTCAATTTCTTCAATGTGTCATGCCGTCATTAATTTATGTACTTCAACTTGGATTATATTGTCTTTCTCAAGTCCAAAGTGTTTTTTCTTTTATTTCACTGGTTTGATGCTAGGATCTATGTTGAGGTGATGGGTAATAACATTTGGATCGATCCCTTCCAAGTCTTGGGGGTCCATGCAAAGATATCTATATTGCATTGCAAACATTGGATTATTTCTTTTCGAGTTGTATCATCCATTTGAGAACCGATCTGTGTGACTTTTTCTGGATCTCCTTGTATGAGTTCAATATTCAACAATTCTTGAGCTAGTTAAACTTTAGGGGGTATCCCCCCTCCTCTTTTTCAGATTCCACCACTAACTAGGTGTCCTTCCCTCGCTTGTTGGAGGGCGTCCCCTTAAATGTTTCATCCGTATTTCTTTTCTGCCCTTTGCGTACAGCCTCTATATAATATTTACGTGATTGGAGAGGGTCCCCTGAACATCTCCTACACCTTAGGGTGCAGGAAATTTAATCTTCATATGGTAAGTGGAGATTACAGCTTGAAAAGTATGAACTGTATATCTCCCCAAGATGACATTATAGGCGGAGGGCACATCCACCACCAAAAATTTCAACATGCATGTTCTTCGAGTAGACCCAATTTTTTAATGTAAAAGGAACTGAGATCATACCCATGGATAGACTACCTTCCCAGCAAACCCATATAGGGAGGTATTTATTTTTTCAAGGGGGTGTCCCCTAACTGCATCTAGTCATAAGCTATCCGAAGAGTAGATCTGCTAAGCTTTCGGAATCTATGAAAATTCGCCCTACTTCATTGTTGGCTAGTAGGGTAGTGATGACTAGAGCATTATTATGAGAGGCTTTAGGTATAGGCGTCTCGCACTTGTGATTTTCTGGTGTGTTGGGAGTCACCCCCTATAGGACGTCCAGCTATCATTCGCATAACGCCTTTGCCAGGGAGGTTACGAACCTCGGGTCTATCCCTTGATATGGTCGTGGGTCCCTCTTTCGGGAAGGCTTCAGGCTAGCTACTTTCATTTGTTTTTAGTTTATCAGCCTCTTGCTTTTGATAAGGTCCGGTTCCTCACGTTTTTTCCCATCACACGTATTCTTGCAAGTATCCATTTTGAATAAGCCTTTCAGTTTCATTCTTCAAGTGTCGACATTCTTCAGTGGTGTGCCCGTAGTTATTGTGAAAACAGCAGAACTTATCAGATTTAGGGCGATATGGGTCATCCTTCCATGATTTTAGGCAACATAATAAGCTTTTCCCCTCAACCGCCGTGAGAGCTTGGGTGATGGATACTATCAACAGGGTATATATTGTGTTTACTTTCTGAAAAGACGGTTTTTTATCTCAAAAATCAATTCGAGGCTTCTTGGAGGGGGCGTCTTCCTTCGTTTCTTTCCTTTTTTTCTCCACGACTCTCCCTCTTGGAAGCTGGCTTGGGCATCCTCCATGTTGATGTATTTTGCAGCACAAGCTAGAAGGTCATCAAACTTGGATATAGGCTTCTTGGCCAGGGACTTAAAGAAGTCTCCGTCCAAGAGACCCTGGGAGAAGGCACTAGCTTTTACTTCTCAAGTTGCAGAGGGCACCTCCAAGGCAGCTGCGTTGAATTTGTGAAGGTACTCCTTCAACGGCTCGTTCCCCTTTTATCAAACGGCATAAAGACTAAACTCTATTTTTTTATATTTTTTACTATTGGCAAATTGGTACAAAAAAATTGATCGAAACTCCTGGAAACTTCCTATTGCACCCGCAGGCAATTGATTAAACCATTATTGAGCCGCCCTGGTGAATGTAGTGACAAAAACACGACATTTTATCCCATCTATGTACTTATGTAATAGGGTTGCATTATCAATTGTGAGAGATATTCTTGTGGATCAGTCGAGCCATCATACTTGGAGATAACTTGGATACGGTAGCTTGCTAGGAGTTCATTCGCCATTACAGATTCTATAAAGGGGACACCTAGTTGCTCATCTTCGGGGGCTCCTCCAATCTGGTACTGAACATCTTGGAGACCTTTTTGTAGGCACTCAAAATGTGCGAGCCATTGCGGGGGCTCTTGGGGAGCCAATGGGGGAGGCTATCCCACTATCCGCCAACCACTAGAGGTGCGGGAATAAGGACTCTCCCTCAAATTCTTCATCGGGGGCGTTGACATCAGACAGAGTGGCTGTATAAGCGAGGGTCAGTGCTGCCACCTATTCTCAAATGGCTGCTGAAACAATCAGTTGAATAGCTCCCAACAGGGCTGGAGATAATTCTCCTGAGGAAGTATCCGAGAAAGTATTGCGTCACGGGGGATTGACAATAGGACTTGCGGATGTTGAAAGGAGTGGTGTTGGTGCCAGGACTGCTAGGGAGGACCCTCCCGTGGCCGGAGCCAGGGACGTCCCTGCAATAACTAGTAAAGCCTTAGTGTTGCCGGGGGTCTCCAGAGTTTTCTGCTTGTTTGCGGTATTGCTAGAGACTTCCATAATAACTCACGTCTTCAACTCTGTGTTTCCAACAGACAGCGCCAATTGATGCGTGCAAATTCAGCATGGGTCCAACGACCTTGAACTTTGGATCTGAATTTAGGCCAACAGATAAAAGAACTTGAGAAAGGAACCTACAAAACAACACGTTAACACTCCGACGCTTAAGTTAGTATTGGATTTAAGGAAAAGTAATCGCAACAAATAAATTATAATGAGAAATCGTAGAGTAAGCAATTCCGTAAGAGAAATCGTGTTCAGAGTGCAAATAGACTACAAAATAGAGGTTGATAGCAAAGTTTCAGGGTCGGGGACTAAACCTCTATTTATAGGGGAATGCCCCCCTTTGGCAGGATTCTGTATATCTCCCCAAATCTTGAGACGAGTGGATAGGAGTTGTTAAGATAAGCCATAATCCAATCTTATCTTCTGCTAATCATGTTGAAGGAAGTATATCTTTGAGCTAAGGCGGATTCTTTACCGTTGAGGACTCCTTAGTCAACAAAGAATCCTTTTACTTTAGGAGTCTAAGGTGCTAAGGGGACCTCCTCTGACACGCGCCTTCCATGTTGGCTAAATGTCATACTTGGGCAATCCAGGTGAACGCTATGTGTAACCGACTGGGTGTAGGCCTCTGTTTGAATATCATCATTAGGCCTAGAGGTGTTCAAATTTCGGTTAAACCGGCCGAACCGAAAACTCGCTTCGAAACCGAAAACCGAACTGAAAAATTTGGTTCGGTTTTCAGTTTTTATTTTTAGAAAAATTCAGTTTTCGGTTCGGTTTCGGTTTCTAGGTTCGGTTAGCCGAACCGAACCGAAAATCGAATTTGTTCTTTATATGTATATATTTTATATTTATTAATTATAATACAATATATTATTACTTTTTTTAAGAAATTCTATTTTTCGGTGATTTAACCGAAAAACCAAACTGAGTTTGGTTTTAACCGAACAAACCGAACTTGTTCGGTTCGATTTTCGATTTTTAAAAATGGTGAACCGAATTTTTGGTTAACCAAAAATTCGATTCGGTTCGGTTTGGTTAATCGAACTGAACACCCCTAATTAGGCCACGTGTCTAGGCCAAATCTGTGAGTAGCTTGGATCATTCCCTTCATGTGGGTTATTGGGCTAATGGGGGAGGCCTTGAACCTTTCTTTCTTCTTCTAACACCATAGGTCCTATTAGGTCGTTGATGGTTCTTCTTCCTTGGGCCGCATTACTTTGGGCCATACACATCAACTAGTATCAAGTTCCAAGGCCATATCAATTTCAAAGCATTTCGTAATTTTTCTCCATAAGTTCCTGAGAAGATCATGATTTCGATTCAAGAACAAGTTCCTGGTCCAACTTGGAACAAAATTAAGAGTGAAAGATCAGGTACTAATCTTCGCTTTGGATATTATAACTATTTTCTTTTAAAATTTAAATTAATGTATCTATGTTTTATTTTTTTTAATTTTTTGCAAATGCAAAAAATTGTGTAAACAATCATAATTTCCATTTATCATTTATCATTTATATATACTACCATTTTAACACGTTTCAAATAGAAAAAAAAAGTTTATAATATTGAGAAAAACAAAGGAATACAAAATTGATCACTTAAAAAAATTGAATAATTATAATCAATTCCCTAGTAAAAAATAACTTTTTGTTCTAAAAAAAAATATAGACTAATCATAATGAGGCCTGCATATAGAGAGAGGACTATGAAATGTGATGGGTTATGAAAGCCCAAGTAGAATCTTTGCAGTCTCAGCCCAAACACAAAAGCCTTATCATATGATTGGCAGAAGACAAACATTTCTGACTCAGCCCAGTTACAGAAGTGAAAAGAACTAAGAGAGTTAAAAATTGAATGATTAAGGTAATACTATTTTCCTACAGTATTTACTTTTTATAAAAATATTAAATTTAATGTTATTAAAAGAACTAATAAATTGATCAATTTGGTAACAGTTTATCTTTTTTTAAATTAAAAAGAACAATAATAATAGAGTAAAAGCCATGATTTATAAAATATTAAAAAACCAAAAAAATGTGTACAATAAATTAATTCAATACTTATATTGATATATGGGGTATCAAATTTTTTCAATGCCAATAGAATTATATTAGCTCAACTAATCTAGGATTAGAAATGCAAGTTAGGTAAATCAGCAGGTGAAAATGTATAAAATTCAAGGAGCAAAATCTCGAGAAATTCTAATCTGGATCAAGTTCAGTCAAACCTAAACCGATTAATATGATTAGTACAATACACTTGTCGTGCGATTGGTGTACAATTAAGATAAATAAGCATCACATAACAAATATGATACTTACTCTGTGATTGATTTGGTTCGATCCGATCAAACTTTTATCCTTTTAACAAATTTTCCACCTCTAATCTAGTTGAACTCTATTGGTGAAATTGGACCAGCATGCTAGTGGCCTGATCAGCTCAGCCAATATGTCAACAACTTTCCCCACCTCTAATTACATGTGAGCAGAGGATAACCATTTAAGCTGGAGTTTAGGGATAAGGTGAGGTTGAAGCCCAACAAGTAACAAACTATCTCTTCATTCTTCGCTAAATTATAAATGATCACGATTAAAAGCTATGGTAACTCAATACTAGAAATTACCACAACTCTTCATTCTTCTATTTAATTTTCATTGAAAATGGGGTTTGTGATTAAGCTGAAAATATTTTGGTAAGAAATGGGACTAAAACGAAGATCACATAAATTGTGGAATTAAAAAGAAAAATTCCTCCTTTATGGGACGAAAAACTCTAACAACACAAATTGGTTCCAAAGAGCTTGTGCATAATAAAAATTTTGTTCACTAATTATCACAATCTAATAGTTAAAGTCAAATATTGTCGTGCTCAAGATGTAGATTCAAATTTTTGTCATGACATTTCGTGGTACTGAGCATACATTTTGTGTTCAGTCCAACATGGCCGTGCACTGATATTTGACAATTGTAGATCAATTAATAAAGGGATAATTACACTCTCTTCTCCTGAGTTTTGGTGTAATTACACGTAGACTTCCTATAGTTTGGAAAATTACATCTAGTACCACTAAGATTTGCTTATATGAAACAAATAAATCCATCCGTTAGTCAAAATTTATCAAATTTATTGATAATGACAAAAAAATTAGAAAAAATATATATTAACCTTCATTGACTTATTACTGACTTATTGCAGGTCAAATAATTTTTTTCGAACTAATTTACCCTTATAACGGTGATGATATACCTCCTTATATGCATTAACGCCTAAAGACGTATGAGAATAATTTGATCATAAAAAATTATTTAACATGCAATAAATCGGTAATAAGCCAATCAAGGGTTAAAATATATTTTTTTTTCTATTATTTGTTGTGAATATCAGCTAACTCGGTGAATTTTACTAACACAGAGATTTATTTATTAGATAAAAGCAAACCTCAATGGTGGTTAGGTATAATTTTTCAAATCATAAAAAATTTATATATAATTACGTCAAATATTAAGAGAGAGAAGTATAATTAACTCATTAATAAATCTCGACGGCGAAGCGCAATCCTTATTGGCAGCTTCGTATGGTGTTACTCTTACTTTTTCATTTTCAAACATATATAATATTTACTTATTATGTCGAGAGTTACGACTTTAGGGGAAAACAGTACGTAATTAATGATTAAAAAAAGAATGAATTAAATAAAAATAATCATTTGTGAGTACGAGGAAATGGAGGTGGGTAGCTTGATTCAGACGTTAGGAAAAAATACATTTGTAAACAGTTTACGAAATTGTAGATCCCCAAGTTGTTTTGAGCAACTACTAATTATAGAAATGTTCACTTGTGAGAACAATTGTCCCTTTAATATATATAATAATATATTTATGTATATATTATTGTTTATTTATGTAATGTTGTTATAGTTGAATATATAATGCATTGGGATCAGACAGAAAGTTTTGGAAACTTTCAAAAAGGCATGCTACATTGTATCATGCTAAGTTTCCTCATCCCAAAGAAAAACAAAAATTAATTGTTTATGGTAAAATCTTTTTCCTATGTTCACATCTCCTCTCGACCCATTGACTCAAGTTTTAGCTCATATTAAAATTCGATCAGACGTAAAATAATTATATAACAAATGTAATATATTAATTTGTATATGGTTGGTTAATAGTTTATGAAGAGTGATTAATTATACGATAAGTGTATTATTCTTGTTGTGTGATTGATTTGATTTGATCAGATTTAATAGAGTAAGAATACTACAAGAAAATAACTCGATAGCTACGAAAAAAATTAATAGCAAAATCAATTTTGAGTTAATTAGTAAGTATATTTTTGTTGCTAAATTCATTAGTAAGTAAATTTCATATGTTAAATAATGTAGATTTGTAATAAAATTTTACTTACTAATTAGTTAAATACTGATTTTTTTTCATTGCTGTTGAGTTACTTTTTTATAGTGGAATTTTCCTAGTTTATTGTGAGACTGGAAAGTCTACCTTGTGTGGCCCTATTTTAATTGCATTGTTTTAATAAAATAATCATAATTGCAAATATATATATATATATATATATATATATATATATTACTCGAGATGACTTGTTCAAGGGGTCTAATTTAATTGACAAAATTGAGGCCTCGTGAGTTTAAGACCGTGGTTAAACATAGTTAAAAAATTTAAATTTTTATAGTAATTTTTTTCTAACCATGGTTAATAATATCATTTAACCATAGTGTTTAAATATAGTCATTTGTGATATAAGAAATAATTTATTTTCTTATAATGGAGTAGAAAGAAAAGTTTAGTATATTTATCATATAAAGATAAAGATTGTAATGTAGTAAATAATTTATTTTTGTTAGAATTGAGTAGAAAGATGTTAATGTTTAAGGTACAAGTGAGACAAAAATGTTAATGAATTGGAGAAATCAAAATTGTCTTTGAGAATACTTTGCATATGTTAGGAAAATGTAACGACTACAGTTGATTTATGTGTAAAACGTGTCAGGTAAAAAATAAAAATATCATGATCATGGTTCATGTCAAATGACACTTCAAATAAGCATGCGCTATTACTTAACCTATATATATATATATATATATATATATAATTGGGGTCCATAAATAAGTTTTAAATTGATTCGAATATCATTAAATGTGTGGGTTTTTGTTTCAATTTATGCAAATATTTGTCTCATTTTATATTAGTTATTATAAATATTTATTTAGTTATTGGTTGAATTAATGTAATTTGTCTATTAATCTTATTCGTATTGATGAATTACTAAAAAAAACATGTATTAGTTACAATCTTTCTTTCTTTGATTTTTCAAATTAGACTTAAATTACATCAAATAAAAAACATCGCATGTAGTTTTTACCGGTAGTACAATTCTTCTATCGACTTAAACTCATGTATATCAATAAAATAAAAAGCATAATATATTTGTTATAGAATTTGTTTGAGTTTCGTCGAATACGATTCAAACATAAATTTTATTTAATTTGTGAAAGCTGTCGGTTTTGCCTGAAATTGTCCCTCCTAAAATACACGTAACGCGCATCATTTGTTTAAGTATAACAATTTCATGTTCAGATTAGATTCGAGTGTAATTGAGTAAGTTCTCTCCTTCTGAGAGGGATACGTTCTCTCGCACTGAGGGTCCACTTTTTCTCAACTTTCTTTGCTCCCATCCGATGGAATCTCTCTGTTTGGCCGGCACACTAGTGAGGATTTGGGCCTCCATTCCACACAGCGGCGGCTTAACTGCTCTTGGGCTTTGACACAGGATTTGGAGAATCCCTCTTCCTCTCGTCCTTTTTTTCTTTTCGTGTTTTGTTATCACTTTGTTTGCCTGATTAGTTTTTGTTTTTCTGCTGGTTTATTTTATATCATTCCATTTTCTATTACGGTCGGGTGCGTTTATGCCCTATCCCGCACGAGCCTATTCTTTTTGTTTGTCTTTCTAATTTGTTCTGGTCATGATTTTGTTTCAGGGTCTATCCAGGGCGAGTGTGCTTCGTGGTTCGTCCTTGGTTGCGGGCGGAGGAGCACTCACCGTTGGCGCTACACTGTTCTATTTTATTCTATCATATTCGGGTTGTAGGGCAATATAGAGGCAAAGATTCATCACATGGGCAAAGCCCTCTCATTAGTGGAGGAGGAGGAGAGTGGTGTTTTCATACCCGCAGGGCTGTGGCAGGCCGAGTCGGAGCACTACAAATTGTGTTTGGTAGGGAGGTTGCTCTAAATCAAAGTGTTAGATTCAACTCCTAGAGTACTTCTATCGAAGGGATGCTCAATCAGGTGAAGGGGCTGGAGATGCTCCAGTTAGACGACTGTCAATTTCTTTCCAGGTTTAACCATATCATCGATCGAAACTAGGCTCTCGAGGGATGTCCTTGGAGCTTTGAGAAGAACATTCTGATACTGAGTCTGCAGGGACGAAAACCCAATGAGGTTCGACTTAGACTGGTGTGAATATTTCGTTTACATCCATGATCTCCTGCTCAACATGATTAACCTTGGGGTGGCTACACTGGTCGGAAATCACATAGGGAGGTTTCGGGACATAGTGATGGATGAGTTGGGGTGCTCCTGGGGGTCTAAATTGTGGATTCGGATTACTTTAAATTTGAATCTAGCACTAAAGTGGGTGCTGAAAGTCTGGGCAACATTTGGAGAGGAGCTATTGGTGCATTTTACGTATGAACGTATGTCGAACTTCTGCTATGTGGAAAACTCGACCACATAGGGAAGTACTGCGAGATGCAATTCTTAGATGGCTTCATGGACCTAAGGCCCGAGTCTCCTTATGGGCCATGGTTGCGGACAATAGTCCAACCGAGGTTGCGTTCGTCGCTGACACACCTGAGGGAAGGAAAGAAGCGGACAACTATATTTGGGGGTTTCGACAAGGCTCAATCCAGGGCTTCACGTAGGTTTCTATCGATACCTACTGATAAAGGAAAGAGAATAGATGGTGTTCGATCCTAGGTGTTTAGCAGCCCAGTAAGACAGCAATGGTCAGCTCGGTGATCAATCGATCGCCGAGGCAAATGTAGATTCGAACACAAAGGCGTATCACTAGGGGGACGACGCACATTAGACCTTAGCCTAGATACTCCGGCTATGGAGGGTCTCAGCTTGGCTGAATGGGAGGATTATGCGATGCCAGAGACTGAAGAAGAGGTTATTCAGATAGGCTTGTGGGTCCCAAGGAAGTGATAGGCCTGAAGGGAGGCTGGGGTTTGGTTGTTTGATTGGACGAAGGAGTGTTGGTTAACATTCCATTGTAGTTTACTACCAGGGGGTTTGGTTGCAACAGGGGGTCTGAGAACTGAGGCAGGAGGCCCGGGGTGTGTGTTGTAGGAGCACGTTCGAGGAAGAGGCGTCAGGGTACTAGTCTCATTGAGTGGGCAACGAAAGGGAATAGGTTGAGCAAATGCAGGTTGCAGCTGGTGGATGAGGAGTCTAACATTTTATTGATAGAGTGTTGTGCAGCCTTGCCGCTAGCCATGAAAATTATAGCTTGGAACTGTCAGGGGTTGGAGTTCCCTTGGAAGTTTCATACTCTGCAGGAGCTGGTCCCGCTTCATAACCCTAATTAAATTTTATCTCCAAAACCAAGTCTAGGAGTAGGAGATATGAAATAGTTAAACAACGGCTGAATTACTTTGGTTTGGATGTCAAGTCTAATGGGCAAAGTGCGGGTCTTCTATTGCTTTGGAACAAGGATGTGGAGATATGGGTCCAGTCCTTCTCGCTCAATCATATTGATGCTATGGTAGGGGGGAGTCCGGAGTTCAAAGATGGCGTTTTATTGGGTTTTATGGACACATTATGCCGACTAAGCTCAAAGTTTCATGAGGTCTGCATGGGTCCCTTCGTTCGATTTCGATCGGACCATGGGTCTGCATGGGTGATTTTAACAAGGTCCTGCATTAGCACGAGAAGGAGGGTTCCTAGCCACGAGCGTATTGGCAAATTGAGGCCTGGTGTTTGGCAGAGTGTGGGCGACATGATCTAGAATTCACTGGATACAAGTTCACCTAGTGCAACAATAGAGTTCACCTTGCTACAGTTCATGAAAGATTAGATAGGGCATGCAGGATCAGTTGTGGGCATCCTTCTTTCCCAACGCCTAAGTAACGCACGAAGCGGCGGCCTGCTCAAACCATTTTGAACTCGTGTTGAATCTAGAAGGAGCGCCGGGGCAGGTTGATCAAAAATCAAGTGACAGTTTTGATTATACTGTCATTCCTATGTATATTATGTAATGCCCCTAAAATTAAGACCTTGAATTCTCATTTATTAAGTATAAGAATATAGATATAAAAAGTGGTAATATAATATTTGTGGCTAATGAGATAATTATTGTAGGCATTCCAATAATTGTAAAATATGAATTTTTGGAATTAAAGTGTAGATAGTAAAGATGAAGAGGAGAACAAATACAATCATTTTTTTAATATGTATATACATACATACTACACAACAAATTAGCAAGGAAAATAAGAATAAGATTGAAAAATGAGGATAGAGACGATGGTGTAGGACAAGAAAAGGGAAATCTTTTCTCACATCTTTATCAACATGTATATATATATATATCTTAATTTAATCATATATATATAAATATATATACACACACCCCTTTTCAACTTATATGGCTATATATGTAGACAAATATATATGGATATACATATAAGTTATATATATATACATGGAAGAATGTAGAAAAAAGACAAAAGAAAGAAAGACAAAAGGAGAGACAAAAGAGAGAGGCAGTGGAAGAAAGAAGAGAGAGAGAGAGAGAAGAGACTGATATATACACATATTGACATAGACGATAGATATATACAAGAAGAGTGTAGAGAAAAAGAGTGAGGCGGTGGAGAGAAGAGGGAAAGAGAAGCAAAGAAAAGAGAAGAGAAGAGAAGAGGGAGAGAAAGAGAAGAAAAGAGAGAAAGATTTTGGTGTAGTTCTCCATTACCTTCAAGCTTAGGCAAATTTTACATTTAATTTGGTAAGTCTGTTCATATGTCTTTGATTAAATTCATCTAGGAGCTGCATGTTAGTCGAAATTGAAGAAAACAACCAATTAAAAGTAAAAGAGAAGCACCATAGTAGACTCTTTTTTCAATCAGCCTCTGTAAATTGTGCTTATCTTGCGATATACGGGTCCAAATTTAATTATTTTTGAATCTGTGAAACCTTTCAGATGTGTAATAAAAGTTTGTAGTTTTGGGCAGAAGCTAAATCGGTCGTTTTAATGGGTAAAAGTAGGAAAACATTCTGTTGCTCTATTTTTACAGGAAATCTGACAAAGTTTATTTAAAATCTTGTAACTTGAGTTCTACTGGTTAAATTTGCATTATTATTTTATAATATCAATCTATACACAGGGATATTATATTCTGAAAATATAGTAATTTTTGGAAGATTCTATGATTTTTGAAAGAATTTTAAAATAGTGGGTATGAATCTATTCCAGTCTGTACCAGTTTGTAGTAAAAATAAAATAACTCATTACATAGAGATCCAATTTGTATGATTCTTGTTGGAAATAAAACTAGATACAAATTAGAATAATTAAAGAAAAAATGGAGACTGTAGCAACTATATTTTAGTCTGGGAAGAATTTGTAAAGTAAGACATAGTTGCTGTCAAAACCCATTTTGAGAAGGCTAAGGAAAAATAGAGAGATAAATCTTTATATTTATTTGCTGAAAGTTTGAATATTAAGATAAATATATTTGAAATATTATTAAGAGCTGAACCAATTGAGAAAAATGCACACAACAAACTAAGACGATCGACGATAGATATTTAAGGTAAGTAAATGATTGACATCATCTATATTTGTTTATTTTATCTTGATATTAATATGTAAGTAAATGATTGAAATTAGCTATATGCATTTTTTTTTATCTTAATATTACCTTTACTTAAAGTCTATGATTAGATTTGCTAAAAAACTATGAAAAGATGGATGGTTGAGTTGAATGTTTATGTGGGAAAGCAATGTAAATAGACAATAAACACCATCTATATGTGCTCCTTTATATCTAGATATTACTTTGATGCAAATATATATGATTTGTGTTGATAATACTTGCGAAAAAGGTACGTTTGATAGATGGTTTGAGTTGAATGATTGTTAGTGAAAGCGAGATGATATGATTAATTAGATGCTTTACTCTAAATGATGATGTTGTGGAAGTACGATGTAAAGTGTATTTACCATGATCCATGAGTATATAACATTGTGACCATATATTTGTGATTGAAGGGATGTGTTTATGTGTGGTTTTACTTGACTAGTTGCTTACAAGAAAGGTGATATGTAGAAGATGAAGAAGTTATGGGAATAGAAAATAATTATTATGTGATTACACTTTGATTGGTGTCGATGGCTCTTCGTGAAAAAAAATAATTGGCCTCGATACTCTTTGTGGAAAAAAATTATAAAGACCTTGATGCTCTTCGTGGATATATTGACCTCGATGGCTCTTCGTGGAAAAAATAAATAAATAGCCCCGACGGCTCTTTGTAGATAAATTGGC
Source organism: Sesamum angolense (assembly GCA_034509725.1). Taxonomy (NCBI): domain Eukaryota; kingdom Viridiplantae; phylum Streptophyta; class Magnoliopsida; order Lamiales; family Pedaliaceae; genus Sesamum; species Sesamum angolense. The sequence goes on from JACGWL010000010.1 coordinate 10,858,990, forward strand.
CTTGGTGCTCTTTATGAAAAAAATAAACGGCACCGTTGGCTATTCGTGGTTTACAAATGGGGTAATTCACTTAACTATAATGTGATGAACAGTGAGGGTGAGTTGGTGGGGAAAGACACTATATCACCAATCTTGTAAGTATACTAGAAAGAAAAGAGCTTGATTAATTGTATTGCAGTGAGATGTGGATGAAATCTAATTGGTGGTATGTATTATTTGTTGCTCATTCTCATCTTGTAAGTATACTAGAAAGGAAAGAGTTGATTGATTGTATTGTTGCCAGATATTTGCATGGTTAATCAAATGAGATGTGATAGAATCTAGTTGGAGATATGTGTTATCTATTGATTATCATTGTCTTGTTGAAATAAGGATAAAACTTCATGTATAGTTGGGGTTGGTTGTTTACTTATTGAGTCGCAGGCTCACCCCTCTGCAATATTTTTAGGTGTAGACATTAGGTTGTGTCCACTCTCGAAGAATAAGTCCACATTGTTCATTCCAATACGAGTCGGACCAATATGCAGTGTTCCACTTACAAGTCAATAAAAATGAGAAGCTTTAAATTTTAAGAATGTCATTGATATATTAGTATAGAGAGGATGACTTATGAATAAATGATAATGACTCTGTCTTGTTATATGTGTGACTGAGAATGTATGCAGGTTGTGAATGAGATGACACACCTGCGAGTTGTGCTGGGAGATTATGGGGTATAACGGATAATGTTTTGGCTTCTGTTGACTATGTAAATAATTTTAATTAAACGTGGGAATTAACTTAGTATAAAAATGATATTAGCGTTGGGGAGCGTCACATATTAAGTGATAAAAACTATTATTTTGTCACAATCGTGAGTCTCATGATTTTAATAGTGATAATTATTTTGTAAAAGCATCACTAGCATGAATTAATAACAAAAAATTGTAAATAAATGGACTACTAAAAAATAGTGATATATACATATACCAACAATCTAGTACGTGTAATTGCCAATATATTAATGTGTTATCACTATAAACATATCCCCATTGAAGGGATCGTAATGCTGCAAGCATCCGCATTGAATTTGAGTGGATGTTGTCTCGATGTGGTAGCTGCAATGGTGTTGGTCATAAAGTGGATCGTTGCCCTGAATAGAAGAAAGTACTGCAGTCAACGGCACATCCAGGTGCAAGTTTGTGTTCCCAAGCCTCCTCGATAGAGAGAATGCCAATCTACGGAACATATTATTAGTTCCCAATTTTGGTAATCTTGACTATGAAGAAATTGATGCTGAGAGTCCTGACAACAACAATCCTCTAGTGGTTGCCAATGATTAATCGAGCTACATGGAATGTGTGTGGTTTTAATCAAAGAGACCATCAAAATGCTATTGAAGCACTTGTAGCATAATACAACCTGGAGTTGATTGGGTTATTTGAGGTGATAGTTAGGGATCAATATGCGGTTGTTGTGCAACAGATTATCAACCTTAATTGGACGTTTTCAGATTACTCTCAAGGACCAGGAAATAAAATCTGGATTGATTGGGATGTTACTGATATTAGTGTGGAGATTCTGGAGTTGCATGAGCAAGTGATACATTGTAAAGTTGAGAGGAGGCCCCTGCATGCATCGTTTCTACTATTGGTAGTTTATGTAGCAAATGAGCTTACCTCTATCCGTTCTCCTTGGGAGAGCATGGCACGCGAAATCACTATGGTAGAGGACGACAAGTGGACATGAATGGGAGACTTTAATTGTGTGATTGATGAGAGTGAAATTTGTGGAACTTCAATGGATATTATTGATGCCATGAATGAGTTTGCAAACTGTTTGATAGGAGTCATTTGCAGACGTTACATGTCTCTGGGCTATTGTATACTCGGTATAATTGCAGTTTGGGTATAAGGGATCTGTGGAAAAAGACTTGATAGAGCTGTCGGAAATGAAGAATGGTTTTTTCATGGACCTAGAGTTCCTATACTTGCATCGCCTAAGGAACCTCAGATCACTGACCACTGACCCTAAAACTTAACCAAGCGATTGTACATGCCCATGGATGCTTTAGGTTTGATAATTTTTAGTGGCAAAATCGGATTTTTTGCAAGAGATGCAATGTATCTGACAAATAGAGGTCTAGGGCACACCTATGTCAGCCATGGTCCAGAAACTGAAAGCTCTTAAAAGTATTTTTAGTAAATTGAGTAAAAGTAAAGGGAATCTGACGTAAAATGTGTATGATGCTTTGGATTCCCTTCTAACGTAGAATGTATATGATGCCTTGGACTTTCTCCAAAAAATTCAAACGACTGTAGTAGTCGCTCCCCAATGTGATGCTCCTCCAAGAAGTTGAAAAATTTTGCAGGTAGGTTTACGCCATATGGTTACAACAAGGAGCTCGAATTAATTAAACAACAGGCGAAAATCAGATCGCTCAAGTAAGGGGATCAATGTACTAGGTTTTTTCCCTAAAAAGTAGCAATGCAACAAGGGAGAAGGAAGATCTGTCAATTGAGCTCTACTTATGGGGTGACATTGTTAGATCAATCCCAAATTGCACAAGAACTCGTTCGATGGTACTCAAAACTGCTTGGAGGAACAAGGGACATTAGGGATATCCAACTGGTGGACCTAGAACCTTATCTTACAGGGAGCTGACGGAAGCGAAGGCCACAACCTTTGTTATCAATGTTACGGATATTGAGATTAAGGAAGCTATATTTACTATTGAGGATGAGAAAGTACCAGGATCGGATGACTATACAACATGTTTTTTTCAAGAAAGCGTGGTCTATGGTGGGTGAATCAATGACAAGCGCCGTGAAATAATTCTTTGTCTCGGGCAGGTTATTGAGACAAGTAAATGCCACTTTTCTTGAGTTTTGTAGACGGCATAATTATTTTGCAAAACCATGACCAGTTTGTTGAGACGCTCAAGACTGCAATTGATGAGTTTGCACAGGAGTTAGGTCTACACACAAGTGTGGCTAAGTGTTCTATTATTTTCTCTAAATCTGCGGTACATAAAAAGCATAGAACTTTAGGCTTTGATCATACTTCCTATGGGTTAGTTACCTATCAAGTATTTAGGAATGTCGCTCGCCTCCTCACAATTGATTGTCCGTGACTATTAGCCGCTCTTGGATAAAATTGAGCATCGAATGGCAGTCTGGGGGAAGAAGAAACTTTCTGCAACTCATTAAATTAGTGCTATCTTCATGCCACATATATTGGTCTTCGAATTTTGTACTTCCAAAAGGGGTGATTAAGCGTATGGAATAGATGTTGGGACATTTCCTTTAGGCAGTTAATGGAGACAAAGTCTCAGCTAAAATGAGCTGTGAACAAGTATGATTGCCAAAAGAATCTGACGAGCTTGGTATCCAATTAGGGGAATTGATGAATAAGGGGTTGATATGCAAACTGTTGTGGGCTGTTGTGAACAAGGAGGAAGGATCAGTATGGGTCAAATGGATCCTGAGACACCAAATTAAGGACCAGACTATTTGGATTGTGAGTACAATAATTGGATCATGGAGTAGGAAGAAAATTATCGAATTGCTAGATTCTATGCTTCCAGCTATGGACTATGTAATTAGTAACGGGAAGAACATTAAGATGTTGCTTGATCCTTGGAATGCAATGGGTGTCTTAGATACTCTTCTTAATATAGCTGGGGGTCAAGATCGAGTTAGATGGCATTCCTCCAATGGATGCTTTTGTATAACTAATGCCCGAGACCTATCCCGAGCTACTCCCTGGATTGTCCCATGGACGAGTCTATTGCAGGGCTCTACAAAATTCATAGAAATGTGTTTCTCCTTTGGTTGATCATCAAACAACTATCACCTTACACCAAACCATGTCCTTAGTTAGCGATACTAGCAACTTGCGTAAAATTTGCCTTCTAATAGTTTATAAAAATTATATTCGATAAAATTAAGTTATTATCACTAATATATAGTTCATAACACTATAAGAAAATAGCCCAATAGCTATAAAAATATCAGCATCGAACTAATTAGTAAGTAAAATTTTTGTTTCTAAATAATTTACATTATTTAATACAAAAAATTTACTTGGTAATGAATGTAGCAACGAATTATTTAAACTATATATTAAATAATATAAATTAGAACGAGAATTTTACTTACTAATCAAATGCTGATATTAATATCACTTTTTTTTATAGGTATTGACTTGTTTTCTTGTAGTGTAATTTAGTAATTATATCGAAATATCTTTATTTTATTTTTCCTTAATATATACAAATTTTGTATTTTTAATCAAAATTCTTGTATCTATATTTACATATTTGTATTTATTAGATTATATAATAAGATAATTAAGTGAAAGGTTCTCTATTTCTCAAGGCAAAATCCTTTTTTGGTCCTATTAAAAAATGTCATTTTCGTTTTGGTATCACAATTGTGGTGAGTATCGCTTTTGGTATTATAAAACACAAAAATATGCCTTTTTGGTCACAAACAAACAGCAGAGGTTAATGGTTGTTAACTCCTACTGGAAAGTCCAGTGTAATGTTAGCAAAAAAGCAAAAAAAAATATACTTTTTTGGTACCATTAAAAGGAAAAAAATATTTTAACCAACTTTTGCTATAAACTATAAGAATTTTTTTTATCTATTACAAAAATAAAAATGTTAAGAAAAATTATTTTAATATATATAATAAATAGTTCTAAAATTATAATTAGTTTTATTGCAGGTAATTTCTAGGATCTATTTTCTATTTATGAAATTAAATTATTATTTGATCTAAAAATATATTAATATTTGATCACATACGATAAAATTTAAAATTTATATTTCAGGTAAAAGTATTAGATAATTTTTTTTAATTAAACGATAACTTAATTTTTAAATTAAATTTTTTACATTCGAGATAAAGCGTAGAAACTAATAATTTTTTTAAATTGAATTTTTATTTTATTTGAAAATATTTTAATAAAGTTATATCATAAACTATAAGAAATAAAATTTTATTTTTTAAAAATTAAGAAATTAAAAAAATATTTTAATATAAACTATAAAATAGTTTATAATTATATTTAGGGGTAATTGCCCTTATAGTCCCACAGGATAAGGGGTGTCGCACTTTTGGTCCTCTGCTTTTCGGGGCCAACAGATTTGGTCCTCTAATTTTCAAAAATTTGCACATTTGGTCCCACTCATCTCCTTTAGAAAACTTTGTACAATGCTCGGCCAGAATGGTATCAGAGCCTAGGTTTATTGAAGAAAATATTGGTTAATATTATATCTAGATATTTTTTCCACTAACGGAGGAGACCTTTTCAAGAAAATGGAACCGAACGAAAGTTCGAGTTACAATGACAACAGGAAATATTTCCAGACTCTGGAAAGACAAAGAAAGAACTTCCTTTGGGAAATTCTGAAAAAATGTGACAACGGTCCTAAAAGGATTGACTGGAAACTTCTTTCGAAGGAAGAGGTTGAAGAAGAGTTGAGGGCTTTGGAAGTCCGTCAACATTTACCAGGGAAGGTGGTGAGGCGATTGCATTCCACCGAAGTGCATGGTACTATTCCAGCCAGAAGAAATGGAAAGGGTAAATTCTTGCACCAATTCATCTCTAAAAATTATGATTAGAGGAATTGCTTGGAAGGAGATCGAGGTCGATACCTCGAAGATCTCTCAAGATCTGAGGGAAATTCAGAAGACGGTTCAAGACTATGGACATAGGTTATCTAACATACCTATGACATTATATTCTTTGTGCCACAAGATGGACGAGATTCTTAAGATCCTTCCAGATCTACACAAGAATCTTACAGATCTGAAGACAGAAGTTGCAGATCTAAAAAGAAACCAACGGGAGAACCTGAAACATCCATATCCAAACAAGAGCGCATCAGGGACGCCCTTGGAACAGTACCTCTTTACATCAGAGAGGAAAGCGAAAGAAATTCCCAAGCCAAAGACTCGGGATGAGCAGATCCAAGAGATCCTTAACTCCATAAAATAATGGAGGTAACCAGAGCGGATCTATCAGATCTACAGGAATTGGCTTAATCATTTTCCCAACTTGGGATTGTAGAATTAGTCAATGTTCAAACCAATGAAGTTACTCCAGCACTACCACCGCCGGAGGGAGCACATGTTCCAACGAAGCTCCACAAGATCACCCAATGAAAGAAAGTACAGATTTCCACACTAACGCAACACCAATATTGTGGGAACCAGACTTCGAGAAAATCCAGGGAGAAATCCTAGAAGAGCACCTGAAAATACACCTTGGGCAAGAACAATGCTTCAGCCCTTGCATCCATATGGTGCTGTACTAAACCTGGATGTTATCGACTTCCGAAACTTAGAGAAGCTGATAGATGAATGGGTAGCAGCCATAAAGATAGCAGCAACCACCTTAGAACTCGATAAACAAAAATTTCATTAAATTAGTGGAATTGAGCTTGGAGGGTTCTGTGAAAATCGGATGGGATAATACCCCAGCCGATACTAAAGCTAGTATCCTTGCCGGAGATTCAAAGAGTGCAATAGCAGATCGGCTAGGAAGGCTTATCAAGATACATTTCATAGGAGATGGATACTTCGAAGGAAGTAGAGCAGAAAAGGCTAGAGAATATGCACAAGCTCTTTTTAGCCTTGAATTAAGAAGTATTTGTGCGATAGATGAATATATCTATTGGTTTCGCAAGTATTTCTTTCCAGAGTGGAGTAGCAGTGGAAGTTGCAGCTCCCATGTTCTTTGCAAAGATCTGTAGTCCATGGAGGGAAATGTTGATCCAATCATACAAAGTACCTGAGGGACAGATGGATTCAGTAGCAAGGAGAATGTCTTTCCTCAAAGACAAATTGAAGGATTGGTGTTATCAAGCATCCATCTAGAAAAACATGAAAAGGTTGAGAGGTACGATTAAACGAACTCCTCTCTGTTGTGATAATAACGATTTTCCTACTATTATAGGAGAATCAGGCGAGCCAAGGAAAAGGATGAAACAGAGTAATGACTCATACTCTAGGAATTCCAAAAGAACTCCTTTCAGGCGAAGATCATGGTGTCCAAAAAAAAATCCAGAACATACAAATCTGGGCAAAGGAGCGGACCGACAAGGGCTTCATCCCAAGGATCTAGACGAACAGATACAAGATCCACAGGAAGAACCCCTACGAGAAGAACTTTCAAACGGGCCCATACCCGGGCTAATGAAAGTTTCAAAGACTGCAACTGCTGGACATGTGGAGCAAGAGGACATATAGCTCCAGACTGCCCGCATAAACGTGGTGAGATAAGAAAATTCGAAGCCACAAATGACATCGTAGACGCAGTCTACTATGGCGAATTGGTACCAATATACCAATTTGATGATCTTCCTTCGGGCGAAAGCGTCTATGAAGAGGAGATAGAAACTGATTCGGATGGATCTTCAACCGAGTCAGAATAATTACAGTGAAGAAGATAGGCTTCAAACCTCTGAAAGCCTGTCAGGATTCTTTTCCAGAATGACGGTGTCAAACAAAACTATGGAAAGAATCATGCGTCAAGATTCCAACCTCAGTCCATATGATGGATTCAGAATTGGAGGGATTGGTAAAGTCCTCAACCAGATAGGACTAAACCAGAGAAAACATCACATAATCTACAAAGTAAGTTCAGGTGAGTTTGCTATTCCCATGGAATTTACTGGTAATGTGATGGAAATGCAGCTTATTCCTAAAGAAGAAATTCTTGAAGAATTAAGTAGGCTTAGAGAGAAGAAATTGCAGTTACTATGAAATGGATCCACATAGGAACTATTGAAGTAGTATTAAAAGCAACTTTTAAGGAAGGAATTGATTCAGAAATACATTTATCAATAATGGATAGAAGAATCAATAACTTAAGAGATGGTTGTCTTGGAACAATGATAGGTAATCTGTATGCAGGAAAATTGATGTTTGATATTCATCCTAGGATGCATACAACCTAGCTGACCAAGATTTCAGTAGAGTTTTAACCCTTCATCAGGATTTTAAAAGAAAAGATCTAATGAAAGAAGGTAATAGACCATATTCTATAACTTATGGAATTGCTTATGCCCTTTCCAACACACATCATTCTGATTTATTCCTTAGGAAAGAGTATATCGAAATTCCAGAATTTTCAAGGAATTCGCTAAGGTAATGGCACCAGATCCAATTAGGATACCTAGAATAGGAGGTGTCGATATCGTTATTAAAGATCACCCAGTCTTAGATCGAACAATGAGTTCTAGAACTGAGTTTAGTAGCAGATGTCATTTTCGAAGATAGGATAATAGGCTACAAAGGAAAAGAGAAAGACTTGTCAAAAGTTTTGACTCCTCAAGAAATTAGGGTAGATAACGTAAAACTTAGATGCCCTGAAGGATGGAAAGAAATACAAGTTATATTTGACATCACTAAGAATGAAAACTTTTTTCCTTGTGATGACTTATATCATTTGCCGCAGCCTGTTGGAAGATATGAAGGCATGTTAGAAATAGCAGGCCATGAAATTCTTGTTACAGGTGTTGCAGGACGAGAAAATGGAAATATGACTTTAGGGATAAGTTTCGTCGAAGATCACAAACCATGGGGAAGAAAAGGGAACGGTATGGAATTCAGTCTTGATGGAGTTACCATAAGGATTGAATGACAAGCCCCTTTTCTATATACATATATGTGGTATGTTATATGATCAATATAAGACAGAATATTTTGCAGCTTATATTGACTCAGGATCAGGAATTTGCAGAGAAAAATCGGGAGTTTTCCCTAAAGAAGCAAGGGAAACCTTACCTGTTATTGCAGGAAGGGATTTTTCACAAAAAATCCTAATACTCAATACGGGAATTCGAGAAGCCAAAATCATGATCGGAGGAGCATTTGGAACGCCCTGGTTTAGGGTAAAAACACCTCCCATTTATTTTCATGATACAGGTGCTGATATCTTGCTAGGTAATAATTTTATTCAAACATTTGCAAGGTATATGCAGGATAATCAAAGAAATCTGTTAATATTTACTACTAACTGTGGTAGAGATACAGGTTTTGCGAAGAGAAAAGGCATTTAACAGGATAATGCCTATAAATTTTCGCAGCAAGCGTGGTGATGTTGATGCCAAATTAACTCATCCAAAAATGCAGGATTAAAGGAAATTCGGTAAAGTTCTTTTGTCTTTCAGGCAACAGGGACTCATCGATAGCGATAGCTTCTACGAGGAATCTAAGGAAGAAATTAAGAACCTCAAGGAAGCAATGCAGGAGTTAAAGACAATGGACATAAGTGAGGAAAGCCAACTTTCTCTCGAAAATGTCAAGAGCTCATCCAGAGAAATTTCAGCGAAAACCCTCTGGCATGGTGGGATAGGAATAAGATCGAAGCTACTCTTAAGATTAAAGAGGAATGCAAATATGAGTATGTTCGATACAAGCCCATCCAGATGAACATGGAAGACAAGAGGGATATGCAAATGATTATCAAAGAGCATATCAATCTTGGACTCATTGAGCCTGGAATCTCTGCATACAATAGCCCTGGATTTCTGGTAAGAAACTATGGTAAGATAAAAAGAGGTAAACCCAGGTTAGTAATCAACTATCAAGGTATTAAATAAAATATTAGAATTTGATGGTTATTACATCCCTAGTAGAGAGCACTTAATTGATTGCATTAAAGGTGCAAAAGTGTTTTTCCAAATTTGATTGCAAGTATGGTTTTTATCAGATTAAAATGGAGAGTGAATCAAAGAAATTTACTGCATTCTCCACACCACAAGGTCAATATATCTGGAATGTATTACCAATGGTTGAGCTAATGCACCCCAGATATTTCAAAGAAAAATGGATAATCTTTTCAAGGATTATTTCGAGTTTATGTTCGTCTACATCGATGACATACTAATTGCATCTAAAAATATGAAAGAAATATCAAACATCTAGAGATATTTTCTGATGCATGTTATAAGGAAGGTTTAGTACTTTCTGAGAAGAAAGCTACTATAGCGATCAATAAAATCGAATTTTTAGGAATTCTTATTGACGAAACAGGTATATGAGTTGCAGGAGCATATTGTGGAGAAAATCCGCAATTTCCCAGACATACTCAAAGATAAGAAGCATTTACAAAGCTTCTTGGGAGTGTAAATTTTGCAGGTATCTTTATAAAGGATCTTGCAAAATATAGAAAGATTTCCGGCCACTTTTGAAGGAAAACAGAAAGTGCAAAGTGGAAATGGGAGGAAATCCACACACAAAGGTTCGTGAGCTAAAATAGGTTTGCAATAATCTGCCAAAGCTTGCAATACCGCAAGACGAGGATGAATTGATAGTCTACACAGACGCCAACGACTATAGATGGCAGCCGTGCTCATGAAAAAGGCTACTATAGGGGAAGAGCATTGTAGGTACACGGGGATTGTTCACCGAACAACAAGCCCGAGTGTGGCACATCAACGAGAAAGAGTTTCTTTGCGGTTTGGAAGGCTTTTAAGAAATGGCCTTTGTTTTTACTTGCTAAAGAATTCATTTTGAAAGTTGATAATACTAATGTTAAAGCTTTCTTGAAAAAATAAATTAGAATCTAAGATTGAGAAAGCACGTATTATCAGATGGCAAGTTAAATGCCAATATTATTGTTATAATATTGTTGTTATAAAATCTCATGAAAATGATCTTGTAGATTTCCTAACAAGAGATGGAGGCATCTGAAGCAAACTCCATCATGTTGAGACTTGGGCACCTCAGAGAAAATCTCGAGGAGCTTAACAAGAAGTTTGGACGGCTAGCTGTAAATGCTCAAGTAGCCGGACAAATCCAAAGAACTGATATTGACACTGTCCAAATCGCAATAAGAACGACCATGGTGGCCTCAACCTCACTATGGAACGATCTACAAGAGCCAATTCGGAAGGGAGATGACTAACGAGTTGAGAAAGCATGACACTAAACATGCCCTTAGACTACAGGACTCTAGACCTGTAGCGGCAGATTCAAGTACTGCTTACACAAGGCCATCACCAGACTCTGGTGTAACGGCGACAAACGAGTCACAGGAGTGCAAACCTCTGATGATTCGAGTCAACCCAGCGCCTCTGGGTAAAAGAGGAAGATATTAGCCTTAGGCCAATGACAAACACTTCTAAGGCTAATACTAATGAATTATTATCTTCTTCTTCTGCTTGGCAGGTGTATCAACGGATGTGGGAAAAATTAATTTCCCGCAAAGGAGTTAACCCAAGCAAGACCATTATCGAGACATCCGAAAAATATAATAGGGGCTGGATGATGGAAGGTCTAAACCCGAAGAAGTACGAGAGTGGTATGAGTTTGGAGCTCTAGCTTCGGTTCATACTATGTCACCAAGTTTTTTGGAAATTTCAAAATTACCGGATTGGATTAGTGGACGTATATGATTCATGGCAAAACAATCCCCACCTAAAAAGAGGAGATATCTTGGAGCTAAAATTCATCTCAGCAGCTCCAGAAACTGCAGGAAAAGGGTCTCATCCAGCGTTCCATTTCATAAAACTACAGAGACCAGACATGGTAGCTTTTAACAGAATAAAAGCTGCCTCAGAAGAAGCTCCACTGGTGTCGGCTATTAGCGAAGATGACATTTCCACCAGAAGAGCTTAGGGTTTATGGGTCTGTCTCACTGAGATGGACAAAGTCAAGTATCCATTCAAAATTTTCTCCAACAAGGTGAATGGATCGTTCCTGTTAAACTCCATGACGGGAAAAAGTACTGAATTTGCAGAAAGCATGTTCGAGAAAAAGAGGATGCTCATATGGGAGAACAAGCTGCCTGCAATTGAGGTCACAAGGATGAAGACATGCAACATGCTGCATGTTGGGCAATGGCATAACCACGTGTTCCCTTGCTGCGAAAAACAAGAAAAGCCACTGTTCGGAACAAAGATACGGGTTACCCAAAAGAAACCCGAACCAAAATCGAACAAAGGTAAAAGGAAAAATTTTTACAAGGAAAAGTAAAACTCGAAGAATGTAAAAATTCAAAAAGAAGACTGGTCGGCAAAAAACGACAAAAGCCAACAGTCAGAGCCAGCTAGCAATTAAATGGCCGACAAGCCATCATGAATACCAGCTGGAAAAGACGATGACGAATGCAATGATGTCATCCAGATGACGAACGCAATGACATCATCAAAAAACAAGTTTGAAATCCGCATTTGACGCCCGCGGATGGTTATAAATAAGGAAGCAGCGAAGCAGAAGGGATCATCATAAATTTCCTCCTACTCTTCAAAGCATAATAATTGAGTCTTTCAATCCTTGTATCTTTTATCTTTCAATTTATGGGGGTTTCCCCAAAGAGTCTAGCCCTCTATCAAATGAGAGGCTAAATAGTTGTCTCCTCCAACGGAGGAAATAATATCTATGTAATATTGCCTATATTTCTTCAATAAAAGAAAGGCTTCTTTCCAAATTGCTGTCCAAAATTCCATTAAGTCGCTGTATCGGAGTATCTTCTACACCCTAAGGCAGAAAATGAAATAGGGTTGTGCTGTTTGTTGCTGAAGGAGCCAAGCGTCTGCGAACCACCTGCTGCGGTTGTGTGGTTGGAGGAAGTCTGTAAAATCGAGAGCTTGGAATACCCGGGAACAAGGCGGTCAGAAAAAGGTACGAATTTATGGAAGCTTAATTTATTTTGGAAGCATGATGGGCCAATTTCCGAGCATTAAGGAAGAAAAACAAAATGTCTTGAGTTTGGGACTAATGCTGTCAAAATGCTGAAAACTTCAGGACTATATGTGTCGACCAAACAAAGCGCGGGACTAAAAGTGAGAAGGGCCCTATCTAACGGGACCAAAAGTGCAATAAAACCTTATATTTATTTTAAATAAATTCTAGCATATTTTAATTATTTATAAAATTAAATTATTATTTATTCTAAAAATATTTTAAATAAACTTTGATCGAAAAAGTAAGAAATAGAATTTAATTTAATTTATATAATTTATCTCAAATGTAAATAATTATGATATAAAAATTAATTCATTATATAACAAAATGATATTTTATCTAATACTTTTATTCAAAAAAAACTTTTCATAATTTATGCTTAAATATTAATATATTTTAAACCAAATAATAATTTAATTTAAAAATAACAAAATAGATCTTAAAAACTATCTGAAATAAAAATAATTATAATTTTAGAACTATTATATATATTAAAATAATTTTTTAACATTTTTATTTTTGTAAAAAATAAAAAAAATCATATAGTTTGTGACTAAAGTTGGTTAATATATATTTTTCTCATTTAATAATAAAAAAATATACGTTATTTTTTCTTTTGGTACTATTAAACAGGCCCTTTCGATAAAAGTTAACGACTGTTAACCTTTGCCTTAATTTGGAACTAAAATTACGTGTTTTAATATTTTATGGTACAAAAAACGATGCGCCTTAATTTGGAACTAAAATTACGTGTTTTAATATTTTATGGTACAAAAAACGATGTCGCCACAATTATAGTATCAAAACAAAAATAACGTTTTTTTAAGGAACCATAAAAGAATTTTGCCCCTATTTCTCATTATAATAAGCATTAATTAACTTTAATTTAAAGTCCATTATCAAGTAATTAATTAACATTCTTCAACCTAATTCAAAATCCCTCCGTTGCTTCATTGCCCTTTCATCTGCCTATATAAATACCTCAACACCTGCTCCGACATTTATCACTCTCTCTCTCTCTCTCGCTCTCTCTCTTGCTTGCTTGCTTAGCTTCTTCTCCTTCTTACTGTGCAAAAATGGCTCTGAGCATGGGAACAAAGGATTCGAGCTGGTGGGTTTTCACTCTGCCGGCTTTTCTAGGCTCAAAAACTCTGCTTGATGAATATTTGATCTTCTTCATACTCTTAGCTTCCTTGTCCCTTGTTCTTCTCACCTGGGCTTCCTCGCCCGGCGGAACCGCCTGGAAAAACGGGAGGAATGGAAGCGGCGCCGTCGCGATCCCCGGCCCACGGGGGCTGCCCTTTTTCGGCAACCTCATCACCCTCAGCCGTGGCTTGGCTCATCGCTCCTTAGCCTCCATGGCTTACTCTATGAACGCCAAGCAGCTCATGGCTTTCAGCCTTGGCTCTACCCCGGTGGTGGTGACTTCTGACCCTCAACTGGCCAAGGAAGTCTTGACCTCTCCTCACTTCGCCGACCGCCCTATTAAGCAGTCCGCTCGCAGCCTAATGTTCAGCCGCGCCATAGGGTTTGCCCCCAACGGCATCTACTGGCGCCTCCTCCGCCGCATCGCTGCTTCCCACCTATTCGCTCCCCGGCGTATTGCGGCGCATGAGCCTGGCCGCCAGAAAGACTGCGCCGCCATGTTGAGAAACATAGCAGATGAACAGTCCCTCAAGGGGTCCGTTTCTTTGAGGAAGCATTTACAAGCAGCGGCATTGAATAACATAATGGGCAGCGTTTTCGGCAGGCGTTACGACACGGCGGAGGACAGCGAGGAGCTGAGAGAGCTTAAAGAAATGGTGAGGGAAGGGTTTGAACTGTTGGGTGCTTTCAACTGGTCGGATTATTTGCCGTGGCTTTCGTATTTTTACGACCCTTTTTGCGTTGTTGCCCGGTGCGAAGCCCTCGTTCCCGCGTGAGGAAACTCGTTAAGGGCATCATTGAACAACACAAGGCCAAGAATCAGTCTGAGAATATCTCAGATGCTTCTGATTTTGTTGATATTTTGTTGTCATTGGACGGTGATCAGAAGCTCGATGAAGAAGACATGATCGCAGTTTTATGGGTATGTTCATATAGTTTGATTTTGATTAGGTCTTGACTTCTTGATATTTATAGCTGATTAATGTATTTTATCCGATGCAGGAAATGATATTCAGAGGAACAGACACAACGGCGCTGTTGACGGAGTGGGTAATGGCGGAGCTGATTTTACACCCTGAAGCACAGGCGAAACTGCGGGAGGAACTCGATGGTTTGGCCGCCTTAACAGACGCCGACTTGGCGGCGCTGCCGTATCTTCAGGCGGTAGTGAAGGAGACATTAAGGGTGCACCCGCCAGGGCCGCTGCTCTCGTGGGCCCGCCTCTCCACGTCCGATGTCAAGCTCAGTAACGGGATGGTGGTCCCCGCCGCCACCACCGCCATGGTCAACATGTGGGCCATCACCCACGACTCCGCCGTGTGGGAAGACCCACTGGAGTTCAAGCCCGAGAGGTTCGTGGCTGCAATGGGCGGCACCGACGTGTACGTCCGCGGCGGCGATCTGAGGCTGGCACCCTTCGGGGCCGGCCGTAGGGTGTGCCCGGGGATTAACTTAGGTATGGCGACGGTGGCCCTCTGGGTGGCAAAGCTGGTAAAGGGGTTCAAGTGGGCGGAGGACAAGGCAGCGCCGGTGGACTTGAGGGAGGTGTTGAAGCTGTCTTGCGAGATGAAACACCCGTTGTCTGCTGTAGTTGAGGAAAGGAATGTTCCAATCTAATTAAGACCGTGTTTGTTTGCTTGTTTTTTGATGTTTCCTAGAATATATATTTATGTTGGTGGGAAGATTTCGTGGGGAAGGGCATGTCTAGTGGTAATTTTAGGTATAAATATGAGTGAGTATATTTTGGTAGGAAATGTGTTGGCTCCCAATTTTGATCTGTTTTTCCTTCTATGGAGCCATGTTACTACTTGTTCAACATTTCTATTAACAACATATATACATATCTATTATTATTGCTATTCTCAGCCTTTTTTCTTGTTTCTGCATCTATATTTTTTGCTTACTTGTCTTGCATTTTTCTTTGATAACATTTATATATATACACACACACATGGTTTACTATGCCATAAATTGTTTCCAGTTGGTTAAGTTTATTTATAAGATCTTGTGTCTCTAGAAGAATATAATTGCATGCTGGAAAATTCTTATTTGAACTTGATTCGGTCAAATTAATTCAATCACAAAGCAAGTGTATCACACCTGTTTTGTGATTGGTCACTTTTTCTAAATTCTATACCAATCACATGGCGAGTGTATTGCACTTGCGATATAATCGGTTTAGGTTTGGCCCAGCTTGGTCCGGGCAAGTATTTCTCTTGTTTGTCATGGAAATGTTATGATGATTAATTATGGCTTCGTGATGATTATTAGCAATTGTTTTTGCAGATGAGACTAAAACACTAAAACGTTAGTTACGACAAAAAATCATTGCAGATATTTTAATTATAGATAAAATCATAATAAAATATTTATTAACTACGATCAAATCTAAGTTTTCTAATCAATTTTGTTTGATCAGAGCAAATAAATATTAATTTATTATAATTTTTAAGCTGCAGTGATTTATAGTATAATAATTCATTTCTTTGTATTGTGTATCCATGTTTTATAACTTGGATTTGAGCACTTGTGTAAGGACCAGGGATATTGATCTATTACATCTGAGGCCTTCCCTACCAGGTCTTGTTACGCATGAGGCGGATTATATGCTACGACCGGGGTTGACGTGTGCGGTTTCCTGTATTGATGAAAATAAGGCACCGGGCCCGTATGTTCACTCAGCAAGTTCTTCAAGTCTGCATGGCCTTATTGTGGAGGACGAGATCACAGCAGCAAGCAATCCTACAGTTCTTCTAAACAGGTAGGCTATTGACATAAGTTAATGCCACTCTCTTCAGTTGATTCTCAAAGTTCATTCTCCGATAGTAGTGGCGGATTTCTAGACTGCGTGTTGTGTAAGGTGATTGTTAAGGTGCTAGGAAAAATTTTTGTCCGAATCTAACTCGATCAATGCAGTACACTTGTCATGTGATTGATGTACAATTCAGAAAAAGTGATCAATCACATAGCAAGTGTGATACACTTGCTTTGTGATTGGTTTGGTTCGACCACATTTGATCTGGGCAAGAATTTTTCAAATGTTAGTAGCCAAACGAAAGATAAGTTGCAACAACCTATTGATGAGAGCCAGAATGCATTCATCTCAAGGAGGAAAATTGTGCAAATATCTTGCTAGCACATGAGCTCTTGCACAGGTACAACGAAGCCCACTTGCCACCCTGATGTGCCATTAAAGTAAACCTGAGGAAAACATATGACATAGTCGAAAGAGATTGTCTCATTGCGACATTGCGAGCGTCTGGTTTTCATGAAAAGTTTGTCCAGTGGATTAAAAAAATGTGTTTTGCACACAATCTCACACTCGATTTGCATAAATGAGCAACCGCAATGGTTCTTTAAGGGGGCTCGAGGACTCAGGCAGGGCAATCGATGTCTCCCTACCTAATTTTCCTCATGATGGAACTATTGCATACATCACTGTAAAGGAGGATTGAAGTGGAGGAAGGGTTGATGTGTTCAACAAAATTGTCGGACCGCCCCAACCGATCGACCCAACCCAAACCGCACCGCAATTAGCGGGCTAAAGGTGGGTTGGGTTGGTCTTGGGCTAGTTAAAAAAAGACCGCATTTTAGCAATCGGTTTGGTTTTATGTTTACGTAGACCGCATAGACCGCGTTCGACCGCGATGATGATAATAGTAGTAGTAGTAATAATAAGAAGAAAAAAAGAAGAAGAAGATGAAGGTGAACACTAATAATATACTAGAATTCTTCATATGTTTATACAAAAGTTTTGATTATGCATAAACATTCAAGTTGGTATTGTATAATATATATGTATAAATATGTAGATGAGATCAATTAATTCATTAATTCTTGATTATTGACAATCTTCTATATTTTTTATGCCGTTGATAAAGGCAAAACCTTGAAATAGATGATATCACGA
This sequence comes from Sesamum angolense, assembly GCA_034509725.1. Lineage (NCBI taxonomy): Eukaryota > Viridiplantae > Streptophyta > Magnoliopsida > Lamiales > Pedaliaceae > Sesamum > Sesamum angolense. The sequence goes on from JACGWL010000010.1 coordinate 10,876,729, forward strand.
TTTTGTTTATATTTATTTTCATTACCATCTTATTTTATTTTAAATAATTTTTATTTAATATTTATATATTATTATGATCAGTTTTTTTATATAATTAATTCGAATTAATAAAATTTTCACAATCTTATTCATAAAAAAATGGTAATTTTTTAATAATATTTTTATTCTTTTAAAATAAACATATAGCTATGTATAAGTGCTTATCTTTACATATTGTAATTGATATATCATATTTCATAATTAGCTCTACAGAAAAAATATATTTATTTTTTGATAAAATAATTGTAATAAAAGCATAAGTTGTCCCAAAATACTAATATAATTGTATAGGTGATTTTCTATATACTAAAGACCGCAAAAACCGCCCCAACCCGCCCAACCCAATTAGACCGCAAAGTGCGGTTTTGATGATCGTTGGGTTGGGCTTGGGTAGAGCTTTCTAAAGACCGCAATGATTGGGTTGGGCCAAAAAGTTACCTAAACTGCCCCAACCCGCACCGCGTACACTCCTAAGGGTTGATGTGTTGAGCTACAGTTGTTTATGATCACATTTGCAGATGATTTGTTGTTGTGTAGAGCTCGTGTAGATTTGCACTACAGAAAATAGTTTGATAGCAACAAAAAAAAAAAATAACATCGAGGTAATTAGCAAGTAAAATTTTTATTGCTAAATCATATTATTTAATACAAGAACTTACTTGCGATATTTAACTATGGAAGTTTACTTGCTATGAATTTAACAATAAATTGTTTACAATATATATTAAATAATTTAGATTAACAACAAAAAATTTACTTTCTAAATAACTTAACACTAACTTTAATATCAAATCTTTTAATAGATATTGAACGTTTTTCTCGTATTGTTTATTATTATTCTTCAATAGGGCTTAAAAGAGTTTGCGGAACTCTGGGGACTGCATGCTAATGCGAACAAGTGCACTATTTTCTTCTCTAAGTCAGCAGTAGACCAACAAGCATGTTGCAGCAACTGATGGGTTTTCCGGTTGGGACTTTGCCAATATGCTACTTTGGAGTTCCTGATGGGTTTTCCGGTTGGGACTTTGCCAATATGCTACTTTGGAGTTCCTCTTATCACTTTAAAAAAATTACGCTTAAATTCTATTGTGGTTTTAAAAATTGTATTTAGTACTCATAATGTTTGGTTTGCCCAACAAGTAAATCCATACATTAGTAAAATTTACAGAATTTATTTAAATCAGCCAAAATGTCGAACTCCGTATTTACCTCTGAGTTCTTTATTACAACTCAAATAAATATTTTAAGACCAAACTATTCTTATATATCTTCTGAGACTAATGTATATGAGGAGGTATATTTTCAACCTCATAAGCATAGTTTGATTAAAAAAAATTGTTTAACCTGTAATTAATTGGGGGTATATATGAAATTTTATTTAGTTTTTCTGCTGACGTCAATGAAATTTCATTCAACTTGTTTATTGAAATCGACAGATTTTATGAATTTTACCAGCGGATTGATCTATTTGTTGAATAAAGAGGGATTCTAAGTGTAAATTTTCAAACCACGGAGTTCCACTTGTAATTACACGAAACCTCAGCGGGACGAGGTGCAATTATCTCCATACTTTTATATATTTCTTAGAACTTTTTAAAATATTTTTATGAATTAATATATCTATAGATTATTTATTTTACCTACCCTCAAATCATTTTACACATTTCCAAACATTTTTTAAAAAAAAAATCAACAAGAATAAAATATTAATTTTTACTTTACTATTTAGGGCTATATAATTATATTTTCATTTGAAATGGTATTTATAATTTTATAAACAACAAAAGTATTCGTAATTATAAATTCAAGTAAGATATAATTTAGCTTTAAAAAAAGTGAGGAAAAAATACTGATTAAATTATAGTTAATTACATTTTGATATTCGAACTATAATCGCTTTTGCACTTTGGCATCTAAATATTTTTTTGTGTCAACTTACTATCGCAACTACAAAATTTTACACTTTTCCATTTATAATTAGTTTTTCACCAAATTTTTGTCAAACGAACATCATATGAAATGCACATATGATATTTAAGATTTATGTGATGATATTTTTTATATATGCATAATATATGATTTTTTTTAAAAAATTAGCAAAAAAAAGGTTATATATTGTAAACTACAAATTTGATAAAATTAAGATAATAAATTAATATAAAAAAATTTAAATATCAAAATATAAAAATAAATATAATTCAAATGATAAAATATAATTTTACTAATTAGGATGGGATGATGAAGAATTGGGGTCTGTGCCCAAATAAGAAGAGTGAGTAGTAAATAGTTTAGCTGCAGGTAGGGGTGGCAGAAAAAGTCATTGGGCAGGCACCATCACTTGTACTTTGCTTTATTTTCCTAGAACTTGTACTTTGTATTTTATCACTGTCAATTTCCAAACAACCCCTTCCCTGACATAGATTAATTTCAGACTATATCATTAATTGCCCTTTTGGGGTTGGGGGTGGGTGGGGTGAAGTTATATATTTATATATATATATTGAGGTATTTGTAATAATTTAAAATAAAATATTATTAATTTAGTATTATAGTTAAATTTATTTTAACTCATGTGAGAGGCGACGAATTAGAAATAAATTTGGCTGACGCGGTCACCCAGAGGTGGACGGTGAGGGCTGGGTGATGATGTTGGCCTCCGCTTGGGTGAACGACGCTGTCGCACAGAGGTGGGGGGCGGGATGCCGCCGTCCTCTGTTCCGGCGACAACACGGCATTCAATTAAATATTTTAATTTTAATTAATTTGATTGAAAGTAATTAAAAAATTTTAAACTAAATAATAAATTTTATTAAAATATATTAAATTAAATAATTATTCAAATTAATTAATAAAATATAATTTTTATAATTAATTATTATTTGTTGATATAAATATTTAATTTGAAAAATAAATTTATTATATTAATATTGAATTATAATTTAATTTTTAAATTTAAAATTACAAAATTTTAAAATTATATATATTTTTCTAGATTTTCTATATTAAAATAATATTCAGTCATAATTAGTGGCCACATGTCGTCACACATGGCTGTACACGTGTATAAGTGGCCGAAAATTCAACAACTCACATGCCACATAGGCAATTCGGCAAGTTTTCAAAATCTCATCGAAATATTCTCTACAAAATCCTAAATCGGACTAAACTTTATTAAGTTATAAAACTTAAAGGACTTAAAAAAATATGGACATAATTATCGGACTAAAACTAATATTGGACATACTTAACGGACTAAAAGAATAATTTTTCCTAAAACTTATGTAAAATTTGAACTGTTACATAAAAAGTATAAGATTGTAAATTTATAAAAGTTATATACATAATTTCACATTAATAATAAAAATCATAAATTCTAAAAATATTATTTTTAAATACAAATTTTATAGTAATATAAATTATATTTTAAGTGAATGATTGTAATAAATATATTTTATGGGGTAAAAGTGATAAGGGCATGTCCGAAAAATTTGGTCCATATCTTGAATGGGGTTTTTGTTACTTTATACAATTGAGAGGGGTAAATACAATTATATGCATACTTCAGGTGAATTGATTTAAATTAAAAATTAGAGGCAACATTCTGTTAATTTGTACAGTTTATTCATTAGATTATAAGTATTAAGTTTGTTTTGGTAAATACTCCCATTCTTTTTTTCTACTTTTCACTTAAATTTTCAAATATGTCAAACGTTTGTTGTTATTATATTATTATTATTATTATTATTATTAGAGTAAATTGTGATATAAATGTATAATGATAATAATAAATATGGCGTGTGAAATATATTAAGTAAGAAATAAAATATAATTTTTTTTTTTCTAAAATTAGACATATGATCAACCCAGTCAAATGAGATGAGATGAGATGAGATTAGGGTTGGCATTCGGATTGGGTTTTTCGGTCCAAATCGATCGAATCGGATTTGGATTATACAAATCGGGTAATTTGGGTAAATATACGGGTTCAAGTACCCATCACACGATAAATCTGACCTGACACCCACCCCTAGTTGAGATAACAAAAAGGGTAAACACAATTTTCCACTCGAACAATGATCGTTTTCGCATTTTGTCATCTAAATTTTTTTGTATCAACTTACTATCTCAATTTTGCAAAATTTAAATTTCGTCATATATGATTACTTTCCAATCGATTTTTCTATTAAAAAAATATCACAGACAATGTACATTTGATATTAAGGGCGTATGCATTTTACGCAATACATATTTTTTTTTAGAGAAAAATTGCCCAGAAGACAGCTAATTTGCATATGACAAAGTACAAAATTTTCAAAATTAAAATGATAAATTAACATTAAAAAACTTAAATGATAAAATATAAAATCCAACATAGTTGAAATGTTAAAATATAATTTACCTATAGGAAAAATGCAATTTATCCCGATGTGAAATGAAAAATGAAAAAAAAAACCCTGTAAAAAAGTAAAAAAACCAAAATTTTCTCTGTATTTAAAAAATAAAATAAATTATCCTTTATTTTTTTAAGCACAAAATAATAATTTATTAATTTTTTTAATAAAAATATTTGCTCATTTCACACTTTAGAAAGAATTGAGAAGCGATTGGGGCCTCAATTTTCAAAGGGACAGTGAGAAAGATGAATTGGGAGGGCATATTGGGGGGTGCGAGAAGCATGCAAATGAATTATTGTTAGAAAGGGAAGAGATGTACAAGGTGCAACAGTGGCCGTACGATTCGGTATGATTCTCTCTCTCTCTTTCTCTCTCTATCTCTCCCTGAGGGTTGGGACTGTAGCTCAGCTGTGACTGTGACTGTGACTGACAGACGGTACGTTGTTAGCAGATCACACTTTTGATGCTACTATTATATCTGTCGGACACCTACGACCAGGGACTTTTCTGTCATTTTCCCCCTTCATCTTTACAACCAATCAAAATTCCACTCTGTACTCCTTGCCAGAAATTCAACAGGGCAAAAGGTTGTCGTTTCCAAGTAGTAATCAACCTGGAGATTTAAAGGTAACTTTTTATTAGGGTAAATGCTATATTTAGTTTTTTAAGTTTTTATTTAAAATTATTTTATTTTTTTAAGTTTTTTTTATATTAGTATTCTTAAATTTTAATTTTTGTCTCAATTTGGGCCCTATAATCATTTTTCGGAGAAATATGGCCGGAGTTTGACTTTTAGGAGGGTAAAATGGTCAAATTAAGTTTAATTGTATCATTTTAGTGTCTTAAGTTTGTAAATTATTAAATTAGTCCTTTTTTAGAAAGCAAACTATTTTTAAATATTTTTATATGGTGAATATGATGTAATTATCTTGTACGAAAACTAAAAATTTGAACTTTTGTGGATATAATAACATATTGCTTAACTTAAAATAAAATAGTATTTTTTTCTTTCATTTTAAAAAGTAACCAAAAAAATCAAAACTATGAATAAATTTTATAAAACTTATCTAGTCTAAAAATATAATTAAAAATTCTAAATCAAATTTTTAATCATATGAGTTAAAGATAAGTCTTGTAAAATGAAATCTTAACAATGCTTATTATATATTAGAAGCTAAAGTTGTAAAGAAAAGTTGGTACAATGTACTTTTAACTAGAGTATGTATTTGGTGTGATGCGTGCGATTTTAGCACAGGTCCAACGGGCTTGGCCTTCCATGTTGGATCTGGACCAACACGAAAATTAACTTGAGAAACGGAGCCTGCAAAATAAATAATTCGCACTCCGACGCCCAAGTTAGTATCGATTTGAGGAAAATTAATCGTAGAAAAATGAGTCAAAATATTGAGACAAATTGTGATGTACAAATTCGTAATTGAAATCGTGTTTAGAGAACAATTTGAGAGCAAAATAGCAGAGTAACAGCAAGAAATTCGGTGTTAGAGAGTGTCCCCTACTGGGGGACTTGACCTGTATTTATAGGGGGGTGCCCTGCCGGAGCAGAACTCTTGAATCAGCCCTCAGCTGCAAGAAAATCGGATAATGGTTGTTGGGATAAGCTTATCTGATGTTTACTGTTGATAGGCTTTCATTCTTGAGTCGAAACAATGGAGTCTTTGTTTGGATAGGACTTCTAGCCGCGAAGGAGTCCTCCTAGATCAGGAGTTTGAGGCGATGGGGGAACCTTCTTAGGTTGGATTCTCTCGTAGGGCATATTTGGCAGCTTACATGTCTGCCACGTGGGGGGAGGGGGTGTCTTGACGTGGACAACCCACGTGAATGCCATGTGGGGAGGGGGGGGTCCTTGTCACGGGTTTTTGATCCGGCCTTCTTTGTTAGGCTTCTCTATTCTAAATGCAAATATGCCTTGTCGGGTTGACATAGACTTTTATTTCTTTTTGGGCTAAATCTTTTTGGGCCATACACATCATTTAGTCCCCCCTACTCTAAGGAGGAGAGGACTTTGAACTCCTTAGAGTAGAACTTTTTATCACGAGATAGGGGGTGTCGTCTCTTTTTTCAGCTTAGGACATCCTTCTTCTTGCCTGCCTGCTTATTTTCCCACCTTTAGGTTTCCTTGAGGCATGTACTCTGACATAGGTCTGCATGAAAATGACGGCTAGGTTCCAGCCGTCATTATTGCCCTCGTCCTAGAAAAAGACGAAAGGGGGGGTTGATAATTGCCCCTCCCATGTGCCATTTTCAATGGGGAACCGCCCAATCGTAGGTGGTTATGAGGCGGACGTGGGTTTAACCTCCCCCTGCACGTACTGGAACACGAACCGCCTTCATTATCTCCCTTCCTATCTCTTCGCTTTTTTTGAAGAACAAAAGCGTCATCTATAGAAAGTCTTGTAACTATCCTTCCCTTCTTCTTCTTCTTCTTCTTCTAGTTTATTCACTTTGAGGGCTTTAATTCCTTTTTTAGAAATGGTTTCTTTCGACGAATCCATCCAAGTTGTTGGAAAAGTTCATCCTGACGATGATCCCTCTGAGGCTACTTTGAAGAAGGCGGGGCGCCATTCAGTGGGGCTTTTTAGTGGCCGGAAGTGGAGTCAGTGAAAGACAGCGGCAGCCTCTCGTAGGTTAATGGATGAGGAGACGGCGATGGAGGTGAGGAGGAAGAGGCATCTTCTCCTGGGAAAGAGGAAGAGAGGGTTAAGGGAGAGGGAAAGAGTTGAGGGAGGTGCCTCGTTCTTCCGTGGATCTAGCTCCTCCAACCTTAAAACAGCTGGTATTGACCAGCCGTGGAGAGAATTTTTCGTCCCTCCTTCCTTAATTATTTATACCCCTAGTCCTTTGGGTCGTCCCTCTAGTCATCCGAATAACTATATTTCTTTTTTTGCACAATTGCGTTCAAGTTTGCGATTTCCTATCCCTTCCTTCTACTCCGAGGTTGCCATTTTGTTCTAGGTTCCTCTGAATTAGTTGGTGCCAAACTCGTGTAGGATTTTGGCTGGTGTTTTTATGGTATTTTATTATCATGAGTTTTCTGTTTCCGCAAGTATATTCGCCCAATGCTTTCAGTTAAAGCGGGTTGATCTTGGTTTTTTTCTTTTTACCCCTTGTCCTGGTGTGTCATTCTTACTTGCTCCCAACCCACCAAAGCACTGGAAAAAAAGTTTTTTCTTTATTCATTCTTCATGGTCTTGGGGGTTTCCTAACCTTGGATTGAGGAGACCCCCCTCTCTGACTGTAGGGGAGAGGACTGTCACCCTATCTTCTATCTTGGAATTCTTGAATGAGAGGCCATATGACTGTCGTTCTTTAGTCGATGAGAGATTGTTGGGGCATTTCGGTCTAAGTCCTAGGGTGGAGCCCCTGGGGGACTCCCTTGGTATTTCATACTTCTGTTTGTATTTAGTTATTATTTGGGCTTCTGTTTGTAAGAGAACTTCTATTTGTGATAGGTGACATAATGTTCAGTAAGCGTATGCAAGATCATGCTCGTGGAGGGGGGGACCCCTCATTCTCATTCGACTAGGGGGACTCCTGCTTCGAGCGAGTCCAAAGGGAAGAAACAGGCTTCTCCCGTTGCAGGGTTCACGCCTAGGGGCTCATCCAAGAAAATGAAGCTGGGTTTAGTCGTTACCCCTACTAGTTCCTCGAGGCCACACTCTCCTCCTCCTCCTCCTCCTCCAAAGGATCTGAAGGGGGTTCCCCTAAATCTCCTCGCTTTTCCTCAGATGGTTTGCATTTGCGCTTTTTCTTGGAGCAGGAGAGGGAGGAGAATTCTTCCTTGTTGATGACCTTGGTTAAGGGTGCGGTGGCCTCCGTGGATAGGCACCTATTGGCACCTACGCCAAGGGAGGACTTGGAGAGATTGGCCTCCTTGTATGTGCTGAAGGTGAGTTTTTGAATTTTGATGCTTTACAGCTTTCATCCGTATGGGAGCTGATGGTTCTCTCTTTTGTTTTCAGGCGGCTTCTATTTGCAAGGCTCTTTTGTCCCGCCAGCAGGGAGCTCCCCCCTTTCCTGAGAGTCAGATGAGGAAGTTGGAGGAGAGGATAGATCGTTTAGAGAGTGAGAATGCCAAACTGAAGGAAAGTAGGAAAGAAACCAACACTAAGTACGTGCAACTGGAGAAGGAGTGTAAGCGTCTTCAAAAGGAGAATGCTGGGCATTGCGAGGGCCTTTATGAAGGGTGTTGAGAAGGCGATACATGACTTCCTCGATACTGAGGAGGGCCAGCATTTTCTTGAGGGCTATCGAGCCAGTCACATCAAGGAATTCAAGAAATCAAATGATTACCAAAGAGGGGTGGCGGACATAGCCATTCCCTATCTGGAATATGGTTTTTCAGCTTGTAAGGAGCAATTTGCTATTCATGGGTACCCTCCTGCCGGGGAAGAACCTTCTTTCTTCCATCTTGGGGCTGCTTTGATGAATGCCCCCAATCCCTTCGCTGAGTCTATTGTCCTTGGAAGTGGGAACCTCCCTCAAGAGTCAGGTTCATTTCCTTCTTCCCCTCCTTTTTTTTTTTGAATTATGCATGACTGCATCTTTGACCCCTATATGAAATTTGCAGAGGAAGATCTAGATAGCATTCTAGGAGAGATAGAGGCAGAAGGGATGAGTCCCCTTCTCGAAGTAGCAATTGATGTCGTAGAGGTAGACGTCCCCAGTGAAGGAGACTCTGCATCGAAGGAAGAAGACACCCCCCTCGGGACTGGCAAGGAGACCTCGGACCCCCCCCCCCCATAATATAGGAAGAATTGCATACCTTTGTAGGGGGATGTCTCCAATTTATTTGTAGGACTTATTTCTCGAAGAGGACACCCTTCTAGATGATATTATTTGTTTGAAGGGGGTGTCCTTATAGAGGACTGATAAAGGAGGTATCCTTCTGGAGGACGTTGTTCGTTTGAAAGGGGTGTCCTTCTAGAGGACTGATGAAGGGGGTATCCTTTTGGAGGACGTTATTCGTTTGAAGGGGGTGTCCTTTCAAAGGACGTTGTTCGTTTGAAAGGGGTGTCCTTCTAGAGGACTAATGAAAGGAGTGTCCTTCTAGAAGACTGATTCGATGAAGAGGGCACCCTTCATTATACATAGTATTTCTTGAGATTGTGTATGTTCCAAGGACGCAGTATGGAGTGTCCTTCTGGATCATCTAATTTGTAGGCCCCTCGTCTAATTATTTCTGTAACTTTGTAGGGTCATTCCTAAGTAGGATCTAATTTTCCCTCTGGTTTTAAAGTATCCATTCTTCGCAAGACTAAGTCTCCAACATGAAAATTTCAAGTTTTCACCCTTTTATTGTGTGCGCTGATCATGGTATTCTTGTATCTCTCTATATGAGAATGAAAGCTTTTACCCTGAGTTCTTCGATGATATCCAAATTTTCTTTCAAGAGTTCAATGTTAAATTCTTCATAAAAGTGCAAGATTCTATGAGAGGGCACCTCCAACTCAGCGGGGATGAGGGCTTCAGTCCCATAGACAAAAGTAAAGGGGCTCACCCCTGTAGACCCTCGGGGGGGGGGGGGGGGTGCTCTATACGCCCATCAGACATTTGTTAATTCTTCTATCCAGTTCCCTCCGATTCGCTCCAATCTTCTTTTGATTCATTATACAAGGATGCGGTTGGCGACCTGTACGTGTCCGTTGGACTGGGGATGTGACACTAGTGTGGATCTTTATTTGATATGCAGGCCTTTACACCATTCTTGTATTCTTTGACTTTGGAATTGTCTATAATTGTCTGAGATTAGTTCTCGAGGTAGTTCGAAATGACATATGATGTTTTTTCATATGAACTCCATGACTTCTGCTTCCGTGATACGGGAAAGTGGCTCTTCTTCTACCTATTTAGTGAAATAATCGATTGCCACCAACAGGAATTTTCTTTGACCGGGAGCTAGGGGAAAAGGGCCTACGATGTCCATGCCCCATTGTGCAAATGGACAAGGTGATAACATAGTATTGAGAGGCTCAGCAGGTTGGTGTATAAGAGAATAATGCTTTTGACATTTTTCGCATTTGTCCACCAATTGTCTTGCATCTTGCTTCATTGTGGGCTAGAAGTAAGCAGCTCGATGGGCTTTGTTAGATAATGCCCATGTTTCTACATGTGCTCTACAACATCCACTGTGTATTTCTTTAAGAACATGTATTCCGTCTGGCTGGGATATACACCAGAGTAGGGGGTGTGTGAAGGATTTTTTGTAGAGGACCCCCCTGTAGTAGAAAACGAGTTGCTCGTACTTTAAGTCTGGCTACATCTCACCTATTGGGAGGGAGGTGTCCCTATTCAAACCATCGAATCACGGGGGTCCTCCAATCTTCTATTGGAGAAATTATTTGTATGCTCAAAGGAGCTTTGGGCTTGGGGATATGTTGTATGTGTCTGGTGTTGCAGTCTTCCAAGGGGCTAGCAAGCTTAGAAAGGCGATCTGCCTTAACATTTTTTTCTCTTAGAATTTGGTTCAATTGGAAACTTTTGAATCATATTTTCAATTCTACTATTTGTTGCAAATAGTGTATCATATTTTCTTCCTTGGCTTTGTCGGTGCCTTCTACTTGTTTGACTATCAGTTGGGAGTCTGAGTAAGCCACTAGGTGCCTGGCTCCTACATCGTCGGCCATCCTCATGCCTACTACCAATGCCTTGTATTTAGTTTCGTTATTGGAGGCTTTGAATTCAAATTTTACAGTAAATTCTAAATTTTCTCCACAGGGCGAACTGATGACTACGCCTGCATCACTACCCTGAGTTGTGGAAGATCCATCCACATGTAATAGCTATTTTCAACCTTGGACGCATCCATGTGTGCTCTTGCTATTTCTGATACGAAATCAATTAGAGCTTGAGCTTTGATAGTTGTGCATGGCAGGTACGAGATGTCATACTCACTTAACTCTACCGTGCGTTTTACTAGTCGTCCGGAAGTATTCGATTTTCCGAAAGTTTGCTTCAAAGGCATGTTCGTCTTACGCCTATAGGGTGTGAGAGGAGGTAAGGGCACAATCGTCTGGCTGTGATTACCATAGCCAGAGCCATTTTGTCCTTCTGCTCCATTGAGCAGTTTACTAACATAGTAAATCAGCATTTGCTTCCCTCTTTCTTCACGAATAAGTATAGAGCTAACAGTTTGGGAGGTGGTGGAGATGTACAAGTAGAGGGTATCCCCCTGGACTGGTTTCACTAGTAAGAGGAGTCCCGCCAAATACTCTTTGAGTTCTTCGAAGGCTCGCTGGCAGGAGGTATCCCACTCGAACATTTTTGCTTTTCTCTATAACCTGAAGAAAGGTGAACTTTTTTTCGCCGCTTTAGAGATAAAATTGCTGAGTGCGGCTATCCTTCCGTCAGCTTCTGCACTTCATTGACATTGGTTGAAGCTTTCATGTCTAGTATAACTTTGATCTTGAGGGGGTTGGCCTCAATCCCTCTTTGGATAACCATGAATCCGAGGAAGCATCCCCCTTGTACTCTAAACGCACATTTTCCTGGATTGAATTTCAGTCGATAGTTTCTTAAAACAGAAAATGTCTCCTCTAAGTCTGTGATATGATCTTTGGCTTTTTTACTTTTTACCAACATGTCGTCTACGTAAACTTCGACATTTTTTTTCAATTTGCGGATGAAATATCTTGTCCACCAGCTATTGATAGGTAGCACCTGCATTTTTCAGGCCGGATGGCATGGCCATATAACATAATGTACCAGCGAAAGTAATGAAACTAACTTTTTTATGATCGTCAAGGGCCAGCATTATCTGATGGTATCTTTGAGAGGTGTCTATCATGCTTAGTAGTTCACATCCGAAGGTGGAATCAACTAGTTGATCAATCCTGGGTAGAGGATAGAAATCTTTGGGACATGCTTTGTTGAGGTCCCTGAAATCGATGCACATTCTCCACTTTCCTGATTTGGATATGAGGACCACGTTAGAGAGCCATTTGGGGAATTGTATTTCCTGGATATGTTCGGCTTACATCAATTTATCTACTTCAACTTGTATTATTTTATCTTTTTCTAACCTGAATGTCTCTTCTTTTGTTTGACAGGCTTGACACTGGGAATCTATGTTGAGATGATGAGTGATCACGTTTGGATTTATTCTCTCTAAGTCTTGAGGGGTCCAGGCAAAGATGTCCATAATGATCCTCTCTCGAACATAATTCTCCATTTGAGAACCAATTCTAGTGGTTTTCTCCGGATCTCCAGGTACAAGTACAATGTTCAGCAATTCATCAGTCGGCTGTACCTTGGGGGGTGCCTTCTCGGTTCCCTTGGTTTCCTCCACCCATTCATCATCTTTCCCTCGTCTGCTGGGGGTGCCTTCTTACATACTTCTAATTTATTTCTCTTTTGCCCTTTACGCACAGCCTCCACATATCATTTTCGCGATTGGAGGGGTTGCCTTGTACTTCTCCCATGCCTCCTATCATGGGAAACTTGATTTTCATATGGTATATCGAGATTATTACTTGGAAAGTATTGAGAGTGGGTCTCCTTAAGATAGCGTTGTAGGCGGAGGGTGTGTCTACCACCAAGAATTTCAGAAGACATGTCCTTCGGGTGGATCCGGTCCCTAGGGTTAGTGGGAGTGAGATCATGCACTACAAAAAAATGCGCGTTTTGTAATGGCTTTTTTGGAACGACCATAGGTAGTTCCAATTGGCACGACTTTTGTAACGATTTTGTAACGGATCGGACGTGCTGACGTCATTGGGATGGTAAAAAATATTTTTTTGTAACGGCTATAACCGTGCCTAAGGCCGTTACAAATTTTGTGTTATGCCTAAAATCGTTACAATTTATTGGCCATTACTAATTTGCAGCGGCTTTTATAACGGCTTATTTTTTTAATTTTTATTAATTTGACCGTTATAAAAGCCATTATAAAAGCAGCTCCAAAAAAATAAATCTTTTTAAAATTTATTAATTTGGAAGTGCCAAATTACCATGAAAATCGTTATAACGACTATTACAAAATAAGACGGGATAAATATCGGAAAAAATTTGTAACAGCCTATTTTCCACTAAGCCGTTACTAATTAATATTTTTTAAATCAATGCAAAAAAATAGTAGGGATATTACAATTATAAAGAACGTTACAAAGGCCATTACAAATGTAAATTACATGGGCCGTTGCAAAAGCAGTAACAAAAAATGAGCCATTTAAAAATTTCAGATTGAAAAATACGATATCTTTACATCCGAAAATCTGATCTATACCAAATTTAAATATATCTAAGTATGTGTCAATTAAATTATATCAGATGGTATGATTTTAAATCACATGGCTTAATTTAAAAATACACCGAGTTGAATGACTACTATTACGTTCCGGGAATGATATTTCGAAATCCGTATACCCAATAAGGCTACAACTTCGCCGAATGAATTATTTTATAAGTGTGAACATATCTGACGGTTGATCTTAATTTTAACGGCCCGATTAACTCATGCAGTTAAATAGTGTAAGACGCCAGTTACATCAATGTAATACTAATATTTATGAATATATAAATTTATTGCAAATTGCGTACATGTATCAATGTCAAATGCAAGATTTTTATTTTTTAATTTATTTTAATTATATTATTTCACATAAATTGTACGGTACCACAACACACAATTGTCGATCAAACGGCAATTGTTTTTTAAATTTTAAAAAAAAATAATTAAAAATATTGGAACACCCTTTGTAACGATTTTTAGGAACAATGAACACCAAAACGCCATCGTTTTCATATATTGTAATGGCTTTTGAAATAGATTTTGTAATGGCTACATTACATGGAATCAATTGGAACATCTTTTGTACGGCCTTTTATATTTTGTAACTGCATTTGGAACGATTTTGATCGTTCCAAAAATTATATATATATATATACAACACTTGCAATCTTTTTCTTTCTCCCTTTCCTCTTCTTTCTCTCTCTTTTCTCTTTCTCCTCTTCTCACCCCAAACCCCCCTCCCCTCCCCCTCCCCGCCACCACCACTCCTCCGCCACCCGTCGCTGCCACCATCTCCCTCCCCTTCTTCTTCTTCTTCTTTCTCTCTCTCTCTTTTCACTTTTTCCTCTTCTCCCCCAAAACCCCTTCCCCGGCCACCACTCGCCATCTGCCGCCACCAGTCGCTGCCACCACCTCCTTCACTACAACCAGGTTTTATTTTTTATTTTTTAATTTTATTCTAAAAATTTATGTATATTTTGAGTTTATGTGATGAGTTTATTTATTGGATGGTGTTGAATATTTATGAATTATTTTGTTGATTATTGTTGTGAATAATTTTTGTGAATGTAAACTATTTTTGGGTATAATTTTGTTGATTAATTTATTGTGAATAATATTTATTGGATGATGCTTAATTACTGGTTAATGATTGATGAAATTAGTGTACAATTTCCGCATTATTAAAAAAGAAATCTGAAATTTTGTAAAATTTCTATAATTTTATTTAAATTTAGAAATTTTTGAAATATTTTTGAATTTTTTTTTGAATTTCTAAAAATTTAAAAAAAAATGCCAAGTTTTTAGAATAACTGATTTTTTTTTAAATTCTGTCATTTTAAAAGACTTTCAGAATTTTTTTTAAATTTTAGAAATTTTTTTGAATTTATGAAATTTTTGAAAATTTTGGAAATTTTTTAAAATTACTGAATTTTTTTAAAATGTGTAATTTTATAAAAAAATCCAAATTTTTAATAATTTCATAAATATTTGAATTTTTGGAATTTTAAAAAAGTATATAGAATTTTTTAAAATTGCAGATTTTTTTTAAAAGATGTAATTTTAAAAAAAAATCCTAAAACGATGTATGGATTTTTTATTGTATAAATGTTGTATTATTAAATTGATTGTATATATATATTATATGAATGTAACGTATGTATATATGTTTTATGTCTCAATTAAATTTCTGTAATTTTAAAAAAAATCGAAAAAGTTTCACAACGTTTAGAGAAATGATGCACCTAAATGCAATTTTTAGGAAATTAGACGGCCTTAATTTAATTTTAGAAAAATAGGAATTTTATGAAAATATTAGGAAATTATGGAGTACAATGTAATTTTTTAGGAAAATTATGCACCTAATTGCAATTTGTAAGAAATTAGAGAACCTTAATGTAATTTTAGGAAAATAGGAATTTTATAAAAATATTAATAATTAAATTTTATTTTTGTGGTTTCTAATCATTTTTAACATTGATTTTGAACAGGAGACACAACTCGGGTGTCCTATCAATCCAACCTGGCCCGATTGTCTAGTGCCCTATCCAACTGATCCCTAGCACCCGACGACGACAAACATGCGACCGCAGAGGACCACGATTTAGGTTAAGATTTTTTTCATCTAATTTTGTAAAAAATACAATTTTAAAACAATATTTGTATTTTTATAATGATTTTATTTGTTTTTTTGTGTTATATTATGTGTTTTTTAGATGATATTGAACAATTTAATAAAAAAAATTATTTAATTTTACAAAAATAAATATTAAAAACATTAAATTAAAAAATAAATATAAAAATTAAATAAATAAATATTAAAATATATTAAATTAATATTAATTTTTGTAATTTATAATAGTTTTTGTAACATATATACATTAGACAAATTTTACAGGCCGTTACAAATACGGTTACAAAGGCAGTTACAAATACAATTTAATAAAGTCATTACAAAGGCAGTTACAAATTTATTTTTTAAAATTTGACTCTATTTGTAATAGCCGTAATTTGGCCGTTATAAAAGTCGTTTCAAGTTGTAACGACTTTTCAACTACCCGTTACAAATAATTTGTAAACCTGTATTAGCCGCAGTAGGCTAGGCTGTTCCAAAATCATTACAAAATAAACAAGCATTATAAATTAACAAAAAAACCGTTACAAAAGTCGTTCTAATAAAATAATTTTTTTGTAGTGATGCCCCATGGATGTACTACTTCCCCTGCGAAACCGTATAGGGAGGTGTTCACCTTTTTCAAGGAGGTGTCCCCTAGTTGCATTTGGTCGTAGGCATCTCAAAATAATATGTCAGTCAAACTTCCCTAATCTATGAAGATGCGTCCCACTAGTTAGCCAGCAATGTTGTAATGACTAGAGCGTCGTTGTGGGCGTTTTTGGGTCATCACCGTTCTGTCTGACCAAACTAGATGAAGGGGGGTGTCCTCCATCACCTCTACATTAAGTACCTCCTTTACTATCACGTCATGTGCTTCTTTTACTTGTGATTTTCTAGCACAGTGAGAATCACCTCCATTTGGACCTCTTGCAATCATTCGTATGAGCCATTTGTGAGAGGGATCACTGGTATCAGCTTTCCCACTAGGTATAATTTTGTGTCCTTCTCTAGGGAAGCTTCGGGGCTGAAGGTTTTTGCCTCCTTTACCTTGTCAGTCTCTTGTTTCTGCTATGGCCCTGTTCCTCAGGCTTTCTCCCAACATACGTACTCATGCAAATATCTGTTTTGGATAAGTCTCTCAATCTCTTTATTGAGATATCGACATTCTTCAGTAGTATGACCGTAATCATTGTGGAAACGGAAGAATTTCTCAAACCTGGGTCATTGGGGGCCATCCTTCCATGACTTGGGGCAAGTCAATTTGCCTTTTCCTTCTACAGCTATGTGGGCTTGAGTGATGGACACGGTCAGTGGGGTATACATAACGTTCACCCTTGGGAAGGGGGTTTTCTATCTCGAGAATCGGTGCGAGGTTTCTTGGTGGGGTCTCCTCCTTCGTGTTCTTTTTTCTCCACGATTTTCCTTCTTAGCAGCTTGGGCATCATCCATGTTGATATATTTAGCGGCACAAGCTTAAAGGGCATCGAATTTCGAGATGTGCTACTTGGCCAAGGACTAGAAGAAGTCCCCATCCAAAAGTCCTTGGGCGAATGCGCTTGCTTTCACTTCTTGACTGGCAGAAGGCACCTCTAATGCAGCAGCATTGAATCTATACAAGTAATCTTTTAGTGGTTCGTTTTCTTTCTGTCGAACAACAAAGAGATTGAGCTCCACTTTGCGCAGCTTTCGACTGCTAGCAAATTGGTGCAAGAAGAGGGAACATAATACTTGGAAATTCCTTATTGCTCCTGTGGGTAACTGATAAAATCATTGTTGAGCGGCCCTGGAGAAGGTGGTCACGAAGACACAGCATTTGATACTGTCGATGTACCTGTGTAAAAGGGCCGCATTCTCAAAGTGTGAGAGATGCTCCTGAGGATCAGTCGTGCCGTCATATTGGGCAATGGCAGGGTGCGGCAATTTGTTGGAAGTTCATCTGCCATCATGGCTTTGGTGAAGGGGACTCCCTATCATTCATCTTCGGGGGCCCCTACAATTTGGTATTGGAAGTCTTGGAGGCATTTTTGAAAGCACTCCAGTCTTGCGAGCCACTACAGGGGGACCTCTTGCTGAGCCAGTTGAGGGGGTCCCTGTCTTGTGGCTGCAGGAGGTGCAGGTACAAGAGCACCTTCTTCTGGTTCTTCTTTAGAGACGTCTACATCAGAGGGGGTGGCCACACGAGCAGGTGCTAGCGCCACCACTTGTTCTTGTATCGTTGCTGAAACAATCTGTTGAATAGTTCCTAGCAAGGCTGGAGATATTTCTTCCACAGAGGTATCCAAGGAAGTGCTACGTCGTGGGGGATTTGCCATGGTACTGGCAGCTCTAGGAGGTAGGGGCACAGGTGCTAGCAGAGCTAGAGGGGCTCCCCCTCCAACCGAAGCTAGGGGCGTTCCAGTGAACACCTGCAAAGCCTGGGAATTGTTGGCGATTTCTGTAGCTTTCTGCTTGTTCGCGACATTGCTCGAAGTCTCCATTAAAACTCGAGTCTTAAACTCTATGATCCCACAGACGGCGCCAATTGATACGTGCAATTTAAGCATGGGTCCAACGGGCTTAGCCTTTAATGATAGCAATGGAACTTGTTTGATATGGGTCCGCTCAAACCCAAGACCTGCCCCACTAAATTTATATCAGCCCCATAACCTGCCCCGGCCCCGCCCCACCCCAGTCCTGCCCTGCCTCGCCCCGTCCCGACAATTATCACATTTTTGTACTCCTTTTTTTATTTCTTAAACACAATAAATTAAAAATTTTCATGATCCCATATAACTTATATTTATTTTTTAATTAATAATAATAACTATACAAAAATATGTACAAGTATTTTAATACCTTAATATAGTTTTCAATCTGAAATGAATTGAATAAACAAAGAATACGTTCGTCTAAATTATTAATCTTCTCGTCAAGTAATATCCTTTTATGATTTACAAAAGTCAATGAATTATATTAGACAAAGAATACATTAAATTAATATTTTTTTAATAAATAATATCAGTTTAGATATAAATACTTTAATATAATTTCAATCTAAAAATGAATTGGATAAGACAAAAAATACGTTTATCTAAATTATTAAATTTCGTATCAAGTAGTTTTTTATTTTTGGTATTCTTATATATAGTTGGGTACATGTAAAAATTATTTAGAATATATATATATATATATATATATATACTATAATTTTTTTATTTATAATATTTATATATTAATAATATATATAATAAAAAAGAGGTGGGCTGGGGCGGGTTCGGGACAGGACCCATACCCCGCCCCAGAAAACCTACCCCGGACCCTTCCCAAATTCAGAAAATGGCATCCCAGACCCGCCCCATACGGGGTGGGTCCGATGTGAATTTTCTGGGTCTGGGTTGAAATTGCCAACCCTATTGGCTTTCAATGCTGGATCTGGAACAACACGAAAATTAACTTGAGAAACGGATCCTGCAAAACAAATAGTTAGCACTCAGACGTTCAAGTTAGTAACAATTTGAGGAAAATTAATCGTAGAAAAATGAGTTGAAATATTGAGACAAATTGTGATGTACAAATTCGTAATTGAAATCATGATTAGAGAACAATTTGAGAGCAAAATAACATAGTAATAGCAAGAAATTCGGAGTTAGAGAGTGTCCCCTGCTGGGGGGCTTGACCTATATTTATAAGGGGGTGCCCTGTCGAAGCGGAACTTTTGAATCAGCCTTCAGTAGCGAGAAAATCATATAAGGGTTGTTGGGGATAAACTGATATGATGTTTACTATTGATAGGCTTTCATTCTTGAGCCGAAAAAATGGAATCTTTGTTTGGATAGGACTCCTAGCCGAGAGGGAGTCCTCCTAGGTCAGGAGTTTGAGGTGATGGGGGAACCTTCTTAGGTTGGACTCTCACGTAGGGCATATTTGGTAGCTTACATGTCTGCCATGTGGGGGGGGGGGTGCCTTGTCACGGGCTTTTGATCCGGCCTTTTTTCTTGGGCTTCTCTCTTCTAAATGCAAATTGGTCTTGTTGGGTTGACATAAACTTTTATCTCTTTTTGGACTAAATCTTTTTGGACTATACACATCATGGTGGATTTCAAATATGTATATAAAATTCATTTTAAGAGGTTTTTGGTGAACTTTTTCTATTAAATTGAACTATATATTTAGAAAACTCTAAAAAATCTAATTATACTTCTACCAACTTGTTATTCAAAAATTCAAATATTTAATAAATATTAATTTTTTCAAAGTTAATAAATATTGTTAATAATTAACTTTTTTAGACTCCTCTTTAACACTTAAAATAACAAATTACTGACTTAAATCTTTTTATTATATTTTCAGATTAGATAGGTTTTATAAAAATTATTTCGTAACTACTGAAAGAAAGACCCTATTTATTTTAAGTTAAACAATATATATTTATTATGTTCACAGTTCAAAATTCTCATTATTAACATAAGATCATTGCAACATATTAGCGTAAAAAATATAAAAAATATTTTTTTTAATAAGAGGACTAATTTAATAATCTTACAAATTTAAGGGACTAAAGTGATAAAATCAAACTTATTGACCATTTTATCCTCTAAAAAGTCAAAATCCGGCCACATTTTCGTCGGAAAATGATCGGAGGGACCAAACCGAGATAAAAACTACAGTTTAAGGATGTTAAAGTCATGAAATAAACTTGAGGGACTAAAGTGATTCTAAACGAAAACTTAAGAGACCAAATGTCGTATTTACCCTTTTATCAATAAATAAAGGGTAAAATTAACTTTCTTATTCAATTATTCTTGATGTAATATTTATTTTTAAAATCAATAAATGTAATTTTCTTTTTTTGGTTAGAACGAAATGACCCTCGTGTCTTAAATTAATAATTATATTATTATAAATGTATTTTAGTTTATTGCACATTAAATCACCATCAACTTATTTTCTGATTGATTTTTTTTAATAAGTGAAAATTTTAAATTAAAAAAACTGGAGTTTAAATTAATATATATATATATATATATATATATATATATATATATATATATTTAGATACATAACAAGCATAATATAACTAACAACTCATATATGTTTTTTAAAAGAAATTGACAAATATACATGCTTAACAAAAAGTTAAATATTTTTAGAAACAAATAAAAAATATATTTAATCATATTTTTTAAAGAAATTTATTCAAAAATTCGATTTGCAATTACTCATTTTTACCTAAAAGATTTTAGAGGATAGGTGTTATATTTATTAATTTAAAAGGACAAATATTACATTAAGAATAGTTTAGGGGCAGAGTGTAGTTTACCCATAAATAAATAAATTCAAACTCTCATGCTTATACTTATTAGAGGGTTTACCTTTTCAAGTAAATTACAACCATGTGGAAGACCTTTGATTTTGGATGGGGACTTCAAGTTCCTAACATTTTTTGTGGGTATGTGATGGTTTTTTGGATTAGGGCCCTCTTTTGGACTTGGGCTGACTGAACTTTTTTTGGCTAATCAATTTTTTGGGGAGCTTTTCCTGATCCCCTTGGGCCTCCTGGGTTTTATGGACCCTTTCCTGAACTGGGTTCCTTAGGGGCACTCTTTTTGGATTGTTTAGATCTCTTTGGGCCAATCTTTTTTTTTTTTTTTTCACATCATTCAATCCACCACTTTAATAAGTGGAGATTTCGGCACTTATTAGAGTAGGTGTATTAGAGGCAACAGGCTGACATGAAGAGGGAGCAATTTTTTTTTTTTCAATTCATGCAAAGAATATTGGTAGCATAAGCCTGCTTAGGAAAAGAAAAGCTTACTTCATGCATATATGGAGCAAAGCTTTTATGAAGGTGCCTCCTCGGAGGAGGGTCTTTTGTGCCTACAACAGTGTAGGGCTTTATTTTTTCTGCAAGAGAATGTTAAAAATAAAGATGTTATATACTATGAATAAATCTTTTATGGAGCAAGATTATTGTACTTTCTTGAAAGAGGGCTTATTTGAGGAGGCCTGCTTGGAGTAGGACTTAGTACCTCGTTGGAGGAAGAATAAGGTGTTTGCTAAAAGTAAGATTTAGATGCCTCCGTGAAGGAGGATTTGGTGCCTGCAGAGGAGAGCTTACAAAGTCCCCTAAAGAAAGGCTTAAGTGTCTTCTTGGAGGAGTGTTGGAATGCCTCCACGAAGGAGGGTTTGTGTGCCTGTGAGAAAGACATGGATTTTTTTGGGAAGGCTAAGAAGGTACCTGCTCTCGGCAGGATTCTATTATGAGAAAGCTGAGAAGGTACTTGCTCCGGAAAGGATTCTATTCTCAGAAGGCTAAGAAGGTGCCTCTTACTTGCAGGCAGGGCTTTATTTTAAGGTGTTTGTGTAATTCGTCCTCCTATTCCTTGCTTTTTTCACCGTGGACTTCATTATTGTACTCCGTAGTTGTCTCCAATTTAATATATTGTTTAGCTCAGGCTAAGAGATTGTAAACATGGAGAGGGATCTTCTTAGTTAAAATTTGAAGAAATCCCTATCTTGTATCCCTTGCCAAAAAATCACAGGTTAATACCTCAGATGAAGCAGTGGGAACCTCTAGGACTGTTAAGTTAAAATATTGAAAATACTCCCTCAGTTATTCTACTTCTTTTGTTGTAGGGAAAAAAGGTTCATGATTGTCTTTTGACATCATTTACTGCTGGCAAATTGATGGAGAAAGAGAGAGCAAAATTCTCTAAATGATAGTATTGATCCTGGAGGCAATTGGTTGAACCACTATTGAGCCGACCGTGTGAAGGTGGTTACAAACACACAACACTTGACCCTAACAGTATAATGGTGGGGAAGGCCAACATCTTGAAGCATGACAGGTGCTCCTGAGGATCCGTGGTTTCGTTGTACTATGGCGCATTAGGTTCCTTCCAATTGAGGGGGAGTTCGTCCGCCAGGATTTTGTTGCTGAAGAGGGTGTCCTCCTGCTCTTCTAGAGGGACCCCAAAGATACGTCTCTGCAGGTCTAGAGTTCCTACTGAAGCTTATCAATGTGCGCTCCCCAGTCCTTGGGGGCACCTTATTATGGCGGAGGGTGCTCCCGCCTTCTCCCTAAGGCAATATCCTGTCGCAAGGTTCCTTGCACATTAAGGGTTGGGTTTATAGGGTCATTAGGTAATGATAATAGCGGGACCGTTGAAGTTGGACCCTGAACAGAAGTATTAATCATCCATTGGAGGTCCTCCACTGTGAGGGGAACCATCCTCCCGGAGGAGGTATCCGAGGATGTGTTAGCTTAATGTTGGTAGCTCTCATTATTCTCATGTCTAAGATTTGTGTTTCCACAGATGGCACCAATTGGTGCATTCAGAAAACGCACTTATGAAACAATGACGCAAACAAAAAATACGATACTCCCACTTGGACGGGGTAGTGAAATAAGTGATAGAAGGTAAAACCGGTCAAATGAGATAAGAAGAGAGTATTATTGCTCAATTTTGTATGTAATCCAGAGATTGATACGGAATTAAAACTCTAAGTACAAAATTACAATACTCCGTTAAACTAACATTGCAGCAAAAATGTGACAATTGTAGTATGGGAGCTCAAAGTGAAGAACATGTCAAAACATATGAAGGTGTGAACGTTTGTCCCTTTGATCATATCACTCGACGTCTCCTTCTGAATGTGTCCTTCTCCAGTAGGGAGAACTCTTTATTTATGAACAACCACAAAATTGTTTTAAAAGTTCACAAATTTGGGAAAGCATGACCGCAAAGTTGTTGTAAATTGTGTCATGCATATCACATATTTTTAGGTAAAGGTAATGTTTTTAAGTAATCACGTGCTATCTTTCATAATTATATGATGTTACAACTTGTAAAGAATAAGGAAGATTCCTACTAAGTATTCTGTCTCATTATGCATCTCATATTTTACGTAACATATATTTGAGAATTTGCATGATCTGTATATTTAATAAAACATTTTATACAGGTATCTTGTATGTAGTGTTAAGTGAATGAAAAATGCTCCATCGAATTAAATTCAAAGATATTAACTAGTCTAAATATATCGCTTAAGTTTGCTTTATATTTTTTTAATGTGGGATAAACAAGAAAGACAACGATTGCTAAAATATTATTATAAATTGTATTTATTTAATCAATTTATATATAATGTATTTGGGAGTTTTTTTATTTTAAATTTCTATAGTTTAAGTTGAATTTAATTTGCTTCCTCCAAAGGGTTTGTGGATTTTTATTTTTTAATTATTATAAATTATATTCATTTATAAATTGTATAGTTTTTATAAATAGGGATAATTATATTTCCCCTTGATATATGGTTTATTTACACAAATCGTCCCTATTTTTTAGATAATTACACATACACCCATCAAAATATCATTATCACTTACACAAATCACCTCTTCCTTTTTTGAAAATTACACACACCCCCCCTAAAAATGTTAGCATCATTACACAAACTATCCCTATTTTTGGCTATTAGGGGTAGTTTATGTAATTTTATTAAATACACCATAGGCCAGGGATGTAAATATAATTATTCCTATAAAATATTGTTATAAATTTTATTTATGTAATCTATTGATACATAATGTATTTTATGTTATATATATGCGTATATAATAATGTCGGGCTCGATCAATTTTTTTAATCTAGTCTGATCAGATCAATGACCCAATAACTTAATCAATTTGATTAATAAGTTGTAATGCTAATTCTAAGTTTTCCTATCTAAATCAACTTCTATCGATGAACAGAAGTGAAAAAAATTAAGGGTGGAAACTACTAATCTTTTTTCCGCCAACTTTTGCAGTTTAAGATGAATTGTAAATATTATTTTTTTTATAATACTCCAAGTTTAACTTTTTTGCTTTTTTTAAATAAAAAAACTTTAAAACATTATCAACTTTACAACTTTCACTTAAAATAAAAAAAAGAAAAACCAAATATATCTTATATTATAATTAAATAAGTAAAATTTTAAAAAGAATAGTGTATCTATACTATTTATTACGAAAAAATTAATGTGAAAACTTAAATTTCGATCATGTTAAATCAACACATATTATGATTTTAGCCATAATCAAAATACTTGTAAAGATTCTCATTTATAGATAATCATCCATAATTAGTATTCATGATGATTTTTTCTTTAGCCATGATAAGTAATTATGACAAAAAGTCAAATGTTTCTAGTGTTCATTGCAACTTATTTCTATCATAAAAGTGAACCTTTACAAATATACTCTTATAAGTTCTACAAATAAGACCTACTTGTTGGTAATTATAATCATATTGATCTGGGGTTGCAGGTCGCCAGCTACTTCAAGAATGTTTTGGGTCACAGGTTGTTAGCTACCTCAAGAATTATCTAGGATCACAGATCGTCAGCTACCTCACGTCCTCAGAAAGGTTTGGGATCTGAGAAGAGAGAGCAGATCGTTAGGCTTGCTGGGAGGTCCCCAACTAAGACCGTCCGATGCCTAAGTCAGTGAAGGAGTTCAAGATAGAAGAAAAAATCTAAATACGAGCTCAAAGTGATTTAAGGTGGGTTTCAATGTAAAAAATGTCTTACCCCAACAACGGGTTCTCTAAGTTGAGCCGCGGGTCGGGTCGCTACCAACCCGGACCGATGGGTTCTCTGAGTCGGATTGCGGGTCCGGGTCATTTGAGTGGGTCGGGTAACCAATGGGCTCTCTGAGGCGGGTCACGAGTCCGGGTTGCTGGCGTGACCCGACCCGGATCAAGAGAGCGTGGATCTTAAGTATAACTCTGTAATAAACACCAATTTTTAGGGTATTTATGTCATGTTTCAGGTAAGTATTATATACCCCTATCTTATACAAAGGTCGTGTAAATGCGATAATTAATGCATATTACATCAGATATTATGTTGATAATTGATACACACTTTTTTTTGTAAAATTAAGAAATATGTGTTATCTTTTATGCACTCAGTGTATAAAGCACCAAGTTCAACATGTGTTTAACCCCATACATGCATGCACTACCCAAAAAAAAAAAAGGAACTTTCTATACTGCGAATATTGCAACTTAAAAATAAAAACAAATCAATACTATATATCAACTACGGTCAAACAAGTGAAATAAATGCTAGAAGATAAAGGAGTATAAATGAGTGAATTGATAGTGCTATTCCTCATTTTATATGTACAAATGAGAGGTTGATATAAATGAAGGGTCTGAGCTCAAAAGTACAAAGTTTATTTCAACTAAAGTAGTAGCATGAAGGTGAAAGTTGTAATATGTAGGCTTAAAGTGTAAAAATATGTATTCTCCCATAGCGAAAGTTCTCTATTTATAGACAATCCTAAGTTGGTTGAAGAAGATCACGAATCTTGGGGAGCATGACCTCAAAATTTTTAGATGATGTTGAATCCCCCTTATATTCGATGGAGAGTCCCCAGCGGTTGGGGGATCCCCCCTAATTGAAAGGAGTTATCTTTTGGCAGTTGGAAACTCGCGATTCTAGGGGTAGTGGAAATCCGTTGTGTATGAAGATATTTTCTAGGGAAAAAGATGTCTTTTGGAATTTTTAAGAGGTGGTTGAGGAGACGCTTTCTCCCAGTAGGAGTCCAAACTTTAAAGGTTTATAAATTACTTTTCTCTGGAGACACCACATATCCACAGATGAACTACTAGTCTTCATCTGATTTTGCAAGGTGTGCCTCCATAGATTGTATGAGGATGTCATGTGAGATAGGCTTTGACTTTGGTTGGGGGATTTCAAGTCCTTGAGTTTCCTTGTAGGTCTATGAAACCTTTTTGAATTGGAACACTCTTGAATTTAGGTCGGTTGGATTTCGTTTGACCAATTTATTTTTTTTGGGGCACCTAAAGCACTCCCTAGGTGCTATAACTGAACTAGACTTCCTAGGGATATTTTGGGTATTTACCCGAATTGGCCCTCTTAAGGGGCACCATGGGTATTCCATTCCTTTCTTCTTTTAGGATTGCTTGAGCATCTTTGGGCCAATCCATTTTTATGGCTCTCTCTACTCTAATAAGTGTCAAAGTCGAGTAGACATCTTAGAGACAAGAGATTGGCCTAAAGAAGGAGCCAATATTTTCATTTTGAATTTCTGCAAGGAAATGTTAGTATCATTAGTATGCTTAGAAAAAGAAGAGCTTGCTTCGTGCCTCTATAGAGCAGGGCTTTTATGAAGGTGCCTGCTTGAAGCAAGGCTTGTGTTTTTCCATGAAGGAGGGCTTATTTCAGGGTGCCTACTTGGAGCAAGACTTAGGGGCCTCTCTAGAGAGGGGATAAGGTGTGTACTTGAAGTAAGATTTATTAACTCGTGTAGAATATAGTGTTTTTTGTGAGTCTAGAAGAAAGAGCTCTTTATGCCTGCATAGAGTATAACCTATTCGTCTCCTCAGAGAAGGATCTAAGTGCCCACCCGAAGTAGATCTTAGGATGCCTGCTAGGAGGCCGGGCTTATTACTCCAAGCTTATGTGTCCTTATTTTCCTGTTCCTCGCATTTTTCACCAAGGAATTTATGCTTTTACTTCCCTGCCACCTACAAATTAATGTATTTTTCAGCTTAGACTAGAAGATTGTAAAAATTATGAAGGGGCTTTTTGGTTAAGGGCATGAAGAAGTCCAAATCTTACAATCCCTGAGAAAAGCACAGGTTAGTACATTAGATGTAGTAGAATGGATCTCTAGAGATGCTAAGATAAAACATTGAAAATGCTCCCTCAGCAATTTTCCTTGTTTATGCTGTAGGTAAAAAAACTCATGGTTGTCCTTCGACATCGTCTACTATTGGAAAATTGGTGTAGAGAAAGAGAGCAATTTTTTTCTTTTAAATGATTGGATTGGTCCTGTGGGCAATTGGTTGAACCATTGTTAGGCCGATCATGTGAGATGGTTATGAACATACGACAAACTTGACCCTAGCAGTAACGGTGGTGAAGGGCAACATTCTTGAAGCAGAGCAGGTGCTCCTAAGAATCCATGATTCCATCATACTCCAGCAGATTGGGCTCCTTTCAATTGAGGGAGAGTTCGTTTGCTAGGATTTCTTGCTGAAAGGGGTGCCCCTCCTGCTTTCCTACTAAGCTTATTAATGTGCACCCTCCAGTCCCTAAGGGTACCTTTTGTGGGGTGGGTGCTCTCGCATTCTCCCAGAGGGAACACCCTATGACAAAATTCCCTGCACAATAAAAGATGGGTTAATAAGAACATTAATATTAGTTTATGATAAATGGTTGGGCCGCTGAAGTTTGGCCCTGAATAGAGGTAGTAAGCATCCATTGGAAGTCCTCCAACGGGAGAGGGACCATCCTCTTGAGGAGGTATCCGAGGAGCTGGTAGCTCTAATGTTGGTAGCTTCCATTGTTCCCACATCTTAGGTTTATGTTCCTATAGACGCCGCCAATGATGGGAGCAAAAATTTGTGGTGCTTGGTCCACTTGCAGTGGAAAGTAGTGAAATAATTACTAAAAGATAAAGGAGTGTGAATGAGTGAATTGAGAGTGTTATTCTCATTTTACGTTTACAAATGAGATGTTGACATAATGGAAAGGTCTAAGTATGAATGTGTAAAGTTTCTTTCAACAAAAGTGGTAGCATGAAGGTGAAAGTTGTAGTATGTAGACTCAAATTGTAAAAATATATCTTTTCCCATCGGAAAAGCTAACTATTTATAGGTAACCTTAAGATGGTTGGAGACCATCATGAATTTAGGGGAGCACGATTTTAAAATTGTTAGATGATGTTGAATCCCCTTAGATTCGGTAGAGAGTCCCCAATGGATGGGGGACCCCCCTGGATTTGGCAGAAGGTTATCTCTTGGCAATTGGAGACCCGGGGTTCTTGGGAAACAGTTGAAGTCTGCTGTGGTATCTTATAGGAATAAGAATGCCTTCCCGAATTTTCAAGAATGTGGTTGAGGAGACGTTTTCTCCCAGCAAGAGTCTAAACTTTTAGGATTTATAAATTAGAGGCGCCACGTGTCCCTAGGAGGCTACGGGTCTCCCGATCTGTGAGGTGTGTCCCTAGAGATCTTATATGGACGCCACTTAAGCCTCCCGTAGGCGCCATTTGAGATGGTTTTAATTTTGCCTGGAGGTTTTCAAGTCCCTAAGCTTCTCTGTGGGTTTGTGAGGACTTTTTGGACCTAGATCCCCTGGGATTTTGATGGGTTGAACTTATTTTAACTAATTTATATTTTAGGGGCGCCTACCAAACTCACAGGGAGCTTTTTGGGCCCTTATCCAAATTGGGTCTCCTAAGGAGTACCATGAACTTTGGTGACCGCTTAAAACTCTTTGGCTTGGCCAATTTTTTTAGAATCAATTTTATTTATAAAAAAAATATTTATCATGATTTTTAATTATAATTAATATTTTAATCTTACTTACAGAAGTAATTACTAATCACTAATTGGGTTAAAGTGATATTTTTTGTGGTGGTGTTAAAATGAAAATGTTTAATTGGGTTGATTATTGTATGGGATAATTCCACTATCCTCCCATGAGTTTGGTATAATTACACGTAAACTTTCTATGGTTTGAATAATTCCATTTAGCATCCTAGAGATTTGCTTTGGTCTAACAAATAAGTCCATTTGTTGGCTAAAACTCACTGAATTTGTTGATATTAACAAAAAGAACTGAATGAAAATTGATAATTACCTTCAATTGACTTATTAATGACTTATAGCAGGTCAAACAATTTTTTTCGAACTAAACGACCCTTATAACTGTGAAATATACCTCCTCACATGTATTAACGCGTGAAGATATACGAGGGTAATTTGTTCATGAAAAAATTTATTCGACATGCAATAAGTTAGTAATAAGTCAATTGGGAGTAAATATAAAAATTTTTAATTTTTTTGTTAATATCAATAAATTCGATGAATTTTAACTAGCAAATGAACTTATTTATTAAATAAAACCAAACTTTAAGGATACTAAAGATAATTTTCTTAATTATAAAAAATTTACATATAATTACATATCTCGCAGTATAAATACTCCTAATTGTATTGGTGGTGGGTGAATGCAGAGTGCAACTAATGCTTGCATATGGGGTAATAAATATTGGGGATGATGGGTTGATCGATACAGTACTAAACAGTAACCCCCAATTGCTCAACCAAAGAGTAGCTCAGGTATCGATACCCGCTTATTAATGAAGGCGAGCAAACATAACCACGTGAAAATCGCAGTTATTTTACTGCCACACCTTCACCCTCCCATCATCACGTGCTTACTTGCCAACGCCTATTCTTTTTTCTTTCCACCCAATCCAATCGAAGGGACATTCGAGGCATGTACAAATAAAAGTATATCTTAATATAACAATTTATTTTTAAACTATAATTAACTAAAAATAAAATTAAAAAAATAAATGAATGAAACAAATTATATTTATAAAAAATATATGAATTAGTGGGATAATAATAGGAGAGAAGTAGTTAGTTAAATATGTAAAATAGAAGAACAAAATAAATAAATAAATTTTAAGATTAAATAAAAATGACAGACCAAAAAATAAAAAGACACCAAAATATCTTCTTATATTATATAGACTTGTAAGTTTGGCACAACTTATGTATGTGCATAATTTTTAAATATGAATCAAAATAAAATATTTATATAAATTGTATTATTAATTTTTGTAGTTTAGAAAAGTACCCAAAAATATATATTAAGATCATAAGTAATTAAATATTTTTATTTTATAAAAAAATTGACAAATAAAGATAATAACTAATTAGAAAAACTAAAAAAATAACCAAAAAAATTATGAAAAACCATGATAAACGGAGAATTTAAAAATATTAATTAATTAATTTAAAATTTTAATCATAAATAACATACCAAAATTAAGTGAGACACCAAAAGTTGTTCTCTCTTGATATATAGTATAGAAGATAATAATTTTTTCTTTATTATTATTACTATTTTTATTGTTGAATAAGTATGCATAATGGGCCGAGTTGGACTAACCCAACTCAGGATCGGATTGAACCAATGAAAAAATAGGGTAGTTTAGCCCAAGCCTGTTTGGGACCGGATCGGTCTCAAGGATCAATACTTGGGATCAATCCAGCCTAGTGGTCCAAGACCATGCTAGTCCTAGACTGGGCCTGTTGGCCAATTTTTTTTAAGTTCATTGTAGATTCTTAATTATTATCTTTGTCTTATATAAATTTTTGTCTGATTTAATTTATTATTTATTTATTTCAAAAATAACTAGAAATTTAAGTATTATGTCGGTCCATACAAATATTTTTAAAATTTTAGAAGATATATAAACTTTTAATTTATAACGTAAAGTGACATTTTGACCTATTAACCATAAAAATTGGGTGGAAATCTAACAAATGCTAATGAAATTGACTCATTATTAAACCTATGTTGAAATAAGGGGATACTTGCAAATTCTCAAATATTAAATAAATATTTATAATTATATCAAATCTATAAAAGATGATCGTAATTGCCCTATTACTATTCGATCCAAGTGCATGTTTTTATTTCTTTTTTGTTAATTTATGGATAAAAGTGCCATTTTATATATGGGAAGTGGCTAATTTGTATTGCCAAGTTCTTGATACAATCACAATTATTCATATTGCAGAATTTATGTACGATTGATTGTATACAGTTAGATAATTATAGAAAATTTTAAATTGAAAGCTCTAGAAGAAATATGATTTATAATTATGATTAATTGTCATGACTAAAAATAATTATAATAAATAGTTATTGACAACGACCACGTAATATTTATTTACTGTAATTTTTGTGAGGGTAGTTAAACTATTTGTCATGGCTAAAAGTCATGACAAATGCTTTTGTCATAGCTAAGTGTCGTAGCGAATACTTTTTTTATGATAAATAAAGTAAGTTTTTACATCAATTTTATTTAACTATAATTAATTATAATTATTTACTACAACTTTAATTCGTAACAATTAAAATGTAGGTAATAATATTTTTTTTTCCCTAGTAAAGAGAGGATAAAAATGGCCTATAAGGCTTGGTGTGTATTAGTAAGCTTCTTGGATTCGATTTTTAGAACATTCCTATTCTTTGATATGGTGGACTCGTTGAAGTTCGCTTTAATATATTTGAATGTTTCAAGATCTCGAAATTTTTAACTTATTTAAACTCACCTCGAGACAGAATTTGCATGGTGAAGTATAGACTTTTTTGTATTTTTTTTGTGTGTAACACAGTTTGTGTTGAGGTGGGGGTTTGGTGTGGACCCCTACCCATTTATTAGAAATTCCAAAATCGTTGTTCGTTTATAAATAAATCGGAAAAACAAAAACAAGGAGTACTACTCCCTTTGCAATAAATTGCTATTTACGCTAACCACTAAACAGTCAATCAAACAGAAAGCATGGGAAAAGGATGTCTAATTGAATTAGCATGCCCTATTCACCTTGTGGTCGCGATATAACCTCGATCATCTTCTTTTGATAGGCATAGTTCTCTAACAAGCCAGTCGGTTTGTTCGCCCCTCCCCCCTACCACACACACACATAGCACATGTGTGAATGTGATACTAATTTGCCGCTTCAACTTACGCAATTGAGTGATTAGAGGTTGCAGCCTCCAACCTCACTCCTCGTTGTTAATTATGTGCAAGACTGCCATATTCCACCCACACCTTACTGCCACATTCATATTTTGCAAGCTGGAGACCCCTCACCACTACATGAAATTCCAAATATGTGTTTTTATGCTCACCTAAAAGCTCAAAGTATGGCCGAACCATGCGACCCCTAGAGTCCCGAATAAGTCCGCATCTCCCCCGGCACCGGACGACCTCGGTTTCCTTTCGGCGGACCATCACAATTGAGATTCCGCACTCCCTCTATTGGTGGTATCCAGTCAACAATCCTTGGGAGCTTAGACTTAGGCACTCGATAAAAGAAACCATGCCTATTTGCTACCAAGAGATTGCCTTTCCAATGCTCTGCTTGCAGCTCCTTTGTTCTATGAAGCCTCCACAAATAGGCAAAAACCCACCTGATAATGATCTCAGCAAAACACAGAGCACCATCAAACTTAGCCTCATTTCTCATTTCCAAGTAAACCAAAGAATGAGCAAAGGGATCGTTATACGAATGTGGCCTCACTTCATGTAGGGGGAAGATAATTTCCAAAAATGCAGCATGTTTGAAACATAGTCAATGTGCGGGGGTGTAATGTTAAATAAATTTTCAGAGTAAGACCAAACCTTCGTAACCCCTCTGCCGTGCAAGAATAAGTGTTGTAGGGATTCATTGTTATCGCAACACAAATATTTGGACACTATCGTTAACCCTTTTTTCCCTCAGGCGTTAATCGACAGGGAGGAAATTATGTAGCAGTTTCCATGCAAATACACTCATCGACGGTATGATGGTGAAGTGTCATAACTCCTTGAGTATAGGCTAACACATAGCGGTTTTTGGAGATAAATTCCAGATGGATGTAACTGAAAAAAATCTACTAGGCTGCAGTTTCCAGTAGGGTGTGTCCTTCCACTCCACGTCGAAAGGAATTTCTGCCACTCTTATAGCCATGTGAAGAATCATAACTTGCCTCAATTTCTATAAGTTTCAGCCTTCCTTTCTCCAAGTAGTAACAAACTTCTCATGCAAGTGGGGAGGAGGTTACACCAATTCTGCTAAGGTACCTTCACCGATCCAATTATCATGTCAAAAACACCGATCTCCACCCCTAAGAGCCCAAAAAATTTGTTTTTCCGTCTCTTGTTGCACTGATTTCAATCAGCGCCATTGGGAGATCTAGTCAAGCAAATTCTAGTAGACGTAGGACAGGATCTTTTAGAATATTTTTGCTTCAAGAAATCTAACCAAAGTGAAATGTTAGTATGAAAGTGCCACCAAAGCTTGTATGAGAACGCTGCAACCATATCAAAGAGGTTACGCATGCCTAGGCCCCCCCTCCTCAGTCGGGGAAGTAGATTTGTTTCCATGCAAACCAATGTATTCTTTTGATGGTGCCCGATAAACCCCAGAAAATTTGTTCAGTATTGGTTTTAGATGTGCTAAGACTCCTTTTGGCGGCTTTCCCACAACCATGAGATGAATTGACATCAAGAGAAGGATCGATTTAGTTGCAATTGGCTTTGATAGGATAGAAATTTTTTCTTCCAACCCCTATTTTTTATACCATGTACTTAATTAAACAATTGAAATATTCCATATTACTCCAGCCAACGAAAATGGAGGCCCCAAGATACATAAAGAGGAAAGGGCTTAAGGATAAACCCCGTTATAAGTTTAATTTGTCGTTTAATCCTCAAAGGCGTGCGAACACAAACCATAAACGAATTCTTGGCCACATTGATGCTCTCGCCCGAAGACTTTTCAAAATTTTATAAGAAATCTATAAGCTTCCCTAGACTGCTCTCCTTAAAATTGGAAAAGATGAGCCCATAATTGGCATATGCAAGGTCAGAAATGCTGCCACTACTTGTGAATAATAAGTTGTTTGATTCAAACATCTTGAAAGAAATTCCGACGCTAGGACAAAAAGAGTTGGAGATAGCGGGTCCCCTTGCCGTAAACCCTGAGTCGATTTAAAGTTACTCAGGGCTCATTGATAAGGACTGAAAACCAATGATTTTGTGTGCCGTTCTGGATATGCTAAATCCACCATTTTGGAAACCCAGCCTACTAAAGAATGAGTTCCAAGAAGGACCAGTCCACTTGGTCATAAGCCTTCACATATCAAGCTTAAAAGCGACATTCCAGTTCTTCCTTTTTGTTGAAATTGCTATGCATGATTTCTCGTGCCAATCAAATATTATCTCCTATTTGTTGTAAAGGAAAGAAGCTGCTTTCATTCGGCACAACCAAACTGGGCAAGAGGCTCTTTAACCTATGATTAAGTAACTTCATCAAAAACTTATTGGTTGCATTGCATAGACTGATGGGATGAAACTCATTCCATTAAGACATATTTCACCTTTGGAATTAAAACAATGGTTGTAATAGTGAAGCTCAACGGTAGGAGGGCTCCATTCAAAAAATCTAGTACGGATGTTACAACATCATTGTTGACCACATCCCAACATCACTAATAAATATTGCGTTAAAATTGTCTGCGCCAACTATGCTATAGGATGACATGTCAATGAGACCCTTCTTGAGCTCATCAACAGAGACATTTTTATGCATATTCCCCCTGCTCCAGATCAATCAGTGGCAAGATAGAGAGTCTCACATACGAGAAAAGGTGATACCACTTCAAATAGAAGAAATAGCGGCAACTAAAACAACTGATATTTAGGTTGGTGGGAACTTTCAAGTATGTCAAGCTAAAACTGATGAGAGAATGATCGAAGAACCCGCTTATCTATAGAAAGAGGGATAGAGAATGAGAAATCACTCCAGGACATCTGTTGAAGCTTGTAGGGTTTTTACACCCTCAAGCGGTGAGCCCAAGTTAAAACAAACACAAAGATTAACGAGGGTTACAAAAACCTTATAGAATCATACTAATGATTACAAGAACAAGAATAATATCAACAGTCAAAAACGGAATGAAAGAGGCTCAGGGAGCCAAACCCGGGGAGGACAAACCCGCAACCACAAAGGCCTCAACCACACCGGTTGCTAATCACCACACCCGATTACACAAACCAAACCCGCCACAGCGGCATGACACGCCACCAAAGCTAGCCACCCAAGCTCAATCGCCACTAAGGTACACCACCCAAGTTTCGGTCACAAAGACCGCCGAACACCACACATAATCATCTTCTTAGAGCAAGAGACGAAAGGGAACTTATATTGACAATAAGGCATCGGGGAAAGGGGACGAGAAAGACGATGGTGATAGTTTCCGAAACATGGGAAAGAGGAAGGGAGAAAACCAGTGCTCGAGGGAGAGAGAGCTATTAAGAGATCGGCTAATGGAGAAAGGGGCTAATGAGAATTAGAATTAGGGTTTTGGATAAAGCAATCGGGTCGGGTAGTGGGCGGTCGGGTTGGTCATCCAAGAAAGGTGTGGCTTGGCCTACCAAATTTGGTCCTGGGCCAAACATCCAACATTTCCCCTCTTGGACCAGGACCCAAAAGGAAACCTAATCCAAGGGGCCCGGATTTGGCTTCATCATCGCCATTCCACTGAGATAGTACCTGCAAAACAAGGTCATTAGCAACGAATGCCAAAAGAGATAAAAACAGATAACGAAAACCTTACTAACCCTCAACCAGATACCAAACAACCTCAAGGGGTCGGCCAAGTGAGAAATTAGCAAGGATTTAAGCACTAAGCAAACAAAATATCGCACCAAATCCAACTATAAGGCAATGATCCATGCACTAAGCACACAACCGAATGCACTAAGCGACAAAGAACACAATAGGTTAATGCACTAAGCAAATACATAGCATCACTATTAAACCATAGTCACTGAGGCAAAGTCACGAAAACAAAGTAGCCACCAAGGCTCAACCCACAAAGGAAACAACAGCCACCACGGCTCATCCAAGCCACCAAGGCGACACAGCCACAAAGGCACAACTAGCCACAAGGCTCAATCCACAAAGGATTAATGCACAAAGCCATCGCACCAAGCAATCAATTGCACATAGCGATTTTCTCTCAGAAAATCAAACGCACTAAGCAAACAAACACAAGACACAAAGCAATCGCACGAAGCAATTTTCCATAAAACCATTAAGCACAAAGCGATGTTCACAAAGAAAATAATTTCCACAAAGGGAGTTATATGTACTAGACAATTAACACAAGCACTAAGCAGTATTCACAAAGCAAAACATTATGCACTCAGAGATGAGATTTGAATTCGCACACAGCAAACAGAAGGCAGAAAAACAGATTTACAAAAATGATTTTAGAACACTTATTTTTCTCACAAAGCAGGCTGCATAAATAAAATTTCAGAGGATTTCACAGTTTTTCAAAGCAAAAATTATACCATCAAGCATTTTATTCCTAGCAGCTTCTAAATAAGTTGCAGACACCAAGAAGAATTTTCAATTTAAAGAGCCCTCTCTTAACGGCCAAAGCCCAACAACAAAAAAAAAAAAAAAGGAAAAGAAACAGTCTCATTAAAAAAAGCTTTTCTTCAATTCAAGAGTCATAGAAAGGGCATAAACACAATTATACAACATGCATTTCAGGAGAAAGCATTACTCTCACGACAACACACCAATTTCTTCAAAAAATTCAGCATGCGCACAAAGAATTTTAATAAAATTGCACAGAGCAAGAAACTAATTAGAATATTGCACAGAGCCGAAAAAAATTGCACCAAGCAAAAAATTTTAACAGAGAATTTGCACCAGGCGGAATATCAGAAATAACACTAAGCAGTAGAAAATTATTACGCACCCAACCATAAAAAAAGGATAGGGTTAAGAGAAGATGTTTACCGTGCGAGCGTGCCGGAGCCACAAAACAAACCCCGACTCTGATACCACTGTTGGGTTTACACCTCAAGCGTGAGCCCAAGTTAAAACCAACACAAAGATTAATGAGGGTTACAAAAACCTTATAGAATCATACTAATGATTACAAGAACAAGAATAATATCAACAGTCAAAAAACGGAATGAAAGAGGCTCAGGGAGCCAAACCCGGGGAGGACAAACCCGCGGCCACAAAGGCCTCAACCACACCAGTTGCTATTCACCACACCCGATTACACAACCCAAACCGCCACAGCGGCATGACACGCCACCAAAGCTAGCCACCAAGCTCAATCACCACTAAGGTACACACCCAGGTTTCGGTCACAAAGACCGCCGAATACCACACATAATCATCTTCTTAGAGCAAGAGACGAAAGGGAACTTATATTGACAATAAGGCATCGGGGAAAGGGGACGAGAAAGACGATGGTGATAGTTTCCGAAACATGGGAAGAGGAAGAGAGAAAACCAGTGCTCGAGGCAGAGAGAGCTATTAAGAGATCGGCTAATGGAGAAAAGGGCTAATGAGAATTAAAATTAGGGTTTTGGATATAGCAATCGGGTCGGGTAGTGGCGGGTCGGGTTTGGTCATCCAAGAAAGGGTGGGATTGGCCTACCAAATTTGGTCCTGGCTAAAAACATCTAACATTTCCCCCTTGGACCAGGACCCAAAAGGAAACCTAATCCAAGGGGCTCGGATTTGGCTTCATCATTGCCATTCCACTGAGATAGTACCTGCAAAACAAAGGTCATTAGCAACGAATGCCAAAGAGATAAAAACAGATAACGAAAACCTTACTAACCCTCAACCAGATACCAAACAACCTCAAGGGGTCGGCCAAGTGAGAAATTAGCAAGGATTTAAGCACTAAGCAACAACAAATAATCGCACCAAATCCAACTATAAGGCAATGATCCATGCACAAAGCAACACAACCGAATGCACTAAGCGACAAAAAGAACACAATAGGTTAATGCACTAAGCAAATACATAGCATCGCTATTAAACCATAGTCACAGGCAAAGTCACGAAAACAAAGTAGCCACCAAGGCTCAACCCACAAAGGAAACAACAGCCACCACGGCTCATCCAAGCCACCAAGGCGACACAGCCACAAGGCACAACTAGCCACAAAGGCTCAAATCCACAAAGGATTAATGCACAAAGCCATCGCACCAAGCAATCAATTGCACATAGCGATTTTCACTCAGAAAATCAAACGCACTAAGCAAACAAACACCAAGACACAAAGCAATCGCACGAAGCAATTTTCCATAAAACCATTAAGCACAAAGCGATGTTCACAGAGAAAATATTTCCACAAGGGAGTTATATGTACTAGACAATTAACACAAGCACTAGCAGTATTCAAAGCAAAAAATTTATGCACTCAGAGATGTGATTTGAATTCGCACACAGCAAACATAAGGCAGAAAAACAGATTTACAAAAATGATTTCAGAACATTATTTTTCTCACAAAGCAGGCTGCATAATAAATTTAGAGGATTTCACAGTTTTTCAAAGCAAAAATTATACCATCAAGCATTTTATCCTAGCAGCTTCTAAAAAGTTGCAGACACCAAGAAGAATTTTCAATTTAAAGAGCCCTCTCTTAACGGCCAAAGCCCAACAACAAAAAAAAGGAAAAGAAACAGTCTCATTAAAAAAAGCTTTTCTTCAATTCAAGAGTCATAGAAAGGGCATAAACACAATTATACAACATGCATTTTCAGGAGAAAGCATTACTCTCACGACAACACACCAATTTTCTCCAAAAAATTCAGCATGCGCACAAAGAATTTTAATAAAATTGCACAGAGCAAGAAACTAATTAGAATATTGCACAGAGCCGAAAAAAATTGCACCAAGCAAAAAATTTTAACAGAGAATTTGCACCAGGCGGAATATCAGAAATAACACTAAGCAGCAGAAAATTATTACGCACCCAACCATAAAAAAAGGATAGGGTTAAGAAAGATGTTACCGTGCGAACGTGCCGGAGCCACAAACCTAAACCCGGCTCTGATACCACTGTTGGGTTTTTACACCCTCAAGCGGTGAGCCCAAGTTAAAACAAACAAAAGATTAATGAGGGTTACAAAACCTTATAGAACATATAATGATTACAAGAACAAGAATAATATCAACAGTCAAAAAACGGAATGAAAGAGGCTCAGGGAGCCAAACCCGGGGAGGACAAACCCGCGGCCACAAAGGCCTCAACCACACGGTTGCTATTCACCACACCGATTACACAACCCAAACCCGCCACAGCGGCATGACACGCCACCAAAGCTAGCCACCCAAGCTCAATCGCCACTAAGGTACACCACCCAGGTTTCTGTCACAAAGACCGCCGAACACCATACATAACCATCTTCTTAGAGCAAGAGACGAAAGGGAACTTATATTGACAATAAGGCGTCGGGGAAAGGGGACGAGAAAGACGATGGTGATAGTTTCCGAAACAAGGGAAGAGGAAGAGATAAAACCAGTGCTCGAGGGAGAGAGAGCTATTAAGAGATCGGCTAATGGAGAAAGGGCTAATGAGAATTAGAATTAGGGTTTTGGATAAAGCAATCGGGTCGGGTAGTGGGCGGGTCGGGTTGGTCATCCAAGAAAGGTGAGGGCTTGGCCTACCAAATTTGGTCCTGGGCCAAAACATCCAACATTTCCCCCCATGGACCAGGACCCAAAAGGAAACCTAATCCAAGGGGCCCGGATTTGGCTTCATTATCGCCATTCCACTGAGATAGTACCTGCAAAATAAGGTCATTAGCAATGAATGCCAAAAGAGATAAAAACAGATAACGAAAACCTTACTAACCCTCAACCAGATACCAAACAACCTCAAGGGTCGGCCAAGTGAGAAATTAGCAAGGATTTAAGCACTAAGCAACAACAAATAATCGCACCAAATCCGACTATAAGGCAATGATCCATGAACTAAGCAACACAACCGAATGCACTAAGCGACAAAAAGAACACAACAGGTTAATGCACTAAGCAAATACATAGCATCGCTATTAAACCATTGTCACTGAGGCAAAGTCACGAAAACAAAGTAGCCACTAAGGCTCAACCCACAAAAGAAACAACAGCCACCACGGCTCATCCAAGCCACCAAGGCGACACAGCCATAAAGGCACAACTAGCCATAAAGGCTCAAATCCACAAAGGATTAATGCACAAAGCCATCGCACCAAGCAATCAATTGCACATAGCGATTTTCACTCAGAAAATCAAACGCACTATGCAAACAAACACCAAGACACAAAGCAATCGCACGAAGCGGTTTTCCATAAAATCATAAAGCACAAAGCGATGTTCACAGAGAAAATAATTTCCACAAAGGGAGTTATACGGACTAGACAATTAACACAAGCACTAAGCAGTATACACAAAGCAAAAAATTTATGCCTCAGAGATGAGATTTGAATTCGCACACAGCAAACAGAAGGCAGAAAAACAGATTTACAAAAATGATTTTAGAACACTATTTTTCTCACAAAGCAGGCTGCAAAATAAATTTCAGAGGATTTCACAGTTTTTCAAAGCAAAAATTATACCATCAAGCATTTTATTCCTAGCAGCTTCTAAATAAGTTGCAGACACCAAGAAGAATTTTCAATTTAAAGAGCCCTCTCTTAACGGCCAAAGCCCAACAACAAAAAAAAAAAAAAAAAAAGAAAAAGAAATAGTCTCATTAAAAAAAGCTTTTCTTCAATTCAAAAGTCATAGAAAGGCATAAACACATTATACAACATGCATTTTCAGGAGAAAGCATTACTCTCACGACAACGCACCAATTTCTTCAAAACATTCAGCATGCGCACAAAGAATTTTAATGAAATTGCACAGAGCAAGAAACTAATTAGAATATTGCACAGAGCCGAAAAAAATTGGACCAAGAAAATTTTTTTAACAGAGAATTTGCACCAGGCGAATATCAGAAATAACACTAAGCAGCAGAAAATTATTACACCCAACCATAAAAAAGGATAGGGTTAAGAAGATGTTACCGTGCGAACGTGCGGAGCCACAAACCTAACCCCGGCTCTGATACCACTGTTGGGTTTTACACCCTCAAGCGGTGTGAGCCCAAGTTAAAACAACACAAAGATTAATGAGGGTTACAAAAACCTTATAGAATCATACTAATGATTACAAGAACAAGAATAATATCAACAGTCAAAAAACGGAATGAAAGAGGCTCAAGAGCCAAACCGGGAGGACAAACCGCGGCCACAAAGGCCTCAACCACACCGGTTGCTAATCACCACACC
Organism: Sesamum angolense; assembly: GCA_034509725.1. Lineage (NCBI taxonomy): Eukaryota > Viridiplantae > Streptophyta > Magnoliopsida > Lamiales > Pedaliaceae > Sesamum > Sesamum angolense. The sequence goes on from JACGWL010000010.1 coordinate 10,918,234, forward strand.
CGATTACACAACCCAAACCCGCCACAGCGCATGACACGCCACCAAAGCTAGCCACCCAAGCTCAATCGCCACTAGGTACACCACCCAGGTTTTGATCACAAACGCCGAACACCACACATAATCATCTTCTTAGAGCAAGAGACGAAAGGGAACTTATATTAACAATAAGGCATCGGGGAAAGGGGACGAGAGAGACGATGGTGATAGTTTCCGAAACATGGGGAAGAGGAAGAGAGAAAACCAGTGCTCGAGGGAGAGAGAGCTATTAAGAGATCGGCTAATGGAGAAAGGGGCTAATGAGAATTAGAATTAGGGTTTTGGATAAAGCAATCGGGTCGGGTAGTGGGCGGTCGGGTTGGTCATCCGAGAAAGGTGTGGGCTTGGCCTACCAAATTTGGTCCTGGGCCAAAAAATCCAGCAAAGCTAGCATTTGTTAACCAACAGAGAAGATCCATTGATTAAAACAGGAGGTAGCTTCCTCTTCCAGGGTCTTCCAGCCCAGCAGCTTCTTTCGCCAATAGGAATAATTTATGGCAATGAAGCAACCCCAGCTAGAGGTTCTGCTGTTAGCAGTGTCCGAAAGAAATCCGCTCCCGACTCCCATATTTCATTAGGGTCCAAGAGACTCCACCCATCCTGTTTAATCTCTGAAATTATTGTTCTAGGACACTTTTTTCTCACAAGCAAATGAAAATAACAGGTGTTTTGCGCACCTTCAATAACCTATTTGCAAGTCGATTTCTGATGCCAATTGTCTTCGTCGATAGTCAGGGAATGCTACAATTTTTTCGTACATCTATTTATTTACATCAGATTGGCATCAGACGACAATGCATTAAAATAGTTCGCTTGAACGGCAGCCGCATCCGCAGCTTTAACATTATAAAAAATGTTCTCAAATACCTCCTTATTCTAAACTTTAGGTACTACTTGAGCCGGTAGAGCTTTTGAGCAAAGCCACACATACTATCCGGTCCCATTAGCGCCATCCAGATCTCCTAAATGAAGATAAAAAATCAGGTGTCTAAGGATAAAAGAGATCCATTCTATTAAGCGGAGGGAATGGTCACGGGAGATAACGCACCAGGGAATTGATCCACCCTCTCACTCAAGAAAAGAACTCGATCAAGCCTCTGCCACAGTCTATGGTCTGTCCAAGTATTGACTATCTTCCAAAGCCAACGTTAATCAATCCACTGTCAAATATAGCCTCGCTAAATTCCTCTATTGACTGATGAGAGGGATACATCCTGTTGAACCATTCCCAACCGAGATGATCGAGTTAAAGTCTCTTCCAATGACTACAGGTTTGTGTGATTGCCCACACTATGCATAAAATCCAATTATCCCTTCTAGCTCACTTAATGCGCTTTCCGTTAACCTGTTGCCCCTTCTAACCACAGAAGAAAACCAAGATGACCAGAGATTAGAATGTCATCCTTCTGCATACCAGGACAATGAGACCCACAAGATTATTGTTTTTGTAGTTTGCAAATCCACTAAAGTTTTTTCTGTTTATTCTCTATCCCCCTATCATTCCATATAAGAGCATTCATTAATAAATTCGAAGAAGAGGGGTTTACATGTGCACGACTTTGAGTCACGATTCAATCAGGACGTCACGTTGAGAATCCCTGATGATGTCGGCCTCTCACCTTTTCCTCTACAAAATCATCCTCGTCCATTTTATGGTCTAAAGAGGATTCTTCGTCAGGGAGGTTCCATGATGAACCTTCATTTTCACATTCACCTTCACCTGGAATCCCAACCTCTAAATAGACGTCTTTCGGCATACCCTCATTGGTTAACTTAGGCGGCGCTGGTTCAAAGACACGAATTGTACTAATAGAATTTCTATCCACAAGATCTAATCCTGGACTCACTCCTCTTCCATCCCATCTCTGCGGATTCGTAGTCCCTTGACTGATTTTTCACCTGAGTTTTCTACTATTTTGAGGCCCGACACGCTCTCTAATTTGTTTCTATTTGAGTTTTGCTTCTCTTTTTAATTTCGAGGGGGATAAGCAATTCGAGGTGATGCATTAACCTCTTTGTTATTTTCCTCTAATCCTTTAGTAGCCACAACCACTTTAGGTCTCTCATTCTCCATAGCCACCTCATTGTCCCTACGTTTATTAATTAAAATATGAAAGTCCGAAAATTCCTGGTTAGGTTCCATTGGGTCTCTTTGCCCTCACGACACTTTTCTATCGCACGGCCAAGGTGGAAAAATTGCAAACAATATTTGGGACATCGTTCATAATCACTTGTTGTTGGAAATACTTCCCTCCGTCCTAATCCAGATAAAAGTAGGTCGCTGCTTCAGCAAATCAATCTCTACACAGACTCAAGCCACACTCGACAACTACCCATTAGCCATAGCCGTAAGAAGTGTCAAAGGTGTTCCAACCAGGCTTGCGATGCCAAATAACACCTTCTTATGAAGGTGCAACGGTAATTGAGGAAACGTATCCAAATTGGAGCGATCGATGACTTGATCCTTGGATTAAATCATGCGTCCACTTAAAAATTCTCATGGGGAAACCACCAATAAAAAGGATTTGTTTCAGCCATATCTGGGCCAAGTTGTCTTCATTATGCAGTTTTAATAATAATGTCCTTAAGATTGATTACTCCGATTGAGTAGGCCCCTCCCAATCCCAGTTTAGCACAATATGTACAAATTGATTGTATCCTAGGATAACTATGTGAGAATTTACCAATCAAACCAAACTTCAGGTGTGAGGCCAGCTTCTCTGTTTGTCCATTGTGAAGTTTATTTTCCCGACCACCTCAGTGAGGTAGGATTTGCCAAATTATTCCTCCAACTCAGAGAAAATCTTTTTCTCTGCTCTAAGAGACAATAGCTCTACACCACCAATAAGGCCATTACGAGTGAGCGTTGCAATGAAAGTCTACCCTCGATCAGGTGGTTCTGGCGGTAGGATATAGTCTTTGGGGTTCAAAAGAGATGTGGAAGTCATGGACACCTAGAAAGAGTCCTCACTGTCTGCTTTTTTTCCTCGCCTCGATGAGGCATATAACGGTTGCTTGTTTGTATATGATTAGGGTTAAAGTTGAAGCTCAAATTTAGATTGAGTATAATATGTTTGTTAGCTCCGATTTCAAATTTTGAATCTCTCAAGTTCATCTACAGCCACAAGTTTGGAGAAAATCAACATCAGAAAGGCCCTAATTATAATTCTTTCGATGCTAATTAAGTTAGTAAGGTTGTTTAAGGTGAAACTCAAGAAAGAAAAAAACTAACAAAAATTCTACCAAACATGATCTTGGGAGTGTTTATTACAGGCTTAAATTGTCACTTATATGATTTACTATGCGTTATTGCTTCAGCTTTGATTAGACAGTTAAAGAGATCAAGTTTAATTTGTATTTGAATAGAGTCGGACTCAAAACAATACGATCCAAATGAAGGGCATGCAGATCCAATATCATTAAATTGTGGAAAAAATGCAACTAACCCCCTATGATATTGCAAAAGAGCAAATTACTCCTCTATTAAAAAAAAAAAAATAGCAATTCCCCCCCCCCCCTGTGTTTTTCAAAATGCAGCAATTTTCCTCCATATATTTTTAATATTAAAGCAATATACCTCTTTGAGCAATGAGGTAAATTGCTTCATTTTAAAAAAACACAGGGGGAGAACTTACTATTTATTTTTTATAAGGGATAATTTTTTTATTTCCAATATCACATGAGAATGAGGGTAAATCGTTGTTCACCCATTAAATTATTAAACATATATCCGTAAGCTTTTTAACTTGTCATTTTCGGAGACCCAAATGTTATCCCCACATCAAATATGATCAACTAGCTCGGCCTTGACTAGCCATAAGGGTCAATCCCATGAAGGCATTTTTATGCATCGTGTGTGAGAACTAAGTTAACATGAAAATATTTAATTCAGATAGTCCCAACAAAAACCTCTAGTGATCAAGCTCTCAAATATATATAGATGCTTAATGAGAGAGATGTAATCGTTCGTAAAGTGTATATATATATATTAGATATCATCGCACGAGGTCTCCGCGAACATATAAAAAGAAATTTGATGTGAGATGATAAAAAAAATATTTTATTGAAAGAATAAATTATAATTATAAATTATAATAAATATGAAGAAATAAGAAAAAGAGAAATATAGAGTAGTGGGTAGTTATGAGGAAAAATATAATTAATAAAATATTAAAAATATTAAAATTACTAATATAATCAAATAATTATAGCTGATGACATAGCTGATGATGTGCAGTTTTTTAGCCAAATTGACAAGAAAAAGAAAAAGTAAAATTGCCACAATTCTTAAAGTTACAAATCTTACTCACTTAGGGAACAAAACTTATATTTTTCCCAAATTAAAAAGTTTGGATGTCTTGGGGGTAGTAGATGCAAGAACCATACTTTTGGGGTCAAATTGAAAATATAGAAATATATAGGTGGATGATTAGTGTAGGTAGGGGCATGAAGAGCAGCAGCCGTAGGTTGATTAGGGCCAGCTTTTTCTTTTTTCTAAGTGAATGCAGAGGCCAACTCATTGGCGGGTTGACCCTACCCTACCCAATCACATGAATATCAGATCAAAATATGTGCCAACTGATTCTTTTCCTCATCACCCCAATTTGTTTTGTGTGGCTACATGAATTATGTATGTATGTCTACACTATTTCATTCCTTCTTCAAATATATAATAATAATTCAATTTAAATTTTGAAATAGATATACTTAAAATTTTAAATTAATTAAGGAAAAAAAGGATTAATTTTGTAATTTTCTTCAATCATTAAAATGATTGATTTAAAAGCTATTGTAGAAAAGAATAATTTTACATTTACATTCTCTGACTTTTGATTTATTTACACAAATTATTTATATTTTTTGAAAATTACACATACGTGCATCCACTAGAAATGTCTACATAATTACACAAACCACCTCATACCTTTTTAAAAAATATCATATTCAATCCCTGAAAATGTCAATATTACTACAAAAAACTTCCCCTATTCTTTTGGTTGTCAATAGTGATTTCTGTAATTAGTAAAAAATAAAATAATCTGATAAAACTATAAGTCAAAAGTATAAATATAATTATCTGTATAAAAAATTACAAAAGAAAAAAAGGTATTAATGATAAACTATCAGGTTACGATATTAGCGTTTGCATTAATTGTCTATATTACATGATGGGAATTCTTATTTTTGTCATCATAGATTATAATAGTAAAAATATTGTGCAAAATTTGTCACTAACAATAATTAGTTATGAAAAATTATGCATAACTTATCATTACCTACAAACGTAATAATTAAAATTGATACTTTATTTGTATTGTCATTGTTGTCACTATAAATTTGTTACTAATTAATTGTTAGTAGCGATGATCGACATAAAGCTTGCATCATTAATAAGATTTTCAAAATGATACCGTTATAAAACTAAATTATCATCATTTAACATATTTTTATTAATCATTATGATATTTGTAGCTTAAGGTATTAATTATTTTTCAAAATTCAAAAGAATTGTCTAGCTCAATGGACTTAAAGATTTCAAACTCAATCAAAGTAAAATCTACAGGCCAAAATGCCTAAGGCTTAAGAAGCAAAAGACTACTGCCTCTAGCTCAACTAAAACTTGTTGGCGGGATCGCGCTTATTATATATGCCCAATTTGGTCCGTTGGTGGTCTGATCAGCTCAATCGACACATTAGTAACACTTTCCACCTTGAACAACGCATCAAACCAAGAAAGCATCAAGAGGAGATAGTTTTATTGGCCACATAGTTTAGGACAAGGTTAACAGGTAACTAATTCCCACTAATAGGCAATTTTCCTCATGATGAGGCAAGTTTTGTATACGCGGCATACAGCTGGATGAGTGAAACCTTATAAAATTAGACTCCGAAAGAATTTAGTAGTATCCTTATTGTGCTTAACGCATTTTCAATCATCTTGTTTGACTCCTATAAATAGGGGTTAAAGTAGATCAAGAGAAGTAATTTACCGTAATTTCACACTTTCTCTATCCACATGCATCTTACTTAACTTCACTAATATGCAAAACCTCTTATTTACGTAGCACTTCACATGTTTCATCACTTGGCGTATTCAATTTCATATATTTTTTACGTTTTCTAACTCAAGTACTAGAGTATTAATATAGGATCCTCAGACCTACTAATTAAGAATTTCATGTATAATTGTATCATATACATTACACAATAAATTAACAATATTCACTATTTTTAAGGAATGAAAATTTTTAAAAATAAATAAATTTTCTTTATTTTGAAATTCTCTATTTGGGTAATTGGGAGTTAAGACTAAGGCCTTGTTTACTTGTGGGAATTAAGAGGGATATCTTGAGATATATATCCAATCTAATCCCTTATTCACTTGGTATTTAAGTTTGCCTAGGTGATATCATTCAAACACATTATAGATCACGAAAAAAAAAATAATTTAAATCCCACCAAGTTTGGTGGATTGATTATCCCAGTAGGCCTAATAAAAATATGATTTTACACATTTGTTCCTAAATATAAAAACATTTGATCCAAAATAATATCAATTTTTCAGATATCTAAAGAATTGTCTAATTTTTTTCTAACTTGTATTTCAAATTTAATTTCATCTAAAATTTGATGAATACAAATAAATAAAATATATAATATAGCAATTTAATCTCTTAAAAAAAAACGAGGGCTAAATGTACTAAATTGCTTAACAATTTACAGGTTGTTTGTAGAGTTAAATACAATTTACCTTTCTGTGTTAATGAAAGGTGCAAAAAAAACTCATGTGAAAAAATAAAGTACAATTTACCCCCTTATAATTTAAAAAATAGTGCAATTTACCTCTCTTCGTAAAATTTTATAAGGAGGTAAATTGTATTATTTTTTAAATCACAGAAAAGTAAATTGTATTTTTTTTTTTTTCATAGAAACTTTTTATACTTTTTTATTAACACAATAAGGTAAATTATATTTAATCATTGTATTTGTGTAGAAAATATGTGTGTGTGTGTGTGTGTGTGAAAGCGTGGGAAGGAAAAGATTTGAGTGTTGGGAGTCAAACGGACAGTTCGTACGACAAAAGTGTCCTGTACAGACAGGTCAAACGAAAGAGTCCAAAACTCAGAATCAGTGTCTGAAAATGTATATATATAAGTTCAAAAGTTTTTTATAAGTTGATTGGGGCCTCATGCACGCCCGCCCATTCACGTGGTGGGGGAGCTTCTCCCACTCCCACTCCCACTCCCACTCCATCCTACCTGGCACTCCTCATTTCCCCCGTGACTGCCACGCGGCTCCCCCCACGCCACCCCCTATATATTTTGGCCTTTATTACAGTTATCTTTTCTTAATTATAAATACCCTTCAAAGTGTGCACAGTTCAATGAACCCATAATATTCCATAATCAATTTTGGTGAATTTCAGTCTTTTATATGGTATTGGCATTTGATACCAGTATATATTATATTTATAATTATTAAATACTTATAAATAGTAAATGAATCATTATAAATATATAATATATATATAATAAATAAACGAATATATGTAAATCACATTTCTATATAAATATGTAGATTTTTTTTTTCAAAAACAGTTCGCTTAATTCGGCAAAGGGTAAATTACAACGACATCTCCTAAAATTTGACATAATTATGAATACTCTCTCATTGTTTAGAAAATTACAATACGTTAGGTTCCATTCATTTTTTATGGTGAACTGACCAAAATAACCTTATGGATTAAAAGTTATAATTTTATTTATTTTTTAAAAAAAGTATTATTTTATGGACTAAGTGGATGATTTTTTTTATAATTTTTAAAAAATTTTCATCAATCTCGTTCAATTTTTTTTATAAGTTTTTAAATTTTTTTAATAAAAAAAATACAGTAAGGGCAAAGTTGACAATTTCATACCTCCATCTACAGATTACATAATTTTATCAAATATCAGGAGATATTTGTAATTTTTCAAATAACGAGGGAGTATTCGTAATTATGCTAAATTTCAGGAAATAGTTGTAATTTATCTTTCACAAAAAAAAAATTGAATCAAATTTGATTCGATATTCAGTACTTTATTTTTTAGTATCGAAATTTTGCTTTGATTTTACGGAATTATGAACAATTAGTGTAATGTGTTTTATTGATCGGACAAACACCCCTAGATTACACTCTGATGCGAGTAATAGTTGGAAGTTGGAACACTCTCATGATCAATCAATATTGTGTGCAGATATATTTATAAGAATCAAATATGAAAATATCATGTGTATATAAATTATACCACCTTAAAATAATATATATATATATATATATATTATATATATATATATTCCATTATTAACATGACATGATCGATATTAATCAATTTGATATTTCCAGATCAGAGTTCGAAAGATCTAAAACCCAATTAAAGTTGATGGGTAATAAAAATAGGATTAATCCTATTGTAGTATTAAAAATTGGGGTAGGGTTTTTAAGAGTGAAAATGGGTGAGTTTCAATCTCAAAGATCAAGATACGACTCGATTGTCTCAGCTGTAAACCACTGTAAGAACCCGGTAGGAGGGGCCTGGTTATAGCCATTGATGCTTAAGTTAGGTAAGTTGTAAGAGAAATATATATAATAAATCGTCATAATAATGTTAGGGTAGCAAAAGTTATACCTGTTTCATGGAATGTGACTATTTATAAATTTCTCTCAATTGTGTGATTTCACGTGAACTATAAGTATCAAAATGATTGAATGATCACAGTAAGACCATATATATTAAGGTTTTATGATGCACCATGCCCAGACCGTAAAGACCTTGAATTAATCAAACGAATTCAAAATTTGTTCGAAAATCATAGATAGAATGTGGAAAAGGCTTTGTCTTTTGGTACGATGTTCATAAAGATACCCCCACATCAGATCTATAATAAAGAAATGTTACACCTAAAAGCCTCATGATGTCCGAAAGGTGCAATAGTATCAAATCATTCTTGACTAGCAAAATAAAGCTCTACAAATAAAGTTAGAGAACGGATAAAATAGTAATTTCACACTCTTTTACTATAATTAGAAACTATGGCACATATAACTAACCATGAGATAGAGCATCCCAATCATTACAATAAAAAATAACGTAGACAATAAAATATTAAACAATGATATCAAATTTATCATTGAAAATATATTTTAAGTGAAAATAATTCTCATTATTTTGTAATACATGCTCCCAAAACTTATATTTACATAAATTTTGACTAAGTTTTTGCTTTGTGATGCATAACTAGAGCTGATTAAAATAAAATGACCGACGAGTTGTCACTAAATTATCATTATACGAGTCATTAATTTTTTTATACAGTGACAATTTCAGTATATTTATATAATTAGTGATTGGCAATGATGATTTTAAAAATAAGATTTATCATTATAATAAAATGATAAAATTATTATCGTGACAAAATACAAAAAGCTTATTGTATAACATATTGATGCGGATATAACTCTTTAAATAAGGAAGGGATCTCGTGATGAAAAAACACATTCGAGGATAGTCAAAATCACAGGGGTCGAGGGTAGCTATATGAAATAAACCTTTAGGGGAGAAGCCTGCGAGGAAGGTGTAAAAACCCGTTGTGTTGAGCGGACCTCAAAGGGTAGAGTTCAATCGTTGCCTTATGAGGTAGATCTCGAAGGTCATAAAACCTACAATAAAGACCTCGAAGGGAGAATAATAAAATCTACGAGGAAGAAAGAAGACCATTTGAGTCGAGGGGGACCTTGAAGGATTGATTTGAAGGCTTACGAATAGAGCGCGAAAGCAGTTAAATGAGGTATACCATGAAGGATGAATCACAAACCCTATGAGGAGAGCCTAAAACTAAGCATACGAGGGAGTCCCCGATATAGATAGGGAAGCCTTTACTTTCCAACTGGGCCTGACAAAAAAGATTGTATTGAGGATACCTAAAAGGACCCTTCTCAAGAACTTTTATACGATACATATCCCTCACATGCCCCATAAATAACCCCAAATATGTAAAGTTAAAGGAGGATGACAAGCATAAGAAAAGATAAGAGAGAGCAAAAGCACTTTTTATATCATTCTTTCTTGAGTTAGTAAATTATACATCATCAAATTGGCACCTTTTGTGGGGACTCAATCGGAGAATGGTGAAAAGGCACATTGTGTTAGGATCTAGAGAGAAAAAAAGTGAAGAGAACCCAAGAATTCCTCCACAAGCAGAAGGAGAAGAAGACATCATCTAGCTCTTCCATAACCCAACCAATCTACAATATGCCCGGATGAATGATATAAACGGATTGTTAGGAGAACCAAATCAAAAAGTGAGAGATACATATGAGAACTACAGAGTCAAATCTATTCGAATATGAGTATGGAGGGAGGAGGTCGAGCATGCAAGGTGCCTCATATCATATTCTCTTAGGAAGATATATTAGGAGTTAAGTTCCCGCAAGAGGATGTTGTAGTAATATTTGTTGTCATATCGAACATCGAGGTCAATCGAATCTTGATCAACAATAGAAGCATGGTGGACATATTGTTCTTAAATACCTTGGCAAAAATCGTGACTAGACAAGAGTGGGTGCAACCATAAAGAATGGTGCTTATGGGATTCGAGGGGAGTATAATCCAGGCTATAGGATAAATATCTCTATTGATCTCTTCACGAGAAGAGCCATAAAGGCGAACACACAGGCCAAGTTTCTAATAGTGGACTCTGAACTATCTAGCTACAATGTAATATTATGGAGACCTACTCTGAATGCCGTAAAGGCTGTAGTCTCCACCTTGTGCTTAAAAATAGAGTTCCCAACTATCTACAAAGTAGGAGAAGGTCGGGGAGACTAGGTGAGAGCACGACAATGTCGAAAAGCAAATAAGTAAGGATACCCTATCCGATAAGCCAACAAATAAAAGTGTAGCCAGGGAATGAATGGGTCTGATTAATGAAGTACAACACATCATGCTGGATTGCAACAAGGGAATGAAGATCGTACAAGTGGGAATAAACTTGTCATCAACAAAACTAGGATGTTTAACCCAATTCCTAAGAAACAAAGAAAAAGTTTTTAAATGGAACAAGGAAGGATCATCAGCAATAGATCCTAGTGTGGTGGTGCACGAGTTGAAGGTAAAGAAAGAAATGTGGTCTGTCAAGCAAAAGAAACGGAGTTTTGGCCCGAAAAAATAAAATCATGCATGAAGAGGTGCAACGATTACTAGCAGAAAGGCACATATACGAAGTAATGTATTTGGAACGGATTGCTAATGTTATGTTGGTACCAAAGCAGGATGGTTGATAGAAGACGTGTGTAGACTTCACGATCTGAATAAAGTATACTGCAAAGATTCTTATTTGTCACCTTTCATTGACCAATTAGTAGATTCTACTTCCAGATGTGAATGATTTAGCATGTTAGATGCATATCAAGGGTAGAACCAAATAAAGCTCGCATTGAATGATCAAGAGAAAACTAGCTTCATCACTGACTCAAGGTTGTAATGCCTTTCAAATTGAAAAATCTAGGGGCTGCATATCAAAGAACGATGAATAAAGTTTCCGCGTCACAGATATGAAAGTTATATGGAAATTTATCTGGACGATATGCTCGTAAAAAGTGTTTGTGAGGATCAATATATGTCTAACCTAGAAGAATGCTTCACCCTACTTGAGAAGTATGACATCAAGTTAAATTCGAAAATGTGTGTGTTTGGAGTAGGTCGAAAATTATTGGGGTATTTAGTCACCAATTAGTGTTTTGAGGCTAACCTCGATAAAATCTCCGCAATACAATAGATGAAGGAACCCAAAATCATTGAGGAAGTACACTAATTGACAGGTAGGATAGCAACTTTAAATCGATTCATATCCATTGAGGTTTTCACTAACCAACCTCTGAAGCAAGCTTTAAGGACCATTACGGGAAATCGAATGATCAACTGGTCATACGAATTGAATGAATACGATCTAGACTATTGACTTTGAATGGCTTTAATTGTAGGCTTTGACAGGTTTCATAGTCAAAACACCACATGAATTAGAAAAAGACCATTGGAAGTGGGTGATGTATGTGGACGAATCAACCATAAACAATTAATCTGGATGAGGGGTTGTATTAACTAGTCCTAAAGGAGAGGATCTCCGCTTTGCTGTAAAATATGAGGAGACCCTATCCAATAATAAGGTCGAAAATGAGCATTATGTTTGGATTCATTTTTGGAGTGTTTTTGTGTGTTTTGTGGAGATAGAGAGAGAAACACAAAGATAAATAAGTATGTATTAGAGATAGTATGTATGTTTGGATTTGTTTTTGAAGATAATTTAAAATAAATGTTATATGTTTGATGTTGTGATTTGGGAGATAGGAATTACTGTTCATTGTTAAATCATGTCTCTTTTATATATATTTATGTGTATGTATGTGTTGTGTGTATATAGTATTTTATTTGTGAGTAGATTAAATGATATAGTATATTATTAACCATATTTGTATGAAAAAATAATTATATTTTTATAAAAATAATATTTATATATTTAATAAATAATTAAATGCACTCATAATATTGGATTAAAAATATTTTTTAGATGTTCTATTTGAAGTGATAAATCTAAATAAATTATTCAAACAATAAAATATTTGGATTAACTACGTAATATTGGTATATTATTTAATATTCTTAAAATTTATTAATTATCCCATTGAAGTCGAAATTGAGTACAAATATAATGTTGTTAAAATTAAATAAATTTATATTTAAAAATACTATACACAACTTTTGGGAAAAAATTGTATACCCTTAACATGTAAATCAAGCCTTCTAATTCATTCTCCATTTTTTTTAATTTTGAATATCCACAAATGGTAGTCTTAATTAATTAAAATTTATAGTTATATAATGTGACAGTTGGTAAAAGCATTTTTTGATTAATGCAGAGTTGTCCAAATTTAAAACTTCATGAAGACACATCAGTTATTGAATGATATAACACGCATAAAAAGATGATCCCAACAACTTCATAATTAACACATGACAGCAATTAGTTGGCTCGCATATTCAACAAAAATCCATTGATGTCTAAGGACCGTCATGACGCCGTGTTGGATGTCCTTGTGGTCATCGCGAGCGCGTTGTACTGTCTCCCTCACTATGCGTTTGGCCTCCACGCTCAGACTGCACGCCAAAATGACGAATGTAGTCTGTCCAGGATCCAATACCGCCTACTCCTGACCCCATGTCCAGACTTCGCCGTGGTGCTAATGAAATACTCTGCGCCAATCGTGGGCCACCATCCCCATGAGCAACTTGTTGCACTGCATCCCAACTACCAATGTGGGTATGCGTTTGGGCTGTTGGTGTAGTGGAATTCGAGATCATAATAGGGACTTCCTCGCACCTCTCGCATAGCTACGCACGACGTTACTATTCTAGCTATGGCGTGCATCACTCTGCTCCTCTACTGGAATAGGAGCAGACCCCATATCTTGAGCATGCTGGGGTAATGAGGGTCTGGGTACTAGTAGTATCGTCTCGCCAATGGGTACAGCTGCAACAAACGCCAAATGACAACCACATATTGCACATTATATTGTAATTCGAAATGGCAATTGTTAGGTTGCGATTACATATTAAAAATAACATGACATATCCGTAACGTATGTGGTCGTAGCTTGTTTGGAAAATCCATACAAAATGTCTCAATGTCATAATAAATCCCTTGTATCTGTGTAATTTTGTGGAACTGACGAAATCGTTCTTTTAATTCGTAGAATTTATGACGCACCTGCTCTCGTGTGTAATGATACCCAAAATGTCGTTTTAATCCGTGGGCCCAATGAGCCATGATCGTCTCTCATGGAGTCTCGGGTGTTGTCGTCAACGATCATCCACATTAAGCGCTGCTCAACGCTCAATGTCCAGTGGTCCTCCTGTGGAAATCCAGATCGCTCCAAGTATCTACGATATGCCATGCCTACAAAACAGATACTCACAATAGTGTGCATAAAAATATAATCTCAAAAACATATGTAACAACGTTGTTGATTTGGATAAAGTTCAATCTTGAATAGTCTATTTTAAGAGTTAATAATGTCAAACATTTCGAAACCGAGCTGATAATATACTTAAAATTAAATGAATTTTAAAATTACATGTCCAACACATCGAATGTTGTATCCTCGAATTTTAATACAGTACATGATAGGTGAAAGGTACCCACTAATACTATTCATAATTGGGCAATCCAACGTCTACCAACACCTACGTTGGATTGTAAGATGCCCACATCTGCATCGCTATGTTATCGTGTAGAGTGCGTTGGGCTTCTATCTCAGTCACGGTAGGATGTCCTCTATGATAAAATGCATCCATATCGGGTGGAATGTCATCTTTTGGTTCATTGAAAATAATGCCATCATGGCTGAACTTACGGATGAAGTTGTGAAGTTTACAACAAGCGATAACTAAATCCACTTGGTGCTAAAGAAGGTAGCTCGGCATCCCCCATTGCAATATGGGAAACCGCTTCTTCAGTACTCCAAAGCAACGCTCAATTACATTCCGCAATCGAGAATGGGCATGGTTAAACAGGTCCTGTGGGGTACGGTATCGACGATCATTTCCCCTATACTCGGCTAAGTGGTATCTAGTACCTTGATAAAGCGCTAGAAAATATTGGTAATTCATGAACCCAGCATCTACTAGATAATACATGCCTGCATTTTCGTAAATCATCATCAGAATGGATATAGAACATAGAGTTGTCAGTCACCATCGAATGTGTGTCTAGCACGTATATGTATTTGGTTAACTAGTTTACTGACCAATTGGACGAAACGGGAATGTTGGGTCCTGTGATACATAATTATTCAAGACACGAGCGTCAACCGCACTACCTTCCCACCCAGCATACACATATGTAAAATTCATATCGAAATCACATATAGCCAAAACGTTCTGTGCTAGGCGTCCTTTACGAGATCGATATCGATTTTGATCTATTTGTGGGACCCATGCTGGTACCAAAATCCCGTCCATTGCTCCGACACAATCCTACATCGTGGAGAAAAAATGTAAAAATGTGACTCTAGAATAATTTCATTCGCCTGAATTGCCAAACCATAAATTGACAATGCATGACGGACACATGTACATCAATAATGATACAATTTGTACCTTAAACTAGGGGCATAAATCTATATTGCTAGCCACCCTCGAATGTGTGTCTGTAAAATTCGGACGAGTGATTAGTTCAGGTGCCACAACGCACAAAGCCGAAAGCACTCGGTGGAATCTACGATTAATAGTCTCAAGTGAGTGTTGGAATAGTTCCATATTATCACGTGGTCTTTTGTGCATGCCCACCGTTTGCATGAATAGTGCAACCTCCTCAATGGAGCTAACTCTTGACGTCTGACCATGCGGCAACAATCCCCTAGAAGTTAATGCATCAACTAATGCATAGAAGCATGGTTTTGTCATGCGAATATTGTCATAGAACCTGCCAATGTGTGGGGTAGCCATTATCTCGGCTACCCATCCTTCATCCTGTAGCGCACTGGTGTTACGAGACACTTTCTCTCTAAACAACTATGGGCATATCAGATCTCGAAAAGCGTAAAACTCTTCAGGGATATCTAATTCAGTGCTGCCTGGAGTCCCGGGGGTTCCAGGAGTGCCACTCGAGGAATTTGTTTCATCTGCAGCTCCCTCACTAGCACTCGCCATGGTTCTGCACGGGGTTGTGGACAAAAGAGACACAATGGGAAAGGAGAATTGAGACAAGAATCATGAATAATCATAATAGATAAGCGATTTACTTAAACTAACAAAGTACGGTTGTTGTCCTAATGAGATAGCGACTACAACATCATTCAAATACATTCAACAAAGATTTAATATTAACATGAGGGTAGACACTATGCCACGAATAAATTACTTGGCCAATGAGTACAACCAACGCAATTTGTTCTCATCATTTAGTCGGAGGAATATCGTTCGAGTGCTATGACTATGAAAACGCTCCAGGACAGTTGTGAAGATGCAGTCCGACAGATCCTAAAACTTTGTTAACTCATCTATGCAACGCTCAATAGATTCTGTAGCTTTTTGGCCGGTTCTGTCAATCTTTTTCTGCAGTGACTCATTCAGTTTGTCCATTGTCTCGCACTTCTTCGAATGCAACTCGCTGACCCCGCGTTTTGTTGCGCGCTTGCTACTAGAGGGTGATGTAAAGCTTTGCGTCGGTGTGTTAGAAAAGTACCCGTCAGGTGTCGACATCGTTTGTGACTGAGAGAATGTTGTATCCTCATAGTCCTCTTGAGATCGACGACTACCTGAATTACCACCCGTCATCTGTTCATCATCACCTAAAGATGCAGTCTGGAACCTTGGGAGTGGATGTGCGGACGATCATGCAATGCCACCGGTTGTGGAGTTCCTTGCGAACATTTGAGTTCACAATTCAAAGCATGGTATTCCATGTTCAACTATTTTTTTGTACTCGGAATTTCCTACATTAGGAAGTTTTTATGGTAATTTATATTTGACAATTGTGGAACATTTCTACGGAAAAGTTAAAACAAGTTCATTGATGAATTCCGCATTATATGAAAAAATTTAAAGCCAAAACAGTCAATACCCGACAGAGCTCCTCCAGTCGTCCAGACTCATCTGTTATAGTGTTCCGTTTGTGGTCCCACCCCCACCCAATCCCCTTGTGAAGAAGGTCATTCAGTAGGCGCCATGCACGACGCATCCTGTTAAGCTTACCTTTTAGTTGTTCCTGGGTAAACACATAGCTTGGGCAAAATGCTGAATTCATCCTATCAGTTATACAAGCCCAGACAAAGGGTGAAAAAGTTGATGACTGAAGTCGGTGGCTTACAAACTCTTCGTGCATAAATTCGATAAAAACTCGCTCCATATACTGACTCCATATAATTTTTTCGACACGAGACGGTTGCGAAGAACCTATGTCGTCCGATCGATGCATTTATGTGGGATGAAGAATAAGTGTAGTATTTCTTCGACAAAACACAACTGTATATTATATATATTCAAATACTCACCTCTTTAATATGTTATATAGATAACGTTCCAAAGGTATTACATAATATATATTACAAATATAATATATATATATATATATATATATATATATATATATATATATATGCAGAGGTATTTCTAATTTATAATAATGAATTTTTACATCTAGTTTGAATTTTTAATCTCCAAAATTGTTAAGAACCCAACTCGAAATATTTATATGTCCTGCACATTAATTATTAAACGGTACTCATGTAATTAACACAAGAAAAGAAAATAAAGTTAAAAAATAATTAACATGAAATGTTAATTATAGTGAGGGTAAAGTACACAATCTATTAAATGTTAATTATAATTAGGGTAAAGTACACAATTTATTAAATCTTAATTATAATTAAGGTAAAGTACACAATTTATTAAATCTTAATTATAATTAGGGTAAAAATACACTTTGCCCCCCTGAACTATACTTGATGTAACATATACCTCCCTAAAGTAACAAATGTAACACGTACCCCCTATAATTAAATTTGTTGGACAATCTTGCCCTTGTATCTATTGTGCTATAGTGCAAAAAATATCTTTTTCTAATAATGTTGTATTTTCAGTTTAATTAAAATTCTCAATTACAAAAAATATCTTTTAATTATAATAAAGTACTAGAAAATAAATTAAATAGTTTGAATTTTATTATATTTTACAGACTAAAAATTAAGTAATGAATGAGTATAAAAAATACACAAACTATTTTCCTAAAAAGGTTTTAGTAATTTGATAATATAATTAGTTATTAACTATTTATTAATTCAAATAAAAATGAATAATTCAATAGTTTATTGAATATATTTTCTCGAAAAAATGTAATAAAATATTTATTGAATATATATTTCTTTAAGAAATATTATAAAATATTTATATTTATTCATTTTTTGTTAAAAAATACTTAATTTTATATTGGTTAATCATATATAAATATATATATATATGTCAATTTTTTTAAAAAAAATCATATATGAATTTTGTTGGTTATATTATATTTGTTTTGTATTTACTATATATTAATTTATACAACACTTGTAATTTAAAAATTTTGTAATTAAAAAAAATTAATTAAAAATTTTTGGTGATGATTTAGGGTGGATACGTGTTACATTAGAGATATATCATGGGGACAAAGTGTATTTTACCCTTATAATTATTGAATGAATGTTCATATATACTAAAGTAATTTAGTATTACTCATTCGTATCATTTAAATTGTTATAAAAACATTATTTATTTAATCATAGTGTTCTATTGTGCTATAAACAAAGAGCGAAGATATAAAAATTAAATTAGAGTAAAAGGTAATTTTATAATTATAAAATATTCTAAGTAGAGATATGCATCTTTTTTATTTTTATGTAAAAAGTCAAGTACCAATTGGGGCATTTATAAAAAATTATGTATGATTCAATATTTATAGATAAATTCACATATGTCGGGGATATTATTTGCACAAATTTAGGAGCTAAAATCATTACTATTAAGAGAAGTAAAATTCAGGGATATTATTATTCACATGTATCAACTTAACAATAACTCTAAAATTTAGGAACTAAAATCATTACTATTCATATAAAAATATCAATGTGGAATATAACATGTGAACGGGACCAACAACCATTAGTAGACAGTTAATCAATATTATACAATGTCACAATAAGTTTGACGAAAACAAAACTACTAAGAGAAGTAGTCGATCTCCATATAAGGATCTAAATTGTAGTGCATAAAAAAATAAACAACTGCATTTTATTTTTCAAAACTATCTAAATTAACTTACATACTCATAATATGAAACCAATACAATATAATATTACTGACTATTATATGTAAACCATGAGCAATATGTGAATACAACAACAGAGCCACGACAGACACCAAAAATAATAATGTCAAAGTTGAATCATTTCAAAACTCCAAAAGGAGTAAAATAACATGAATAAAGATAAATCCGATTGGAGAATAAGCCATTTATAGCAAAACTTAAAGCATAAATATTTCAGAAAACTACTCTGATGGGCACATTCCAATTCCCCACCACTATAAAGACACACACACACACACACACTGATACAAAATGACAGGGGAAGGGGGGTGTTCAATCGTGATAAAGTGCACAAATTTTGGGCACGACACCCATAAGTATCCCCTAAGAAAGATGGAGAATAAGCGTGACCAATTGAAATGATGTATTGTATCTTTCAAAAACCGAAAGACCCAAAAAAGAATGATGCAAAAAAGAACTCCGCATACAGAAAACGCATTTCTTGCTTCCTTTACACACGATTATACAAAGAAAAAATGCGTCAAAATCATAATGCACTCCATACATCTATAGATAGTAGGAACAATCAAATTGAAAAGATTACATTGACAAAAATCATAACACAAACTGACAGTTAAGAAGAACAAGACAATATGCACTTGTATATATAAACTATGAGCAATATGTGAACACAACAATATGTATATGCAAGCTCGATAGAGGGTGTAAACTAAACGGTTCAGAATACTACATTCAAGATCATCATTTATGAGCAAAAGTAAGATACATACCTTAATAACAAAAAAATAGTAAAGCCAAAATGTTAGATGAATGAGAGAACTCGACCAACTTTCGACGTCTGATACACTACTTTACATCCAGCAAAATACGCTCAACAGACTACTCTTACAATGTTTAGCAATGAGCAAAGAATGAAAGTTCAATTCTCAGATAAAGTTATAACATATTATATAGAGAAAGGAGGACAGTAAACACGTACACTTCACACATGAAATAGATATTTTTCAAAAGTAAAGAATTGTGCTATTCAAGAAACAACAATCAGTAGAGTAAAAAAAATGACTACACATCCGACAAACGTCTTAGAAAAGTAAAAATCAAACTGAAAAGGTTACCCAAGAGCAGAACACGCACATGCCGTTGCAGTAATAATTTAAGCCTAAAACAGTGTCCAATAATAATTGATTCCAACTTCAATTATTATATAATATTCTAACAAATGAGGGGAAAAGATAAAAAATACATGTACATTCTCGCCACTTCTGATTCATTTGCAAATCACAATCGGAAAGTAAAAGATGGGTGGAGGAGCATCACTAGCAATTAAATTACTATCTGGTGTACAAAACTAATGCTTAATCACATTTCCCGAGTTGACTCAAACTCACTGCAACTCACCCATGACTCGGTCGAGTTGTGCGTTGACGAGGCCATCTCCAATGAGTCACCGATGCCTGAATCCATTTAGATGAGTGTTTTGTCATGAAGGGGAACACATATTGGTGATGGTCCACCGCTGAAAAGGGGATAAACGATAAAGAAAACGGGCGACGACGAGAAGAAAAATGAAAGAAGGAATCTAGCCATACAGTTGACAAAAATGCATAGGTGAGGGCTCGTTGGACTCGTCAGACGATGGGCAATCGATTGGTGGTCCTTCGACGGCGTGCAGCGGAATCGATGCTGAAATCGAGGCCGAGAAGAAGTTTGGGTATTCTAGATGAAGTTGATGAAAATGAAATCTTATCGGACTCAAATGTTCGCCGTCGTGAGAGGAATCCAACGGTGTGGGTCTCGGCCAGTGGGTCATTGGAATGGCATCGTAAGGAGCGAAAACGCCGGAGAGGTGATGGTGGTGGTAGTTGAATTCGTAATGCTGAAAATGTGTTGATGACCATTGGGCTTAGGGCCTAAAACTAGACTTAGTTGGTCCAAAAAAAGGAAAAAGTGAACACTATTTCAAAACAACACAAAACACTAGCAAATTTTCCAAAATAAAATATACCAAACATATATCATGTTTCGGCCCATCTCCGAGATGGGCCGAAAATGAATCCAAACACACTGGGGATGTTTTCTGGAATGAAAATTGCCATAGAGAATGGAATACGAGTTGGTGAAAGCACATAGCGACTCACAATTAGTAGTAGGGCAGGTTAACAGAAGCTTCGAGACTAAGGACGAAAAAATGATTTGGTGGCTGCACAAGGTAGAAAGTCGAAAGAGGCAATTCAAGACCTTTGAGCTCATGTAAGTCCCTTGAATGGAAAATGTACTAGCTAATATGTTAGCTCCTATGGGCAGTGGGATGGAGGACATAGAAACAACCTAAGTCATCATACTTCGAGTTATTCCCCAAAGGTTGAAGCCACGAAGTACATCAAATGAAAATTTCACGATTGGTCTCTTGGATGGATGGTATCCTCACCTACTTGGAGGATGGAACCTTTCCACTAGCTTCGAATGAGGCTCAAATGATAAAAAGGTGGCCAACTGATTCCTGATGAAGGGGAATACCTGTTCAAGAAATCCTTTACCATGTCGGCCTTCAGATGTTTTCGACCAGAAGAGGCAGTAAAAATGATAGCAGAAATCCACGACGGTAGTTGTGGAAATCATTTGGGAGGAAGAAACTTGGCAATTAAAATAATAAGAAAAGGGTATTTTTAGCCAACAGTCTAAACGGATGCTACCCAATATGTGAGGGAGTGCGAGCAATGTCAGATTCCTGAAAACTTACACCATACTAAAGGGTTAATATTGAATGATTATATCCTACTTGGTCGTTCGATCTTTAAGGGCTGGATCTGGTAAGACCATTCGCTCTCGCTTAGGGATAAAAAACGTTCCTTTGGTAGTAGTCGATCACTTCACTAAATGGGTGGAAGTAGAACCGTTGGCTAAAAGCAATGAGGCTAACATCATACAATTTGTATGAAAAAATATAGCGTGCCGGTTCAAGATACCTCAAAAAATTACCACGGATAATGAAACACAATTTTAAGGTATGAAATTTTGGGATTGGTGCCAAAAAATAGAAAATTAAGCAAATCTTCACTTCCGTTGAAAACCTTTAAGCCAATGGACAAACAAAGGTAATTAAAAGGATATTGCTACAAATTATGACGACCAAATTGGAAAAAATTCAAAGCTGGATGAGTAGATGAAATACTTGAAATTTTGTGGGTTCATAGAACTATTCCTCGAATGGGCTTAGAGAAACCCACTTCTCGTTAATATATGGGTTAAAAGCCTTGATACCCCCTAGAGGTAATCAAACCTATGTGCAGAATGATCCAATATAAGTAAGAAGGAAACATGGAGGTCAAAGCCTGCGAACTGGATTTGCTGGAATAAAAAAGATTATGGACAAGATCTTGAATGGATAATTATAGGTGAAAGACGGTGAAATATTTTAATTTATCCATCAAAGAACGAATCCTGCAAGTAGGGGACTTAGTCTTACTAAAAGCAGATATATAGAGAGCTGTCAACAAGTTGGACCCCAATTGGAAGGGTCTTATCAAGTCAAAGTAATACTTAGAAAGGAGCCTACAAGTTGGTAACTTTGGAAGGAAGGGAAATTCTATGAACCTAGAGCATTAACCACCTAAAGAAGTTTTATTGCTAGAATAACTCGAGGCTTCGTTGCTAGAAGAAGATAAGGGAATGTTGCAATTATAGATGCGTACTACGACAAGACTCATCAAACCTCTTTTAAGAGGATAAATAAAGGCCACAGTCTGCTGTTAAATAAAGTCGATTGTAATTTCTTTTGATAAATAGAATTACAATTGAAAATTGCAAAATTACAACACATCATAGAGTACAAAGTCTAAAACTGCAAAATTATAAAGTCTCATAAGCTAGCAAAGGAAGGGAGAAACACTAGGTAAGCAAAAAGCGAGCTCGTACTAGAGCCTAATCAACCCCCAGAGGGATCAACATCCCCTGTATGACTACAAATGTCCTAATATTCATAAAACTATAATAAAAATCTAGGACAAGATTACCCAAATTCTTGAATTAACCATCAATTAAAAAGAAGACCCATGTTGGAATACTTTATTGGCAAAATCTTGAGAATTTTTGAAGAGACACTGTAGAAGCTTGACCACCTATGATTCCCTGTACACGACTTCTAGAGTAGGCTTGATCAACAGTGGTCTTTAAGACCTCGTTCTCCAGAGAAAGCATGCCAACTAAGCCTTCCTTCTCTCTAATTTGCAACCTAAGAGAAGCAATTTCCCCCTGAACCTTTGATTCAACCTCTTTGGAACGAGCATTTTCCTCTTCTAAGTGTTTATGGAGGGTGGCAACTTGAGAACGAGCCTCCTTGAACTCGTCCCTTATTAGCTTGAAGTGCCAAGTTGCATTCTCATATTTCTCCACCATAACTGTCACTATTGCAGGGGTTTGATATAAAAAAAATGTATAAAATGGGTGTGTATAATATGCATGGATATTTGAAGGAAGATACTAAATGTCTTACCATTTTCATATGCGACAAGAAGAGATGACCTAACTACGACATAGCACAGTCGATAGAGTGTCCACATCAACCCACCCTATTTACCACCCTAGTCATATTGAAAATACCAACGTGAGGGACGAGCTTGGGAGTCAAGACAGGGGCAGGCAAAGACATTAATGAAGATATTGGTCCAGGGGGAGGAACTACTTCTAGTGCCGCATCTTCAACCCGAGCTCGCTTCTGGGTAGTTTATATGAGCTCAACTGCGGGAGCCACGGGCAAGGTAGGGGCTGCTGTGAAAAAAGAAGGGACTTCGAGGGGAGTTTGGAAAGGGGTGCCTTTTGGTTCGGGAAAAGTTTCAACCTCGATGATTGGAGTCCCATGGGCGCATGGAGTCGAATACAAGAAGAGAGGCGGAAGCCTTAACTTTGGAGCACTAGAAGAAGGAAAAACCTCATTCATTTGTGCTAAGAAAATGGGGGAATATATTCAAGAATGAATTTGTGAATAACAGCCCGGTTCATCATGATCTCTGCAAAACAAGGAAAAGTCATACAATCAAAGAAGAAAATAGGAAACTTATGAAATCTAGTGAAACGATCCGCAAGGTCATTGAAAGATTGTGGCGCTAGGTGTAATGTAGCTATCAAGAGAAGTTCTATCTCCAACAAAGCTTTGGCCTTAAAGCCATGCTCCAATAACCTGGTTGCTTTAACCCTCTCCCTAATTACTTTCAAATCTATTTATGGTAGCTTGTTCAATGGAGAATGCTAAGAAACAAGCATAGTCCACCCCTTTCTCCTTATAATAACAAAGCGTGCTTTCTAGGCCCTATGAGAAGAGAGTTTATCGTGGATAAAAGTGAGGCATGAATGAGGAGTAAAGTGAAAAAAAAAAAGCCATCCTTTTGAGGATATTTTAGGAGCAAAAAGGCCTAAGAGATTTTCTACAAATGCTTCAAAGCAATACAATTGTGAGCATAAAAGAAATCCCATTACTAACCTATAGGAGTTAGGAAGAAGTAACCGTGGGGGCGGGGATTCCTAACACGTTTAAATGTTGTACTAGAAATTCAGGAATGGAAAACCTCAAACCTGAGCTAACCTATGCAGCATAAACAGTGAGACATTTAGGGGTGGATTATTGGCCCTCTTAGATGGAACAAGGGTGATGCGCACATATCCCTTGGGCGTAGCAATATCATTAAGCATCTTCTAAATGGATTTATGGGAAATGGAAGAAGCTAGGTTGGAGATATTCATAAAGAATTCAGTTTAAATTATGAAGGTGTGCGGGGGAGGGGTGTTCCCCAGAAGAAAAAACCTTGGTTCGTTTAGGCATCTTTCCTAATTTTTGGGGAAGTTTTCTAAGACAACAAGGGAGAGATAGAAGCTCAAAAAAGGTAGAGGAGTTTCAATCACTTGTAGACGATTAAACGTTCATAAAATAAATTCAAAGCATGAAACTAAAAACACACACATACCACACACGCAAAAGTAAAGAAAAATACCTCTTGAAAAAGTAAAGAGCAGGGATGGCCTTTAAGGATGAACGAGAAGAGGATTTCATGGAAAAGAAAGAATTTTACAGTAAGAGGCAGTGGGGAAAAAGATGAAAAGGATTTATACTTCAAAAGGGAAAGAAATGGGCGGTTAAATAAAACGATGTGGAGGAACTCTAAAGTTGAAAAGCTTGGGATTGAAAGAAAAGGTTACACGTGGCAAGAATATGGTGAAAAGTGGGGTGGTTATTAGTACAGGTCATAATAAGGAGAGATAAAATGCTAGCCTTGGAAAGATCATCTTTTGCCACCAAAAATTGAAAAGAGGGTAAATAAATTCAAAAGTTTTTGTCTCTCCAAAGATTATAAAGGACACAACAAAAATTGGGGAACTTATGATACGGATATAACATTTTGAATAAGGGATCCCACAATGAAAGTGTCAATTAAGGATAGTTGAAGTCACAGGGCTCGAAGGTAGCTATATGAAGTAAGCCTCTACAGAGAAACCCATTGTGTTGAGTGGACCTCGAAGGGTAGAATTATGTTGCAGACTTACGAGGTAGATCTCGAACAAAAAGATCATATAGATTACAACGAGGCTAAATGTAACCGCGCTAAGAGGACCTCGTAGAACAGAGCTCGGGGGTAGCTACACAGCGAAGACCTCAAACAGAGAATTATAAAACCTAGGACGAGGACCTTAAAGGTAGAATCATTAAACCTATGAGGAATAAGGAAGAACAGGGGACCTTGAAGGATTGACCTTGAAGGATTGACCTGAAGGCTTACAAGTAGAGTGCGAATGTAGTTAAGTGAGGTATATCATGAATGATGAATCAGGAAACCTATGAGGAGAGCCAAAAACTAACCGTACGAGGGAGTCTTCCGAAAAGATAGGGAAGCCCTTACTCTGCAACTAGGCCTAACATAAAAGATTGTATTGAGGATACAAAGGAGGATATTTCTCGAGATTTTTCATAGATATATCCCCAGTATACCCTATAAATAACCCCAAACATATAAGTTAAAGGAGGACGACAAGCATAAAAAATGAAGAAAGGGAGAGAAATGGATAGGGAGAGAGAGAGGGAGAGAGAGAGAGAGGGGAGAGAGAGAGAGCGGAGAACACTTTTTATATCATTCTTTCTCGAATTAAATAAATTATACCTAATCACATATATTAATTTTTTGTTTCATAGAGAAATATTTATGAATTTCCCATGTTTACATATTTAATTCAAATTATTTATGAACGTCGAATTACAACATAAATTTTGAACATTCAATACAAATATTATATATATTATTACAAAAGAATTGATTATTTTGTGCGCTATAAATTTCTACTATTTAAAAATCATAGTAAATCAATATTATCTACCATGGTCTAATTATGTTGTGATCACATATAATGTAAAAGAAAATAGCTCAATGGCTTTGAAACAAATTGATGCTAAAATCAATATCGCGCTAATTAGTTAAAAAATTCTTGTTAATAAATTTACCAACGAATTGTTTAAATACTTGCCCAAAAAAGAAAAATGACGAGCAAGTAAATTTCTTTTACTAAATAATGTAAGTTACCTACGAATTTAATATGAATCTTCCTTGTTGATTAGATTGACTTTGATTTTTATCTTTTTTAGCTATTAGCCATTTTTACAATGATCATTTGTCATGATTTTATTTATTATAAAATATTCATAATTTGTAGTTGTAGCAAATATTTTTACCTCGTTTGCAAAAATAACAGCTAATGTTGGTTGCGCATTCGGACAAATTAGTATGCGTGATAATTTTTTATCTTTAATCATGGTAATTAACCACTGTAAAAAAAATTACATTACTTTTAGTGCATATATATATCATATATATATTATATATTTTTTTTTTTAAAAAGGTGGGTGGGGAGGGGGGTTGAATGCTATGTGATTGGGTCACAAAATTCAAAGACTATATATATATATATAAATATACGTTAACCAAAAAACTATTGCCGGGGGAATGAATTGCGTGCAGCAGAATCAAAGGGACAACTTCTGAACATTGCCCTTTTTGTATTAACATTCACATTTGACCATTGACAGTCAAGCTACCCGGACATCAATCTTAATTAATGGCCCACATCATCCCAATTAAATACATGTATCTATTGACTGTGTACCCAAATTAAGTAAATAATTGTTTGCTTAAAATAATGATAAATATTAGGCATAATTACACTTTCATTCTTTGAAATTTGGTATAATTACACATAAATTTTCTATGATTTAGAAAATTACATTTAGTATTCCTGAAGTTTACTTTCCTCTAACAAATAGGTCCCTCAGTCAGAATTCACTGAATGTATATCTTTTTTTAATCAGAGGTTGAATCAATCACTGGAAGAAGAATTAGGCCAAAAATTAATTATGAAAAAATCAAACTTCCATCAAAGAGAAGCAAATGAAAAACTTTCATAAAAGTTCTCTGAAAATCGAGAATGAAGTTTTCATTTTATACATGCCAGATCATGAATTAGAAACTGCATCCCATTTTCAAAAAAAAATTCTCAATTGTGTCGAACTTTCCATTTTGGAATGGAATAGGATCAAAATAAAATCTTATTAATTGAGATTTTTGGGGATGATTTGGTACTATAGATTGGTGGAGAAACTTTAGAACACCCTTGTGGTAATGCGCCAGGTGCCGTAGCTAACTGAGTAACTCTATCGAAGGATGTGATCTTGCTGCTGAGGGTAATCCAATTATCCCTGAGGCTAGCAAATGGAGTCCTGATCTAGCTGCCGCTTGTGAAACAATAAGATAACAAGTAATTACTCTCTGTATTTGCTAACATTAATAATAAAAAAAAATACTGAATGCAAATTGATATTTATACTTAATTGATTTATTACCAACTTATTGTAAGTCAAACAATTTTTTTTCAACTAAACTACTTTTATAATGGTGAAGATATACCTCCATACATGTATTAACGTGTGAAGACATAATAGGGTAATTTGATCATAAAAAAATTTATTTGACTTGCAATAAATCAATAATAAGTCCATCGAAGGTAAATATAAAATTTTGTCCATTTTTTTGTTAATATCAGTAAACTCCATAATTTTGACTAATAGAGAGACTTATTTATTAGGTTGGAACAAATCTCAGGGGTGCTAGATGTAATTTTTCAAACCACAGGAATTTACCTATAGTTACACCAAACTTCAGGGAAGAAAAATGTAATGATCCTTAAATATATTAATTAAATTAATTTGAGGCAAAAATATAAATATTTGTGTACTAATTTGTCGTTTATTGGTTCAAACTCCACTTGGCGTCTGTTTGCAACAGTAAAAAAAAAGAGAATTAACTATCAATATTTGACTGAAAATAAGTTATAAATGATGTTTTTGATTTATAATTTTTGCTTTTGAATTCCTTAAATTAAATTAAATGATGTTTTTGATTTATAGTTTTTGCTTTTGAAATTCTGAAATTAAATTGATTTAAGCTGAACCTTATGAGTAGCTCTTTACCAATTTGATGCACGAAATTCTTTCCAACAGTGTAACTATAAGATTTCAAGCCCTTACCTGTAGACAAGAATTCACTTTAAAATCTAGGATAAATTACAACAAGCCAACTCTTCTGAAATTTGGCATAATTATGTTTACACACTTATTATTTGAAAATTATAAATATATCCCTTATGCTTGTTAAAATTATATAATTCTTAGATGGATGTTTGAAATGATCAACTTTGCCTTGATATATCTTTTCTTTAATAAAATTATAAAAAACTCAGACAAGATGGATGGAAAAATTTATAAAATTTAGGGATAATTACGCTCCCCTCCCCTAAGGTTTTGTGTAATTACACATAGACCCCTATAGTTTGAAAAATTACACCTTGAGGTTTTTCATTAACAAATAAGTCCATCCGTTAGTTAAAATTTATTAAAATTGCTGATATTAACAAATAAATTAAATAAAATTGATATTTATCATTGATTGATTTAAAACTGACTTATTGTAGATCAAACAATTTTTTGGGACTAAACCACCCTTATAACGGTGAAGATATACCACCTCACATGCTTTAACAAGTGAAGACGTATGCGGGTGATTTGATCATAAAATAATTTTATTGACTTGCTATAAGTCAGTAATAAGCTAATTGGGGGTAAATATAGATTCAATCAACTAACTTATTGTAGGTCAAATAATTTTTTTCGAACTAAACATCCTTATAACAGTTAAGATATACCTCCTCACATGTATTAACATATGAAGACGTATATGGGTGATTTGATCATAAAATGATTTATTTGACTTGTTATAAGTCATTAATAAGTCAATCGAGGTAAATATAGATTTTTTTATTTTTTTGTTAATCTCAGCAATTTCGGTGAATTTTAACTAACGGAGAGACTTATTTGTTAGAAAGAAACAAACATCTAGGGTGTGTCAGATATAATTTTTCAACCCACAGGGGGTCTACGTGTAATTACACCAAACTTCAGGGGAGGAGAGTGTAATTATCCCAAAAAATTATCCATTTAGTCCAGAAAAAATTCAATTTTTTTTAAAAATAATTAAAATTACAATTTATAGTTTACAACATCATTTTGACTAGTTCAACAAAAAATAATAAAAATTAAATATTAATAAAGACTAACAGTTTGGAGGTGATTGTTAAACGAACGTTAAAATTAGAAAATATAAATAATTTTCAAACAATGAAAAAAATTACAATTATTATACCAAACTTCACAAGAATTCCTTTCAATTTCCCTTAAAATTTAACTTGGTTGGCCTAATTTTGAGTCAAGATTAGGTAAAATAAAGCTTGAGTTTGAGTAGGTAGGTTGTTAAAATTGAGGCAAAACCAAACATGTGCAAGACCAAACTCCATGGTCAATCTCTGATATATATATATATATATATATATATATATATATACATTGTGTGGACTAAAGAGGAATGGGCTGAATCTGTTGGCTAAGAACAAAGATTTAGAAACCAGCTGCTAATTCAAACACACACACATATTCATCCCCCGACATCCATATAATTTTCAGATATGTCTATCTTCTGCTTGTCCGCTGCTGGGGAGGCATTAATACCATACAAAATTACTGCACTAAATCTTCAATTACCCTAAATCAATAGACAAAAAATTTATTACTACAACCAATCAATTCAATATGACAATTATTGGATAATTACAGTCTCTTCAGATGGGGTTTGATGTAATTATACTTAATTTTTTTTGTAGTTTGAAAATTTAAATCTAATACTCTTAAGATTTGTTTTAGTCTATAAAATAGGTCCCTTCATTAAGAAAAAATCACTAAATTTCTTGATATTAACAAAAACACTGGATGAAAATTTATATTTATCGATCATTGATTGACTTATTACCGATTGTTTACAAATCAAACAAATTCTTTTACTATTATAATGGTGAAGATATACATTCTCATATGCATTAACATGTGAAAAAGTATAGGAGTAATTTGATTATAAAAATATTTATTTGACCTGCAAAAACTACAATAAGTTTGTAATAAGTCAATTTGGTAAATATAAAATTTATCAGATTCTTTTTGTTAATATAAAAAATTTGACTAACCAAGGAACTTATTTATTAGACATAAGCAAACCATATAATTTTTCGAATCACATGGGGTTTATATGTAACTACACAAATTTTAAGAGGGAGTGTAATTATTCGGGAACTATCCAAGGACCCCTCTTGTGATATTGGGAATATTAAAAAAAACTCTTAGACAAATAAAGTATCAATTACATCCCTGTGATATGAAAAAATATTCAAAAAAACCCCTGAGACCAGGTTGACCAAGGAGTTGTATGAGTTATTGTTCAAAACATAAGGGTGATTTTTTACATTTAAATTTTCATAGAGTTTTTTTTATATATATTTTTCCATATCACAAGGGTCAAAATGAATTAACTCGTAATTATTCCTATAATTATTGGTAAAATGTGGGAAGTGATTTCAGTTAGACTGCATTTGGATCGATCAATTTAGATTTGAAGATATGATTTCATACAGGAGGAATTTGAAATCTATCACTAAATAAATTTTAAGTTAAAGGATTCGAATCCATAAATTTTTAAACATGCAGAAAAATCCAAAGAATTTGTTACTATAAATTGAAATCTAAGCCTTCGAATCCATTAATCCAGATGTAGCATCACGGAATCGGATTTGGAGTTATTTGATTTTTTTTTTAAATATATATATGTGATTGAGCATAAATTATTTCGGATCGATATTTTAGAAATACAGAAACATTGTTGGTTTCATTCAGTAGTGATTGCTCTTTTGGTGAGGTATGCTTCTGGCTTGGTTGTTTGAATTGCATTGTTGCTAACAGTTACAGTTGTACACAACAAAAGAGTAAATTCTCGTATGAAAAATAAAATAGCAATTTATTTTTTTGTATTTTTTAAAATATAGTAATTTATCTTTTTATATTTTTAAAATTGAAGCAATTTACCTTTTTATAGTTTTAGAAATTCAATTTGTTATGCAACGCGTTTGTATTTATATAATAATTAACTTTTTATGTGAATCCTTGCGGACAGTTTATTACATTTGTGTATTTGGCGTTTTTGTTTCTTTCCATATCTCTCAAATAGTAGCAAAAGTGTTGAAATGTGTGCTGGATTTTTCTCTCTTGGGTTGGAACTCGAAACAGCACATATTAATTATGAGCTTTTTCACTCCCAACATATTCAAATCTTATTGACAAGAATAACAGGCCCACCAACCTATTCTGCAGCCCTATAGATGGGGTAAAACTTAAAAACAGTCTCTGTATTAGCAGGACCAATAATGTACAGTAAGGGTGTAACGTCAATGGTATTCTACACTATTAGAATAGGTGAATAGAAACTCTATTCAATTATATTAGTAGTTTTAGAAATTATTTATCAATTTTTATGAATGGTATTATTTTGATATATGGAGTAAACATTTTTTGTTATTATATTTTTGTCGTGCTTACTATTTATGTTAAACGAAGTTTTAACATCACAGCAAATATCCACATATCAGTTGGATATGTCATGTAGTTGGGCAACACATTGGATGGTAGCTAAGAAATCAACTTTTGAGGGTCGGTCTGAAACGTTCCAAGTCGAGGACCTCGAGACTGTGCATTGAGAGTCTTACAGAGACTTGCACTAAGTATTGCACTTAGTGGATGAGTGTCGTGTTTGATCGGCGACAAACGTGGGATGTCTATGCAAATTCAGTGGGTTAGTTAACAAGGTTGTTAGCTGACTGAACTGGCTCGCAGGTCATTATATGGAAGCTTTGGAGGCTTGATCGATATGACTTGAATTTTCAGTTCTGATAGTACGGGTTTAGTCTTCGAACTTGAGGAATCATGACAGTCGCATGCATATGATGGTTGTATCTTGGATCTGGCGAGAGATGATCGTGTCTTCGATGTGGTCATTATAAGCTTTGTTTAGAGGGTGGATTCCAAGATAGAATCCGTTCCCTATAAGTATATAACGGATATATCTCCTATACGCTTTGAGATGATTTAGATTCTCAAAGTCTATGACCATAGCGATTGGTTAAATAGGAAATGGTTGTTGGAATAGGTGACCAAAAGCCAATTGAAAATCTTTATCAAATAATATTAGATTGATGAATACGGTAAGAATTCATCAAGTTGGCAGCCTGTTTTCATTGTCCTTACCACTGATATTGAACGGGGTTTCATTGTCATAACGAAATGCCCATAGACCGAAAGGTTAAAACCCATGGAGTTGGGCTGCGCATAGGTTTGGCGGCTATAAAACCAACTCCTAAGGGTCGGTCTGAAATGTTTCAAGTCGAGGACCTCGAGGTATGGCATCGAGAGTCCTATAGAGACTTGCACTAAGTACTACAGTCGTGTTTCATCGGCATGAGACGTGGGTTGTTTGTGCAGTTTCAGTGGGTTAGTTAGCCAGGTAATCGACTGACTAAACTGACTCGTGGGAATCGTCATATGGAAGCCTCTTAAGGCTTAGTCGGTATAACTAGGATTCTCGATTCTGATAGTACGGGATTAGTCATCAGATTTGAGGAATCTTGGCAGTCACGTGCATACGAAGACTGTATCTTGGATATAGCGAGAGGTAGCCATGTCATGAGCATGGTTGTCATAAGCCTTATCTAGTGCAGTCGAAGTATGTAGCAGGCGGTGGATTCCAAGAAAGAATCTGTCCCCTGTCAGTATTTGTTGATCAGCGCCTATGCGCTCTGAGATTGTTTAGACTCTTCAAGTCTATGGCCATAGTGATTGATCGAGTGGGAAGGGATTTCCTGCGATGATCAGAAGAGTAAACGCATCTCGAGTATGAAGCATAGATGCCTAGTTAAGGATGTGAACCAACGCCTAATTCCATGCCCTAGACTAAGATCGGGAGACGGTTGACATGAGGATCGTATCCGTATGAAATCGGAGTCTGAATGTTCACGCCACTATTCGCCTACTCTCTAGTGACATGGACTTTTGCTAGACGACCATCCATGGTAA
Source organism: Sesamum angolense (assembly GCA_034509725.1). NCBI lineage: Eukaryota > Viridiplantae > Streptophyta > Magnoliopsida > Lamiales > Pedaliaceae > Sesamum > Sesamum angolense. The sequence continues at coordinate 10,951,703 of JACGWL010000010.1, forward strand.
CGGTTATTTCTGATTATGTGATAATTGAAAATAATTAATTAAATTAGATTTAATTAATTATTTTGATCGCACGCCCGAATCTAGTTGAGGGTGAACCTAAAGAGTCACACACTAATCACGAAAGGTGAGGGAACTAATTTGGAATTAATATAGGAAGAGGTGAATAATTTAATTCGATTAATTTAATTCTTGGAGAGTATAAATTATTGAATCATTTATGAGGAGTAATCCATTAGGATAGTTCGAAATTTAATTAATTGAATTAATTGAATTTTGGACTTAGCCTTTTTAAATTGATTGAATTAATTTAAAAGAGGTTTAGGGTAATTAATTAGTGGACTGGATCCATTAATTAATTAGTAGACGAGCATATCTAATTAGTTAATTGGATTTATTAATTAGAAATGGCGTAAAAATAATTAGTTGGACTCGTTATGTTTGGTTGGGCTTAATTAATTAAGTAGATTGGATTCATTTAAATAATTAAGTCTTTCGGACATGTGAATATTTGATTGGATTAAATATTTACTTGGACTTTCTTTATTAGGTATTTTATTTAATTGGATTAAGTATTAAGTTCAATAGGAATGGTGTATGGGTTCAATTTAACTCGTTGGACAAGAAAATTGCATCTGGCCCAAAATGCATTAAGCCCTAGCCCGTGTTGACTTTTGGGGCTTAATTATTTTTTTATTATAAAAAAAAGAAAAATTAAGGAAAAAATATATTTTTTTAATATATTAACGATTTTATTACGAGTCGCGGATTCAAACCGCGACTCGATATTTTTCTTTTTTTTTTCGAGTCGCGGTTCGAAACCGCGACTCGAAGTTTTTTTAATTTTTTTTTCGAGTCGCGGTTTCAGTCCGCGACTCGGGTTTTTTTTTTTTAAATTTATATATATTAATTATATTTATATATTATATCTATTTAATTTAATAATTTAACGTATTTAAATTATATAAATTTATGTTATAATTTATATTTTACGTATAAATTATATTTATATAAATTGCAATATTACAAATTTAAATAATCACAAAAAATATAATATTAAAAAATTGTATTATATAAAAAATACAAGTATTATCAACAATCCTCCTATGGCACATTTTCTTGTATTGAAGAATCTCCTTGTTGTTGTTGGGCTTCTTGCCTTGCTCGCGTTTGCCGCCAATCCATCTCATTATGAATGCGTGTTGTTTGATTTCGACCAGGACGTGTGACCGTACGGATAGTAGGGTCGTGGACCAACTGGAAATTTGGATCATCCCAATAATCTTCCGACTGAACTGGTTCAAAATGCTTAGAATATGTGTTGTTGTAAGCCATCACATCATAATAATCCTTAACCATTGATGCAGCACTAATATTGTATGCACCGCATACGTTTTGAGCGTGAGAACAAGGGATGCCAAATTGATTCCACTTGCCGCATGAGCATTCTCGGTTGGCAATTTTGACAACATGGGTGTTCATCCCATGTCTACCTTGGCGCCTGGTAACGACCGACGCGGACTGTTGAGCGTGACTGTATTTCGTGACCGTGTGCTCAACAGCTTTTTGTTGCCAAGATATGAACATCTTGCATGCGAAATCCGTCCACAGTTGGTTGTTTTATAACATTTTTTTGACCCTTCATCGCCCGCACATGAAAATAATGGACAGTACGTTCTAAAGTAATTTCAACTAGTGCACTTACCGGCAGACGGCGAGCCCCCTTCAGAACTCCATTAATGCATTCTGACATGTTGGTCATCAAAATACCGCATCGCCATCCACCATCATGAGAAGCTGTCCATTTTTCCTTATTAATCGCGTCTAAGTATGCAAACGCTTTGACATCCTGCTTCTTTATCTCGTCTATAATGCGGTTGGGCTTTTTTAATTGATATTCTGAGCCAGCTTGTACTGTGCTTGCAGAGCACTTTCCACTTAGTCTTTGAACTCTCAGTTACATAATACTCGCGACGTGCATGCCGTATAGAGTGATCTTGCACCGCTTCCATTAGCTCTTCTTTTGTTTTGAAGAGCATTCCCTTATCAAGCCTGCCTTCAGATTTATTATAAAATTTTGCATACCTCAAATTTGGTACATCAACAGAATCTGCAGGTATCTCCGGGAATGTTTATTGAAAAATGGTATAGAGCGGTAAAATGTCGGCTGAGTATTCATGTCTGGCAAAGCCGGTTCAGAAGATGTTTCTGCCCCACGTTGTGCAAATGTTTCTGCCATTACATTTATATCAACACGGTCTGGGCCATCCTCGGGTGGAATTGGATATTCCGCTTCATCTGGTTCCGAAGCTTCATCTGATTCATTTACAAAAGAGTCTGCTGTTGGGTCTTCTCCATCATTCTCATTGGGTATAAAATTTTCTGACAATGGAGTATGTGACTGGGTAGGCTGTATAATGGAAATCAATATTATCTAGGCCTTGAGTAACAGTCACCAAGTTGCGTGTATAATATTCAGGCTCAGAATGAGATGTACCTGCACTAAAATCAAGATTAGAAGTACCCGCACCAAATCGGGATTAGAAGTACCTGCCAAGTAGTCAGTGTTGGAACAAGGAGGCAATCCTGGAGTTGCTAAGAGATTCATGTATTCTCCCCACTGGTTGCTCATTTGTGGGTTAGCTTCTCCCCATTGTTGGCTCATCTGTGGGTTAATTTCTCCCTATTGTTGGCTCATCGGTGGGGGAGGCTCAACATGAATTTGTTCTGCATCAACGTATACTTCCAATAAGTATTCATTGCTATCAACACCGATCTTCTGATAAATCTTTTTCAAAAATTGAGCATACGTCGATGAGATCCTTGATTGTGACATTGATGAGGTCCTGCAGGCAAAACGTGCCGACGGTAAATTTTTGGAGAAATTTACGTGAACAAGATCTCCCCATTCGTGTGCAACAAATACTACACCAAATAGGTTTTTATGGAGTCTATAGGTGCGGACGAATTCAATACGATTGCCATTTAATCACTGCATTGGTGGAGAGGTGGCGATCCGAGACACACTCTTTTCATTTTCGTGTCGGAGAAGCCACAATTACCTTACAAGATGTCCAGGTAATATGGGAGCTCCCAATAGATGGCGAGCCAGTCTTAGGGACTGATCTCGAAAGAACCAGTGCTCAGTGGGAAAAATACTGTATGCAGTATATAGGTTTCGCACCAGAAGAGGGAGCGTTGAAGGGTTCACGGTTGCAGGTTAAGGCCATAATAGAACATATATCACATGTCCACATCACTCCTGACACTCCACACCTTACTATTGTACAGTATGCGCGTGCTGTTGCATTGCTCCTGCTGGGTGGAACGATGTGTCCTGATTCATCAGGAAACTTGGTATCGCTACTATATCTTGCAAAATTAGAGGATATAGTAGCAGCCCGGAACTACAGTTGGGGCAGTGCTGTCCTGGCATTTTTATACCGTGAATTATGTAATGCCAGCGAAAAAGGCAAAGCTGCAATAGGTGGCGCGTTGCAGTTGGTACAGGTAAGTTGTTGAATTATTGAATTTATAGAGAAATATTGATTTGGGCCTGGTCACGCATCATTCCACTTTGTCCCGGACTTGGTGCTCCACGTGTACATATGGGCCCACACCAAATAGATAATAACCGTGTGCTCCCAGGAGCACCATATGGTGCAATGCAGAACTGTGAGCACACTTTCACCCGGACAGTGCGAACAACTGTCCAGGTCATTAGAGATATATTAGATGAGATGCAATATGATCAGGTATTTTATATTCATAACTTTAATTACATATATTCGATCATATAAAATGACATTAACTTGCATTATTTTATTTATTACAGTTTATCTGGCAGCCGTATGACATGGAATCAAATGTCATTATGGCTTACGCAGGGGATTTTAACCCCCAGCTGTGGAGATCAATATGTCCCTTGATCTTTTATGCAATAGTGGAGATGCATCATCCCGAGCGGGTCCTTCGCCAGTTTGGGATGATGCAAAATATTCCAGATACTCGGGACATGAGCCTGCATAAGATCACCCGTTCCAATCGTACGGGCACAGATTGGGTTTTGCAGCACATACTCTACATCACTAGATGGCAAAGACGATATGACACGGTCATACAAAGACAACCCATTTCCAACAGAAGAGATACAGATCGAGGATATTGGGAATGGTACAACAACATAACACGTCATTTCGTTTCGTCGTCTACTGATAGACGTGTGGAAAGCGGATACCAACCTGGAGATGCACCAATGTTGCAGATTGTGGTATGCTACATAATATCACATGTTCATTTTATATACTTCATTTTTAACAATAATTTTTATTAAAATTCATTATATTTTTATATTTTTCAGACTCAACAGGTAAATACTCTTCAAACACTTTTTCAATCTAAACCAGTAGACGTTGAAGGGTATCGCCAATTAGTGGCCCAACTTGAACACGAAGTACAAATTATCGCTGAAGCCATAAAACATCAGCCACAACAAACTGCAACACCATCCGATAGTGCTCCCACCACATCCCACAGACCTCGACGTCAACGACACAGACGTAATTGTGGGATAGGGGGGCATTTTTAATATTTACTTTTGTATTGTAATATTTGTAATAATATTTATAATACATTTATTCATTATTAATTATTATTTGTGTTTTTTTAAATTGATTTGTGGATAAATTAGTTATAATAATTTTTTTTTAAAAAGACCGAGTCGCGGTTTCAAACCGCGACTTGGAGTCGCTGTCTCTAATCACGACTCCGTGTCGCGGTTTCAATCCGCGACACGGAGTCGCGTTTTTAGTCCACGACACGGAGTCGCGGTTTGAAACCGCGACTCCAATAAAAAATTCTTTTCCCCCCTTAAAAATTAAAAAAAAAAGAAAAATGTCGAGTCGCGGTCTGTAATAAAAACGTTAATATATTAAAAAAAAATATTTTTTCCGTAATTTTTTTTTGATAATAAAAAAATAATTAAGCCTGACTTTTGGTAGGTCAAAAATAGCTGAAATTTGGGTGAAAATAATCAGAAAATTTCGTGCAATAGGTGTGTGTGAAGTGGTGGAGGAGTCTTAAGAAGTGGTTGAGAAAGGTGTGGAAGTTGGAAGGCTAGGTCTCCTTCCACATCTCAATCTATTTATTTTAACTCTCCCACTCACTAACCCTAGCCGATTTTTTATGTTTTTCCACAAAAAAAAAAAAAAAAATTTCGTGCTCTCTCCCCCAAGAAGCAGCAAAAATATTCTCTTCATTCCTCTCTTGAAAGTTTTCTTGGTTTAAAACCAAGTGAAGAACAAAGGAGATCGAAACACACTAATTCATAGTGTGATTTCGATTCCTCTTCCCATGAATTTAATCCTTGCTAGCACAAGGATAAATCTAACATTTTAGTGTGGTGTGGACGATATTAGAGGTCTCTTACGTTGGAGTCTTGCATGGATGAATGCCGGAGAAAAAATATACACGTATCGCCGATTGGAGGATAAAAATGAAAGGTAACTCTATATTTGTTTATGCGTTCGTGTTTTGTTTATTTCATTAGCATTTTGCATGATTAGATCTGCAATTATTACACCAAACGCCCGGAAAAAGATCAAGGGTACACCCCTTGACCGGAATTTAATTGTTCGATTTACCATTCTTTTGATTTTTCGCGATTCCGCCGCACTTCCCAGGCTGATCCACTTCCTTCAAGTGGTAATAGAGTCCGGTTTGGTGTATAGGCTATCAATCTTACATGTATTATATGCTTGAAATATGATTACATGTTTTATGGGCTTTGAAGCATGAGTTGTTTATACTTTGGTTGGATATCTATGTGCTAGGGTTTATGCATGTTTGATTTTGTGTTTTTTAAATTTTGGACATGAAAATTTGTGAAAATTTTATTTTCTGTGTTAATAATTCTTTTGGTTTTAAAATTTGTAGAAAATAAAAAAAATTGGAGTTTTTTTGAAAAAACAGTGCCGGTAGCAGCACATGCCCGCGCGTTGCTGTTGGCCGAAGCTTGCGCGCCTGGGCACGGTCGGCCCCGGCCGGCCGCTGACGTCGGTTGGATAGATTGTTTTAGTTTTTTTGGAAATTTTATTTTTCTATTTTTTTTTTTGTATTTTTCTGGAATAATTATTTTTTGTGATTTTAATTTTGGTTAAGATTAGGTGTCTTCTAAAATTAATTAGAAAATAATTTTTACACTGAATCAGTTTGCATGGGATGCACTTATGTCCAACTTTTAAATTACAAAATTTTACATGTATTTTAGCAATTGAATATGTGATTTTTTTTATGATATTGGTTATCACATAGATGCATGAGCATGAATATTTAGATGATTAATTTTCATGCTTGTTGTTTATGTTAATTGGATTAACATGGGATGATCACAAAGCCCTGGGACTGGATGTATGGTTTATTTTTGTTGGGTTGGGGTCTGCGTGCCTCTTAGTTTTTCTCTTGACTCTCCCGTTTTTAGTCTCGGAATGATGAGACATGCTTTCTCCCTCCCTTTGTACTCCCCGCAATTGGTGATTGGGGTTTCTCAGTTTTATGATGTAATAAGAGTATATAGGAAGTCAGGACATTTATTTTTTATAAACAAAATATAAGGATTGAAAACCCAAGGCGATGAAGGCCCATGAAGGAGGTCATTGGATGACCCACAAAAGATCCATGGAGAAGAGGCCCGGTGGAGCTCGTGATGGAGAATCCAAGAGAATAAAGAGAAATTTACAAGGCCCATTATCTGTTAATGGGTTAAAAGTCTTGTAATAGCATAGGCCTATCCTTAGACTGACCATAGATCCACTGCGGGCTCAGTGGGTCGCATAGGTTTATGGGCTTGTGATCATCCAACAAAGGCATGCTAGGCTTTTATTTTGCATGCGATGCATTTTATTTAATGCGCTTATATATTGAATATATTAATCATGCAAAATACTAATATTATGATGAGGTCTCGGTCATATTATAATAAACTCTCACTTGGTTGGACCAAGTTTAAATATTAGACACTTACAAAAAGAAATAAATGATGGCTTGTTATTCCATGTATCCCATCCACAGTAATGTAGTGAGGAAGCCAATTTCACCCATATGTGGTCTCACGGGTCGTGGCACATGTGGACTGAAACAAAGCTGCACTGTTACTATGAACAAATTGAATACACACCTATTTTCCTATCTCACGAGTCGTGGGGGCGACAATGCGTGCTATGATTTGATTGATGGATTAGGACTAACACCAAGAAATGTAATTTTCATGCCTTCCATCCATAATAATGTAGTGACGAAGCTGATTTCACCTATACATGGTCTCACGAGTCGTGGCACATTTGGATTGAAATGAAGCTGCATTATTATTGTGAACAAAAAACACTACACATCTATTTTCTTGTCTAACGAGTCGTGGGGGGTGATAGTCTGCGTATGATTTGGTTGATGGATTGGGTCTAATATCAAGTAATGCGATTTGCTTAGAGTCCTCGGAATCGCATGAAAATGGTGAGGCAAAATATCTTGGGAATCTCGTAGGTCGAGATGTTATTGGATACCTCCCACAAGGCTATTTCCATGTGAATCGTAAAAGCGGGGCATGATTAATTTCTCTTGTGAACCTTAAGCCCACTAGGAAAAGGTTTCCCAAAATCCAATTTGAGAGTGATGGGCTTTCGTAGAAATAGTGGGAGGGTTAGTAACTGAAGTCCAAGTCCTTAACTTGAACCTAATATTATGATAATCTGCTAATATTTGCTGTAAATTATAAATGTCTTAGAATCCACTTAATTCTATATTTGAGGCTAATAAAATTGACGGAACAAACTATTCGAATTGGCTGAGAAATTTGAGGATAGTCTTCGATTTCGAGAACTAGACTTATGTTCTGGATAAGTCTCTACCTCAGACTTTGCCGGAAGCGTTCTTGCCCGGAGAACGTTTGACGTTCAAAAAGTTTACTCAGTGGCATGAGGACAATCAGAAAGTTCTCAGTATTGTATTGAGCTCGATGAGTAACGAGATCCAGAAGCAGTACGAAAGGTATGAGGACGTCTGGTCGATAATGTACCGCATGAAAGAGCTTTATGCGGTATCGGACCAACATATTAGATATACTTTGATGAATGCATTCTTTAGCGCGAGAATGATTAAAGGATAATCCGTATGAGAGCATGGAGTGATGATGTTATCCCTTGTGGAGAAGCTCAAAGACGTCCAGGCTGATTTTGATAAGGAGGAAGCATACGTTGATGTGATCCTGCAATCACTACCTCCCTATTTTGATCAATTCATTATCAATTATAACATGAATGGGCTTGAGAAAAGCCTTCATGAGTTGATTAATATGCTGGTCCACTACGAGGCAATTATTGAAAAATCTATACCATTGGTACTAGTGGGAGAGGCTTCAACCTCTAAAGCAAAGGGCAAGGTTACCGGAGCGAGAAGAGGAAGAATGATGAGACGTCTTCTACTGCTGCTAGTACTTCAGGTGCTCCTGTTAAACTACTAGGCGGGGGTAAAGGAAAGAGGAAGAGGGTTCGTCAGTCAAAGATTCCAAATGATGTTTGCCTTTATTGTCGAGAGAAGGGACATTGGAAGATGGAGTGTCCTAAGCTCCTCTCCGATGAAGGTAAAATCTTTAACTTGAGTATTAACATGATCGCCATCCTAGTCTTGGTATTGGATACCAATGAACTCATAAATCTACGAATGGTTTGCAGGTGATGATGAGTAGTGGAAAAGCCGAAACAAGAAGGTCCCCTAAGGCTTAGCGATAGCAAGGCTGTTGCTGCAAAGACTAGGGACTTGGTAAGGCTTAGTGGTGATCATGTTAAGATAGTATCTATGAAACCTAGCATGATCAAAATAATATTTTCAATTATTGTTGGACAATTTTGATTACATTTTTAATCAATAAAGTCTTTTATTTGACATTGAATGAGATTTATATCTGCTGGGTGAAACATATACTGCCTCATAATTGGATTCTGAATACTCAAATAAAGAATAAAATGATAATCAAAGAGCTCAAGCTTACAGTCCTAGTAGGTCAATCTATTTTAGTTAAGGAAAAAAAAGAGTGATGGGTTCAAAGAGCACTAGAAATAAGCGATTTGGATTCATTAGCTTTCAAAACCTTACTGAGAAGGAGAAAAACCGCAAAATATCTTTTGTAGGACAAGATGAGCTTACCAGTTGCGTGTTGGATTTGATCCAATATGATGTCTGTAAGTCACTAAAATACACAAGATCAGTGTAAGGTTCACAAGTTTAATTTTGTTTGATGAGGATCGAAGAATTAGACACGGAATGGTGAACCAAACTAATTACCTTTCGATTAGATCGAAAGGGTATGTATTTAGTTGGAGTTTTTGAATATCGAAAATGAGAATGTGATTCCCACTTGGTGAAGTTCTTTGGTTGACAGGTCTCTGATAAAGAAGAAATCAAACTAAGTTGGACTTTGTTTGATCGGTGTTTCACTGGAACAAGTTGACCCTTATTGTATGATGAAACTCTTGTCACACAAAGTTGAGTTAATAGGATGGTCCTATATACGTCAAGGAAATAGTGGGAGTAGGTTTTCATACAACTTCTCAAAAGCATCATTCATAATCAAATGACATCTCTAACTGACCATATTCCAGTTCTTATTTTCCATGGAATTGGATTTTTAAATCCAAAAGGACATAAGGAGGAGCGATGTCGGACATCGTTTGAATTAATGACTTGGAGCCTAAAGATTCACTAGGAAGTTCAAACTAGGTTTGAGACTTCGTAAAAGTGGAATATTCGATTTATCAAAAGATCATACTGGGTATGGTATGCCCGAGGCCTGTAGGAGTTGATGTGAGTTCCAATGTGTTTGGTGTGTAACGTCTTACTCATTTAGAATGAGGTTAAGATGTTTGAGAAACACTAAGATACTAATAAAATTGTTCACAAAATTCTCCATAATAGGAATTAAATTCCTACATTAAGGTCAAGCTGTTCAAGAGTCAGTTATGATTTACTGATGAGAAATCTTAAGCTATTCAAGACTTAGTTGCATCTAATTGATGAGAGAGCTCAAATGTTGGACATCCCCTACGTTTGTGCTGAAGACAGCACGAAAGTGTTGGTTTGGTGTGATGGACTTGATGTTGTATATGTTTTGGGCATGACAAACGTATATCGGGAATACACCAATTGGTAGTAGACAGCTGTCAAAAGCGGTCTTTAATACCTGAATAAGGATTAAAGAAGTGTTCTTGACACATGTTTTATGGAGAGTTGATTCTGGAAAGCTAAAGCGATATTAGCTTCCAGACTCATGTGAATAATATATAAGTCCTCATAGTATAGTCACGTACGGACTTGATGGCAGGCATGGTAGCTTGAAAGGATTTCAAGCAGAATGTGGGACGGCTTTAACAAATCGATCTTGAAAAGTGGTTTGGATCGAAAAATGGCATCCATTGGATGGATCAGGTGCCTAGCACAGCCGAGCCAGTTGTAGCCTTAAAGGTGAATGACAAGGCCAAGGTAGCCTTGTGGGCCCGAGATCTCATCACAATATCTATGAAATTCTAAGACAACCATCTGCAGGCAGCGATGGTGAAGGAAATACATGATTGGACCGTGTAAATCCAGTAGAAAATAAAGTAAACCCACGAAACCGTGCTGGTATCGTAGATTGCTCATACTCAGAAGGTTCTGAGGGACATGGGTAATAGGCTCAATGGTCAAGTGGGAGATTGTTGGAACGGGTGACCAAAAGCCAATTGTTGTTTGCCATTCACAATCTTTATCAAATAATATTAGACTGAAGAATATGGTAAGAATTCATCAAGTTCGCAGTCTATTTTCGTTGTGCTTACCACTGATATTGTACGTGGTTTCATTATCACAACAAAATGCCTAAAAACCAAAAGGCTTGGTCGGTATGACTTGGATTCTTGGTTCGGATAGTACAGGATTAGTCCTTGGACTTGAGAAATAATGGCAGTCACGTGCATACAAAGACTGTATCTTAGATATGGCGAGAGGTGGTTGTGTCATGTGAGCATGGTTGTCATATACCTTATCTAATGCAGTCGGAGTATGTAGCGAGGACGGTGGATTCCAAGAAAGAATCTGTCCCCTGTCAGTATTATGACAGCGAGATCTCCTATGCGCTCAGAGATGGTTTAGACTCTTCAAGTCTATGGCCACAACGATTGATCGAGTGGGAAGGAATTTCCTATGGTAATCAGTAGAGTAAACACATATCGAGTATGAACTATAGATGGCTAGTTAAGGATGAGAATCAATGCCCAATTCCATGCCCTAGACTCTAGTGCCTTGTACTGTTGCTAGACGGTCACCCATGGTAACGGGCTATTTTTGGTTATGGAACAAAAAAAAAATTAATTAAATTGGATTTAATTAATTGTCTTGGACGCACGCCCAAGTCTAGTTGAGGGTAAACCTAAAAAGTCACACGCAAATCACGAAAGGTGAGGAAATGAATTTGGAATTAATTCTGAAAGAGGTGAATTAATTTAATTAGATTAAATTAATTCTTGGAGAGTATAAATGATTGGATCATTTACGAGGTATGCAACTTTTTGCTAATATCAACAAATTTTGTGAATTTTGACTATTAGTGGGATTTATTTGTTAGATATAAACAAATGTCAAGGGTACTAGTTAGGTGTAATTTCTCAAACCACAAAAAGTTTATGTATAACTATACCAGACCTCAAGGGACTACAATGGAAAAAAATGTAAGCAATCTCCTTGTGATATTGCAAATGAGCAAATTACCATCCCTATGAAAAAAAAAAATTACCTCTTTGTATATTTAGAAATGCTACAATTCATAAATGAAGCAATTTAACTCCGTGTCTAAGGAAGTAAATTGCTCCATTTCGAAAAACATGTGGAGTAAATTGCTATTATTTTTTATACAGGAATAATTTGCTCAATTGCAGTATCACAGGGAGGTAAATTGCAATTAAACCAATTATAATGCAATCATCCCAACTACATTAATTAACTTAAAAATTGCATTTTCTTCATGATTATGTTTTATGGTGTGTTTGGTTGGGTGAAAATTGGAGGAATAAGAGAAGTGGAAGTAAAAATGGATGTATAAAAAATAATCTTGCATTTGATTAGGAGGAAGAGATGGACGTGAAGTAAAATTCGATGTATATGAAACTCTTCCGGAGTTCAATTTTGTCTCTGACCAAAATTGGGCGAAAAAGTGGAAGTATAAGGTCAAAAAGACAAAAAAAAATATACTTTTTACTTTTATTTACTCTATTACCCATATATATCTATCTATGTATAATTTCTCTCCAATTCGTCTCTCCTTCTCGCTGATAATACCGTACAATTGACAAAAAAATAAAATAACAAAATCGATGAAAAACTACTGCATCAAAGTCAACAATAAGGTAAACAATCTTGTTAGTAATTTTTATTTATTTAAACTAAATAGTTTAAAATAAATGAACAATACTTATTTTTATAAATATTTTTAATAAAAAATATTCATATCTTATTTCACTACTAAAAACACGGGATTTGTGACGGCCTCTTTGTAACGGCCAGAAGCCATTACAATTGTAATGGTCGTTGTAATTGCTTTGTAACAGTTCACAAGGGATGACGTCATATGGGGATTTGTTTTCTTATTTTATAACGGTCAGAAACCGTGCCTAGGGCCGTTATAAATCGTGTGTTGTGCGTAGAACCATTAGAACATTTCGACCATTACAATATTGCACCGATTTTTGTAATGGCCTAGGCATTGTAACGAACTTTTCGGTTGAAATTCAGGCTGTTACACAAAATGCTGCAAAGACCGTTCCAAATATGATTAAGACAAACTGGCCGGTACAATAGTTGTTCAAAACAACGGCTACATTTTAGTGGCTAATTTTGAACGACTATATTAGGAGTTACAAAGGCCATTACAAAAGCCGGTACAAATTATCTTATATATATGTGCAAGATATTTTTATTTCATTACAATTCATATTTTCAACGCATACTTACTTGAGTGGCTTTGGATTAATATTTAATTAATAATATCGCTCGAATTCTTGGACCGTCGATCAATTGGCTAGTGGTGATCGTCTTTTGAGTTGGTCGACCAGGTAACAACGTACGACTAATTTAGTACTGTATTGCATTTAATTAAATTAATTATATTTTGCTATGTACATAGAGACTAATTTAATTAATTTTTATGATCGATTTTTAATTTTTAGTTATATATATGTTAGTTAATAGATTGTTAATATGCATGTATTTAACTTATTAGTAGTGTAATGCATGTAATTAATATTTTTAAATTTATAAGTCGTGATCAAATTAGCTTAATTATATATTGCATACATGTGAATTTGCAGTTATATATATATATATATATAATATCATCATTTCTCAAAAATTAAGGAGATAGATGTATAATAAGAACTTTCCGAGGAGGGCAGGTCTTATAACAGAGTTTGAGGATGGGGTTAAGACTTTCATAGAATGGGCTAAATGTCAACATAGACATATGGATGGAGACAAAATTAGGGGTCCTTTCCGAAAGTGCAAAAACACAAAGGTTGGAACACCCAACGAAGTCAGTTATCATTTGTGTATGAGAGAGTTTGTGACTGAATATTATAATTGGACTTTGCATGGCGAAGGTATTGTTCAGGATTATTTTGAGGCTCCTAGTGTCCCTCAAGTGTCGGAGGAACCAACCCCAGCTGGCCATGTTGAGGGTAATTATCCACAGTGGGGTAATGAACAATATATGGATTGGACGCAGAGGATGGTTTTTGATGCAACCGGGTCGAGTTATTATGCTTCTTCTCACGAAGGTGTCCCTGATGATGGTACAAGGCCTTGCCTTGTGGATGCCAGTACTAGTTCATACATTCGTGACAACGGTGGCCCGTACGATTATGATGAGTCAGGTTTGGCAGACCATTTTTCCAATATAGTGCATGCTGCAGACCAACCTTTATGGGACGGTTGCAACCAATGTCAATTGGGTGCTGTTGTTGAGTTGGTGGATATCAAGGCAGATGGTCATATTTCTAACGAATATATGATAGAATATCCCAATGGGCTAATAGAATATTGCCCTCCGATCACACTTTGTCGGGAGATTACTACAGCACGAAGAAGTTGGTAAAGGATTCGGGTTTACCCGTTGAGAAGATTCATGCGTGTAAGAATGGTTGCATATTGTACTGGAAGGACGACGTCAATTTGGAGTATTGAAAATTCTGTGGGGATGCTAGGTACAAGCCTGCTCGAGGACGAGACCCACATTGAAAGAAATCCCCGTATGCTGTCCTTAGGTACCTGCTGCTGACTCCTCGCCTATAGAGGTTGTATTCTTCGAGGACGACTACTGAGCACATGATGTGGCATGCCACACATCATACAGAGGGGAGGTCGATGTGTCATCCATCCGATGCTGAGGCGTGGAAGCATTTTGACCGGATGTATCCTAATTTTGCAGAAGAGCCGCGTAATGTTCAGTTGGGCCTTTACACAGATGGTTTTGCGCCGCACGGTAGCATGATCGTACTTATTTTCATGTTGGCCAGTTATCATTATACCGTATAATCATCCCCCTGGTATGTGCATGAGTTCCGAGTACATGTTTCTAACGATGGTAATCCCTAGTTCTTTTAATCCGAAGCGTCTAATCGATGTGTACTTGGAACCGTTGATCGAAGAGCTATTGCAGTTGTGGCATGTGGGTGTTAGAACATACGACCATGCCACGGATCAGACTTTCATGATGTGGGCAGCGTTGATGTGGACTGTGAATGACCTACCCGCTTATGGAATGGCGTCTGGGTGGAGTACTGCAGGGGTTATGAGATGTCCGGTTTGTATGGATGATATAAGGGCATTCCATTTGCAACACAGTAGGAAGACGTGGTACTTTGACTGCCAAATACATTTTCTCCCTGCGCACCATCCATACCGAAGGAATAAGAAAGCCTTCACTAAGAGTCCTGTCAAGAATAAGGTTGCACATCCGAGGCTAACGGGAGACCAGATCCTCGATCAGGTTGCAAATATTAGTCCTGCAATTAAAATGCTATTGTCATTACCTGATGGCTACGGTAGCGATGACAAGTGGACGAAGAAAAGCATCTTTTGGGATCTCCCGTACTAGTCAATGCTTCCGATCCGACACAACTTTGATGTCATGCACATTGAGAAGAACGTGTTTGACAATATGTTCAACACAGTCATGGATATCAAGGGAAAGACGAAGGATAATATTAACGCACGTAGGGATTTGATGATCAAACGTAATCGTCCTGAGCTGGAGTTGGATGAACGTAGACCAAACATTACGCCTAAAGCGATGTATACACTATGGAAGGAGCAGAACAGGAGAGTATGTGAATGGATTCGTGGCCTGAAGTTTCTTGATGGATATGTGTCTAACCTTGCACGCTGCGTTGACATGATAAAATTACGGATGCATGGCATGAAGAGTCATGATTATCACGTATTCATGTAAAAATTAATCTCGATTGCCTTTTGTGAAATGCTTCCCGAGCATGTATGTAGCACGTTAACCGAGGTTAGTCTATTATTTCAAAGCATATGCTCGACCACCCTGGATGTTCACAAGTTTCATGAGTTAGAAAATAGTGTTGCCATCATCATATGCAACCTTGGGAAGATATTTCCGTCAGCTTTTTTCGACTCAATGAAACACCTCATTGTTCACCTTCCGTATGAAGCACGCGTAGGGGGGCCAGTGCAATTCAGGTGGATGTACCCATTTTAAAAATTTCTTCATGAGTTGAAGAAGAAGGTAAAAAATAAAACACATGTTGAAGCTTCCATTGTGGAGGCGTCCACTATTGAGGAAATCGGCCTGTTTACGTCACAGTACTTTGAGCCGGACATGCAATCTAAATGAAGCATGCCTTGAAGAAATGATGAGTGCACAAGCAGCAATGATGGAATCCAGTTGTCTATTTTCAACTATCCTGGTAGAGCTAGTGGTGCCACAAAGAAAAAATGGCTTAGCGGATCGGAACGGCACATCATCGAGATGTACATTTTGACCAACTGTGAAGTAGTCACACCACATTACGAGTAAGTTGTTAATTCTAATATAAATTCACCTTGTTTTAATATACTTATTAAGTATATACATTTATATATATTATTGATATATGTACAGATCTTACTTGAACGAGTTGTACCAATACTACCATCCGGACCACCCAATTATTGATCGAATTGTATCTACTGAATTTAAGGATTGGTTCAAACGATGTGTAAGTTAAACATAACCTTCCATTTTAAATTTTTGAAAGTACGTCGTTGCAACGTACATTCTAATTAAAATAACTTATCATATATAAACGTATAGGTACATCTTGAGCTAAATTATACGGACAAAGAGCTACTGAAGTGTCATTATTGGGGTCCCAGTGCTGAAGTGACATCGTTCTCTGCCTACTTCGTTAACGAGTACAACTTTCAGACTAAACGTCACAACACCGGCAAGTCAACCATGAAATGTGGGATTTGTGTCAAAAGTTCATTGTATATAAACGAGGAAAATGATTTCTATGGAATCATTGAAGAGACCATTCAACTGACATACCCACTTTTCCGACTTGCACATCGTGCTGTTCAAATGTCGTTGGATCGTTCCAGTTCGAGGCATGAAGGTGCGCCCACGATATCACCTCGTTGACGTACATTTCAAGAAGCTATACCAGAAGGATGATCCATTTATACTTACACAACAAGCAGTGCAAATATATTTCACGGGTACCCAAGCATGAAGAGGGACAAAACAAACTGAATGGTTGTTTGCAAAACATAGGCTCGGAGAGTTGTCGATGATTCCAAGTGGACTGAGATAGTCGCATACCAACCAAAGGAAGTTCTACCAGTTCCTGTAGTGGCTATCGACAAATAGTCGTGCGATTTACGTGATCCTAATGGTTTACAAATTGGGTTGGAGGCTGTAGGTACTTCACGGAGATAATTGCATGAATATGACAATGAAAATGAAGACGAAGACGAAGACAACGGCGGGGACGATGAAACTAATGATGAGGAATACGAAGCTACATGATGTACATTTTTTCGAATGAAGTATTTTTTATTCTACAATGTTGTAAGAAAATAATTTTTTTTTCATTTTTTGTAGTTTGGAACGGCCAAGTAATTGAATGGCCGTTACAACGGCCGTTACAATTGATAGTGGAAAAAAAGTGGGATAATCTTGGAACGGTCAAATTAAGATAAGGTCATACAAAGGCCGTCACAAGAAAAAATATTTGCATTTGAAATTAAAAAATGGGTGGGAATTTTACATTTGAAAGGCCACTACAAACACCATTACAAAGGCCATTACAAAATTTAATTACAAGAGCAGTTACAAAAGCACCAAAATATGAGCTATTTTGAAATTTTTTACTGTAAAGTACGATATTTTACATCCAAACGTCCGAACCATACCAAATTTGAATGCATACAAATATGTGTCCATTAAATCATATAGATGGTTTGATTTTAAATCACATGACCTGATTTAAAAATACTCGAAGTTGAATGATTGATATTACGTTTCGAGCACGATATTTTGATATCCGTATACCCGATAAGACTGAAAATTTCTCAAATGGGTTATTTTATAAGTGTGATCGTATCTAACGGTTGGATCTTAATTTTGACGGCCCGATTAACCCATACAGTGAAACACTGTGATTCTCAATTACATCAGCGTAATACTAACATTTATGAATATATACTTTTATTGCAAACTGTGAACATTTATCAATGTGTTGATAAATTTTTTCATAATTATAATGTATTTTGATTATATTATTCCACTAGAATAATAAGTTTCCGCAGCAATAAATCGTCGAGAACGTCATATTTTTTTTAAAAATATTTTTCTAAAAAAACTATTTATTTAGAACTCTCTTTGTAATGGCTTTTGTAACAACTACCACCAAAACGATGTCGTATGTTTGTTTTGAATATACGTTGTAACGATTTTTTACACGGCTGCCTCAAATAACATATATAGTAACGACTGTTGTAACAGCCGAGTATTTTTGTAACTCACCGTGTAACGGTTTTTAGCCATCCAAAAAATTATATATAAGGACGCCTTAGTCAATTTTTTTTCTTCGCCTTCTTCTTCTCTCTTTGTCTCTCGTACTCTCTCTCTCTTTCTCTCGCACTCTCTCAATCTCTCTCCCCGCGCCTCGCACCACCATCACAACCTCCGTCTGCCACCAATGTCACCACCCCCGTCCGCCACCACCGTCACCACCATCCGGCCGCCCCCCGCCTGCCCACACCTCCGCCTGCCCACACCTCTGCCGTACGTTCGCTCTCTCTCTCTCTCTCTCTCTCTCTCTTTTCTTTCTTTCTTTTTTTTTATGTTGAATGCATATATTTGTTAAATATATAGCAAAACTATTGTTGGTATTATTGTTGGTTTATTGCTAAATTCTGAAAATTTTAGGTTTAATTTCTGAAATTTTAGGTTTAATTTCTGAAAATTTTAAGTTTAATTTCAGAAAATTTTAGGTTTAATTTTTGAAAATTTAGGTATAATTTCTGAAAATTTTAGGTATAATTTCGGTAAATTTTAGTTTTAATTTCTGAAATTTTAAGTTTAATTTCAGAAAATTTTATGTTTAATTTCTGAAATTTTAAGTTTAATTTCTGGAAATTTTAGGTTTGATTTCTGAAATTTTAGGTTTAATTTCAGAAAATTTACGTTTAATTTCTGAAAATTTTAGGTTTAATTTCTCATTTTTATGGATATATTATGAAATTATTGTGGGTTTATTATTGATTATTCTGAAGTTATTGTTTTAAATGCATTGTTGTGATTTTTGGTAATTTTCTAGGAACTTTTCACATTATTAGTATTGATATATAAACATAAGTAATTTTCTGAAATTTTACAAATGAGTTTAGCAAAATTTTAGAAATTTTCTGAAATTTTAGTTAATTTTAATTTAAAAAATTTAGGTTAATTTCTGACATTTAAGGTTTAAATAAATTTCTGAAACTAAAAAAAAAATCCCCAATAAAAGTGTTATTTTTGGAATTTTAAAAAAAATTCTGAAATTAAAAACTGATTTTCTGAAATTAAAAATAAATCTCTGAAAATTTCTCAAAATAATTTCTGAAAATTTAACAAATTTATTTCTGAAAAAAATTCTGAAAATTTTAAAACTTCATTTATTAAAATAAATTCGGTGATTTTTTTTAAAAAAAAATCTGAAACTTATTTCGTTTGTTAAAAAAATTTTTGTAATTTTTTGGTAATTTTATGAGATTTTTATGTAATTTTCTGTAATTAATTATATTTTTGTTATAATTTTGTGAAATTGGACTTTAATAAATTTTTCAAAAAAAAAATGAATTTTATAGCAAATTATTAAGAACATTTTGGACTTTAATGCACATTTTAGGGACATTTGGACTTTAATGGAAATTTTAGGAACATTATGGACTTCAATGCAAAATTTAGAAAATTATGGACTACAATGCTTTTTTTTAAGAAATTATGCACGTAATTTCAATTTTTAAAAATTAAAGGACCTTTATGTAATTCTAGAAAAATAGGTTAATATAAGAAAATTATGGACTACAATGCAACTTTTAGAGAAATTAGACACTAATTGCAATTTTTATCAAACGAGAGGATCTTTAGGTAATTATAGAGAAATAGGGTAATATTACTGAAATTATGCTCCTAATTCTGATTTTAAGAAAATTGGAGGACCTTAATATATAATTTTAGGGGAATACAAGATTTACAAAAATATTAGAAAAATAGAAAAACGTATTTTTAATGTTATATTTTTTTAAATTATAGACAATGAGTACTGGTGCTCCGCTCCCCCTGGACGAGGACGTCGGGGAAAGGGCCTTGGTCGCGGTCGTGGCCCTCCCAACCCTCCCCGGGCTGAGCCAACGAATCCTGCATTGGTCACCCCTTCATTAGGGGTTGTGTCCCAACCCCCGCAGATTCCTGTTGACTCCGGCGCAGTGGAGTCATATGCGGTGGGGGCTAGCAGTTCACAGGCCCCACAACGGCCGTGAGGCGCACCACCACCACCACTACTTCCTCCACAGGCCCAGAGGCATTACATTAGCCTCCAGGATGCGAGGTACGATGGCGATTTTTATTTATTTTTTGATAAAACTTGTATTTTTCTATATTTTTTTATTGGTTTCAATATTTTCAATGTTATTTTCAAGTCGGACCGCGATTTTCATGCTGCCATCAACAATGCGGTCAAATGGCATTATCCGCATCCCCAGGCCAACATCTCACAGATCCCACAGGAGCACCAGCTATTCTGGTTCCAGAAGCTGAAGATAAGTAATTATAATATTATTTATTTTTAATTGAAATTTATGTTTATTTTTTATTAAAATACTACATTTAATTATGTGTTCGATTTTGCAGCTTAGTTACTGGTGGGACTGCGACGATGAGAGCATGTTCAAGATCGTCAAGTCGCAGGCCTGAAAGTTCCTGTAGAAGCAGTTTGCCGACACCCGCAACCAGCTGGCCAGACCGCTGTGGCTAGCCAAGGAGATTTGGTGCTAGCTTTTAGAATTTTGGGCGAGCCCAGAATCCAAGCATAGTCGGTCAAGAATAAGGTCAATCGAGCGACTAAACAAAAAGCAGCGGCGACCGTCTATGGTGGTTCATCATCCGTTGGGGCGCACAAGCACAAGCACAAGCTGGTAAGTGCATTAATTTTTATTAATAATTAAATTTTATTTTTTTAATTTCTAATCAGTTTTAACAATGATTTTTTGAATAGGAGACGCAACTTGGACGCTCAATCAATCAGATGGAGGCGTTCGAGAAAGTGTACAAGAAGAAGGATGACGACCAGTGGAACGATCCGAGAGCGAAAGAGGTCGTGGTACGTATTAATTTTTTTTAACTTTTAAAATTACAATTATTTTTTTTAATCTAATTATTTAACATGTTTGCAGGAGGCGTTCTTGAGGCTATTGAGGGAACGCTAGGGAGAAGAGAACAACAGCGAGGAACAGGCACCCACGTCCCAAGCCTGCGTGACCTCGAACGAGCAGCAGCTGTGGATGTCAACAGCTGGCAGTTGAAAAAGAGATCGAGTATTCAGTTTCAGCTCCGAGGCCCACCACACAAATGCTGGACCATCACAGCCCAGCAGCTCCACTGCTCCTACGCGCTCGCCGCCATAGCCGCAGAGTGACGATCTGCGTGATCGGGTCCAAATGATCGAGCGCTACATCAGAAGTCGCGATCCGGACTGGCCCGATTGTGTAGTGCCCCAGCCTCCAACTCACGCCTCCGCACCCGACAACGACGATGACGAGCATGCGCCCGCAAATAGCCATGATTTAGATTAGGATTTTCTTTTTCTAATACAATTTTGAAAAAATATTTCTATTTTTATATTGAATTTATTAGTTTTCTTTAATATATATGTTTTTTTAAATATTATGTTGAAAAAAACAAATATTAAATTAAATATTAAAAATATTTATAATAAATAATAAATATTAAATTATATTGCAAAATAAAAAAAATTAATTTTTGTAATTGTCTTTGTAACGACTTTTGTAACACCGAAAATTTGAGGAATTTTAAAAGTCGTTACAAATACTGTGCCAAAAAAAGTTACAATGCTCTATATGGTTGTTACAACAACAGTTACAAGGACCGTTACAACACGAGTACTGAAAGCAGTTACAAAGTTCGTCACGAAGATCATTACAAATAATGTGCCAAAACCAGTTACCATAATATTCCACAATGTTATAAAAAACTATTACAAAAGCCGTGCCAAATTAAAAGAACAACCATATCTAAAGGTGTTACAAAAGATAGTTACAAATAAATTTTCATTCAGCCGTTACAAAAGCAATTTCAAATTATTTTTATAAATCGATTGAATTTCAAATTATTTGTAACGACATATTAACCCGTGACAAAAAGCATGATTTTCCTTGATTTTATTTTAATATGAATAGTAGAAATTTATTTTGAGATTGTACTTTTATCCACATACTTTGATTGTTATCACAATATTCTAAAGGTAAAATAATATTAATAAGTGCAACTTATCTTTAAATATGAATAGTGAGAATTTTTTTAGCGTTTATTCTTATTGAGAAAACATTCGTACCCTTAATGAGGTATTCTCTTAGATTTTGATACTTTTATTATAGGAAAAAATGCATGCTACCCCCCTGTGATATGGGTAATGTGCAAAATACCCTCCTGTAAAAAAAATATCAAATACTTCCCTATTTCTTTGAAATTAAAGCAATTTAACCACTAAGAGAGATGTGTGTATTGCACTCGCCCTTTTCAGAGTGTGCATGATTTTTTCTCCAAAAAAATTATTTTTGTACAATATTTATATATCTAATATAATATATACAAATATTTTAAAAAAATAAATACACTATTTATATATAATATATAATATTTTTAATAATATATATTATCTATATCTATATCTATACTATTATAAAAGAAAACCCATTTGGCATACCAACTTTAGAATGCCCAAATTTACCTTTCATTTACTTTTTTCTTTAAAAAAAAATTTGGTTAGAATATTAATAATTTGACAATTACACATATTTTTTTTCTCTCACCCACTAGTCCATTATGTCTCTCATCAAACTTTCTCCATATTTCTTTTGCTTATAAATTTCTTTATTTTTATTAAATTGACAATTATAATATATTTTTTCTTTGTTACCTCACATTTCTTTTTTTTCTAATAGATTTTTTTCTTACTCTCAAGTTATGATTGTTATTTTTATAAAAAAAAAAAATTCTCTTAATCTCACATCATATTTTTTTATGCTCGCGGGAACCGCGTGCAGCGAGTACTAGTACTATTAAAAGAAAATCCATTAATTTTAATTGTAATTTTTTTCCATTAATTTTGTCACGGGTTAAAATTAATTTTAAATTGTAATTTTTTTCCATAATATAATGGACGTATCATGTTGAGAATACTAATAAGTGTAACATATGATTAAATCTAAAATAGTTAGAATTCTCTCAAGTATTTAGTCCTATTGTGAGAAAATATTCGTACCTTTAGTGAGATACATTTTCATGGTGTACCTTTACTATGGCTATATTTGTTAATCTTTTATTAAATGGGTCTTTTTATTAAAATAATCCAAATTAAGGAGTTTCGACTAATTATTATTATTTTACTATTGAATTTTAAATATTTTTATTTTTATTTTTATATTAATTGATTTGGTGCAAGATGAATGAAATACAAAATTTTAATTTTGGAAATACTTTTTATTTATTAGTTCCAATTAAATTTAGAAAGTGAATTACAAATAATAGAAGTAAATAGATTCGTCATCAATTAAATAATTATTATCAAATTTTTTGAAAATATAATTGTATAATACTAATATTTCAATGACATAAACATAAATAACATCATGAACTTAATAATTTTATGACTAACGATAAATAATATATTTATTTTAAAAAATATATTTTTATACGTACATCGCACGTCATGCTTCCTGGTAGAGTTAGAAGAGCAATTACTAAAAGTTTTAACTTGAGTAGCTGTTAAATACCAAAGGTGAATACAGTATAAGCGTATCGTCGATACTCTGAACCATCTACAGGATAGAAAAGCTGAAGCTAAGGTTTATCTTGTTGGGCATCTTCTCTCATACAGCAAGAGATTCGCATTGCTGAAAAGCAGAAAAACAAACAGAAAATGTAAGTACGCAACAACATATTCTGTCTTCTTTTTCTTCATCGTCCGTCTGTCAAACATATTCAAAATGGCCCTTGAGATTGCAAAAGATCATATATATATATATGCAATGCTGGCCGTACGTACTTGAAGAAGGTACTGATCAGGTATTAATTCTAGCACATTCCATCTCCACTATGCGTACTACATAGCCCTAAAAGCAAAGAAAAGACATGTACTTGTCAGTTGAATTTCACATGAGTATTTGCATCAGAGATATGGAAGATTGTGTTGATTCTCTCCATATGTTTGATGCTTTTTGGGTTGTCTTAATACCGCGGAGCGAATCGCATTCACTTTTGTAATAAGTCAGCAACGGAGAAAACGGTTGTTTTCGAATTAGGACAGTTAACAACTCGAATTGAGTTGAATATATTATTGCTTGAGTTTATTTGAATTACTTTGAACTTAAAAATTTATAAAAGATAAAAAAATTCTTATAATTTTTGGTAAATATTGGTTAAAATATTTTTCCCCTTCTAATGGTACAAAAAACTACATTTTTTTGCTTTTTTGGTACCATTAAACAGGGTCTTCCAATAGGAGTTAACGGCCGTTAACCTCTGCTGTTAACTTGGGACAAAAAAGGCATGATTTTGTGCTTTATAGTACGAAAAACGATACTCGTCACAATTGTAGTAACAAAAACGAAAATGACATTTTTTAATGGAATCAAAAAAACATTTTGCCCGTAAATCAACATTATGTTGAGAAGTCGAACAGCTATACTTCAGCATATATGAGGAAGTTGGTAAATTTGTTTCAAGAAATAAACAAAGTGGCATTGGTAATTTTCTTCTCTTTACATACACACACCGAATAAAAAAAAAAAAGAATTGCTAAATTTATTCAGCCTTCTCGATTGCTTGTATGCATTCAACAACTGTTGCCTTGTTCGACATCGCTGACATCAGGGCTTCATGGAGTAACCGATTGTTTTTTATTAGCGATGCAGCAAATAGCACCTGCAAGTTAGCACCAAAGTTTTCACAATTGAGGCTTGATGGAAAGTAGGCTGGTCGAGCTCAACTCATATGCACTCTAGCTACATGCATCTCAAGAAACCGTCCATGTAACCATCTTAAGAAAAACTTACCGCCCATCTGGTAAGGTTTTGCTGCTGATCTTTGCTAAGCTGCGGCTTACTCCTGTTTATAAATCTCTGAAAAACAGACGGAGATGAATGAGATTTTGCTTTTAGAGCATGTTTGATGTTTTTCTTTGTGGGACGAACAAACCTGAAGAGTAAAAAGATCGGCTGATTGACCAACAACTTTATCATATTGTAGACCTTCTGCAGCCAGTCCAGCCATCGCTACAACCGCCAACCTGAGAAGTGCAATACTCACTAGTTTCAACTTTTCAGACAGATTCTCAAGAAGTAGAAATGTGTGACTTTACGATAAGGAACTCTAACGCAAAAAAAAATGTTAGGATTCAAGACAAACTATTTAAGAGAAGTATTCTTAGAGAAGGGGGTGAAAATTTTCCATCCTCATGCATCTGAGTCGACAAGAAGCGAGAATGTAGTTTAACATGCTACAAAAGAAAATGAATTGTTCCCTACACTATATCTACAGCTTTAAAAACCATGATACATCAATACTATATTTATTACAATCAAACAAAATCATCACAAAAACTTAAGTGTTGACCACACCTAATCAACATTTGAGAACTATAGCTAATAGTTGTTGTACAGCTGTGGTTAATTAATATTTGCCATGAATTTTAATTTTAAATCATAGTAATCAACCATGACAAAAAATCATTTGTTCTAGTAAAACATGCACAAACAAGAAAAATAAGAATTTCATTCTTATCAATGTCAGAATCAACTCTACATGTCAAGATGTTGTCGTGTTGGCAAACATCAATATTTAAGCCAATATAGATGAAAATGACATGTAAAGAAGGTTTTAATGGCATAAACTATCATGGTTCAACATGCAAACATGAATATGGAAACTTCAATTTTCAGACGATACCTGTCTAGTTCCTTGGCATCAAGCTGCCCACTATAAATTAGCTTTTCAAGCCGTTCATCGATAAGATTGACATGCTCTTTTCCAATATCCAAGGAGTAACCAAGGATGGGAAGGCCAAGTAAGTAAGCAACTACAATATCAGTTTGCTCCCATTAAACTTTACACTTACAGAGAGAGACTTTCAAAGAGATAAACACATTATTAGTAAAACATGATAATATTCAAACAGAAATCAGACAAAATAAACTCATGCAACCAAAGGGGGTAATAGCAGAAGACATGCCGAGCTAAAAACGGTAAACAGGTCAGAAGCCAAATCTGTCAGTGTGATGAGAAAATTTTAAAGTTACATAGAACCATATACATGATCGGTATTCTTTTCATATGTGTATGGCGCTTGTGCTTGCATGTCTGTACCTCTAATGAATTAACAGCATAGTTAAAATGATTGTTGCATGAGATAGATTGATGACCTAAAAGTGAAACTTTTCAATGGTATTGTTACATGAGCCTAAACTATGTTTGATAATATTAAACTCATGAGATCAATGATACCTAAGAAATGAGCTGCTTCATGTCTAGCAATCCTCTCCTGGTAATCAGGGAAGAACGAAGAAAATCCACCAATGGCAGCTTGAAGCAGCCTGCATTGCAGAAATTGGAGAAGTTTAACTTATAATGTTCTGTAATGTGGTTTTATGTGTGAATGTGCATGAGCATTGGGACACATTTGCCTTAATTCTTTGTTAAACAATAATCACGAGTATGGAAAGAAAGAATAGAAAAAATATTGTTAGAGTTACTAAACAATAAATGATCATCCCCTCCAATAGTTTAAACTTTTACATGAGTTGGTCATTGCAAACAAGAGGTCCTAAGTTCAAATCCCATCCACTCTAGCGGCTTTAACAGCTTTAATTTTTAGATAGGTGGCCATTCAACACAAAGAATAGTGGACCACATGGCTATTAACCTACTTACCCTGGCGAAATACTCCCTACGGCAAGAACTATCAAAGAGATGCTTCCAATCAAGTACGGCACAAAAAAGCCCCAGTCCTGTGAAACAAGGAAATGACCAATCAAGAATGTCCTGAAATTTTTGTTATTATCAGCACTTTGGACTTGTTATTATGCATAGCATTAAAGGTCTCTAGCTTTCAGATGAAGTAGTGATACGATATGCCGTGTGGAACTAATAGACTAATATTCCACTTGCAGTTCCAATTTCTTAATATTTGACTAAGAATCGAAGGAATATTTGTAAGGATATATAAAGCTATAAACTTGTTGCTGCCATTGAATGCAAATAAAAAGCTACTTCTATTGGCTATAGATAATTTCGACTCAAAGATAGTGATAATCTGAGACCAAGAACAAGCAAATAGTTTAACGTAGGAAGGTGGCGGAAGCTACCCCAGGAAGCTGGCCGGCAAGAACACCCAGAAATCCTGTTGTGCCGACCACGGTAAAGAGAAAAGCTGCCTGCATCACTGAACAAAATTAACTCAATAAACACACAAAACTTCATCCACAGTTTCTACTTCAAACTGCTGAAAAAAAGTGCATTCAATCTAAGGACAGTCGTTACACACTTGCCAAGAGATATTCTATTAAGACCACATCATGTTTTTAACTATGGTTTCATAAACTTACATCATTTCTGGTGCTAGGAATAGCAAGATTCTCTGCGTTCTTTATGCCAAGAGATGTCAACTCCCGAAGAGATGTCTGTAACAGAAACAATGTAGATAAAAGTCCTCCGCCATATTCAACTTAGCACTACTCGGGATGCTGACCAAAATACTCATTAAATAAATGCTTGAGCTTGAAAATGTGATAAAAATTTGAGTAGCTATTCGCTGAAAATTCATATAGAATAGTTGTAGAGACTGACCGTACGGCGTGAGACGTATGGTTGGGAACTCCATTTCTTGGCCCAACCAACTTCATTCAACTGATCAAGTGCCTCTTTGACAGCATCACTATCTTTCTGCGATGAACCATACAAATACGCAATACAAGTTATCCATAAAAGCAAATGTTCAGAAGAAAATTTATTCTATTCATCTTATGATGTTGTCGTCTCTAGAAAGGGGTATATAAATGTTCATCTCTCTGCAACAACAGGTAGAAATGGCTGCCACTACCATACTTTATTACAGTGAACTGAAGTCTCACAGAGTGATGGACTTGTGTGTGTGGCAGTAAATAAATGACATGATTTCCGCTGAACAACTATTTATCATTGTTCAAGAAGAAAACCCGTCACATAATATGCATCTTTCAAGTAATTCACTTTGAATATCCTTTAAATTTGTATCTTACTGATTCGACTTGAGAAGCAATAACATTAAAGAACTTACATGTAGAGTAATTCATTAAATAAATCATAATGCAAAGAGTCACAAGAAGTGTAAATTCCATTATTCCATATAGTATTTGTGAGTATGCGACATAATATGGCTGCAATCAATAATTACTAGATATTAGCAATGGTACCTTCTCAAAACAAAGAACAATATATATATATATACATTAGCAATGGTACATGTATAATCAGAGAGTAATAGTTGTTGACAAATATTCTCACTAGAAAAGATTAGATTATTCGCTACAACAGTCTACGGCTTAAAAATAATGTCAATCAATACTATCCACTGCGGTAATTCAAAACCAGTGCGAAAACATAAATTTTGACCACAATTAATTAAAATTCAGTATGATTTTAGCTACTGTCAAAACATTTGTCATAGTTTTTAGCTATGAATAATATTTTAACATTGCCTGCAGAAACAACATATAGTAGCTGTTGCATTGCGAGGTTAATTGGTATTTCACGTGATATATTACTTTTAATTATGATGATAACAATGACAAAAGGTCATAATTCGGCCGATCCTAATATGTATCAACTGATATTACAGGATATCAGCCAATGCTTTGAACCATGGTAGAACTCACACCCCCCATTCCAACCCCACCAAGCCACAGCCAACTCCAGAAAAAAAATAACTTTGACATATAAAAGTTGAATTCCCACATAAACTTCTATAAAGTACCCCATTGGAGCAAGATATACTGTACATGCTGGAGAACACTGTATATCAAGATTCCATACGAGTATCCATTGGAATTCAATAAGCAGCTATCAAATTCGCAAACTGTCAACTTACTCCATCCATCGAATCAAATATCCAAATAATCTGCGATACAGGAAGTAACGAAATGAAGGAATGATGAACCTTAGCAACGGCGGATTCCAGAGTGGTAAGATCGATTCCCGGAGCAGCAGACGAGGAAGCCCGGACTTTCAAACATTTACTGGGTTTAGTGAGCAGAACGGAGTCGTATGCTGGGTTGAATGTCGTAGGTTTGTAGAGAGAGAAAACGAGTGACGCGAGAGAAAGGGACATATCTGTGTGTGCGTGTTTGTGTGTGTTTCTCTCTCTAACTTCGTCTTCTCCAAAAGTAGCGAACTGATAAGGTTTGGCACGGCGGAGAGCTGACCGTTAACAACACCGTTGGCCTACTCTCCACCACTTCTAACTCAATAACTGCAGATTTTTTAGTTTATTGTTTTTAATTCTCTAAAAACATTTATCCTATTTATAACACATTTAAATAAAAGATAAATCATGAAGCTCTTTTAAGATTTGATATAATTATAAGGAAAAATTATTTTTTTGGTCCCATATAATAGGTTTATTTTTAATTTAGTCATATTTGTTAGATTTTTATCATATTTAGTCCGATATGTTTTAAAAAAATCAATATTAATCCCAAATCACTTTTCCATTCAATTTTTAATGAAAAAGTCACTTTTCCATCAATTTCACGTCACTTTTCCATTAAAAATTGGACGAAAAAGTGCCTTGGGACTAACATTGAGAATGTTTTAAAACAATGGATTAAATGTGAGAAAAACCTAACAAATGTGACTAAATTGAAAAAGGGCTTAATATATGGGATGGAAATTGCAATTTCCCTAATTATAAATATCTACTTAGCATCTGAAAAATTATAAATACTCCTAATGTTTAATGAAATTATGTAGTTTTTGGATGAAAGCATGAAATATCAACTTTGCCCTTTGTATATATATTTTTTCTTAAAAAATTAAAAATACATTTAAGAAATTGAACGTGATAGATGAATTTTATTAAAAGAATCGTCCACTTAGTCCATCAAAATAAATTTAAAAGAAGTAAAATTAAAATTCATATTCTATATGGACATTTTAATCAATTCATCACAAAAAATATAATTAAAACCTAACTAAAACTAATATATTAGGCTCGTTGTTGGACGATCATTGAAATCAAAAAAGTATTACTAACTTTTTAAATAATAAAAAATATTTATAATTATGTCAAATTCATGGGAGCTCGTTATTACCATATGCAAAATATTCAGTATAATTTAAGTGATGTGCATATATAAAGTTGTTAATTACTAATTATATGTACCAAGTGACAAGACTTATTATTTTCATTATAATCTTTTTCATAATTTAATGATGGCAATATTTATGTACTGTTGTTACTAGAAATAATTAGCGACAAACAAATTGTACATAAAGTTATGAATGTAATTAATTAGTGAAATATATGTAGACAATTTAATGACAACAAAAATAATATCACTATATTTATTATGTTAATATAAATGTGTGATTAATTATTTATATAGTTAAAATTAAATGCAGAATTCCTGTCACTCATAAATATATTGTGATCAGATTAAAATTATTATGACTTGAAATGTATGTTTACAGGATAGTTTTAATATTATTGTAATGAGAAGAATTTATATATAATAAAACATAAACATATAGAGACTGTTCAAGTAAACAACATGTATACTTTTATTTGGATAGCTTCTTTGAATTTTATTGCACCACGTAGAAAAAACATTCTTTATTTTTATTTAAATTTAGATAAACTATAAGATTATTTGTCTATCTAAAAGATTCACAAATTTGTTAGAAAAATTGATTAGAAACTAATTTTAAAAAATTTATCTTGATATTTATATTTTTGTATGGAGAACAAAAAATTTAGTCCATTAACTTGGTTCTCGTTCAATTTTGGTCCATTAACTATGATAATTATCATATTTTTGTATACTAACTCTGAAAAATACTTCAATTGGGTACTTCGGTGGCTAATTTGTCCAATTTTAACTAGAAATTGATGATGTGGTAGATAATTGTTTATTTGTCCGACAATGGCATGGCTGATATGTACACTGAAAATCCTATGAGGCATAATTATATTTAAATATATAAATAATTAAAAATTAAAAATTATTATTTTATATAATATAAAATTTAAATAAAGAATAACCCACCCCCAAACCCACCACCCCGCCCCCTGCCCTCTCCACCGCAGAAGGTATCGACGCCGCCCCCAGCAGAGGGGGGCGACGCGCCACCATTGGGCGATGGCGGTTGCCCAAAATTTGGGCGACAGCAAGTTGCCTGTCATTGGGCGACTCGCCGTTGTCCAGGGTCGTCGCCTCCCTCTGGCAAGGGCAGCAGAGGTGGACCAGTAGGGGGTAGGGGTGGGGCGAGGGGAAAGGAAAGAGAGAGGCATGGTGGATTATTTTTTTATTTAAATTTATATTATATAAAATAATATTATTTTTCATAATTTATAATTATATATAAAATAATAATTTTAAATTTATAGTTTTCTACATTATATGATATAAAATATGATTTTTATAATAAAATTATTTATAATAATCTATATTTATTTATAAAATAATAATTATTTTTAATTTATAAGGATTTTCAAAACAATTATTATAATTAAAAATTTATGAGTTTATTTTTTTTGTTGATAATATATTTTTTTAAAATGATATCTTGAGTTATATATTTTATTTTAATTTATAATATATTTTAAAATATGTAAGATTATTTATTATATGCATGCATAGACGATTTGTCAAGAAAATTAGTTTTTTTTGGAGGATAGGGATGTTATTTTTTTAAAAGAATTATAATAATTATATAAAATAATTTGATTTTATAATTATGTATATATCTAAATATAATTATGCCACATAGGGAGTCCGGTGTACATACATATTAGCCACATTATTGCCGGACAAATAAGCAATTGCCTGCCATATCATTAGGTTTCGGTCAACAATTGGACAAATCAACCACTGAAATACCCAATTTAAGCATTTTTCAAAGTTAGTGTACAAAATGTGATACTTATCATAGTTAGTGGATCAAAATTGAACAAGAACCAAATGAATGGACTAATTTTTTTTTCCTATTATATAGTAGCGAGGAATTTATAGAAATCAATAGAAATATTAGAAATTATATTTAAAAAATATAAACTTTTATAATAATTTAAGTTAGAAATATTTAGAACGGTAGTTATAAAAATATGAGGGTTTGATAAAATGAATTCGTATGAGTTAGTCGATAAACTAAAAATATACCTGAGAAGCGCAGAATGTTTAGTTAAAAGAAAATAGAACGGAGGATAGAATTTCGATATAAAAAGATTAGTATGAAATATACGAAATTATATAATATCTTATTTAGAATTTATGATATCTACGAGGTATTGATTGTATATATTATAATTTACTATAGGACATGACGATAGAGTGGAAGGTTGAGCAGCTCTTTGTGTTGGCAGCTCATTTTGAGATTTGAGATAAGTATAGTTAAATGGTTTATATATATGTGTGTGTGTGTGTGTGTGTGTGTGAATATAAGTATTGATTGTTGGATTCATATATATATATATATATATATATATATATATATATATATTTATATGAATATAATATGTTTAATGTTGGATTTATGTGAATATAAGTATTGATTGTTGAATTCATATATATATTTATATGAATATAATATGTTGAATGTTGGAATTATATATATATATATATATATATTTATATGGATACAATATATAGTTTGTTTATATACTTGATCGTGAATATTGGCTGTTGTAATGACTACTTTATGTCCGTGAAACTGCTATTATGTGTTTAGTTGTGATTGTGTTACACGAATATTGGATGAACGATTATATGGTTGTATAATTGATTGTGGCATGAAATCGAATAGAAAAACTATTGATGAGAGGATAATTATTACTTAAAATGGAATGAAGAAGTTAATGATGTGATGTTAGGAAATAAAATGAAACGATGACGTACCTAACTAGAGAGCATACTCAATGGTTTAGAATGATATGATCAATATCGAGTTGTGTGTTGTCATTGATTTTGGAGATGCTGGGATACCATACGAGTTGTGTGTTGTGTGGATCAGTGAGGATGGAATACACACGAGTTGTGTGTTGTGTGGTATCAGAGGGGTAGGAATATCACATGGGTTGTGTGTTGTGTGATATAAAAGAAGAAGTATTGTGATTGAGATGTTTATGATGGTGATAGCCGGCAAAGCTCATTGAATGATACACTCCAGTTTGGTTAAGCAAGGCCCTAAGAAAATGATCTTAAACACCACTATTATGTTTTGGGTTGATGTTTGATTGTAGCTATGTGATATCTTGCATGTGCTGATAATGTGTGATGAATAATGGTTGTTGGTATAAATGCTTTATACTTGACTGGTTGCTTGTGTATATATATAAATCGAAAGGCTATATATACTTATTGAGTAGATAGTTCATTCCTTACCACGCACTTTTCAGGAGATAGATCGCACGGACTAATATCATCGAATTTTGAACCATGTCGTTACTCTGAATAGGTCAGTCAGTTGTGACATCGAAAGTCGTATGGTTTTGGGCTATGTACATTAAACATCCTAGTGTTAGTCGCCATTGCTTTTAAATTTTGGGACAATTGGACGTTTGATGTCTCATTTTTGGGAGTTGTATAGACTTGTGGGAAGTAAATACAAACTTTTGGCAATATATATTATCTCTTGTGGTATATGTGTTAGGGAAAAAAAATTAGTCCATTAACTTGATTCTCGTTCAATTTTGGTCCACTAAGTAACATATTTTGTATACTAATTTTGAAAAATGCTTCAATTGGGTACTCCAATGGCATGTTTGTC
Organism: Sesamum angolense; assembly: GCA_034509725.1. Taxonomy (NCBI): domain Eukaryota; kingdom Viridiplantae; phylum Streptophyta; class Magnoliopsida; order Lamiales; family Pedaliaceae; genus Sesamum; species Sesamum angolense. The sequence goes on from JACGWL010000010.1 coordinate 10,985,580, forward strand.
CAATTTTGGCCAGAAATTGATGATGTGGCAGGTAATTGCTCATTTATCCGGCAATAATGTGGCTAATATGTACACTGGACATCTTTTTTTGTTTAAAAAAAAAATACATCCCCACCCTCCAAACATACCTAACTCCCAAGACGAATCCTCTATGCATGCACATAATAAATAATCTTACACGCTTTATATTGTATTATAAATTAAAATAAAATATATAACTCATTATATTAGTTTAAAAAAAAATATTATCGACAAACAAAATATAAACTCATAAATTTTTTTAATTATAAATAATTATTTTGAAAATTCTTATATATAATAAAAATAATTATTATTTTAATAATTATTATTTATTATAAATATAATAAATAATCTTACACCTTTTAAAATGTATTATAAATTAAAATAAAATATATAACTCAATATATCCGTTTCCAAAAAATATATTATCGACAAACAACATATAAACTCATAAAATTTTTAGTTAAAAATAATTATTTTGAAAATCCTTATAAATTATAAATATAATTATTATTTTATGAATAAATATAGATTATTATAAATAATTTTATTATAAAATTCATAAAATTATTATTTTATATATAATTATAGATTATGAAAAAAATTATTATTTTATATAATATAAATTTAAATAAAAAAATAACCCACCCACCACCCAACCACACCCCCCCCCCCCGCCCCATACTGGTCTACCTCCACAGTCCCAGGCAGAGAGGGGAAATCGCGAGTCGCCCAATGCCGGGCAACTCGTTGTAGCCCAAAATTTGGGCGATCGACCCCAGCGTCGACACCTTATGCGGCGGCAAGGGCAGGAGGAGGGGGAAGGAGGGGGGGGGGGAGCTGGCGGTGGGTTGGGGGGGGTATTTTTTATTTAAATTTTATATTATATAAAATAATAAATTTTATTTTATAATTATTTATATATTTAAATATAATTACGCCACATAGGATGTCTAGTGTACATATTAGCCACGTCATTGTCGAACAAATAAGCATTTATCTGCCACATCATTAATTTCCAGTCAAAATTGGACAAATCAGCTATCGGAGTATTGAATTGAGGCATTTTTCAACGTTAGTGTACAAAATATGATAATTATCATATTTAAGTAATTTTGACTTGAGATAAAATTAGTTTGTTTATCAACTTGGGACCATTTTTGGGGAAAAATATAACTATATTTAATGGAAAAAAATAAATCTTGAAGGAAATTAAGGCCAAAAAAACATAACGATTTCTCTTTTCTCTCACAAAAATTGAATCTTATTCTTTCCATATTTTTATAAGTTGAAGTCAAGTACAAGCAACACAAAAAATCATATATATCTTTCATGAGTGAATCAAGTAGGCTAAATAGAACACTCATATGCTACTATTAAAAAAGGATCAATTTTTCCTCAAACTAAAAGTGCTTATCAACAATGTGCTAGGTACGTGACTTGCATTACTAAATTATAAATGAAAAAGTACATAAGGACTAAAAGTGCTAGGTTTTATAAGTTATAGAACTAAAAGTGCTAATTTCGTAATAAGTGGGACAAAAAATGACATGAGCCTACTAAAAATGCTATTTTCCCTTAATATTATAAGTCATATCTAATTAATAAATATGTTTATATTATTAAAAAACTAACAATGTTTATTTATTAAATAAATAAAATTCTATCAATAAAAATTACAAATTTATAATTTTAAAATAATATGATTTAATATTAAAAATTAATTATACATTAATTAAGTATTAATTTTTATTTTAAGCTAAAAGATAATAAAAAAGACAAAAACAATTTTAATTTAAAAAAAAAAAAAACAGAAAAAACAAGGGTGTACCGGAGTCTTTGGATGAGCTTACGACTTCAGCCCTAAATTGAAGAAAAAAAAAATTATAAAAACCCTGAATCGTTAGCTAAGCTAACAATTCAGGGTATTTTTGCAAGTCTACCCCATTTGAGGTAAACTTACCAAAAAATTATAATTTAAATATCTTTACTTAATATTTTACTATCAATAAATGCTTTTTTAGTCCCATAAAATAAGTACAGAATTTGTTTTGGTACCACAATTATAAAAAAGTGTCACTTTTAATCCCATAAAACTCATTATCACACATTTTTAGTCCGAAAAAATAATGTGCACTGTGGTTTTGAAACTAAAATGAAGTGGTGATTTTGGGACTAAAAAGTTCTAAAATCACATTTTTTGGGATTAAAAAGACGCGATTTTAAAATTTATAGAACTAAAAGCGTCACCAGAATAAAATAAATTCTATCCCTATTTTATGAAATTAAAAATACATTTCAGCCTAACGATCGTTCATCGAAATTAATGTCCAAATCTGATAGCTTAAATATCTACATATATTCTCTTATTCGATGTAACGTTCAGCTCGTTTTCCTCATGCCCTAAAGTAGTGAAAATTGGCATCAAATTATTTTTCCTTGTCCTCAATATATCGAACCTTTTTTTCTTCTTTAACTTTTTGTTTGCGAAACAATGAGGGACTAGTAATTTGTGACATATATTTTGTTTGTACAACTAAAGTTTAAATAATATAATTATTATTTTTTAAAAATATACATATTAATTAAATAAATAAAATAGTAAAATAATAAAGAAAAATCGAAGTGTATTGAGGGAGAGGAAAGAGAAAAAGAGGGAAGTGAAAAAAAAAAAAAAAAAAAAAAAAAAAAGGAAAACAAAAAACAGACCAAAAGGGAGAGACACCAATTAAGTGCTCTCCTTAATATAAAGGTATAGATAATTACATATATACTCTTGGCTTACAGTTTAATATTTACACAAATTACTTCTATTTTTTAAAAAAATTATGCATATATTTATCAAAAACATCAACATATCATTTACATAAATCACCCCTACTTTTTGAACAATTAAACATACACTTCCAAAAATATCAATATCATTACACAAACTATCCATATTTTTTTGTTGTTTTTACAAAAGCAAAAGATAGAGGTGATCTGCAAAAATAAAACATATCAAGGAGTGTAAATATAATTATCTCAAACAACACTAGAAGAAAGATGACTTTTAACTATGGTTAATTAATTACCATGGTAATTAAAAGTAAAATTTCATGACGGATACTAACTAATTACAATTGTGCAATGATTATTAGCTGTTATTTTTGCAGCGAGGCCAAAACATTTGCAATAGTTAAAAATTGTGACAAATATTTTGATTATAATAAAATAATTGCGAATGTTGTTTAATCATGGTCCAAGTTTAAATTTTTGCATTGATTTTATTTAATTATGATATATAGTATTTATTTATCAGGTTTTTAAGTCGTAGTAATTTATAGTGTAGGGAATGTATTGCAAATTTTATTATTTTTAGTGTGGAAACAACAATGCATCAAGGGGATGCTGGCTAGTCCATAAGATGCTGGTATTAGATCATTCTTTTTTGTATATAGTTTAAATTTTTAGATTAAGTGAACTTTCAACATGGTGGCAAAATCAAGCCAACAAAAAGTTTTGAGTTTAAATTTTACTGTCGCCCATTTATAAAAAATATATTTCATGTGTAGAATTATAAATATTAATATTAATGATCTTCTTTCCTAACAGTTTAAATTTTTAAACGGATAATCTTTTAAAAAAGGCTTATTGTAAAAATTTGTGTTACAATTCAAAATCATGGGACCAATGCTTTTTAGCTTCATATAATAGGGAAAGGGTGCCATTATCATAATATTGGAAAAAAGGGTTCGACCAGTGAAAAACTAACGGGAAAGGTCATGTAAAAAGCATAGCGGATAGGACTACCTTCTTGCATTTTATACTCCACCTCACGTGTATAATATCATTTCTTAGATAAAATTGATAACATTACTTTTTACACATAACGTGTATGTATGAAATCAAAAAAATCCAATCCGAAAATGAAATAGAAAATGCAACTACAGAGCTGACTTATTACTATATCAAAAGGTGTAAGACAGCTGAAACAAGCATCAAATGTACCAAGAGAATAATCAAGATGATGTGGATAAGATAAGTGACACATAATCTTCCACGCACTTCAAATACTCATCATGTTAAATTAGTTCAACAGAGATTGACTTGAAAATTAGCTTTGTTTAGGGTTTCTGGTCGAGTACGTACGGACATTTGATCATTTCTGCTTCTTTGCATTCTCAAGAGTCATTTTGAATATTATGTTAAGACGCTTTCATTTTCTTCGATATATTTGTCTTTTGTGTGTCGGAATCTTTGGATGCCCAACGAGATAAACGTTACCAACACCTTTTCTGTTCTTGCAATTGGTTCCAAATATAGGAAGAAATGCTATCTGCATCAGCCTTTGCAAATCTGAAAAATATTAAATGACACTTATTATTCGGAATATTTGAAATTTCAATCTCGTAAGTCTAAGGATGATAATTTTAGCTTTGATGGAATTCAATTTGGTGATTCAATCCTATAGCTTAACACAAATGGCACATTAAGAAAAAAGTTCACTGAAAATTACAAATTTGGCCAAAATTTGACGCGTGCATCTTACGTCAACCCCAAATTCCGGCCAAATTTGCAATTAAGTCTAATTTATTGTGCCAATTATTTTAAATTATAGGGCTTAATTGCTAAATTAAACTCCAACATGATTAAAATTATCACCCTCTTTAATTATGGAACCAAGATATTTATACGTATGAAATATTTTTCAAAAAAGACAAAAAACAAAATTTGGCCGAGTTGTAAGAAATTGTTTAGGGCTATTATAGGTGTGACAATTTTAATTTTATTACAATTCAATTTCGCAATTAAGCCCTAAAATTTTAAAATTTAAGTCCTTTCGAAATTAAAATTTTGGTCGGAAGTTGGCATGTGCGCCTTACGTCCCCGAATTCCCTCAAGATTGCATTTTCCTCCGCTAGATTTGTATGTGATATGCTTGTTCTTTAAAATTATAATACTTAATTGTAAAGTTGAATTCCACCTGAATTAAAACTGCCACCTTTTATGGTTATAGAACCAAAATTATAATATTTTTCTTATTATTATTACAAAAAAATCATAGAGTTACGACATATATATTGTATCAATTGATCGATACCATGATATTATATAATAGTCAACTCAAATACCATCCACGATAATATTCCGATAATGTCCAATTATATATATATATATATATATATATATATATATATAGATAAATAAATTTACAGTATATTGCTATATTAAAACAGGGAAAAAAATAGGAAATTTGGTAGGAAAATATGTGATAATATGTGGAAACCTTTAAAGCCCAAGAAAGAAAAGTATTCCAGAATATGATAAAGGTAATCTAATACCCTTGTGATTTTCCACAACCAATTCCTATGTATGCAACTTGCAACTGATGACACGTCGAGCACATTATCATCATATGATAAAAAGCCAAAAATCGAAGCATATTTTCTGTAATCTTCAGACTAGACATGGCATCTTTTTCGATCCATTCGCCTATATAAAGAGGTCGTGGAAGCCCATCCGTTAACTCAAGCTGAAGTCGAGCCTCACATACTTACCTAATCCACATTTTTCCAGCCAACGATGGACATGACGATGAAGTTAGGGACGGAGAAGCCGGTGGTGATATTCAGCAAAACCAATTGCGGCATATCCCATGCAATAAGTACACTCATACGTGGATTTGGGCGAACCCGACGGTCCATGAGCTTGATGAGCTCCCAAACGGACGTGAAATCGAGAAGGCATTGATGGCGTTAGGGTGCAACCCAAGCGTGCCGGCCATATTCATAGGGAAGGAATTCGGGTGGTTCGAATGAGATCATGAGCCTCAATATAAGGGGCATGCTCAGGCCATTGCTCATCAATGCTAATGCTATATGGATATAGATCACAAAATAAGGGAAAAGGGAGCTAAGTTCTCATTTTTGCTATATGCCATGAATTTTTAATTATGGCTTATAGTTAATATATATAATTATGTAGTCATAGTTTGTTAAAATTTTTGCTAGCTCTTTGGAGTTGGTATTTGAGGGTTTCTTCTTCTTCAATATATGATGTACTTCCCTTTGGTTTATGATCTACATATAGTGGTTGTAACTATTAGTCCTATTTAGGACTATAAATCACTTTCTTGATCCAGTTTTATATATGATCAACAATGCTCTGATTCTATATATCTCGGTCTATACTAATCAGTTGCTTATTTATTAATTGCTAATAGGAAAAATTCAATGGCTCCCCTGTGATATTAATGGAAATATTTTAAAAATTCTTGAAAAAAATAAAGTATCAATTACACCCTATGATATGAATTTCTTTTTTCAAAAAACCCTTAAGACCCTGTTGACAAGGGGGTTGTATGAGTTACTGTTCTTAACACAAGAGTGATTTTTTATATTTAAATTTTCATAAGGACCTTTTATATATTTTTCCATATTACACTGAATCAAAATAAATTAACTCATTGCTAATATGATCACATTGACAAATTAGAGAGTTGTGACTATAAAATTGAAAAAACGTTGAGAGTAATTAATGCAAACAAATTCCCAAGATATTGATCACAAACATTCAAGTTTATTTCATACAGATATATGTGTACTGTTTTATGTATCATGCAGCCCTGAGTTAAGAGTTTATTGATGGTCATATATAGGGATAATTATTTTTTTTCTTAAATCTTACCCACTAGTAAATTTGGTCTGTTACGTATGATCTTTGTTAATTTAGTCATTTAATTTATAAGAATATGTAAATTTAATTCTTCAGTGGTCGAAATTCACAATTTTATGTAGCCAGAAAAGAGAATGTGCTTAAATATCTTTTGTGAGGTGACATGACCCCAATTGAATAAAGTTTTAAATATTTGTTACAAAAAAGATTTGAATCCTAGTCCGTCCACTTTAAAATGACCATAACTGTCATGTGAACTACCAAATATAAATTAATATTTGACCCCTTAAAATTTTATTTTTTATTTTGTTTAAAATCACTTTAGTTGCTTAAATTCATTTCTTTACTTTAACATTCCTAAATGTTATTTTTTTTGTCTCATTTGTATTATTCTGACTATTTTTTTATGAAAATGTGTCGGAGTTTGACTTTTTTGGAGGGTAAAACGATCAATTTAAGTTTAAATTTAACAATTTAGTCCCTTAAATTTATAAAATTATCATATTAGTCAGTTTCTAGAAAGAATTTTTTTTTATATATTTTATATAGTGAATATGGTAATTATCTTTGTATGAAAAATTAAAACTCTGAACTCTTGAAAACATAATAACAACATATTGCTTAACTTAAAATCAAATAGTCTCTCACTACAAAAAAATTTTATTGTAACAACTTTTTTAACCAATTGTAACGATTTTTATATTTATAACGATTTTTGGAATGGCTTGCCCTACCGCGGCTAAAGCAGTTGTTATAAATAATTTGTAACGGCATATGAAAAACAGTTACAAATTGTAATGGCCGTTGTAATACCTTTTTCCAGCCGTTACAAATTATGTCGAATTATGAAAAAATAATTTGTAATTTCTTTTGTAATGGCTTTCTTAAATTATATTTCTAATGGCTTTTGTAATACTTTTTGGTATGGTTGTTCTCGTACGTTGGCACGGCTGTTGTAATACTTTTTGTAACATTCTGGAGTATTTTGACAACTTGTTTAGGCACATTAATTGTAACGACTATTGTAACGGCCTTTGTAATTGTTTTTATTACTGATTTTGTAACAGCCCTTGTAACTGTTATTGTAACAGCTAATTTAGAGTAATGTTACTGTTTTTGATACAATGTTTGTAACGACTTATAAAATTCCTCAATTTTATTTGTGTTACAAAAGTCGTTACAAAGGCAATTACAAAAATTATTTTTTTATTTTCTAATATATTTTAATATTGATTTATTTAATTTTATTTATTTTTAATATTTAATTTATTTAATTTAATATTTATTTTTTTGCATCATCCTATAAAAAACACATCATATAACAAAAACAAAATAATAAAATCATTATAAAACAAAAATATTATTTTAAAATTGTATTGTTTTACAAATTTAAAAGAAAATCCTAATCTAAATCATGGTCATCTGCGGCCGCATGTTCGTCATCGCCGTCGGGTGCGGGGGGGGGGGGTCAGCTAGAGGCTGGGGTACTATACGATTGGGTCAGTCCGGATCGCGACTTCTGATAGTAGCGCTTGATCATCTGCACCCGATCATGTAGGTCGTCACTCTCCGACAGTGGTGGCGAGGGCGTAGGAGCAGTGGAGTTGTTGGGTGATGGACCAACAATCGTGTGGTAGGCCTCGGTACCGAGACCGAATACTCAACTCCTTATCTGATCGCTAGCTACTGACATCCACAGCTACTGCTTGTTTGGGGCCATAGAGGCTTGAGACGAGGGTGCAGGTTCTTAGCTGATGTTCTCTTATCCCTGGCGTTCCCCCAACAGCCTCAAGAACATCTTTTATAAACATGTTAAATAATTAGATTTAAAAAAATAATTATAAATTTAAAAAAGTAATATGTTCCGCTACCTGCTCCGCGCTCGGACCCCTCCACTGGCCATCGTCCTTCTTCTTGTACACTTTCTCGAACACCTCCATCTGATTGACTAGGTGTCCGAGTTGTGTCTCCTATTTAAAATTCATTGTCAAAACTGATTAGAAATAAAAAAAATAAAATTTAATTATTAATAAAAATTAATGCACTTACCCCCTTGTGCTTGTGAGTCCCACGGATGACGGTTGCCGCTGCTTCTGGGTTGGCTGCCTAGTTGACCTTATTCTTGGCCGACTATGACTGGAATTCTGGGCTCGCCTAAAACTCCAGAAGCTGGCGCTAGATGTCCTCAGCTAGCCACAACTGTCTGGTCAACTGGCTGCGAGCGTCGGCAAACCTCTTTCGCAAGAACTTCCCGGCCTGCAACTTGACGATCTTGAACATGCTCTCGTCATCGCAATCCCACCAGTAAAAAATCTGCAAAGTTGACCACATAAAAAAAATAAGTGGTATTTGAATAAAAAAAGATAAACATAAATTTTAATTAAAAATAAATAATATTATAATTAATTACCTTCAACTTTTGGAACCAGAATAGCTGGTACTCCTATGGGATCTGCAAGATGTTGGCCCAAAGATGTGGATAATGCCCTTTGACTGCATTATTGATGGCAGTGTAAAAATCGCGGTCGAACCTGAAAATAACATTGAAAATATTGATCAAATTAAAAAAAATATTAAAAAACACAAATTATGTATGTGAATCAGTTTACGTACCTCGCATCCTGGAGGCTGATGTAATGCCACTAGGTCTATGGGAAGTAGTGGCGTTGGTGGTGGTGGTGTATCCCATGGCCAGGCCGGGGCCTGTGAACTGCTGGCCCTCGCTAAATCTGACCTCACTGTCCCGGAGTCCGCAAGAATGTGCGGGGGCTAGTACACAGCATCCGATGAAGGGTGGCCGAATCCGCTGGCTCAGCCTGGGAAGGGCTGGAGGGCCACGACCGCGGCGGTGACCACGGCCCTGGCCTTGACGTCCTCGTCTAGGGGGAGCAGAGCAGCACTAGTAGTAATTATCTACAATTTAAAAAATATAACATTAAAAGTACATTTTTCTATTTTTCTAATATTTTCATAAATCTTGTATTTCCCTAAAATTATATTTTAAGGTCCTCTAATTTTCTTAAAATCAGAATTAGATGCATAATTTCTGTAATTACCCTATTTTCCTAAAATTACCTAAATGTCTTCTAATTTGGTATAAATTTTAATTAGGTGCATAATTTCTTCAATTTTTGTATTTTAGTCCATAATTTTCGAATATACCCTATTTCTCTAAAATTAGCTCAAGGTCCTCTAATTTTTTAAAAATTATTGTTAAGTGTCTAATTTCTCTAAAAATTGCATAATAGTCCATAATTTTATAATATTACCATATTTCATAAAATACATTAATTACTATATGATACAATACATATGAATTGCATACATTACACAACTAATTAATAAGTTTCACAAATAATTACACAATATGATACAATACACAATTATTGCAAAAATTATACAACTATATATACAATGAAGTTCACAAAAATTACACAAATTACACCGAAATTATAGAAAAATATTACAATTTCATACTTTATATGTTTTAATTTCAGGAAAAACATATTATAGTTTCAGAAAAAAATATTTTAAAATTTCAAAAAAAACTTTTTCAATTTCAGAAAATTATTTTAATATTTCTGAAGAAACATATATTTATTTAAAAAAATTATATTTTAATTTCAGAATAATATATATTTATTTCAGAAAAATATTATGTAATTTCAAAAAACTAATTAATAATTTCAAAAAATTATGTTCATTTCAGAAAAAATATAATTTAATTTTAAAAATTATAGTTTATGTTCAGAAATCAAATTTTAATTTCAGAAAATTATAGTTTAAGTTTCTGAAAATATTTCAGAAAAGTTATTTTTAAATTTGAAAATATTGCTATTATCACTAAATTTTACAATTTATCAACACTAATTTCAGAAAACTCCCTAAAATGTAAAGAAATTGTACACAGTCATTTCAGAAAATTCCCTAAAATTTCAGAAATCATTTTCTAAAAATAAAACATAATTTCTAAAAAATATTTTCAGAAATATTTTTCATAAATATTTTCAGTAATATTTTAAGAAATATTTTCAGACTATATTTCTGCAAAGATTTCTATATTACTGAAAATATTTTTTTGAAATATAAAAAAAAATAAGGAGGAAAGGAAAAAAAAACAAAAACAAAACTCACCGTCTAAGCTGGCGGAGGGAGTGGCGGCGGACGGCGGATGGCGGATGGCGAGGGAGATAGAGTGAGAGAGAGCCGAGTAAAAGAGAGAGAGAATAGGAGAGAGAGAGAGAGAGAGAGAGAGAGAGAGAATAGGGAGGTGGGGTAGGCGGCCGGAGGTGGAAGAGAGAGAGAGAAATAGGGTTTGGGAAGGAAACGAAAGAGGGGAGAAAAATCGATCAAGTGTTGTATATATATACTCTTTTGGAACGCCCATGACTATTCCAAAAACTGTGACAGAGAGTTACAAAATGAAACGTCGTTACAACCGCCGTTATAGTTTATGTTGTTTACAGAAGCCGTGTAAATTAAAAACGTTAAGAAGTGTATTACAAAATAAAAAAACGACGTCGTTTATTCAACGTTGTTACAAAAGCCGTTATAAAGAGAGTTCCAAATAATTAGTTATTTTTATTGAAATTGTTCTTAAAAAAAAGCCATTCTCGATGATTTAATGCTGTGGAAACGTATTATTATAGTGAAACAATATAATCAAAATATTATATGATTATCTTCAAAGTTATCAACACATTGATACATGTACGAAGTTTGAAATAAAAGTATATATTCATAAATGTTAGTATTACGTTGATGTAACTGAGAATCACAGTATTTCACTGCATGGGTTAATCGGTCAGTCAAAATTAAGATCCAACAATTAGATATGATCACAGTTACAAAATAATCCATTTGGCAAATTAGTAGCTATTGGGTATACGGATATTGAAATATCATTTTCGGAACATAATAGTAATCATTCAACTTAGTGTATTTTTAAATCAGACCATGTGAATTAAAATCAAACTGTCTCATATGATTTAATGGACATATATTAGTATGCATTTAAATTTGGTTTGGATCGGATTTGCCGGATGTAAAGATATCGTACTTTACAATTTGAATTTTTTAAATGGCTCATTTTTTGGAACTGCTTTTGTAAATGCTCCTCTAATTAAAGTTTATGATGGCATTGGTAATGGTGTTTAATGGCCTTTCAAATGAACATTTCCACCAATTTTTAATTTCAAATTCAAAAATTCAATCTTGTAACGGCTGTAACGGCTTTGCTTAATTTAGCCGTTACAAGATTACATCCCACCATTTTTTCCCTCCTAATATTGTAATGTACATTATGTTGCTTTGTATTCATCACCAGTCTCGTCGTCCCATCGCTATCTTCATTTTTGTCTTTATTTCATGCACTTGTCTCCGTGAAGTACCTGCAGCATGCTGCTGTGCCATAGAAAGATCCACCACAACTTGTAAACTATTGGGTCACGTATATCATACGACTGATTGTCGGTAGCCACTACAGGGACTGGTACAACTTCCTCCGGCTAGTATGCGAATGTCTTAGTTCACTTGGACTCATTGACAACTCTCCGAGCCTTAATTTTGCAAACAACCATCCACTCTACTTTGTCTCTCTTCATACTTGGGTACTCAGTGAAATTACTTGTACTGCTTGTTGTGGAAGTATAAATGGATCATCCTTCTGGTATAACTTCTTGAAATTTACATCAACGAGGTGATAGCATGGGTGCACCTTCATGCCTCTTAATGGATCGACCCAACGATACTTGAACAGTGGGGTGCAAGTTTGGAATAAGTGGGCATATTAATTGGATGATCTCTTTGATGATTCCATAGAAGTCATTTTTCTCGTCTGTATATGATGAACTTTCCACATACCCCACAATTCATGATTGATTTGTTGATGTTGTGATCTTCAGTGTGAAGTTGTACCCATTAACAAAGTAGAAGGGACCAATGTCACTTCTACACTGGAACCCTAATAATGACACTTCAATAGCTTTTTGTTCATATAATTCAGCTCCGGAGGTACCCACATGTTCATATATGATAAGTTTTTTTAATTAATTTGTAGGTTGCAACGACAAACTTCTAAAAATTACAAACGAAAGGTTGTGTTTAACTTACACGCCGTTTGAACCAATCTTTGAATTAAGTCGATACAAGTGATAATTGGATCGTCCAGATGGTGGTGTAAGTACAACTCATTCAAGTAAGATCTGTACATATATCAATTATATATATAAATGCATACTTAACATGTATATAAAAAGGCCAATTTATATTAGAATTAACAACTTGCAATATGGTGTGACTACTTCACAGTTGTTCAAAATGTACATCTTGATAATGTGTCGTTCTGGTCCACTGAGTTATCTTTTATTTGTGGCACCACTAGCTCTGCCAAGATAGTTGAAAATAGACACCATTCCGTCATAGCTGCTCGTGCGCTCATAATTTGTATGAGGTATGCTTCATTTGGATTGCACGTCCGGCTCAAAGTACTAACGTAAACAGGATGATTTCCTCAACAATGGATGCTTCAACATGTGCTTTGTTTTTCACCTTCTTCGACTCACATAGAAACCTTTCAAATGGTACATGCACCTGTATTGCACTAGCTCCCCTACGCGTGCTTCATACGGCAGGTGAACAATGAGGTTTCCATTGAATCGAAAAAAGCTGGCGGAAATATCTTCTTAAGGTTGCACAGTATGGTGAAAACACTGATTTCCAACTCATGAAGCTTTGAACATCCAGCATAGTCGAGCATATGCTTTGGAATAATAGACTAACCTAGGTTAATTTGCTCCATACATGCTCGGTAAGCATTTCACAAAAGGAATCGGATCAATTCTGCATGAATACATGAACAGTCGTGGCTCTTCATGCCGTGCATCCGCAATTCCGTCACGTCAAAGCAGCGTTGAAGGTTAGACGCGTATCCATCAGGAAACTTTAGGCCATGAATCCATTCACACACTCCCCTCTTTTGCTCCTTCGCTAAGCTATAAACTGCTTTAGGCATAAAGTTCGGTCTATGTTCATCTAACTCCAACTCCGGCGATTACATATGATCTTCAAATCCCTTCGTGCGTTCATATTATCCTTCGTCTTTCCCTTGATGTCCATGATCGTGTTAAATATATTGTTAAACACGTTTTTTCTCAATGTGCATGACATCAAGGTTATGTTGGATCAGAAGTGTTAACCAGTATGGAAGAACCCAAAAGATGTTTTTCTATCACCACTTGTGATCGCTACCATAGCCATCAGATAATGACAACGCATTTCAACTGCAGGACTAATGTTTGCAACCCGATCGAGGATCTGGTCTCCAGTTAGCTTCGGACGTGCAATCTTATTCTCGACATGATTCTTCGTGAAGGCTCTCTTGTTCCTTCGGTAGGGATGGTGCTCAGGGAGAAACTGTCTGTGGCAGTCAAAGCAGCACATCTTCCTATCATGCTGCAGATGGAATGACCTTGTGTCATCCATATAGACGACATCCTATAACCTCGACGTACTATACCTAAATGCCATTCCATAAGCGGGTAGGTCGTTCACAGTCCACATCAACGCTGCCCACATGGTGAATGCGTTGTCTTTGGCATGGTCGTACGTTTTAACACCCACATGCCACAACTGCAGTAGCTCTTCGATTAACGATTCCAAGTACACATCGATCAGACGCTTCGGATTAAAAGGACCAGGGATTACCATCATCAGAAACATGTACTCAGAACTCATGCGCATACTAGGGGAAGATTATCGGTGTAATGATAACCGGCTGACATGAATAAGTATGATCATACTAACCGTGAAGCACAAAATCGTCTGTGCAAAGGCCTAGCTGAACATTACGCGACTCTTTTGCAAAATTAGGATACATCCGGTCAAAATGCTTCCATGCCTCAGCATTAGATGGATGACACATCGGCCCCTTTTCTGTTTGATGTGTGTCATGCCATGTCATGTGCTCGGCAGTCGCCCTGAAGAATACAACCTCTGCGGACAGGGAGTAAGTGGCAGGTACATAAGGACAGCATACGGGACTTATTCCGGTGTAGGTCTTTCCTCGAGAAAGCTTGTACCTAGCGTCCCACAAAATTTGCAGTACTCCAATTCGACGTCGTCCTTCCAGTACAACATGGAATCATTTTTACACGCATCAATCTTCTCAATGGGTAAACCTAAATTCTTTACCAACTTCTTCGTGCTGTAGTAATCTCCCAAGAGTGTGATCGGGGGGCAATATTCTAATAACCAATTGGGATATTCGATCACTAAGAAATATGAGCATCCCCCTTGATATCCACCAATTCAGCAACAACACCCAATTGAGATTGGTGCAACTGCTCCACAAAGGATGGTCTGTGGCATGCACTATGTTGTAAAAACGGTCTGCCAACCCTGACTCATCATAATCATACGGGCCACGACCGTAACAATATGAACTAGGACTGGCATTAATAGGCAAGACCTCATACCATCATCAGGGATTCCTTCATGAGAAGAAGTAAAATAACTCGCCCTGCTGCATAAAGAACCATCCTCTGCGCCCAATCCATATGTTGTTCACCATCCCATTGGATAATTACCCTCAAAATGGCTAATTGGGCTCGCTCCTCCTATACTGGAGGACAGTCGGAGCCTCAAAATAATCATGCACACTCCTCGCCATGCGAAGTCCAATTATAATATTCTGGCATAAATCCTCGCATATACAAGTGATAACTGACTTCGTCGGGTGTTCCAAACTTTGTGTTTTTGCACTTTCGGCAAGGGTACCTAATTTTATCTCCATCCATATGTCCACAGTGACCCTTAGCCCATTCTGTGAAAGTCTTAACCCATTCTCAAACTCTGGTGTAAGACCTGCCCTCCCCGGAAGGTTCTTATTATACATTAATCTCCTCAATCGTAACATGATGATAATATAGATCGATATATAACTCCAAATTCACACGTATGTACACATATAATTTAGCTAATTTCTAGCTAATTTGACGACTTATAAATTTATAAATATTACATGCATTACACTACTTAATTAGGTGAATATATAGATATTAACAATTAACTAACATATAGATATATAAATTAAAAATCAATCAGAAAAAGTAATTAAATCACTACATACACAGCAAAAAGAATATAATTAATTTCATTAAATATAATACAGTATTAAATTAGTCGTTTGTTACCTGTCAACCAACTCAAAAGACAATCACACTAGCTAGTTGATAGTCCAAGAATTCGAGCGATATTATTAAATTAATCCAAATCCACTCAAGTAAATATGCTACAAAATTAGAGTATTGAGAGTGTTTGTGGTTAGTAAGATTTTCTAAAATATTAATTGTAATATAAATAAAAATAACTTGCACATATATATAAAATTATTTTGTAGCTGCTTTGTAATGGATTTTGAAACTTCAAATATAGACGTTGAAAAACAACCGTTATTTTGTAGCGGTGTTTATAACTGCTTATTTTTGTAATGAAGTTTGGAACGGTCTTTAATCCGATCTTGGTAACGACATGTTTTTCACAACAATATTCGTTAAAAAATAATCAAACCGTTAGAAAAATCGGTCTCATATACTAACGGTCGAAAATTATAAACAATTTTATGCACAACAAAGTTTGTAATGGTTTTTACACGGTTTTGGCCGTTACAAGAAAAAAAATTAATCCCCTCATATGACTCATCACACCCAAACTGTTACAATGCAGTTATAATGGCTGTTACTATTGGAATGACTTGGCCATTACAAAAAAGCCGTTAAAATCGCGGATTTTTTTGTAGTGTCTGTTTTTTTTTCATTTGCAAAAATGACAATAAAAATAAAAATTATGAATAAAATTTATCTAATATAAAAATATAAGGAAAAGTTTAGAAGTTCGTATATAATTTTAGTCCTTTAAGTTTGGCATTTTATATTTAGTCCAGTAACTTCCCAAATACTCAATTTTAGTCCTCCAACCGGATCTGTCAAGATATGAGTTAATTCTCAGATGATTTTACCCCTCCACTAAGGAATTTCAGTCCATTTTTTGATTTCTTGCAAAAATTTGTATTTTCTCCATAAACACAGTATATCGAAATCCACTCGACTGTTCCCTTAAGATAACTGAATAGTTATTGGAATGACCGAGTCCTGCATCTCACGTACTGTTTATGACAAAAAATCTGAATCATTTCATGCTCGCTAGAATGGTATCAGAGCCTAGGTTTATTGAAGAATATGTTGTTATATTACATATAATTATTATTTCCCACTAACGGAGGAGACTCTTAAGAGAAAATGGAACCGAACGAAAGTTCGAGTTACAATGACAACAGGGAATATTTCCAGATTCTGGAAAAAGAGAAAAAATCCCTCGGGAAGTTCTGAAAAAATGTGATAATGTCCTAAAAGGATCAATTGGGAGCTTCTTTCGAAGGAAGAAATTGAAGAAAGGTGGAGAACCTGGGAAATTAGTCATCATGTACCAGGACAGGTGGTGAAGCGTTTGCAGACCACTGAGATCAACGGACCAATTCTAGCCCGGAGGAATGGAAAAGGTCAATACCTACACCAATATCTCTCTAAAATTATGATTAGAGTATTAATTGGAAGGAGATCGAGGCCATACCTCGAAAATCTCTCAACATTTGAGGGAAGTACAGAAGACGGTCCAAGACTATGGACATAGGTTATCCAACGTACATATGAAAGTAGACTCCTTGTGCCACAAGATGGACGAGATTCTTAAGATCCTCCCAGATCTACACAAGAATCTTACGATCTGAAGAGCGAAGTTGCAGATCTGAAAAGAAAACAAAGGGACAAACCTGAATCATCCATATCCAGACAAGAAAGGATCAGGGATGCCCTTGGACGGTACCTCTTCTACATCAGAAGGGGAAAGCGAAGGAGATCCCGAAGCCAAACACTCGGGATGAACATATCCAGGAGATCCTTAACTCCATAAAATAATGGAGGTAAGCAGAGCGGATCTATCAGATCTACAAGAATTGGCTGAATCGTTTTCCCCACTAGGAATTGTGGATTTAGTCAATATTCAACCAATGAAGTAACTCCAGCACTACCACCGCCGGAGGGAGCACATGTTCAAATGAGGCTCCACAAGATCACCGATGAGGAAAGTGCAGATTTCCACCCAACGCAACACCAACGTTTGTGGGCACCAGACTTCGAGAGAATCCAGGGAGAAATCCTAGAAGAGCACCTGAAAAACACCTTGGGCAAGAACGATGCTTCAACCCTTACATCCATACGGTGCTGTACTAAACCTGGATGTTATCGATTTCTGAAACATGGAGAAGTTGATAGACGAATGGTAGCAGCCATAAAGAATAGCAGCAACCACCCTAGAACTCGATAAAGAAAACTTCATCAAATAGTGAGTTGAGCTTAGAGGGTTCTGCGAGATCGGATGGGACAATACCCTAGCCGATATTAAAGCCAGTATCCTTGCCGGAGATTCCAAGAGTGCAATAGCAGATCGGCTAGGAAGGCTTATCAAGATTCACCTCATCGGAGATGGTTACTTCGAAGGAAGTAGAACAGAAAAAGGCTAGAGAATATGCACAAGCACTTTTCAGCCTTGAATTAAGAAGTATTTGCGCAGTAGATGAATATAGCTATTGGTTTCGTAAGTATTTCTTTCAAAGTGGAGTAGCAGTGGATGTTGCAGCTCCAATGTTCTTTGCGAAAATCTGCAGTCCATGAGGGAAATGTTGATCCAATCATACAAAGCACCTGAGGACAGATGGATTCAGTAGCAAGGAGGATGTCTTTCTCAAAGACAAGTTGAATGATGTTTATCAAGCATCCATCCAGA